>OW121704.1:26938815-27538815 GCA_933228785.1 Lasioglossum pauxillum | reverse complement strand
GCACGCAGCAGCAGCAGCAGCAGCACGCAGCAGCAGCAGCAGCAGCAGCAGCACGCAGCAGCAGCAGCAGCACGCAGCAGCAGCAGCAGCAGCACGCAGCAGCAGCAGCAGCAGCACGCAGCAGCAGCAGCAGCAGCACGCAGCAGCAGCAGCAGCAGCACGCAGCAGCAGCAGCAGCAGCAGCAGCACGCAGCAGCAGCAGCAGCAGCAGCACGCAGCAGCAGCAGCAGCACCAGCACGCAGCAGCAGCAGCAGCAGCACGCAGCAGCAGCAGCAGCACGCAGCAGCAGCAGCGGCACGCAGCAGCAGCAGCAGCACGCAGCAGCAGCAGCAGCAGCAGCAGGCAGCAGCTCGCAGCAGCAGCAGCAGCAGCGGCACGCAGCAGCAGCAGCGGCACGCAGCAGCAGCAGCAGCAGGCAGCAGCAGCAGCAGCATGCAGCAGCAGCAGCACGCAGCAGCAGCAGCAGCAGCAGCAGCAGCAGCAGCAGCAGCAGCAGCAGCACGCAGCAGCAGCAGCAGCACGCAGCAGCAGCAGCAGCAGCAGCACGCAGCAGCAGCAGCAGCACCAGCACGCAGCAGCAGCAGCAGCAGCACGCAGCAGCAGCAGCAGCACGCAGCAGCAGCAGCGGCACGCAGCAGCAGCAGCAGCACGCAGCAGCAGCAGCAGCACGCAGCAGCAGCAGCAGCTCGCAGCAGCAGCAGCAGCACGCAGCAGCAGCAGCAGCACGCAGCAGCAGCAGCAGCAGCACGCAGCAGCAGCAGCAGCAGCACGCAGCAGCAGCAGCAGCAGCACGCAGCAGCAGCAGCAGCAGCACGCAGCAGCAGCAGCAGCAGCACGCAGCAGCAGCAGCAGCAGCACGCAGCAGCAGCAGCAGCAGCAGCACGCAGCAGCAGCAGCAGCAGCACGCAGCAGCAGCAGCAGCAGCAGCAGCAGCAGCAGCACGCATCAGCAGCACGCAGCAGCAGCAGCAGCAGCAGCACGCAGCAGCAGCAGCAGCAGCACGCAGCAGCAGCAGCAGCACGCAGCAGCAGCAGCAGCAGCACGCAGCAGCAGCAGCAGCAGCACGCAGCAGCAGCAGCAGCAGCACGCAGCAGCAGCAGCAGCAGCACGCAGCAGCAGCAGCAGCAGCAGCAGCACGCAGCAGCAGCAGCAGCAGCAGCACGCAGCAGCAGCAGCAGCACCAGCACGCAGCAGCAGCAGCAGCAGCACGCAGCAGCAGCAGCAGCACGCAGCAGCAGCAGCGGCACGCAGCAGCAGCAGCAGCACGCAGCAGCAGCAGCAGCAGCAGCAGGCAGCAGCTCGCAGCAGCAGCAGCAGCAGCAGCACGCAGCAGCAGCAGCAGCAGCAGCACGCAGCAGCAGCAGCAGCACCAGCACGCAGCAGCAGCAGCAGCAGCACGCAGCAGCAGCAGCAGCACGCAGCAGCAGCAGCGGCACGCAGCAGCAGCAGCAGCACGCAGCAGCAGCAGCAGCACGCAGCAGCAGCAGCAGCTCGCAGCAGCAGCAGCAGCACGCAGCAGCAGCAGCAGCACGCAGCAGCAGCAGCAGCAGCACGCAGCAGCAGCAGCAGCAGCACGCAGCAGCAGCAGCAGCAGCACGCAGCAGCAGCAGCAGCAGCACGCAGCAGCAGCAGCAGCAGCACGCAGCAGCAGCAGCAGCAGCACGCAGCAGCAGCAGCAGCAGCAGCACGCAGCAGCAGCAGCAGCAGCAGCACGCAGCAGCAGCAGCAGCAGCAGCACGCAGCAGCAGCAGCAGCACCAGCACGCAGCAGCAGCAGCAGCAGCACGCAGCAGCAGCAGCAGCACGCAGCAGCAGCAGCGGCACGCAGCAGCAGCAGCGGCACGCAGCAGCAGCAGCAGCACGCAGCAGCAGCAGCAGCAGCAGCAGGCAGCAGCTCGCAGCAGCAGCAGCACGCAGCAGCAGGCAGCAGCACGCAACAGCAGCAGCAACACGCAGCAGCAGCAGCGGCACGCAGCAGCAGCAGCGGCACGCAGCAGCAGCAGCGGCACGCAGCAGCAGCAGCGGCACGCAGCATCAGCAGCGGCACGCAGCAGCAGCAGCGGCACGCAGCAGCAGCAGCGGCACGCAGCAGCAGCAGCGGCACGCAGCAGCAGCAGCGGCACGCAGCAGCAGCAGCAGCAGGCAGCAGCAGCAGCAGCATGCAGCAGCAGCAGCACGCAGCAGCAGCAGCAGCAGCAGCAGCAGCAGCAGCAGCAGCAGCAGCAGCACGCAGCAGCAGCAGCAGCACGCAGCAGCAGCAGCAGCAGCAGCACGCAGCAGCAGCAGCAGCACCAGCACGCAGCAGCAGCAGCAGCAGCACGCAGCAGCAGCAGCAGCACGCAGCAGCAGCAGCGGCACGCAGCAGCAGCAGCAGCACGCAGCAGCAGCAGCAGCACGCAGCAGCAGCAGCAGCTCGCAGCAGCAGCAGCAGCACGCAGCAGCAGCAGCAGCACGCAGCAGCAGCAGCAGCAGCACGCAGCAGCAGCAGCAGCAGCACGCAGCAGCAGCAGCAGCAGCACGCAGCAGCAGCAGCAGCAGCACGCAGCAGCAGCAGCAGCAGCACGCAGCAGCAGCAGCAGCAGCACGCAGCAGCAGCAGCAGCAGCAGCACGCAGCAGCAGCAGCAGCAGCACGCAGCAGCAGCAGCAGCAGCAGCAGCAGCAGCAGCACGCATCAGCAGCACGCAGCAGCAGCAGCAGCAGCAGCACGCAGCAGCAGCAGCAGCACGCAGCAGCAGCAGCAGCACGCAGCAGCAGCAGCAGCAGCAGCAGCAGCACGCAGCACGCAGAAGCAGCAGCAGCACGCAGCAGCAGCAGCAGCACGCAGCAGCAGCAGCAGCACGCAGCAGCAGCAGCAGCACGCAGCAGCAGCACGCAGCAGCAGCAGCAGCACGCAGCAGCAGCAACAGCTCGCAGCAGCAGCAGCAGCACGCAGCAGCAGCAGCAGCAGCAGCACGCAGCAGCAGCAGCACGCAGCAGCAGCACGCAGCAGCAGCAGCAGCAGCAGCACGCAGCAGCAGCAGCAGCACCAGCACGCAGCAGCAGCAGCAGCAGCAGCACGCAGCAGCAGCAGCAGCACGCAGCAGCAGCACGCAGCAGCAGCAGCAGCACGCAGCAGCAGCAACAGCTCGCAGCAGCAGCAGCAGCACGCAGCAGCAGCAGCAGCAGCAGCACGCAGCAGCAGCAGCAGCAGCACGCAGCAGCAGCAGCAGCAGCACGCAGCAGCAGCAGCAGCAGCACGCAGCAGCAGCAGCAGCAGCACGCAGCAGCAGCAGCAGCAGCACGCAGCAGCAGCAGCAGCAGCAGCAGCAGCACGCAGCAGCAGCAGCAGCAGCAGCACGCAGCAGCAGCAGCAGCAGCACGCAGCAGCAGCAGCAGCAGCAGCAGCAGCACGCATCAGCAGCACGCAGCAGCAGCAGCAGCAGCAGCACGCAGCAGCAGCAGCAGCACGCAGCAGCAGCAGCAGCACGCAGCAGCAGCAGCAGCAGCAGCAGCAGCAGCACGCAGCACGCAGAAGCAGCAGCAGCACGCAGCAGCAGCAGCAGCAGCAGCAGCACGCAGCAGCAGCAGCAGCACGCAGCAGCAGCAGCAGCACGCAGCAGCAGCACGCAGCAGCAGCAGCAGCACGCAGCAGCAGCAGCAGCAACAGCTCGCAGCAGCAGCAGCAGCACGCAGTAGCAGCAGCAGCAGCAGCACGCAGCAGCAGCAGCACGCAGCAGCAGCACGCAGCAGCAGCAGCAGCAGCAGCACGCAGCAGCAGCAGCAGCACCAGCACGCAGCAGCAGCACCAGCACGCAGCAGCAGCAGCAGCAGCAGCAGCACGCAGCAGCAGCACGCAGCAGCAGCAGCAGCACGCAGCAGCAGCAACAGCTCGCAGCAGCAGCAGCAGCACGCAGCAGCAGCAGCAGCAGCAGCACGCAGCAGCAGCAGCACGCAGCAGCAGCACGCAGCACGCAGCAGCAGCAGCAGCACGCAGCAGCAGCAGCAGCACGCAGCAGCAGCAGCAGCACGCAGCAGCAGCAACAGCACGCAGCAGCACGCAGCAGCAGCAGCAGCACGCAGCAGCAGCAGCGGCACGCAGCAGCAGCAGCGGCACGCAGCAGCAGCAGCAGCACGCAGCAGCAGCAGCAGCACGCAGCAGCAGCAGCAGCATGCAGCAGCAGCAGCACGCAGCAGCAGCAGCAGCAGCAGCAGCAGCAGCAGCACGCAGCAGCAGCAGCAGCAGCACGCAGCAGCAGCAGCAGCAGCAGCACGCAGCAGCAGCACGCAGCAGCAGCAGCAGCAGCACGCAGCAGCAGCAGCGGCACGCAGCAGCAGCAGCAGCACGCAGCAGCAGAAGCAGCACGCAGCAGCAGCAGCGGCACGCAGCAGCAGCAGCAGCACGCAGCAGCAGCACGCAGCAGCAGCAGCACGCAGCAGCAGCAGCGGCACGCCGCAGCAGCAGCGGCAGCAGCACGCAGCAGCAGCAGCACGCAGCAGCAGCACGCAGCAGCAGCAGCAGCAGCAGCACACAGCAGCAGCAGCAGCACCAGCACGCAGCAGCAGCAGCAGCAGCAGCAGCACGCAGCAGCAGCAGCAGCACGCAGCAGCAGCACGCAGCAGCAGCAGCAGCACGCAGCAGCAGCAACAGCTCGCAGCAGCAGCAGCAGCACGCAGCAGCAGCAGCAGCAGCAGCACGCAGCAGCAGCAGCAGCAGCACGCAGCAGCAGCAGCACGCAGCAGCAGCAGCAGCAGCACGCAGCAGCAGCAGCAGCAGCACGCAGCAGCAGCAGCAGCAGCACGCAGCAGCAGCAGCAGCAGCAGCACGCAGCAGCAGCAGCAGCAGCAGCAGCACGCAGCAGCAGCAGCAGCACGCAGCAGCAGCAACAGCTCGCAGCAGCAGCAGCAGCACGCAGTAGCAGCAGCAGCAGCAGCACGCAGCAGCAGCAACAGCTCGCAGCAGCAGCAGCAGCACGCAGTAGCAGCAGCAGCAGCAGCACGCAGCAGCAGCAGCACGCAGCAGCAGCACGCAGCAGCAGCAGCAGCAGCAGCACGCAGCAGCAGCAGCAGCACCAGCACGCAGCAGCAGCAGCAGCAGCAGCAGCAGCAGCAGCACGCAGCAGCAGCAGCAGCAGCACGCAGCAGCAGCAGCAGCAGCACGCAGCAGCAGCAGCAGCAGCACGCAGCAGCAGCAGCAGCAGCAGCACGCAGCAGCAGCAGCAGCAGCAGCAGCACGCAGCAGCAGCAGCAGCAGCACGCAGCAGCAGCAGCAGCAGCAGCAGCAGCACGCATCAGCAGCACGCAGCAGCAGCAGCAGCAGCAGCACGCAGCAGCAGCAGCAGCACGCAGCAACAGCTCGCAGCAGCAGCAGCAGCACGCAGCAGCAGCAGCAGCAGCAGCACGCAGCAGCAGCAGCAGCAGCACGCAGCAGCAGCAGCAGCAGCACGCAGCAGCAGCAGCAGCAGCACGCAGCAGCAGCAGCAGCAGCACGCAGCAGCAGCAGCAGCAGCACGCAGCAGCAGCAGCAGCAGCAGCACGCAGCAGCAGCAGCAGCAGCAGCAGCACGCAGCAGCAGCAGCAGCAGCACGCAGCAGCAGCAGCAGCAGCAGCAGCAGCACGCATCAGCAGCACGCAGCAGCAGCAGCAGCAGCAGCACGCAGCAGCAGCAGCAGCACGCAGCAGCAGCAGCAGCACGCAGCAGCAGCAGCAGCAGCAGCAGCAGCAGCAGCACGCAGCACGCAGAAGCAGCAGCAGCACGCAGCAGCAGCAGCAGCAGCAGCAGCAGCAGCAGCACGCAGCAGCAGCAGCAGCACGCAGCAGCAGCAGCAGCACGCAGCAGCAGCACGCAGCAGCAGCAGCAGCACGCAGCAGCAGCAACAGCTCGCAGCAGCAGCAGCAGCACGCAGTAGCAGCAGCAGCAGCAGCACGCAGCAGCAGCAGCACGCAGCAGCAGCAACAGCTCGCAGCAGCAGCAGCAGCACGCAGTAGCAGCAGCAGCAGCAGCACGCAGCAGCAGCAGCACGCAGCAGCAGCACGCAGCAGCAGCAGCAGCACCAGCACGCAGCAGCAGCAGCAGCAGCAGCAGCAGCAGCACGCAGCAGCAGCACGCAGCAGCAGCAGCAGCACGCAGCAGCAGCAACAGCTCGCAGCAGCAGCAGCAGCACGCAGCAGCAGCAGCAGCAGCAGCACGCAGCAGCAGCAGCACGCAGCAGCAGCACGCAGCACGCAGCAGCAGCAGCAGCACGCAGCAGCAGCAGCAGCACGCAGCAGCAGCAGCAGCACGCAGCAGCAGCAACAGCACGCAGCAGCACGCAGCAGCAGCAGCAGCACGCAGCAGCAGCAGCGGCACGCAGCAGCAGGAGCGGCACGCAGCAGCAGCAGCAGCACGCAGCAGCAGCAGCAGCACGCAGCAGCAGCAGCAGCATGCAGCAGCAGCAGCACGCAGCAGCAGCAGCAGCAGCAGCAGCAGCAGCAGCAGCACGCAGCAGCAGCAGCAGCAGCACGCAGCAGCAGCAGCAGCAGCAGCACGCAGCAGCAGCAGCAGCAGCAGCACGCAGCAGCAGCAGCAGCAGCACGCAGCAGCAGCAGCGGCACGCAGCAGCAGCAGCAGCACGCAGCAGCAGAAGCAGCACGCAGCAGCAGCAGCGGCACGCAGCAGCAGCAGCAGCACGCAGCAGCAGCACGCAGCAGCAGCAGCACGCAGCAGCAGCAGCGGCACGCCGCAGCAGCAGCGGCAGCAGCACGCAGCAGCAGCAGCACGCAGCAGCAGCACGCAGCAGCAGCAGCAGCAGCAGCACGCAGCAGCAGCAGCAGCACCAGCACGCAGCAGCAGCAGCAGCAGCAGCAGCACGCAGCAGCAGCAGCAGCACGCAGCAGCAGCAGCAGCAGCACGCAGCAGCAGCAGCAGCAGCACGCAGCAGCAGCAACAGCTCGCAGCAGCAGCAGCAGCACGCAGCAGCAGCAGCAGCAGCAGCACGCAGCAGCAGCAGCAGCAGCACGCAGCAGCAGCAGCACGCAGCAGCAGCAGCAGCAGCAGCACGCAGCAGCAGCAGCAGCAGCAGCAGCACGCAGCAGCAGCAGCAGCAGCACGCAGCAGCAGCAGCAGCAGCAGCAGCAGCACGCATCAGCAGCACGCAGCAGCAGCAGCACGCAGCAGCAGCAGCAGCACGCAGCAGCAGCAGCAGCACGCAGCAGCAGCAGCAGCAGCAGCAGCAGCAGCAGCACGCAGCACGCAGAAGCAGCAGCAGCACGCAGCAGCAGCAGCAGCAGCAGCAGCACGCAGCAGCAGCAGCAGCACGCAGCAGCAGCAGCAGCACGCAGCAGCAGCACGCAGCAGCAGCAGCAGCACGCAGCAGCAGCAACAGCTCGCAGCAGCAGCAGCAGCACGCAGTAGCAGCAGCAGCAGCAGCACGCAGCAGCAGCAGCACGCAGCAGCAGCACGCAGCAGCAGCAGCAGCAGCAGCACGCAGCAGCAGCAGCAGCACCAGCACGCAGCAGCAGCAGCAGCAGCAGCAGCACGCAGCAGCAGCACGCAGCAGCAGCAGCAGCACGCAGCAGCAGCAACAGCTCGCAGCAGCAGCAGCAGCACGCAGCAGCAGCAGCAGCAGCAGCACGCAGCAGCAGCAGCACGCAGCAGCAGCACGCAGCACGCAGCAGCAGCACGCAGCAGCAGCAGCAGCACGCAGCAGCAGCAGCAGCACGCAGCAGCAGCAACAGCACGCAGCAGCACGCAGCAGCAGCAGCAGCACGCAGCAGCAGCAGCGGCACTCAGCAGCAGCAGCGGCACGCAGCAGCAGCAGCAGCACGCAGCAGCAGCAGCAGCACGCAGCAGCAGCAGCAGCATGCAGCAGCAGCAGCACGCAGCAGCAGCAGCAGCAGCACGCAGCAGCAGCAGCAGCAGCACGCAGCAGCAGCAGCAGCAGCAGCACGCAGCAGCAGCAGCAGCAGCACGCAGCAGCAGCAGCAGCAGCACGCAGCAGCAGCAGCGGCACGCAGCAGCAGCAGCAGCACGCAGCAGCAGAAGCAGCACGCAGCAGCAGCAGCGGCACGCAGCAGCAGCAGCAGCACGCAGCAGCAGCACGCAGCAGCAGCAGCACGCAGCAGCAGCAGCGGCACGCCGCAGCAGCAGCGGCACGCAGCAGCAGCAGCAGCAGGCAGCAGCTCGCAGCAGCAGCAGCACGCAGCAGCAGGCAGCAGCACGCAGCAGCAGCAGCAACACGCAGCAGCAGCAGCGGCACGCAGCAGCAGCAGCGGCACGCAGCAGCAGCAGCGGCACGCAGCAGCAGCAGCGGCACGCAGCATCAGCAGCGGCACGCAGCAGCAGCAGCGGCACGCAGCAGCAGCAGCGGCACGCAGCAGCAGCAGCGGCACGCAGCAGCAGCAGCGGCACGCAGCAGCAGCAGCAGCAGGCAGCAGCAGCAGCAGCACGCAGCAGCAGCAGCAGCAGGCAGCAGCTCGCAGCAGCAGCAGCAGCAGCACGCAGCAGCAGCAGCAGCACGCAGCAGCAGCAGCGGCACGCAGCAGCAGCAGCAGCACGCAGCAGCAGCAGCAGCACGCAGCAGCAGCAGCGGCACGCAGCAGCAGCAGCAGCACGCAGGAGCAGCACGCAGCAGCAGCAGCACGCAGCAGCAGCAGCGGCACGCCGCAGCAGCAGCGGCACGCAGCAGCAGCAGCAGCAGGCAGCAGCTCGCAGCAGCAGCAGCACGCAGCAGCAGGCAGCAGCACGCAGCAGCAGCAGCAACACGCAGCAGCAGCAGCGGCACGCAGCAGCAGCAGCGGCACGCAGCAGCAGCAGCGGCACGCAGCAGCAGGCAGCAGCTCGCAGCAGCAGCAGCAGCAGCAGCAGCAGCAGCACGCAGCAGCAGCAGCAGCACGCAGCAGCAGCAGCAGCACGCAGCAGCAGCAGCGGCACGCAGCAGCAGCAGCGGCACGCAGCAGCAGCAGCGGCACGCAGCAGCAGCAGCGCCACGCAGCAGCAGCAGCGGCGCGCAGCAGCAGCAGCGGCACGCAGCAGCAGCAGCGGCACGCAGCAGCAGCAGCGGCACGCAGCAGCAGCAGCGGCATGCAGCAGCAGCCTCAGCAGCAGCACGCAGCAGCAGCAGCAGCACGCAGCAGCAGCAGCAGCACGCAGCAGCAGCAGCGGCACGCAGCAGCAGCAGCGGCACGCAGCAGCAGCAGCAGCACGCAGCAGCAGCAGCAGCATTCAGCAGCAGCAGCACGCAGCAGCAGCAGCAGCAGCAGCACGCAGCAGCAGCAGCAGCAGCAGCACGCAGCAGCAGCAGCAGCAGCAGCACGCAGCAGCAGCAGCAGCAGCACGCAGCAGCAGCAGCAGCACGCAGCAGCAGCAGCGGCACGCAGCAGCAGCAGCAGCACGCAGCAGCAGCAGCAGCACGCAGCAGCAGCAGCGGCACGCAGCAGCAGCAGCAGCACGCAGCAGCAGCACGCAACAGCAGCACGCAGCAGCAGCAGCAGCAGCAGCACGCAGCAGCAGCAGCAGCAGCACGCAGCAGCAGCAGCAGCAGCAGCAGCAGCACGCATCAGCAGCACGCAGCAGCAGCAGCAGCAGCAGCACGCAGCAGCAGCAGCAGCACGCAGCAGCAGCAGCAGCACGCAGCAGCAGCAGCAGCAGCAGCAGCAGCAGCACGCAGCACGCAGAAGCAGCAGCAGCACGCAGCAGCAGCAGCAGCAGCAGCAGCACGCAGCAGCAGCAGCAGCACGCAGCAGCAGCAGCAGCACGCAGCAGCAGCACGCAGCAGCAGCAGCAGCACGCAGCAGCAGCAGCAGCAACAGCTCGCAGCAGCAGCAGCAGCACGCAGTAGCAGCAGCAGCAGCAGCACGCAGCAGCAGCAGCACGCAGCAGCAGCACGCAGCAGCAGCAGCAGCAGCAGCACGCAGCAGCAGCAGCAGCACCAGCACGCAGCAGCAGCACCAGCACGCAGCAGCAGCAGCAGCAGCAGCAGCACGCAGCAGCAGCACGCAGCAGCAGCAGCAGCACGCAGCAGCAGCAACAGCTCGCAGCAGCAGCAGCAGCACGCAGCAGCAGCAGCAGCAGCAGCACGCAGCAGCAGCAGCACGCAGCAGCAGCACGCAGCACGCAGCAGCAGCAGCAGCACGCAGCAGCAGCAGCAGCACGCAGCAGCAGCAGCAGCACGCAGCAGCAGCAACAGCACGCAGCAGCACGCAGCAGCAGCAGCAGCACGCAGCAGCAGCAGCGGCACGCAGCAGCAGCAGCGGCACGCAGCAGCAGCAGCAGCACGCAGCAGCAGCAGCAGCACGCAGCAGCAGCAGCAGCATGCAGCAGCAGCAGCACGCAGCAGCAGCAGCAGCAGCAGCAGCAGCAGCAGCACGCAGCAGCAGCAGCAGCAGCACGCAGCAGCAGCAGCAGCAGCAGCACGCAGCAGCAGCACGCAGCAGCAGCAGCAGCAGCACGCAGCAGCAGCAGCGGCACGCAGCAGCAGCAGCAGCACGCAGCAGCAGAAGCAGCACGCAGCAGCAGCAGCGGCACGCAGCAGCAGCAGCAGCACGCAGCAGCAGCACGCAGCAGCAGCAGCACGCAGCAGCAGCAGCGGCACGCCGCAGCAGCAGCGGCAGCAGCACGCAGCAGCAGCAGCACGCAGCAGCAGCACGCAGCAGCAGCAGCAGCAGCAGCACACAGCAGCAGCAGCAGCACCAGCACGCAGCAGCAGCAGCAGCAGCAGCAGCACGCAGCAGCAGCAGCAGCACGCAGCAGCAGCACGCAGCAGCAGCAGCAGCACGCAGCAGCAGCAACAGCTCGCAGCAGCAGCAGCAGCACGCAGCAGCAGCAGCAGCAGCAGCACGCAGCAGCAGCAGCAGCAGCACGCAGCAGCAGCAGCACGCAGCAGCAGCAGCAGCAGCACGCAGCAGCAGCAGCAGCAGCACGCAGCAGCAGCAGCAGCAGCACGCAGCAGCAGCAGCAGCAGCAGCACGCAGCAGCAGCAGCAGCAGCAGCAGCACGCAGCAGCAGCAGCAGCACGCAGCAGCAGCAACAGCTCGCAGCAGCAGCAGCAGCACGCAGTAGCAGCAGCAGCAGCAGCACGCAGCAGCAGCAACAGCTCGCAGCAGCAGCAGCAGCACGCAGTAGCAGCAGCAGCAGCAGCACGCAGCAGCAGCAGCACGCAGCAGCAGCACGCAGCAGCAGCAGCAGCAGCAGCACGCAGCAGCAGCAGCAGCACCAGCACGCAGCAGCAGCAGCAGCAGCAGCAGCAGCAGCAGCACGCAGCAGCAGCAGCAGCAGCACGCAGCAGCAGCAGCAGCAGCACGCAGCAGCAGCAGCAGCAGCACGCAGCAGCAGCAGCAGCAGCAGCACGCAGCAGCAGCAGCAGCAGCAGCAGCACGCAGCAGCAGCAGCAGCAGCACGCAGCAGCAGCAGCAGCAGCAGCAGCAGCACGCATCAGCAGCACGCAGCAGCAGCAGCAGCAGCAGCACGCAGCAGCAGCAGCAGCACGCAGCAACAGCTCGCAGCAGCAGCAGCAGCACGCAGCAGCAGCAGCAGCAGCAGCACGCAGCAGCAGCAGCAGCAGCACGCAGCAGCAGCAGCAGCAGCACGCAGCAGCAGCAGCAGCAGCACGCAGCAGCAGCAGCAGCAGCACGCAGCAGCAGCAGCAGCAGCACGCAGCAGCAGCAGCAGCAGCAGCACGCAGCAGCAGCAGCAGCAGCAGCAGCACGCAGCAGCAGCACGCAGCAGCAGCAGCAGCAGCAGCACGCAGCAGCAGCAGCAGCACGCAGCAGCAGCAGCAGCACGCAGCAGCAGCAGCAGCAGCAGCAGCAGCAGCAGCACGCAGCACGCAGAAGCAGCAGCAGCACGCAGCAGCAGCAGCAGCAGCAGCAGCAGCAGCAGCACGCAGCAGCAGCAGCAGCACGCAGCAGCAGCAGCAGCACGCAGCAGCAGCACGCAGCAGCAGCAGCAGCACGCAGCAGCAGCAACAGCTCGCAGCAGCAGCAGCAGCACGCAGTAGCAGCAGCAGCAGCAGCACGCAGCAGCAGCAGCACGCAGCAGCAGCAACAGCTCGCAGCAGCAGCAGCAGCACGCAGTAGCAGCAGCAGCAGCAGCACGCAGCAGCAGCAGCACGCAGCAGCAGCACGCAGCAGCAGCAGCAGCACCAGCACGCAGCAGCAGCAGCAGCAGCAGCAGCAGCAGCACGCAGCAGCAGCACGCAGCAGCAGCAGCAGCACGCAGCAGCAGCAACAGCTCGCAGCAGCAGCAGCAGCACGCAGCAGCAGCAGCAGCAGCAGCACGCAGCAGCAGCAGCACGCAGCAGCAGCACGCAGCACGCAGCAGCAGCAGCAGCACGCAGCAGCAGCAGCAGCACGCAGCAGCAGCAGCAGCACGCAGCAGCAGCAACAGCACGCAGC
The DNA here is from genome assembly GCA_933228785.1 of Lasioglossum pauxillum. NCBI lineage: Eukaryota > Metazoa > Arthropoda > Insecta > Hymenoptera > Halictidae > Lasioglossum > Lasioglossum pauxillum. The sequence continues at coordinate 27,526,466 of OW121704.1, read as the reverse complement.
AGCACGCAGCAGCAGCAGCAGCACGCAGCAGCAGCAGCGGCACGCAGCAGCAGGAGCGGCACGCAGCAGCAGCAGCAGCACGCAGCAGCAGCAGCAGCACGCAGCAGCAGCAGCAGCATGCAGCAGCAGCAGCACGCAGCAGCAGCAGCAGCAGCAGCAGCAGCAGCAGCAGCACGCAGCAGCAGCAGCAGCAGCACGCAGCAGCAGCAGCAGCAGCAGCACCAGCACGCAGCAGCAGCAGCAGCAGCAGCAGCAGCAGCAGCACGCAGCAGCAGCAGCAGCAGCACGCAGCAGCAGCAGCAGCAGCACGCAGCAGCAGCAGCAGCAGCACGCAGCAGCAGCAGCAGCAGCAGCACGCAGCAGCAGCAGCAGCAGCAGCAGCACGCAGCAGCAGCAGCAGCAGCACGCAGCAGCAGCAGCAGCAGCAGCAGCAGCACGCATCAGCAGCACGCAGCAGCAGCAGCAGCAGCAGCACGCAGCAGCAGCAGCAGCACGCAGCAACAGCTCGCAGCAGCAGCAGCAGCACGCAGCAGCAGCAGCAGCAGCAGCACGCAGCAGCAGCAGCAGCAGCACGCAGCAGCAGCAGCAGCAGCACGCAGCAGCAGCAGCAGCAGCACGCAGCAGCAGCAGCAGCAGCACGCAGCAGCAGCAGCAGCAGCACGCAGCAGCAGCAGCAGCAGCAGCACGCAGCAGCAGCAGCAGCAGCAGCAGCACGCAGCAGCAGCACGCAGCAGCAGCAGCAGCAGCAGCACGCAGCAGCAGCAGCAGCACGCAGCAGCAGCAGCAGCACGCAGCAGCAGCAGCAGCAGCAGCAGCAGCAGCAGCACGCAGCACGCAGAAGCAGCAGCAGCACGCAGCAGCAGCAGCAGCAGCAGCAGCAGCAGCAGCACGCAGCAGCAGCAGCAGCACGCAGCAGCAGCAGCAGCACGCAGCAGCAGCACGCAGCAGCAGCAGCAGCACGCAGCAGCAGCAACAGCTCGCAGCAGCAGCAGCAGCACGCAGTAGCAGCAGCAGCAGCAGCACGCAGCAGCAGCAGCACGCAGCAGCAGCAACAGCTCGCAGCAGCAGCAGCAGCACGCAGTAGCAGCAGCAGCAGCAGCACGCAGCAGCAGCAGCACGCAGCAGCAGCACGCAGCAGCAGCAGCAGCACCAGCACGCAGCAGCAGCAGCAGCAGCAGCAGCAGCAGCACGCAGCAGCAGCACGCAGCAGCAGCAGCAGCACGCAGCAGCAGCAACAGCTCGCAGCAGCAGCAGCAGCACGCAGCAGCAGCAGCAGCAGCAGCACGCAGCAGCAGCAGCACGCAGCAGCAGCACGCAGCACGCAGCAGCAGCAGCAGCACGCAGCAGCAGCAGCAGCACGCAGCAGCAGCAGCAGCACGCAGCAGCAGCAACAGCACGCAGCAGCACGCAGCAGCAGCAGCAGCACGCAGCAGCAGCAGCGGCACGCAGCAGCAGGAGCGGCACGCAGCAGCAGCAGCAGCACGCAGCAGCAGCAGCAGCACGCAGCAGCAGCAGCAGCATGCAGCAGCAGCAGCACGCAGCAGCAGCAGCAGCAGCAGCAGCAGCAGCAGCAGCACGCAGCAGCAGCAGCAGCAGCACGCAGCAGCAGCAGCAGCAGCAGCACGCAGCAGCAGCAGCAGCAGCAGCACGCAGCAGCAGCAGCAGCAGCACGCAGCAGCAGCAGCGGCACGCAGCAGCAGCAGCAGCACGCAGCAGCAGAAGCAGCACGCAGCAGCAGCAGCGGCACGCAGCAGCAGCAGCAGCACGCAGCAGCAGCACGCAGCAGCAGCAGCACGCAGCAGCAGCAGCGGCACGCCGCAGCAGCAGCGGCAGCAGCACGCAGCAGCAGCAGCACGCAGCAGCAGCACGCAGCAGCAGCAGCAGCAGCAGCACGCAGCAGCAGCAGCAGCACCAGCACGCAGCAGCAGCAGCAGCAGCAGCAGCACGCAGCAGCAGCAGCAGCACGCAGCAGCAGCAGCAGCAGCACGCAGCAGCAGCAGCAGCAGCACGCAGCAGCAGCAACAGCTCGCAGCAGCAGCAGCAGCACGCAGCAGCAGCAGCAGCAGCAGCACGCAGCAGCAGCAGCAGCAGCACGCAGCAGCAGCAGCACGCAGCAGCAGCAGCAGCAGCAGCACGCAGCAGCAGCAGCAGCAGCAGCAGCACGCAGCAGCAGCAGCAGCAGCACGCAGCAGCAGCAGCAGCAGCAGCAGCAGCACGCATCAGCAGCACGCAGCAGCAGCAGCACGCAGCAGCAGCAGCAGCACGCAGCAGCAGCAGCAGCACGCAGCAGCAGCAGCAGCAGCAGCAGCAGCAGCAGCACGCAGCACGCAGAAGCAGCAGCAGCACGCAGCAGCAGCAGCAGCAGCAGCAGCACGCAGCAGCAGCAGCAGCACGCAGCAGCAGCAGCAGCACGCAGCAGCAGCACGCAGCAGCAGCAGCAGCACGCAGCAGCAGCAACAGCTCGCAGCAGCAGCAGCAGCACGCAGTAGCAGCAGCAGCAGCAGCACGCAGCAGCAGCAGCACGCAGCAGCAGCACGCAGCAGCAGCAGCAGCAGCAGCACGCAGCAGCAGCAGCAGCACCAGCACGCAGCAGCAGCAGCAGCAGCAGCAGCACGCAGCAGCAGCACGCAGCAGCAGCAGCAGCACGCAGCAGCAGCAACAGCTCGCAGCAGCAGCAGCAGCACGCAGCAGCAGCAGCAGCAGCAGCACGCAGCAGCAGCAGCACGCAGCAGCAGCACGCAGCACGCAGCAGCAGCACGCAGCAGCAGCAGCAGCACGCAGCAGCAGCAGCAGCACGCAGCAGCAGCAACAGCACGCAGCAGCACGCAGCAGCAGCAGCAGCACGCAGCAGCAGCAGCGGCACTCAGCAGCAGCAGCGGCACGCAGCAGCAGCAGCAGCACGCAGCAGCAGCAGCAGCACGCAGCAGCAGCAGCAGCATGCAGCAGCAGCAGCACGCAGCAGCAGCAGCAGCAGCACGCAGCAGCAGCAGCAGCAGCACGCAGCAGCAGCAGCAGCAGCAGCACGCAGCAGCAGCAGCAGCAGCACGCAGCAGCAGCAGCAGCAGCACGCAGCAGCAGCAGCGGCACGCAGCAGCAGCAGCAGCACGCAGCAGCAGAAGCAGCACGCAGCAGCAGCAGCGGCACGCAGCAGCAGCAGCAGCACGCAGCAGCAGCACGCAGCAGCAGCAGCACGCAGCAGCAGCAGCGGCACGCCGCAGCAGCAGCGGCACGCAGCAGCAGCAGCAGCAGGCAGCAGCTCGCAGCAGCAGCAGCACGCAGCAGCAGGCAGCAGCACGCAGCAGCAGCAGCAACACGCAGCAGCAGCAGCGGCACGCAGCAGCAGCAGCGGCACGCAGCAGCAGCAGCGGCACGCAGCAGCAGCAGCGGCACGCAGCATCAGCAGCGGCACGCAGCAGCAGCAGCGGCACGCAGCAGCAGCAGCGGCACGCAGCAGCAGCAGCGGCACGCAGCAGCAGCAGCGGCACGCAGCAGCAGCAGCAGCAGGCAGCAGCAGCAGCAGCACGCAGCAGCAGCAGCAGCAGGCAGCAGCTCGCAGCAGCAGCAGCAGCAGCACGCAGCAGCAGCAGCAGCACGCAGCAGCAGCAGCGGCACGCAGCAGCAGCAGCAGCACGCAGCAGCAGCAGCAGCACGCAGCAGCAGCAGCGGCACGCAGCAGCAGCAGCAGCACGCAGGAGCAGCACGCAGCAGCAGCAGCACGCAGCAGCAGCAGCGGCACGCCGCAGCAGCAGCGGCACGCAGCAGCAGCAGCAGCAGGCAGCAGCTCGCAGCAGCAGCAGCACGCAGCAGCAGGCAGCAGCACGCAGCAGCAGCAGCAACACGCAGCAGCAGCAGCGGCACGCAGCAGCAGCAGCGGCACGCAGCAGCAGCAGCGGCACGCAGCAGCAGCAGCGGCACGCAGCAGCAGCAGCGGCACGCAGCATCAGCAGCGGCACGCAGCAGCAGCAGCAGCACGCAGCAGCAGGCAGCAGCTCGCAGCAGCAGCAGCAGCAGCAGCAGCAGCAGCACGCAGCAGCAGCAGCAGCACGCAGCAGCAGCAGCAGCACGCAGCAGCAGCAGCGGCACGCAGCAGCAGCAGCGGCACGCAGCAGCAGCAGCGGCACGCAGCAGCAGCAGCGCCACGCAGCAGCAGCAGCGGCGCGCAGCAGCAGCAGCGGCACGCAGCAGCAGCAGCGGCACGCAGCAGCAGCAGCGGCACGCAGCAGCAGCAGCGGCATGCAGCAGCAGCCTCAGCAGCAGCACGCAGCAGCAGCAGCAGCACGCAGCAGCAGCAGCAGCACGCAGCAGCAGCAGCGGCACGCAGCAGCAGCAGCGGCACGCAGCAGCAGCAGCAGCACGCAGCAGCAGCAGCAGCATTCAGCAGCAGCAGCACGCAGCAGCAGCAGCAGCAGCAGCACGCAGCAGCAGCAGCAGCAGCAGCACGCAGCAGCAGCAGCAGCAGCAGCACGCAGCAGCAGCAGCAGCAGCACGCAGCAGCAGCAGCAGCACGCAGCAGCAGCAGCGGCACGCAGCAGCAGCAGCAGCACGCAGCAGCAGCAGCAGCACGCAGCAGCAGCAGCGGCACGCAGCAGCAGCAGCAGCACGCAGCAGCAGCACGCAACAGCAGCAGCGGCACGCAGCAGCAGCAGCAGCAGGCAGCAGCTCGCAGCAGCAGAAGCACGCAGCAGCAGGCAGCAGCACGCAGCAGCAGCAGCAACACGCAGCAGCAGCAGCGGCACGCAGCAGCAGCAGCGGCACGCCGCAGCAGCAGCGGCACGCAGCAGCAGCTGCAGCAGGCAGCAGCTCGCAGCAGCAGCAGCACGCAGCAGCAGGCAGCAGCACGCAGCAGCAGCAGCAACACGCAGCAGCAGCAGCGGCACGCAGCAGCAGCAGCGGCACGCAGCAGCAGCAGCGGCACGCAGCAGCAGCAGCGGCACGCAGCAGCAGCAGCGGCACGCAGCATCAGCAGCGGCACGCAGCAGCAGCAGCGGCACGCAGCAGCAGCAGCGGCACGCAGCAGCAGCAGCGGCACGCAGCAGCAGCAGCAGGCAGCAGCTCGCAGCAGCAGCAGCAGCACGCAGCAGCAGGCAGCAGCTCGCAGCAGCAGCAGCAGCAGCAGCAGCAGCAGCACGCAGCAGCAGCACGCAGCAGCAGCAGCAGCACGCAGCAGCAGCAGCGGCACGCAGCAGCAGCAGCGGCACGCAGCAGCAGCAGCGGCACGCAGCAGCAGCAGCGCCACGCAGCAGCAGCAGCGGCGCGCAGCAGCAGCAGCGGCACGCAGCAGCAGCAGCGGCACGCAGCAGCAGCAGCGGCACGCAGCAGCAGCAGCGGCATGCAGCAGCAGCCTCAGCAGCAGCACGCAGCAGCAGCAGCAGCACGCAGCAGCAGCAGCAGCACGCAGCAGCAGCAGCGGCACGCAGCAGCAGCAGCGGCACGCAGCAGCAGCAGCAGCATTCAGCAGCAGCAGCACGCAGCAGCAGCAGCAGCAGCAGCACGCAGCAGCAGCAGCAGCAGCAGCACGCAGCAGCAGCAGCAGCAGCAGCACGCAGCAGCAGCAGCAGCAGCACGCAGCAGCAGCAGCAGCACGCAGCAGCAGCAGCGGCACGCAGCAGCAGCAGCGGCACGCAGCAGCAGCAGCAGCACGCAGCAGCAGCAGCGGCACGCAGCAGCAGCAGCAGCACGCAGCAGCAGCACGCAACAGCAGCAGCGGCACGCAGCAGCAGCAGCAGCAGGCAGCAGCTCGCAGCAGCAGAAGCACGCAGCAGCAGGCAGCAGCACGCAGCAGCAGCAGCAACACGCAGCAGCAGCAGCGGCACGCAGCAGCAGCAGCGGCACGCAGCAGCAGCAGCGGCACGCAGCGGCAGCAGCGGCACGCAGCAGCAGCAGCGGCACGCAGCAACAGCAGCGGCACGCAGCAGCAGCAGCGGCACGCAGCATCGGCAGCGGCACGCAGCAGCAGCAGCGGCACGCAGCAGCAGCAGCGGCACGCAGCAGCAGCAGCAGCAGGCAGCAGCTCGCAGCAGCAGAAGCAGCACGCAGCAGCAGGCAGCAGCTCGCAGCAGCAGCAGCAGCAGCAGCACGCAGCAGCAGCAGCAGCACGCAGCAGCAGCAGCAGCACGCAGCACGCAGAAGCAGCAGCAGCACGCAGCAGCAGCAGCAGCAGCAGCAGCACGCAGCAGCAGCAGCAGCACGCAGCAGCATCACGCAGCAGCAGCAGCGGCACGCAGCTTCAGCAGCGGCACGCAGCAGCAGCAGCGGCACGCAGCAGCAGCAGCGGCACGGAGCAGCAGCAGCGGCACGCAGCAGCAGCAGCAGCACGCAGCAGCAGCACGCAGCAGCAGCAGCAGCAGCAGCAACACGCAGCAGCAGCAGCGGCACGCAGCAGCAGCAGCGGCACGCAGCTGCAGCAGCGGCACGCAGTAGCAGCAGCGGCTCGCAGCAGCAGCAGCAGCACGCAGCAGCAGCAGCAGCAGCACGCATCAGCAGCACGCAGCAGCAGCAGCAGCACGCAGCAGCAGCAGCAGCACGCAGCAGCAGCAGCACGCAGCAGCAGCAGCACGCAGCAGCAGCAGCAGCACGCAGCAGCAGCAGCGGCACGCAGCAGCAGCAGCGGCACGCAGCAGCAGCAGCAGCACGCAGCAGCAGCAGCAGCACGCAGCAGCAGCAACAGCTCGCAGCAGCAGCAGCAGCACGCAGTAGCAGCAGCAGCAGCAGCACGCAGCAGCAGCAACAGCTCGCAGCAGCAGCAGCAGCACGCAGTAGCAGCAGCAGCAGCAGCACGCAGCAGCAGCAGCACGCAGCAGCAGCACGCAGCAGCAGCAGCAGCAGCAGCACGCAGCAGCAGCAGCAGCACCAGCACGCAGCAGCAGCACGCATCAGCAGCACGCAGCAGCAGCAGCAGCAGCAGCACGCAGCAGCAGCAGCAGCACGCAGCAACAGCTCGCAGCAGCAGCAGCAGCACGCAGCAGCAGCAGCAGCAGCAGCACGCAGCAGCAGCAGCAGCAGCACGCAGCAGCAGCAGCAGCAGCACGCAGCAGCAGCAGCAGCAGCACGCAGCAGCAGCAGCAGCAGCACGCAGCAGCAGCAGCAGCAGCACGCAGCAGCAGCAGCAGCAGCAGCACGCAGCAGCAGCAGCAGCAGCAGCAGCACGCAGCAGCAGCAGCAGCAGCACGCAGCAGCAGCAGCAGCAGCAGCAGCAGCACGCATCAGCAGCACGCAGCAGCAGCAGCAGCAGCAGCACGCAGCAGCAGCAGCAGCACGCAGCAGCAGCAGCAGCACGCAGCAGCAGCAGCAGCAGCAGCAGCAGCAGCAGCAGCAGCACGCAGCACGCAGAAGCAGCAGCAGCACGCAGCAGCAGCAGCAGCAGCAGCAGCAGCAGCAGCAGCAGCACGCAGCAGCAGCAGCAGCACGCAGCAGCAGCAGCAGCACGCAGCAGCAGCACGCAGCAGCAGCAGCAGCACGCAGCAGCAGCAACAGCTCGCAGCAGCAGCAGCAGCACGCAGTAGCAGCAGCAGCAGCAGCACGCAGCAGCAGCAGCACGCAGCAGCAGCACGCAGCAGCAGCAGCAGCACCAGCACGCAGCAGCAGCAGCAGCAGCAGCAGCAGCAGCACGCAGCAGCAGCACGCAGCAGCAGCAGCAGCACGCAGCAGCAGCAACAGCTCGCAGCAGCAGCAGCAGCACGCAGCAGCAGCAGCAGCAGCAGCACGCAGCAGCAGCAGCACGCAGCAGCAGCACGCAGCACGCAGCAGCAGCAGCAGCACGCAGCAGCAGCAGCAGCACGCAGCAGCAGCAGCAGCACGCAGCAGCAGCAACAGCACGCAGCAGCACGCAGCAGCAGCAGCAGCACGCAGCAGCAGCAGCGGCACGCAGCAGCAGGAGCGGCACGCAGCAGCAGCAGCAGCACGCAGCAGCAGCAGCAGCACGCAGCAGCAGCAGCAGCATGCAGCAGCAGCAGCACGCAGCAGCAGCAGCAGCAGCAGCAGCAGCAGCAGCACGCAGCAGCAGCAGCAGCAGCACGCAGCAGCAGCAGCAGCAGCAGCACGCAGCAGCAGCAGCAGCAGCAGCACGCAGCAGCAGCAGCAGCAGCACGCAGCAGCAGCAGCGGCACGCAGCAGCAGCAGCAGCACGCAGCAGCAGAAGCAGCACGCAGCAGCAGCAGCGGCACGCAGCAGCAGCAGCAGCACGCAGCAGCAGCACGCAGCAGCAGCAGCACGCAGCAGCAGCAGCGGCACGCCGCAGCAGCAGCGGCAGCAGCACGCAGCAGCAGCAGCACGCAGCAGCAGCACGCAGCAGCAGCAGCAGCAGCAGCACGCAGCAGCAGCAGCAGCACCAGCACGCAGCAGCAGCAGCAGCAGCAGCAGCACGCAGCAGCAGCAGCAGCACGCAGCAGCAGCAGCAGCAGCACGCAGCAGCAGCAGCAGCAGCACGCAGCAGCAGCAACAGCTCGCAGCAGCAGCAGCAGCACGCAGCAGCAGCAGCAGCAGCAGCACGCAGCAGCAGCAGCAGCAGCACGCAGCAGCAGCAGCACGCAGCAGCAGCAGCAGCAGCAGCACGCAGCAGCAGCAGCAGCAGCAGCAGCACGCAGCAGCAGCAGCAGCAGCACGCAGCAGCAGCAGCAGCAGCAGCAGCAGCACGCATCAGCAGCACGCAGCAGCAGCAGCACGCAGCAGCAGCAGCAGCACGCAGCAGCAGCAGCAGCACGCAGCAGCAGCAGCAGCAGCAGCAGCAGCAGCAGCACGCAGCACGCAGAAGCAGCAGCAGCACGCAGCAGCAGCAGCAGCAGCAGCAGCACGCAGCAGCAGCAGCAGCACGCAGCAGCAGCAGCAGCACGCAGCAGCAGCACGCAGCAGCAGCAGCAGCACGCAGCAGCAGCAACAGCTCGCAGCAGCAGCAGCAGCACGCAGTAGCAGCAGCAGCAGCAGCACGCAGCAGCAGCAGCACGCAGCAGCAGCACGCAGCAGCAGCAGCAGCAGCAGCACGCAGCAGCAGCAGCAGCACCAGCACGCAGCAGCAGCAGCAGCAGCAGCAGCAGCAGCACGCAGCAGCAGCACGCAGCAGCAGCAGCAGCACGCAGCAGCAGCAACAGCTCGCAGCAGCAGCAGCAGCACGCAGCAGCAGCAGCAGCAGCACGCAGCAGCAGCAGCACGCAGCAGCAGCACGCAGCACGCAGCAGCAGCACGCAGCAGCAGCAGCAGCACGCAGCAGCAGCAGCAGCACGCAGCAGCAGCAACAGCACGCAGCAGCACGCAGCAGCAGCAGCAGCACGCAGCAGCAGCAGCGGCACTCAGCAGCAGCAGCGGCACGCAGCAGCAGCAGCAGCACGCAGCAGCAGCAGCAGCACGCAGCAGCAGCAGCAGCATGCAGCAGCAGCAGCACGCAGCAGCAGCAGCAGCAGCAGCAGCAGCACGCAGCAGCAGCAGCAGCAGCACGCAGCAGCAGCAGCAGCAGCAGCACGCAGCAGCAGCAGCAGCAGCACGCAGCAGCAGCAGCAGCAGCACGCAGCAGCAGCAGCGGCACGCAGCAGCAGCAGCAGCACGCAGCAGCAGAAGCAGCACGCAGCAGCAGCAGCGGCACGCAGCAGCAGCAGCAGCACGCAGCAGCAGCACGCAGCAGCAGCAGCACGCAGCAGCAGCAGCGGCACGCCGCAGCAGCAGCGGCACGCAGCAGCAGCAGCAGCAGGCAGCAGCTCGCAGCAGCAGCAGCACGCAGCAGCAGGCAGCAGCACGCAGCAGCAGCAGCAACACGCAGCAGCAGCAGCGGCACGCAGCAGCAGCAGCGGCACGCAGCAGCAGCAGCGGCACGCAGCAGCAGCAGCGGCACGCAGCATCAGCAGCGGCACGCAGCAGCAGCAGCGGCACGCAGCAGCAGCAGCGGCACGCAGCAGCAGCAGCGGCACGCAGCAGCAGCAGCGGCACGCAGCAGCAGCAGCAGCAGGCAGCAGCAGCAGCAGCACGCAGCAGCAGCAGCAGCAGGCAGCAGCTCGCAGCAGCAGCAGCAGCAGCACGCAGCAGCAGCAGCAGCACGCAGCAGCAGCAGCGGCACGCAGCAGCAGCAGCAGCACGCAGCAGCAGCAGCAGCACGCAGCAGCAGCAGCGGCACGCAGCAGCAGCAGCAGCACGCAGGAGCAGCACGCAGCAGCAGCAGCACGCAGCAGCAGCAGCGGCACGCCGCAGCAGCAGCGGCACGCAGCAGCAGCAGCAGCAGGCAGCAGCTCGCAGCAGCAGCAGCACGCAGCAGCAGGCAGCAGCACGCAGCAGCAGCAGCAACACGCAGCAGCAGCAGCGGCACGCAGCAGCAGCAGCGGCACGCAGCAGCAGCAGCGGCACGCAGCAGCAGCAGCGGCACGCAGCAGCAGCAGCGGCACGCAGCAGCAGCAGCGGCACGCAGCATCAGCAGCGGCACGCAGCAGCAGCAGCAGCACGCAGCAGCAGGCAGCAGCTCGCAGCAGCAGCAGCAGCAGCAGCAGCAGCAGCACGCAGCAGCAGCAGCAGCACGCAGCAGCAGCAGCAGCACGCAGCAGCAGCAGCGGCACGCAGCAGCAGCAGCGGCACGCAGCAGCAGCAGCGGCACGCAGCAGCAGCAGCGCCACGCAGCAGCAGCAGCGGCGCGCAGCAGCAGCAGCGGCACGCAGCAGCAGCAGCGGCACGCAGCAGCAGCAGCGGCACGCAGCAGCAGCAGCGGCATGCAGCAGCAGCCTCAGCAGCAGCACGCAGCAGCAGCAGCAGCACGCAGCAGCAGCAGCAGCACGCAGCAGCAGCAGCGGCACGCAGCAGCAGCAGCGGCACGCAGCAGCAGCAGCAGCACGCAGCAGCAGCAGCAGCATTCAGCAGCAGCAGCACGCAGCAGCAGCAGCAGCAGCAGCACGCAGCAGCAGCAGCAGCAGCAGCACGCAGCAGCAGCAGCAGCAGCAGCACGCAGCAGCAGCAGCAGCACGCAGCAGCAGCAGCAGCACGCAGCAGCAGCAGCGGCACGCAGCAGCAGCAGCAGCACGCAGCAGCAGCAGCAGCACGCAGCAGCAGCAGCGGCACGCAGCAGCAGCAGCAGCACGCAGCAGCAGCACGCAACAGCAGCAGCGGCACGCAGCAGCAGCAGCAGCAGGCAGCAGCTCGCAGCAGCAGAAGCACGCAGCAGCAGGCAGCAGCACGCAGCAGCAGCAGCAACACGCAGCAGCAGCAGCGGCACGCAGCAGCAGCAGCGGCACGCCGCAGCAGCAGCGGCACGCAGCAGCAGCAGCAGCAGGCAGCAGCTCGCAGCAGCAGCAGCACGCAGCAGCAGGCAGCAGCACGCAGCAGCAGCAGCAACACGCAGCAGCAGCAGCGGCACGCAGCAGCAGCAGCGGCACGCAGCAGCAGCAGCGGCACGCAGCAGCAGCAGCGGCACGCAGCAGCAGCAGCGGCACGCAGCATCAGCAGCGGCACGCAGCAGCAGCAGCGGCACGCAGCAGCAGCAGCGGCACGCAGCAGCAGCAGCGGCACGCAGCAGCAGCAGCAGGCAGCAGCTCGCAGCAGCAGCAGCAGCACGCAGCAGCAGGCAGCAGCTCGCAGCAGCAGCAGCAGCAGCAGCAGCAGCAGCAGCACGCAGCAGCAGCAGCAGCACGCAGCAGCAGCAGCAGCACGCAGCAGCAGCAGCGGCACGCAGCAGCAGCAGCGGCACGCAGCAGCAGCAGCGGCACGCAGCAGCAGCAGCGCCACGCAGCAGCAGCAGCGGCGCGCAGCAGCAGCAGCGGCACGCAGCAGCAGCAGCGGCACGCAGCAGCAGCAGCGGCATGCAGCAGCAGCCTCAGCAGCAGCACGCAGCAGCAGCAGCAGCACGCAGCAGCAGCAGCAGCACGCAGCAGCAGCAGCGGCACGCAGCAGCAGCAGCGGCACGCAGCAGCAGCAGCAGCATTCAGCAGCAGCAGCACGCAGCAGCAGCAGCAGCAGCAGCACGCAGCAGCAGCAGCAGCAGCAGCACGCAGCAGCAGCAGCAGCAGCAGCACGCAGCAGCAGCAGCAGCAGCACGCAGCAGCAGCTGCAGCACGCAGCAGCAGCAGCGGCACGCAGCAGCAGCAGCAGCACGCAGCAGCAGCAGCAGCACGCAGCAGCAGCAGCGGCACGCAGCAGCAGCAGCAGCACGCAGCAGCAGCACGCAACAGCAGCAGCGGCACGCAGCAGCAGCAGCAGCAGGCAGCAGCTCGCAGCAGCAGAAGCACGCAGCAGCAGGCAGCAGCACGCAGCAGCAGCAGCAACACGCAGCAGCAGCAGCGGCACGCAGCAGCAGCAGCGGCACGCAGCAGCAGCAGCGGCACGCAGCGGCAGCAGCGGCACGCAGCAGCAGCAGCGGCACGCAGCAACAGCAGCGGCACGCAGCAGCAGCAGCGGCACGCAGCATCGGCAGCGGCACGCAGCAGCAGCAGCGGCACGCAGCAGCAGCAGCGGCACGCAGCAGCAGCAGCAGCAGGCAGCAGCTCGCAGCAGCAGAAGCAGCACGCAGCAGCAGGCTGCAGCTCGCAGCAGCAGCAGCAGCAGCAGCACGCAGCAGCAGCAGCAGCACGCAGCAGCAGCAGCAGCACGCAGCACGCAGAAGCAGCAGCAGCACGCAGCAGCAGCAGCAGCAGCAGCAGCACGCAGCAGCAGCAGCAGCACGCAGCAGCATCACGCAGCAGCAGCAGCGGCACGCAGCTTCAGCAGCGGCACGCAGCAGCAGCAGCGGCACGCAGCAGCAGCAGCGGCACGGAGCAGCAGCAGCGGCACGCAGCAGCAGCAGCAGCACGCAGCAGCAGCACGCAGCAGCAGCAGCAGCAGCAGCAACACGCAGCAGCAGCAGCGGCACGCAGCAGCAGCAGCGGCACGCAGCTGCAGCAGCGGCACGCAGTAGCAGCAGCGGCTCGCAGCAGCAGCAGCAGCACGCAGCAGCAGCAGCAGCAGCACGCATCAGCAGCACGCAGCAGCAGCAGCAGCACGCAGCAGCAGCAGCAGCACGCAGCAGCAGCAGCACGCAGCAGCAGCAGCACGCAGCAGCAGCAGCAGCAGCAGCACGCAGCAGCAGCAGCGGCACGCAGCAGCAGCAGCGGCACGCAGCAGCAGCAGCGGCACGCAGCAGCAGCAGCGGCACGCAGCAGCAGCATCGGCACGCAGCAGCAGCAGCAGCACGCAGCAGCAGCAGCAGCACGCAGCAGCAGCAGCGGCACGCAGCAGCAGCAGCGGCACGCAGCAGCAGCAGCGGCACGGAGCAGCAGCAGCGGCACGCAGCAGCAGCAGCAGCACGCAGCAGCAGCACGCAGCAGCAGCACGCAGCAGCAGCAGCAACAGCAGCAACACGCAGCAGCAGCAGCGGCACGCAGCAGCAGCAGCGGCACGCAGCAGCAGCAGCGGCACGGAGCAGCAGCAGCGGCACGCAGCAGCAGCAGCAGCACGCAGCAGCAGCACGCAGCAGCAGCAGCAGCAGCAGCAGCAGCACGCAGCAGCAGCAGCAGCAGCACGCAGCAGCAGCAGTAGCACGCAGCAGCACGCAGCAGCAGCAGCAGCACGCAGCAGCAGCAGCAGCAGCAGCACGCAGCAGCAGCAGCAGCAGCAGCAGCAGCACGCAGCAGCAGCAGCACGCAGCAGCAGTAGCACGCAGCAGCAGCAGCAGCAGCAGCACGCAGCAGCAGCAGCGGCACGCAGCTTCAGCAGCGGCACGCAGCAGCAGCAGCGGCACGCAGCAGCAGCAGCGGCACGGAGCAGCAGCAGCAGCAGCAGCAGCAGCAGCAACACGCAGCAGCACGCAGCAGCAGCAGCAGCAGCAGCAACACGCAGCAGCAGCAGCGGCACGCAGCAGCAGCAGCGGCACGCAGCTGCAGCAGCGGCACGCAGCAGCAGCAGCGGCACGCAGCAGCAGCAGCGGCTCGCAGCAGCAGCAGCAGCACGCAGCAGCAGCAGCAGCAGCACGCATCAGCAGCACGCAGCAGCAGCAGCAGCACGCAGCAGCAGCAGCAGCACGCAGCAGCAGCAGCACGCAGCAGCAGCAGCAGCAGCAGCACGCAGCAGCAGCAGCACGCAGCAGCAGCAGCGGCACGCAGCAGCAGCAGCGGCACGCAGCAGCAGCAGCGGCACGCAGCAGCAGCATCGGCACGCAGCAGCAGCAGCAGCACGCAGCAGCAGCAGCAGCACGCAGCAGCAGCACGCAGCAGCAGCAGCAGCACGCAGCAGCAGCAGCACGCAGCAGCAGCAGCAGCACGCAGCAGCATCAGCAGCACGCAGCAGCAGCAGCAGCAGCAGCAGCAGCACGCAGCAGCAGCAGCACGCAGCAGCAGCAGCGGCACGCAGCAGCAGCAGCAGCAGGCAGCAGCAGCAGCAGCACGCAGCAGCAGGCAGCAGCTCGCAGCAGCAGCAGCAGCACGCAGCAGCAGCAGCAGCACGCAGCAGCAGCAGCAGCAGCAGCACGCAGCACGCAGAAGCAGCAGCAGCACGCAGCAGCAGCAGCAGCAGCACGCAGCAGCAGCAGCAGCACGCAGCACGCAGAAGCAGCAGCAGCACGCAGCAGCATCACGCAGCAGCAACAGCGGCACGCAGCTTCAGCAGCGGCACGCAGCAGCAGCAGCGGCACGCAGCAGCAGCAGCAGCAGCGGCACGGAGCAGCAGCAGCGGCACGCAGCAGCAGCAGCAGCACGCAGCAGCAGCACGCAGCAGCAGCAGCAGCAGCAGCAACACGCAGCAGCAGCAGCAGCACGCAGCAGCAGCAGCACGCAGCAGCAGCAGCAGCACGCAGCAGCAGCAGCGGCACGCAGCAGCAGCAGCGCCGCGCAGCAGCAGCAGCGGCGCGCAGCAGCAGCAGCGGCACGCAGCAGCAGCAGCGGCACGCAGCAGCAGCAGCGGCACGCAGCAGCAACAGCGGCACGCAGCAGCAGCAGCGGCACGCAGCATCAGCAGCGGCACGCAGCAGCAGCAGCGGCACGCAGCAGCAGCAGCGGCACGCAGCAGCAGCAGCAGCAGGCAGCAGCTCGCAGCAGCAGCAGCAGCACGCAGCAGCAGGCAGCAGCTCGCAGCAGCAGCAGCAGCAGCAGCACGCAGCAGCAGCAGCAGCACGCAGCAGCAGCAGCAGCACGCAGCAGCAGCAGCAGCACGCAGCACGCAGAAGCAGCAGCAGCACGCAGCAGCAGCAGCAGCAGCAGCAGCAGCACGCAGCAGCAGCAGCAGCACGCAGCATCATCACGCAGCAGCAGCAGCGGCACGCAGCTTCAGCAGCGGCACGCAGCAGCAGCAGCGGCACGCAGCAGCAGCAGCGGCACGGAGCAGCAGCAGCGGCACGCAGCAGCAGCAGCAGCACGCAGCAGCAGCACGCAGCAGCAGCAGCAGCAGCAGCAACACGCAGCAGCAGCAGCGGCACGCAGCAGCAGCAGCGGCACGCAGCTGCAGCAGCGGCACGCAGTAGCAGCAGCGGCTCGCAGCAGCAGCAGCAGCACGCAGCAGCAGCAGCAGCAGCACGCATCAGCAGCACGCAGCAGCAGCAGCAGCACGCAGCAGCAGCAGCAGCACGCAGCAGCAGCAGCACGCAGCAGCAGCAGCAGCAGCACGCAGCAGCAGCAGCAGCACGCAGCAGCAGCAGCGGCACGCAGCAGCAGCAGCGGCACGCAGCAGCAGCAGCGGCACGCAGCAGCAGCAGCGGCACGCAGCAGCAGCAGCGGCACGCAGCAGCAGCAGCGGCACGCAGCAGCAGCAGCGGCACGCAGCAGCAGCATCGGCACGCAGCAACAGCAGCAGCACGCAGCAGCAGCAGCGGCACGCAGCAGCAGCAGCGGCACGCAGCAGCAGCAGCGGCACGGAGCAGCAGCAGCGGCACGCAGCAGCAGCAGCAGCAGCACGCAGCAGCAGCACGCAGCAGCAGCAGCAACAGCAGCAACACGCAGCAGCAGCAGCGGCACGCAGCAGCAGCAGCGGCACGCAGCAGCAGCAGCGGCACGCAGCAGCAGCAGCGGCACGGAGCAGCAGCAGCGGCACGCAGCAGCAGCAGCAGCACGCAGCAGCAGCACGCAGCAGCAGCAGCAGCAGCAGCAGCAGCAGCAGCAGCAGCACGCAGCAGCAGCAGCAGCAGCACGCAGCAGCAGCAGTAGCACGCAGCAGCACGCAGCAGCAGCAGCAGCACGCAGCAGCAGCAGCAGCAGCAGCAGCAGCACGCAGCAGCAGCAGCACGCAGCAGCAGTAGCACGCAGCAGCAGCAGCAGCAGCAGCACGCAGCAGCAGCAGCGGCACGCAGCTTCAGCAGCGGCACGCAGCAGCAGCAGCGGCACGCAGCAGCAGCAGCGGCACGGAGCAGCAGCAGCAGCAGCAGCAGCAGCAGCAACACGCAGCAGCACGCAGCAGCAGCAGCAGGAGCAGCAACACGCAGCAGCAGCAGCGGCACGCAGCAGCAGCAGCGGCACGCAGCTGCAGCAGCGGCACGCAGCAGCAGCAGCGGCACGCAGCAGCAGCAGCGGCTCGCAGCAGCAGCAGCAGCACGCAGCAGCAGCAGCAGCAGCACGCATCAGCAGCACGCAGCAGCAGCAGCAGCACGCAGCAGCAGCAGCAGCACGCAGCAGCAGCAGCACGCAGCAGCAGCAGCAGCAGCAGCACGCAGCAGCAGCAGCACGCAGCAGCAGCAGCGGCACGCAGCAGCAGCAGCGGCACGCAGCAGCAGCAGCGGCACGCAGCAGCAGCAGCAGCAGCAGCAGCAGCACGCAGCAGCAGCAGCACGCAGCAGCAGCAGCGGCACGCAGCAGCAGCAGCGGCACGCAGCAGCAGCAGCGGCACGCAGCAGCAGCAGCGGCACGCAGCAGCAGCATCGGCACGCAGCAGCAGCAGCAGCACGCAGCAGCAGCAGCAGCACGCAGCAGCAGCACGCAGCAGCAGCAGCAGCACGCAGCAGCAGCAGCAGCACGCAGCTGCAGCAGCAGCAGCAGCACGCAGCAGCATCAGCAGCACGCAGCAGCAGCAGCAGCAGCAGCAGCAGCACGCAGCAGCAGCAGCACGCAGCAGCAGCAGCGGCACGCAGCAGCAGCAGCGGCACGCAGCAGCAGCAGCGGCACGCAGCAGCAGCATCGGCACGCAGCAGCAGCAGCAGCACGCAGCAGCAGCAGCAGCACGCAGCAGCAGCACGCAGCAGCAGCAGCAGCACGCAGCAGCAGCAGCACGCAGCAGCAGCAGCAGCACGCAGCTGCAGCAGCAGCAGCAGCACGCAGCAGCATCAGCAGCACGCAGCAGCAGCAGCAGCAGCAGCAGCAGCACGCAGCAGCAGCAGCACGCAGCAGCAGCAGCGGCACGCAGCAGCAGCAGCAGCAGGCAGCAGCAGCAGCAGCACGCAGCAGCAGGCAGCAGCTCGCAGCAGCAGCAGCAGCACGCAGCAGCAGCAGCAGCACGCAGCAGCAGCAGCAGCAGCAGCACGCAGCACGCAGAAGCAGCAGCAGCACGCAGCAGCAGCAGCAGCAGCACGCAGCAGCAGCAGCAGCACGCAGCACGCAGAAGCAGCAGCAGCACGCAGCAGCATCACGCAGCAGCAACAGCGGCACGCAGCTTCAGCAGCGGCACGCAGCAGCAGCAGCGGCACGCAGCAGCAGCAGCAGCAGCGGCACGGAGCAGCAGCAGCGGCACGCAGCAGCAGCAGCAGCACGCAGCAGCAGCACGCAGCAGCAGCAGCAGCAGCAGCAACACGCAGCAGCAGCAGCAGCACGCAGCAGCAGCAGCACGCAGCAGCAGCAGCAGCACGCAGCAGCAGCAGCGGCACGCAGCAGCAGCAGCGCCGCGCAGCAGCAGCAGCGGCGCGCAGCAGCAGCAGCGGCACGCAGCAGCAGCAGCGGCACGCAGCAGCAGCAGCGGCACGCAGCAGCAACAGCGGCACGCAGCAGCAGCAGCGGCACGCAGCATCAGCAGCGGCACGCAGCAGCAGCAGCGGCACGCAGCAGCAGCAGCGGCACGCAGCAGCAGCAGCAGCAGGCAGCAGCTCGCAGCAGCAGCAGCAGCACGCAGCAGCAGGCAGCAGCTCGCAGCAGCAGCAGCAGCAGCAGCACGCAGCAGCAGCAGCAGCACGCAGCAGCAGCAGCAGCACGCAGCACGCAGAAGCAGCAGCAGCACGCAGCAGCAGCAGCAGCAGCAGCAGCAGCACGCAGCAGCAGCAGCAGCACGCAGCATCATCACGCAGCAGCAGCAGCGGCACGCAGCTTCAGCAGCGGCACGCAGCAGCAGCAGCGGCACGCAGCAGCAGCAGCGGCACGGAGCAGCAGCAGCGGCACGCAGCAGCAGCAGCAGCACGCAGCAGCAGCACGCAGCAGCAGCAGCAGCAGCAGCAACACGCAGCAGCAGCAGCGGCACGCAGCAGCAGCAGCGGCACGCAGCTGCAGCAGCGGCACGCAGTAGCAGCAGCGGCTCGCAGCAGCAGCAGCAGCACGCAGCAGCAGCACGCAGCAGCAGCAGCAGCAGCACGCATCAGCAGCACGCAGCAGCAGCAGCAGCACGCAGCAGCAGCAGCAGCACGCAGCAGCAGCAGCACGCAGCAGCAGCAGCAGCAGCACGCAGCAGCAGCAGCAGCACGCAGCAGCAGCAGCGGCACGCAGCAGCAGCAGCGGCACGCAGCAGCAGCAGCGGCACGCAGCAGCAGCAGCGGCACGCAGCAGCAGCAGCGGCACGCAGCAGCAGCAGCGGCACGCAGCAGCAGCAGCGGCACGCAGCAGCAGCATCGGCACGCAGCAACAGCAGCAGCACGCAGCAGCAGCAGCGGCACGCAGCAGCAGCAGCGGCACGCAGCAGCAGCAGCGGCACGGAGCAGCAGCAGCGGCACGCAGCAGCAGCAGCAGCAGCACGCAGCAGCAGCACGCAGCAGCAGCAGCAACAGCAGCAACACGCAGCAGCAGCAGCGGCACGCAGCAGCAGCAGCGGCACGCAGCAGCAGCAGCGGCACGCAGCAGCAGCAGCGGCACGGAGCAGCAGCAGCGGCACGCAGCAGCAGCAGCAGCACGCAGCAGCAGCACGCAGCAGCAGCAGCAGCAGCAGCAGCAGCAGCAGCAGCAGCAGCAGCAGCAGCAGCACGCAGCAGCAGCAGCAGCAGCACGCAGCAGCAGCAGTAGCACGCAGCAGCACGCAGCAGCAGCAGCAGCACGCAGCAGCAGCAGCAGCAGCAGCAGCAGCACGCAGCAGCAGCAGCACGCAGCAGCAGTAGCACGCAGCAGCAGCAGCAGCAGCAGCACGCAGCAGCAGCAGCGGCACGCAGCTTCAGCAGCGGCACGCAGCAGCAGCAGCGGCACGCAGCAGCAGCAGCGGCACGGAGCAGCAGCAGCAGCAGCAGCAGCAGCAGCAACACGCAGCAGCACGCAGCAGCAGCAGCAGGAGCAGCAACACGCAGCAGCAGCAGCGGCACGCAGCAGCAGCAGCGGCACGCAGCTGCAGCAGCGGCACGCAGCAGCAGCAGCGGCACGCAGCAGCAGCAGCGGCTCGCAGCAGCAGCAGCAGCACGCAGCAGCAGCAGCAGCAGCACGCATCAGCAGCACGCAGCAGCAGCAGCAGCACGCAGCAGCAGCAGCAGCACGCAGCAGCAGCAGCACGCAGCAGCAGCAGCAGCAGCAGCACGCAGCAGCAGCAGCACGCAGCAGCAGCAGCGGCACGCAGCAGCAGCAGCGGCACGCAGCAGCAGCAGCGGCACGCAGCAGCAGCAGCAGCAGCAGCAGCAGCACGCAGCAGCAGCAGCACGCAGCAGCAGCAGCGGCACGCAGCAGCAGCAGCGGCACGCAGCAGCAGCAGCGGCACGCAGCAGCAGCAGCGGCACGCAGCAGCAGCATCGGCACGCAGCAGCAGCAGCAGCACGCAGCAGCAGCAGCAGCACGCAGCAGCAGCACGCAGCAGCAGCAGCAGCACGCAGCAGCAGCAGCAGCACGCAGCTGCAGCAGCAGCAGCAGCACGCAGCAGCATCAGCAGCACGCAGCAGCAGCAGCAGCAGCAGCAGCAGCACGCAGCAGCAGCAGCACGCAGCAGCAGCAGCGGCACGCAGCAGCAGCAGCAGCAGGCAGCAGCAGCAGCAGCACGCAGCAGCAGCAGCAGCACGCAGCAGCAGCAGCAGCAGCAGCACGCAGCACGCAGAAGCAGCAGCAGCAGCGGCACGCAGCAGCAGCAGCAGCAGCGGCACGGAGCAGCAGCAGCGGCACGCAGCAGCAGCAGCAGCACGCAGCAGCAGCACGCAGCAGCAGCAGCAGCAGCAGCAACACGCAGCAGCGGCACGCAGCAGCAGCAGCAGCAGCACGCAGCAGCAGCAGCAGCAGCACGCAGCAGCAGCAGCAGCAGCACGCAGCAGCAGCAGCAGCAGCGCGCAGCAGCAGCAGCAGCAGCAGCAGCAGCACGCAGCAGCAGCAGCAGCAGCAACCAGCAGCAGCGGCACGCAGCAGCAGCAGCAGCACGCAGCAGCAGCAGCAGCAGGCAGCAGCAGCAGCAGCACGCAGCAGCAGCAGCAGCACGCAGCAGCAGCAACAGCACGCAGCAGCACGCAGCAGCACGCAGCAGCACGCAGCAGCACGCAGCAGCACGCAGCAGCACGCAGCAGCAGCAGCAGCAGCAGCAGCACGCAGCAGCAGCAGCGGCACGCCGCAGCAGCAGCGGCACGCAGCAGCAGCAGCAGCAGGCAGCAGCTCGCAGCAGCAGCAGCAGCACGCAGCAGCAGGCAGCAGCACGCAGCATCAGCAGCGGCACGCAGCAGCAGCAGCGGCACGCAGCAGCAGCAGCGGCACGCAGCAGCAGCAGCAGCACGCAGCACGCAGAAGCAGCAGCAGCACGCAGCAGCAGCAGCAGCAGCAGCACGCAGCATCATCACGCAGCAGCAGCAGCAGCACGCAGCAGCAGCAGCAGCACGCAGCAGCAGCAGCAGCAGCACGCAGCAGCAGCAGCAGCTCGCAGCAGCAGCAGCAGCACGCAGCAGCAGCAGCGGCACGCAGCAGCAGCAGCAGCACGCAGCAGCAGCAGCAGCACGCAGCAGCAGCAGCAGCACGCAGCAGCAGCAGCAGCACGCAGAAGCAGCAGCGGCAGCACGCAGCAGCAGCGGCAGCACGCAGCAGCAGCGGCAGCACGCAGCAGCAGCGGCAGCACGCAGCAGCAGCACGCAGCAGCAGCAGCAGCACGCAGCAGCAGCAGCGGCACGCAGCAGCAGCAGCAGCAGCACGCAGCAGCAGCAGCAGCAGCACGCAGCAGCAGCAGCAGCAGCAGGCAGCAGCAGCAGCAGCAGCAGCAACCAGCAGCAGCGGCACGCAGCAGCAGCAGCAGCACGCAGCAGCAGCAGCAGCAGGCAGCAGCAGCAGCAGCACGCAGCAGCAGGCAGCAGCAGCAGCAGCACGCAGCAGCAGCAGCAGCACGCAGCAGCAGCAACAGCACGCAGCAGCACGCAGCAGCACGCAGCAGCACGCAGCAGCACGCAGCAGCACGCAGCAGCACGCAGCAGCACGCAGCAGCAGCAGCAGCAGCAGCAGCACGCAGCAGCAGCAGCGGCACGCCGCAGCAGCAGCGGCACGCAGCAGCAGCAGCAGCAGGCAGCAGCTCGCAGCAGCAGCAGCAGCACGCAGCAGCAGGCAGCAGCACGCAGCATCAGCAGCGGCACGCAGCAGCAGCAGCGGCACGCAGCAGCAGCAGCGGCACGCAGCAGCAGCAGCAGCACGCAGCACGCAGAAGCAGCAGCAGCACGCAGCAGCAGCAGCAGCAGCAGCACGCAGCATCATCACGCAGCAGCAGCAGCAGCACGCAGCAGCAGCAGCAGCACGCAGCAGCAGCAGCAGCAGCACGCAGCAGCAGCAGCAGCTCGCAGCAGCAGCAGCAGCACGCAGCAGCAGCAGCGGCACGCAGCAGCAGCAGCAGCACGCAGCAGCAGCAGCAGCACGCAGCAGCAGCAGCAGCACGCAGCAGCAGCAGCAGCACGCAGAAGCAGCAGCGGCAGCACGCAGCAGCAGCGGCAGCACGCAGCAGCAGCGGCAGCACGCAGCAGCAGCACGCAGCAGCAGCAGCAGCACGCAGCAGCAGCAGCAGCACGCAGCAGCAGCAGCGGCACGCAGCAGCAGCAGCGGCACGCAGCAGCAGCAGCGGCGCGCAGCAGCAGCAGCGGCACGCAGCAGCAGCAGCGGCACGCAGCAGCAGCAGCGGCACGCAGCAGCAGCAGCGGCACGCAGCAGCAGCAGCAGCAGCACGCAGCAGCAGCAGCAGCAGCACGCAGCAGCAGCAGCACGCAGCAGCAGCAGCAGCAGCACGCAGCAGCAGCAGCAGCAGCAGCAGCACCAGCACGCAGCAGCAGCAGCAGCAGGAGCAGCACGCAGCAGCAGCAGCAGCACGCAGCAGCAGCAGCGGCACGCAGCAGCAGCAGCAGCACGCAGCAGCAGCAGCAGCACGCAGCAGCAGCAGCAGCACGCAGCAGCAGCACGCAGCAGCAGCACGCAGCAGCAGCAACAGCACGCAGCAGCACGCAGCAGCACGCAGCAGCAGCAGCAGCAGCAGCAGCGGCACGCAGCAGCAGCAGCGGCACGCAGCAGCAGCAGCAGCACGCAGCAGCAGCACGCAGCAGCAGCAGCAGCAGCAGCAGCACGCAGCAGCAGCAGCGGCACGCCGCAGCAGCAGCGGCACGCAGCAGCAGCAGCAGCAGGCAGCAGCTCGCAGCAGCAGCAGCAGCACGCAGCAGCAGGCAGCAGCACGCAGCATCAGCAGCGGCACGCAGCAGCAGCAGCGGCACGCAGCAGCAGCAGCGGCACGCAGCAGCAGCAGCGGCACGCAGCAGCAGCAGCAGCAGCACGCAGCAGCAGCAGCAGCACGCAGCAGCAGCAGCAGCACGCAGCAGCAGCAGCAGCACGCAGCACGCAGAAGCAGCAGCAGCACGCAGCAGCAGCACGCAGCAGCAGCAGCAGCAGCAGCAGCAGCAGCAGCAGCAGCACCAGCACGCAGCAGCATCACGCAGCAGCAGCAGCAGCACGCAGCAGCAGCAGCAGCACGCAGCAGCAGCAGCGGCACGCAGCAGCAGCAGCAGCACGCAGCAGCAGCAGCAGCACGCAGCAGCAGCAGCGGCACGCAGCAGCAGCAGCAGCACGCAGCAGCAGCAGCAGCAGCACGCAGCAGCAGCAGCGCACGCCGCAGCAGCAGCGGCACGCAGCAGCAGCAGCAGCAGGCAGCAGCTCGCAGCAGCAGCAGCAGCACGCAGCAGCAGGCAGCAGCACGCAGCATCAGCAGCAGCACGCAGCAGCAGCAGCGGCACGCAGCAGCAGCAGCAGCACGCAGCAGCAGCAGCAGCACGCAGCAGCAGCAGCGGCACGCAGCAGCAGCAGCAGCACGCAGCAGCAGCAGCAGCAGCACGCAGCAGCAGCAGCAGCAGCAGCAGCAAGCAGCAGCAGCAGCAGCAGCAGCACGCAGCAGCAGCAGCAGCAGCAGCACGCAGCAGCAGCAGCAGCACGCAGCAGTAGCAGCAGCAGCAGCAGCAAGCAGCAGCAGCAGCAGCAGCAGCAGCAGCAGCACGCAGCAGCAGCAGCAGCAGCAGCACGCAGCAGCAGCAGCAGCAGCAGCAGCAGCACGCAGCAGCAGCAGCAGCAGCAGCACCAGCACGCAGCAGCAGCAGCAGCAGCGGCACGCAGCAGCAGCAGCAGCACGCAGCAGCAGCACGCAGCAGCAGCAGCAGCAGCAGCAACACGCAGCAGCAGCAGCGGCACGCAGCAGCAGCAGCGGCACGCAGCTGCAGCAGCGGCACGCAGTAGCAGCAGCGGCTCGCAGCAGCAGCAGCAGCACGCAGCAGCAGCAGCAGCAGCACGCATCAGCAGCACGCAGCAGCAGCAGCAGCACGCAGCAGCAGCAGCAGCACGCAGCAGCAGCAGCACGCAGCAGCAGCAGCAGCAGCAGCACGCAGCAGCAGCAGCAGCACGCAGCAGCAGCAGCGGCACGCAGCAGCAGCAGCGGCACGCAGCAGCAGCAGCGGCACGCAGCAGCAGCAGCGGCACGCAGCAGCAGCATCGGCACGCAGCAGCAGCAGCAGCACGCAGCAGCAGCAGCAGCACGCAGCAGCAGCAGCGGCACGCAGCAGCAGCAGCGGCACGGAGCAGCAGCAGCGGCACGCAGCAGCAGCAGCAGCACGCAGCAGCAGCACGCAGCAGCAGCAGCAACAGCAGCAACACGCAGCAGCAGCAGCGGCACGCAGCAGCAGCAGCGGCACGCAGCAGCAGCAGCGGCACGGAGCAGCAGCAGCGGCACGCAGCAGCAGCAGCAGCACGCAGCAGCAGCACGCAGCAGCAGCAGCAGCAGCAGCAGCAGCAGCAGCACGCAGCAGCAGCAGCAGCAGCACGCAGCAGCAGCAGTAGCACGCAGCAGCACGCAGCAGCAGCAGCAGCACGCAGCAGCAGCAGCAGCAGCAGCAGCAGCACGCAGCAGCAGCAGCACGCAGCAGCACTAGCACGCAGCAGCAGCAGCAGCAGCAGCACGCAGCAGCAGCAGCGGCACGCAGCTTCAGCAGCGGCACGCAGCAGCAGCAGCGGCACGCAGCAGCAGCAGCGGCACGGAGCAGCAGCAGCAGCAGCAGCAACACGCAGCAGCACGCAGCAGCAGCAGCAGCAGCAGCAACACGCAGCAGCAGCAGCGGCACGCAGCAGCAGCAGCGGCACGCAGCTGCAGCAGCGGCACGCAGCAGCAGCAGCGGCACGCAGCAGCAGCAGCGGCTCGCAGCAGCAGCAGCAGCACGCAGCAGCAGCAGCAGCAGCACGCATCAGCAGCACGCAGCAGCAGCAGCAGCACGCAGCAGCAGCAGCAGCACGCAGCAGCAGCAGCACGCAGCAGCAGCAGCAGCAGCAGCAGCAGCACGCAGCAGCAGCAGCACGCAGCAGCAGCAGCGGCACGCAGCAGCAGCAGCGGCACGCAGCAGCAGCAGCGGCACGCAGCAGCAGCATCGGCACGCAGCAGCAGCAGCAGCACGCAGCAGCAGCAGCAGCACGCAGCAGCAGCACGCAGCAGCAGCAGCAGCACGCAGCAGCAGCAGCACGCAGCAGCAGCAGCAGCACGCAGCTGCAGCAGCAGCAGCAGCACGCAGCAGCATCAGCAGCACGCAGCAGCAGCAGCAGCAGCAGCAGCAGCAGCACGCAGCAGCAGCAGCACGCAGCAGCAGCAGCGGCACGCAGCAGCAGCAGCAGCAGGCAGCAGCAGCAGCAGCACGCAGCAGCAGGCAGCAGCTCGCAGCAGCAGCAGCAGCACGCAGCAGCAGCAGCAGCACGCAGCAGCAGCAGCAGCAGCAGCACGCAGCACGCAGAAGCAGCAGCAGCACGCAGCAGCAGCAGCAGCAGCACGCAGCAGCAGCAGCAGCACGCAGCACGCAGAAGCAGCAGCAGCACGCAGCAGCATCACGCAGCAGCAACAGCGGCACGCAGCTTCAGCAGCGGCACGCAGCAGCAGCAGCGGCACGCAGCAGCAGCAGCAGCAGCGGCACGGAGCAGCAGCAGCGGCACGCAGCAGCAGCAGCAGCACGCAGCAGCAGCACGCAGCAGCAGCAGCAGCAGCAACACGCAGCAGCAGCAGCAGCACGCAGCAGCAGCAGCAGCACGCAGCAGCAGCAGCGGCACGCAGCAGCAGCAGCGCCGCGCAGCAGCAGCAGCGGCGCGCAGCAGCAGCAGCGGCACGCAGCAGCAGCAGCGGCACGCAGCAGCAGCAGCAGCAGCACGCAGCAGCAGCAGCAGCAGCACGCAGCAGCAGCAGCAGCAGCACGCAGCAGCAGCAGCAGCAGCACGCAGCAGCAGCAGCAGCAGCACGCAGCAGCAGCAGCAGCAGCACGCAGCAGCAGCAGCAGCACGCAGCAGCAGGCAGCAGCTCGCAGCAGCAGCAGCAGCAGCAGCAGCAGCAGCACGCAGCAGCAGCAGCAGCACGCAGCAGCAGCAGCAGCACGCAGCAGCAGCAGCGGCACGCAGCAGCAGCAGCGGCACGCAGCAGCAGCAGCGGCACGCAGCAGCAGCAGCGCCACGCAGCAGCAGCAGCGGCGCGCAGCAGCAGCGGCACGCAGCAGCAGCAGCGGCACGCAGCAGCAGCAGCGGCACGCAGCAGCAGGAGCGGCATGCGGCAGCAGCCTCAGCAGCAGCACGCAGCAGCAGCAGCAGCACGCAGCAGCAGCAGCAGCACGCAGCAGCAGCAGCGGCACGCAGCAGCAGCAGCGGCACGCAGCAGCAGCAGCAGCACGCAGCAGCAGCAGCAGCATTCAGCAGCAGCAGCACGCAGCAGCAGCAGCAGCAGCAGCACGCAGCAGCAGCAGCAGCAGCAGCACGCAGCAGCAGCAGCAGCAGCAGCACGCAGCAGCAGCAGCAGCAGCACGCAGCAGCAGCAGCAGCACGCAGCAGCAGCAGCGGCACGCAGCAGCAGCAGCAGCACGCAGCAGCAGCAGCAGCACGCAGCAGCAGCAGCGGCACGCAGCAGCAGCAGCAGCACGCAGCAGCAGCACGCAGCAGCAGCAGCGGCACGCAGCATCAGCAGCGGCACGCAGCACGCAGAAGCAGCAGCAGCACGCAGCAGCAGCAGCAGCAGCAGCAGCAACACGCAGCAGCAGCAGCAGCACGCAGCATCATCACGCAGCAGCAGCAGCGGCACGCAGCTTCAGCAGCGGCACGCAGCAGCAGCAGCGGCACGCAGCAGCAGCAGCGGCACGGAGCAGCAGCAGCGGCACGCAGCAGCAGCAGCAGCACGCAGCAGCAGCACGCAGCAGCAGCAGCAGCAGCAGCAACACGCAGCAGCAGCAGCGGCACGCAGCAGCAGCAGCGGCACGCAGCTGCAGCAGCGGCACGCAGTAGCAGCAGCGGCTCGCAGCAGCAGCAGCAGCACGCAGCAGCAGCAGCAGCAGCACGCATCAGCAGCACGCAGCAGCAGCAGCAGCACGCAGCAGCAGCAGCAGCAGCAGCACGCAGCAGCAGCAGCACGCAGCAGCAGCAGCAGCAGCACGCAGCAGCAGCAGCAGCACGCAGCAGCAGCAGCGGCACGCAGCAGCAGCAGCGGCACGCAGCAGCAGCAGCGGCACGCAGCAGCAGCAGCGGCACGCAGCAGCAGCAGCGGCACGCAGCAGCAGCAGCGGCACGCAGCAGCAGCAGCGGCACGCAGCAGCAGCATCGGCACGCAGCAGCAGCAGCAGCACGCAGCAGCAGCAGCGGCACGCAGCAGCAGCAGCGGCACGCAGCAGCAGCAGCGGCACGGAGCAGCAGCAGCGGCACGCAGCAGCAGCAGCAGCACGCAGCAGCAGCACGCAGCAGCAGCAGCAACAGCAGCAACACGCAGCAGCAGCAGCGGCACGCAGCAGCAGCAGCGGCACGCAGCAGCAGCAGCGGCACGCAGCAGCAGCAGCGGCACGGAGCAGCAGCAGCGGCACGCAGCAGCAGCAGCAGCACGCAGCAGCAGGACGCAGCAGCAGCAGCAGCAGCAGCAGCAGCACGCAGCAGCAGCAGCAGCAGCACGCAGCAGCAGCAGTAGCACGCAGCAGCACGCAGCAGCAGCAGCAGCACGCAGCAGCAGCAGCAGCAGCAGCAGCAGCACGCAGCAGCAGCAGCACGCAGCAGCAGTAGCACGCAGCAGCAGCAGCAGCAGCAGCACGCAGCAGCAGCAGCGGCACGCAGCTTCAGCAGCGGCACGCAGCAGCAGCAGCGGCACGCAGCAGCAGCAGCGGCACGGAGCAGCAGCAGCAGCAGCAGCAGCAACACGCAGCAGCACGCAGCAGCAGCAGCAGGAGCAGCAACACGCAGCAGCAGCAGCGGCACGCAGCAGCAGCAGCGGCACGCAGCTGCAGCAGCGGCACGCAGCAGCAGCAGCGGCACGCAGCAGCAGCAGCGGCTCGCAGCAGCAGCAGCAGCACGCAGCAGCAGCAGCAGCAGCACGCATCAGCAGCACGCAGCAGCAGCAGCAGCACGCAGCAGCAGCAGCAGCACGCAGCAGCAGCAGCACGCAGCAACAGCAGCAGCAGCAGCACGCAGCAGCAGCAGCACGCAGCAGCAGCAGCGGCACGCAGCAGCAGCAGCGGCACGCAGCAGCAGCAGCGGCACGCAGCAGCAGCAGCAGCAGCACGCAGCAGCAGCAGCAGCAGCACGCAGCAGCAGCAGCAGCAGCACGCAGCAGCAGCAGCAGCAGCACGCAGCAGCAGCAGCAGCAGCGCGCAGCAGCAGCAGCAGCAGCGCGCAGCAGCAGCAGCAGCAGCACGCAGCAGCAGCAGCAGCAGCACGCAGCAGCAGCAGCAGCAGCACGCAGCAGCAGCAGCAGCAGCAACCAGCAGCAGCGGCACGCAGCAGCAGCAGCAGCACGCAGCAGCAGCAGCAGCAGGCAGCAGCAGCAGCAGCACGCAGCAGCAGCAGCAGCACGCAGCAGCAGCAACAGCACGCAGCAGCACGCAGCAGCACGCAGCAGCACGCAGCAGCACGCAGCAGCACGCAGCAGCACGCAGCAGCAGCAGCAGCAGCAGCACGCAGCAGCAGCAGCGGCACGCCGCAGCAGCAGCAGCACGCAGCAGCAGCAGCAGCAGGCAGCAGCTCGCAGCAGCAGCAGCAGCACGCAGCAGCAGGCAGCAGCACGCAGCATCAGCAGCGGCACGCAGCAGCAGCAGCGGCACGCAGCAGCAGCAGCGGCACGCAGCAGCAGCAGCAGCACGCAGCACGCAGAAGCAGCAGCAGCACGCAGCAGCAGCAGCAGCAGCAGCACGCAGCATCATCACGCAGCAGCAGCAGCAGCACGCAGCAGCAGCAGCAGCACGCAGCAGCAGCAGCAGCACGCAGCAGCAGCAGCAGCTCGCAGCAGCAGCAGCAGCACGCAGCAGCAGCAGCGGCACGCAGCAGCAGCAGCAGCACGCAGCAGCAGCAGCAGCACGCAGCAGCAGCAGCAGCACGCAGCAGCAGCAGCAGCACGCAGAAGCAGCAGCGGCAGCACGCAGCAGCAGCGGCAGCACGCAGCAGCAGCGGCAGCACGCAGCAGCAGCACGCAGCAGCAGCAGCAGCACGCAGCAGCAGCAGCGGCACGCAGCAGCAGCAGCGGCACGCAGCAGCAGCAGCGGCGCGCAGCAGCAGCAGCGGCACGCAGCAGCAGCAGCGGCACGCAGCAGCAGCAGCGGCACGCAGCAGCAGCAGCAGCAGCACGCAGCAGCAGCAGCAGCAGCACGCAGCAGCAGCAGCAGCAGCACGCAGCAGCAGCAGCAGCAGCACGCAGCAGCAGCAGCAGCAGCACGCAGCAGCAGCAGCAGCAGCACGCTGCAGCAGCAGCAGCAGCACGCAGCAGCAGCAGCAGCAGCAGCAGCACCAGCACGCAGCAGCAGCAGCAGCAGGAGCAGCACGCAGCAGCAGCAGCAGCACGCAGCAGCAGCAGCGGCACGCAGCAGCAGCAGCAGCACGCAGCAGCAGCAGCAGCACGCAGCAGCAGCAGCAGCACGCAGCAGCAGCAGCAGCACGCAGCAGCAGCAACAGCACGCAGCAGCACGCAGCAGCACGCAGCAGCAGCAGCAGCAGCAGCAGCGGCACGCAGCAGCAGCAGCGGCACGCAGCAGCAGCAGCAGCACGCAGCAGCAGCACGCAGCAGCAGCAGCAGCAGCAGCAGCACGCAGCAGCAGCAGCGGCACGCCGCAGCAGCAGCGGCACGCAGCAGCAGCAGCAGCAGGCAGCAGCTCGCAGCAGCAGCAGCAGCACGCAGCAGCAGGCAGCAGCACGCAGCATCAGCAGCGGCACGCAGCAGCAGCAGCGGCACGCAGCAGCAGCAGCGGCACGCAGCAGCAGCAGCGGCACGCAGCAGCAGCAGCAGCAGCACGCAGCAGCAGCAGCAGCACGCAGCAGCAGCAGCAGCACGCAGCAGCAGCAGCAGCACGCAGCACGCAGAAGCAGCAGCAGCACGCAGCAGCAGCAGCAGCAGCAGCAGCAGCAGCAGCAGCAGCAGCACCAGCACGCAGCAGCATCACGCAGCAGCAGCAGCAGCACGCAGCAGCAGCAGCAGCACGCAGCAGCAGCAGCGGCACGCAGCAGCAGCAGCAGCACGCAGCAGCAGCAGCAGCACGCAGCAGCAGCAGCGGCACGCAGCAGCAGCAGCAGCACGCAGCAGCAGCAGCAGCAGCACGCAGCAGCAGCAGCGGCACGCCGCAGCAGCAGCGGCACGCAGCAGCAGCAGCAGCAGGCAGCAGCTCGCAGCAGCAGCAGCAGCACGCAGCAGCAGGCAGCAGCACGCAGCATCAGCAGCAGCACGCAGCAGCAGCAGCGGCACGCAGCAGCAGCAGCAGCACGCAGCAGCAGCAGCAGCACGCAGCAGCAGCAGCGGCACGCAGCAGCAGCAGCAGCACGCAGCAGCAGCAGCAGCAGCACGCAGCAGCAGCAGCGGCACGCCGCAGCAGCAGCGGCACGCAGCAGCAGCAGCAGCAGGCAGCAGCTCGCAGCAGCAGCAGCAGCACGCAGCAGCAGGCAGCAGCACGCAGCATCAGCAGCGGCACGCAGCAGCAGCAGCGGCACGCAGCAGCAGCAGCAGCACGCAGCACGCAGAAGCAGCAGCAGCACGCAGCAGCAGCAGCAGCAGCAGCAGCACGCAGCAGCAGCAGCAGCACGCAGCAGCATCACGCAGCAGCAGCAGCAGCACGCAGCAGCAGCAGCAGCAGCACGCAGCAGCAGCAGCAGCAGCAAGCAGCAGCAGCAGCAGCAGCAGCACGCAGCAGCAGCAGCAGCAGCAGCACGCAGCAGCAGCAGCAGCACGCAGCAGCAGCAGCAGCAGCAGCAAGCAGCAGCAGCAGCAGCAGCAGCAGCAGCAGCAGCACGCAGCAGCAGCAGCAGCAGCAGCACGCAGCAGCAGCAGCAGCAGCAGCAGCAGCAGCACGCAGCAGCAGCAGCAGCAGCAGCACCAGCACGCAGCAGCAGCAGCAGCAGCGGCACGCAGCAGCAGCAGCAGCACGCAGCAGCAGCAGCAGCACGCAGCAGCAGCAGCAGCACGCAGCAGCAGCAGCAGCACGCAGCAGCAGCAACAGCACGCAGCAGCACGCAGCAGCACGCAGCAGCAGCAGCAGCAGCAGCAAGCAGCAGCAGCAGCAGCAGCAGCAGCACGCAGCAGCAGCAGCAGCAGCACGCAGCAGCAGCAGCAGCACGCAGCAGCAGCAGCAGCAGCAGCAGCAAGCAGCAGCAGCAGCAGCAGCAGCAGCAGCAGCACGCAGCAGCAGCAGCAGCAGCAGCACGCAGCAGCAGCAGCAGCAGCAGCAGCACGCAGCAGCAGCAGCAGCAGCAGCACCAGCACGCAGCAGCAGCAGCAGCAGCGGCACGCAGCAGCAGCAGCAGCACGCAGCAGCAGCAGCAGCACGCAGCAGCAGCAGCAGCACGCAGCAGCAGCAGCAGCACGCAGCAGCAGCAACAGCACGCAGCAGCACGCAGCAGCACGCAGCAGCAGCAGCGGCACGCAGCAGCAGCAGCAGCACGCAGCAGCAGCACGCAGCAGCAGCAGCAGCAGCAGCAGCACGCAGCAGCAGCAGCGGCACGCCGCAGCAGCAGCGGCACGCAGCAGCAGCAGCAGCAGGCAGCAGCTCGCAGCAGCAGCAGCAGCACGCAGCAGCAGGCAGCAGCACGCAGCATCAGCAGCGGCACGCAGCAGCAGCAGCGGCACGCAGCAGCAGCAGCGGCACGCAGCAGCAGCAGCAGCACGCAGCACGCAGAAGCAGCAGCAGCACGCAGCAGCAGCAGCAGCAGCAGCAGCAGCAGCACGCAGCAGCAGCAGCAGCACGCAGCAGCATCACGCAGCAGCAGCAGCAGCACGCAGCAGCAGCAGCAGCACGCAGCAGCAGCAGCAGCTCGCAGCAGCAGCAGCAGCACGCAGCAGCAGCAGCGGCACGCAGCAGCAGCAGCAGCACGCAGCAGCAGCAGCAGCACGCAGCAGCAGCAGCAGCACGCAGCAGCAGCAGCAGCACGCAGCAGCAGCAGCAGCAGCACGCAGCAGCAGCAGCAGCAGCACGCAGCAGCAGCAGCAGCAAGCAGCAGCAGCAGCAGCAGCAGCAGCAGCAGCAGCAGCAGCACGCAGCAGCAGCAGCAGCAGCAGCACGCAGCAGCAGCAGCAGCAGCAGCAGCACCAGCACGCAGCAGCAGCAGCAGCAGCACGCAGCAGCAGCACGCAGCAGCAGCAGCAGCAGCAGCACGCAGCAGCAGCAGCAGCAGCAGGAGCAGCACGCAGCAGCAGCAGCAGCACGCAGCAGCAGCAGCGGCACGCAGCAGCAGCAGCAGCACGCAGCAGCAGCAGCAGCACGCAGCAGCAGCAGCAGCACGCAGCAGCAGCAGCAGCACGCAGCAGCAGCAACAGCACGCAGCAGCACGCAGCAGCACGCAGCAGCACGCAGCAGCAGCAGCAGCAGCAGCGGCACGCAGCAGCAGCAGCGGCACGCAGCAGCAGCAGCAGCACGCAGCAGCAGCACGCAGCAGCAGCAGCAGCAGCAGCAGCACGCAGCAGCAGCAGCAGCACGCAGCAGCAGCAGCAGCACGCAGCAGCAGCAGCAGCACGCAGCACGCAGAAGCAGCAGCAGCACGTAGCAGCAGCAGCAGCAGCAGCAGCAGCAGCACCAGCACGCAGCAGCATCACGCAGCAGCAGCAGCAGCACGCAGCAGCAGCAGCAGCACGCAGCAGCAGCAGCGGCACGCAGCAGCAGCAGCAGCACGCAGCAGCAGCAGCAGCACGCAGCAGCAGCAGCGGCACGCAGCAGCAGCAGCAGCACGCAGCAGCAGCAGCAGCAGCAGCAGCACGCAGCAGCAGCAGCGGCACGCAGCAGCAGCAGCAGCAGGCAGCAGCTCGCAGCAGCAGCAGCAGCACGCAGCATCAGCAGCGGCACGCAGCAGCAGCAGCGGCACGCAGCAGCAGCAGCAGCACGCAGCACGCAGAAGCAGCAGCAGCACGCAGCAGCAGCAGCAGCAGCAGCAGCACGCAGCAGCAGCAGCAGCACACAGCAGCATCACGCAGCAGCAGCAGCAGCACGCAGCAGCAGCAGCAGCACGCAGCAGCAGCAGCAGTTCGCAGCAGCAGCAGCAGCACGCAGCAGCAGCAGCGGCACGCAGCAGCAGCAGCAGCACGCAGCAGCAGCAGCAGCACGCAGCAGCAGCAGCAGCACGCAGCAGCAGCAGCAGCACGCAGCAGCAGCAGCAGCACGCAGAAGCAGCAGCGGCAGCACGCAGCAGCAGCGGCAGCACGCAGCAGCAGCACGCAGCAGCAGCAGCAGCACGCAGCAGCAGCAGCAGCACGCAGCAGCAGCAGCGGCACGCAGCAGCAGCAGCAGCACGCAGCAGCAGCAGCAGCAGCACGCAGCAGCAGCAGCAGCAGCAGCAGCAGCAAGCAGCAGCAGCAGCAGCAGCAGCAGCACGCAGCAGCAGCAGCAGCAGCAGAACGCAACAGCAGCAGCAGCAGCAGCACGCAGCAGCAGCAGCAGCAGGCAGCAGCTCGCAGCAGCAGCAGCAGCACGCAGCAGCAGGCAGCAGCACGCAGCATCAGCAGCGGCACGCAGCAGCAGCAGCGGCACGCAGCAGCAGCAGCAGCACGCAGCACGCAGAAGCTGCAGCAGCACGCAGCAGCAGCAGCAGCAGCAGCAGCAGCACGCAGCAGCACGCAGCAGCAGCAGCAGCACACAGCAGCATCACGCAGCAGCAGCAGCAGCACGCAGCAGCGGCAGCAGCACGCAGCAGCAGCAGCAGCTCGCAGCAGCAGCAGCAGCACGCAGCAGCAGCAGCGGCACGCAGCAGCAGCAGCAGCACGCAGCAGCAGCAGCAGCACGCAGCAGCAGCAGCAGCACGCAGCAGCAGCAGCAGCACGCAGCAGCAGCAGCAGCACGCAGAAGCAGCAGCGGCAGCACGCAGCAGCAGCGGCAGCACGCAGCAGCAGCACGCAGCAGCAGCAGCAGCACGCAGCAGCAGCAGCAGCACGCAGCAGCAGCAGCGGCACGCAGCAGCAGCAGCGGCACGCAGCAGCAGCAGCGCCGCGCAGCAGCAGCAGCGGCGCGCAGCAGCAGCAGCGGCACGCAGCAGCAGCAGCGGCACGCAGCAGCAGCAGCAGCAGCACGCAGCAGCAGCAGCAGCAGCACGCAGCAGCAGCAGCAGCAGCAGCACGCAGCAGCAGCAGCAGCACGCAGCAGCAGCAGCAGCAGCACGCAGCAGCAGCAGCAGCAGCACGCAGCAGCAGCAGCAGCAGCACGCAGCAGCAGCAGCAGCAGCAAGCAGCAGCAGCAGCAGCAGCAGCACGCAGCAGCAGCAGCAGCAGCAGCACGCAGCAGCAGCAGCAGCAGCACGCAGCAGCAGCAGCAGCAGCAGTAGCAAGCAGCAGCAGCAGCAGCAGCAGCAGCATGCAGCAGCAGCAGCAGCAGCAGCACGCAGCAGCAGCAGCAGCAGCAGCACGCAGCAGCAGCAGCAGCTGCAGCACCAGCACGCAGCAGCAGCAGCAGCAGCGGCACGCAGCAGCAGCAGCAGCACGCAGCAGCAGCAGCAGCACGCAGCAGCAGCAGCAGCACGCAGCAGCAGCAGCAGCACGCAGCAGCAGCAACAGCACGCAGCAGCACGCAGCAGCACGCAGCAGCAGCAGCAGCAGCAGCGGCACGCAGCAGCAGCAGCGGCACGCAGCAGCAGCAGCAGCACGCAGCAGCAGCACGCAGCAGCAGCAGCAGCAGCAGCACGCAGCAGCAGCAGCGGCACGCCGCAGCAGCAGCGGCACGCAGCAGCAGCAGCAGCAGGCAGCAGCTCGCAGCAGCAGCAGCAGCAGCAGCACGCAGCACGCAGAAGCAGCAGCAGCACGCAGCAGCAGCAGCAGCAGCAGCAGCAGCAGCAGCAGCAGCACCAGCACGCAGCAGCATCACGCAGCAGCAGCAGCAGCACGCAGCAGCAGCAGCAGCACGCAGCAGCAGCAGCGGCACGCAGCAGCAGCAGCAGCACGCAGCAGCAGCAGCAGCACGCAGCAGCAGCAGCAGCACGCAGCAGCAGCAGCAGCACGCAGCAGCAGCAGCAGCACGCAGCAGCAGCAGCAGCACGCAGCAGCAGCAGCAGCACGCAGCAGCAGCAGCGGCACGCAGCAGCAGCAGCGCCGCGCAGCAGCATTAGCGGCGCGCAGCAGCAGCAGCGGCACGCAGCAGCAGCAGCGGCACGCAGCAGCAGCAGCGGCACGCAGCAGCAGCAGCGGCACGCAGCAGCAGCAGCAGCAGCAGCAGCATGCAGCAGCAGCAGCACGCAGCAGCAGCAGCAGCAGCAGCAGCAGCAGCACGCAGCAGCAGCAGCAGCAGCAGCAGCAGCACGCAGCAGCAGCACGCAGCAGCAGCAGCAGCAGCAGCACGCAGCAGCAGCAGCAGCAGCAGGAGCAGCACGCAGCAGCAGCAGCAGCACGCAGCAGCAGCAGCGGCACGCAGCAGCAGCAGCAGCACGCAGCAGCAGCAGCAGCACGCAGCAGCAGCAGCAGCACGCAGCAGCAGCAGCAGCACGCAGCAGCAGCAACAGCACGCAGCAGCACGCAGCAGCACGCAGCAGCAGCAGCAGCAGCAGCGGCACGCAGCAGCAGCAGCGGCACGCAGCAGCAGCAGCAGCACGCAGCAGCAGCACGCAGCAGCAGCAGCAGCAGCAGCAGCACGCAGCAGCAGCAGCGGCACGCCGCAGCAGCAGCGGCACGCAGCAGCAGCAGCAGCAGGCAGCAGCTCGCAGCAGCAGCAGCAGCACGCAGCAGCAGGCAGCAGCACGCAGCATCAGCAGCGGCACGCAGCAGCAGCAGCGGCACGCAGCAGCAGCAGCGGCACGCAGCAGCAGCAGCGGCACGCAGCAGCAGCAGCGGCACGCAGCAGCAGCAGCAGCAGCAGCACGCAGCAGCAGCAGCAGCACGCAGCAGCAGCAGCAGCACGCAGCACGCAGAAGCAGCAGCAGCACGCAGCAGCAGCAGCAGCAGCAGCAGCAGCAGCAGCAGCAGCAGCAGCAGCACCAGCACGCAGCAGCATCACGCAGCAGCAGCAGCAGCACGCAGCAGCAGCAGCAGCACGCAGCAGCAGCAGCGGCACGCAGCAGCAGCAGCAGCACGCAGCAGCAGCAGCAGCACGCAGCAGCAGCAGCAGCACGCAGCAGCAGCAGCAGCACGCAGCAGCAGCAACAGCACGCAGCAGCACGCAGCAGCACGCAGCAGCAGCAGCAGCAGCAGCGGCACGCAGCAGCAGCAGCGGCACGCAGCAGCAGCAGCAGCACGCAGCGGCAGCAGCAGCAGCAGCAGCACGCAGCAGCAGCAGCGGCACGCCGCAGCAGCAGCGGCACGCAGCAGCAGCAGCAGCAGGCAGCAGCTCGCAGCAGCAGCAGCAGCACGCAGCAGCAGGCAGCAGCACGCAGCATCAGCAGCGGCACGCAGCAGCAGCAGCGGCACGCAGCAGCAGCAGCAGCGGCACGCAGCAGCAGCAGCAGCACGCAGCACGCAGAAGCAGCAGCAGCACGCAGCAGCAGCAGCAGCAGCAGCAGCACGCAGCAGCAGCAGCAGCACGCAGCAGCATCACGCAGCAGCAGCAGCAGCACGCAGCAGCAGCAGCAGCACGCAGCAGCAGCAGCAGCACGCAGCAGCAGCAGCGGCACGCAGCAGCAGCAGCAGCACGCAGCAGCAGCAGCAGCACGCAGCAGCAGCAGCAGCACGCAGCAGCAGCAGCAGCACGCAGAAGCAGCAGCGGCAGCACGCAGCAGCAGCGGCAGCACGCAGCAGCAGCACGCAGCAGCAGCAGCAGCACGCAGCAGCAGCAGCAGCACGCAGCAGCAACAGCGGCACGCAGCAGCAGCAGCGGCACGCAGCAGCAGCAGCGCCGCGCAGCAGCAGCAGCGGCGCGCAGCAGCAGCAGCGGCACGCAGCAGCAGCAGCGGCACGCAGCAGCAGCAGCAGCAGCAGCAGCACGCAGCAGCAGCAGCAGCAGCACGCAGCAGCAGCAGCAGCAGCACGCAGCAGCAGCAGCAGCAGCACGCAGCAGCAGCAGCAGCAGCACGCAGCAGCAGCAGCAGCACGCAGCAGCAGCAGCAGCAGCACGCAGCAGCAGCAGCAGCAGCAAGCAGCAGCAGCAGCAGCAGCAGCAGCAGCAGCACGCAGCAGCAGCAGCAGCAGCAGCACGCAGCAGCAGCAGCAGCAGCACGCAGCAGCAGCAGCAGCAGCAGCAGCAGCAAGCAGCAGCAGCAGCAGCAGCAGCAGCACGCAGCAGCAGCAGCAGCAGCAGCACGCAGCAGCAGCAGCAGCAGCAGCAGCAGCACGCAGCAGCAGCAGCAGCAGCAGCACCAGCACGCAGCAGCAGCAGCAGCAGCAGCAGCGGCACGCAGCAGCAGCAGCAGCACGCAGCAGCAGCAGCAGCACGCAGCAGCAGCAGCAGCACGCAGCAGCAGCAGCAGCACGCAGCAGCAGCAGCAGCAGCACGCAGCAGCAGCAGCAGCAGCAAGCAGCAGCAGCAGCAGCAGCAGCAGCACGCAGCAGCAGCAGCAGCAGCAGCACGCAGCAGCAGCAGCAGCAGCACGCAGCAGCAGCAGCAGCAGCAGCAGCAAGCAGCAGCAGCAGCAGCAGCAGCAGCACGCAGCAGCAGCAGCAGCAGCAGCACGCAGCAGCAGCAGCAGCAGCAGCACGCAGCAGCAGCAGCAGCAGCAGCACGCAGCAGCAGCAGCAGCACGCAGCAGCAGCACGCAGCAGCAGCAGCACGCAGCAGCACGCAGCAGCAGCAGCGGCACGCCGCAGCAGCAGCGGCACGCAGCAGCAGCAGCGGCACGCAGCAGCAGCAGCGCCACGCAGCAGCAGCAGCGGCACGCAGCAGCAGCAGCGGCACGCAGCAGCAGCAGCGGCACGCAGCAGCAGCAGCACGCAGCAGCAGCAGCAGCAGCACGCAGCAGCAGCAGCAGCAGCACGCAGCAGCAGCAGCAGCAGCACGCAGCAGCAGCAGCAGCAGCAGCACGCAGCAGCAGCTTCAATTTGAGAAATTGATATTGAAACTGAAAAATGAGTGTGGAAACTGAAAAAGTGATGTTGAAATTGGAGTGTTGTAATTGAAGGTAAAATTGGAAGTGAAGTGGAATTTTAAAAATTTATGTTGAAGTTGAGAAGATGGTGTTGAAACTGAAAAGTGGAGGAGGAAACTGAAAAAGTGAAGTTGAAATTGGAGTGTTGTAATTCAAGTTAAAATTGAAGAGTTAAAATTGAAAGTGAAGTGGAATTTGAAAAAGTGAATTTGAAAGTGAAGTGGAATTTGCGAAATTGATATTGAAACTGGAAAATGAGTGTGGAAACTGAAAAATGAAGTTGAAATTGGAGTGTTGTAATTGAAGGTAAAATTGGAAGTGAAATGGAATTTGAAAAAGTGAAGTTGAAAGTGAAGTGGAATTTGCGAAATTGATATTGAAACTGGAAAATGAGTGAGGAAACTGATAAAGTGAAGTTGAAATTGGAGTGTTGTAATTGAAGGTAAAATTGGAAGTGAAGTGGAATTTGGAAAACTAAAGTTGAAAGTGAAGTGGAATTTGAGAAATTGATATTGAAACTGGAAAATGAGTGTGGAAACTGAAAAAGTGA
Organism: Lasioglossum pauxillum; assembly: GCA_933228785.1. Taxonomy (NCBI): domain Eukaryota; kingdom Metazoa; phylum Arthropoda; class Insecta; order Hymenoptera; family Halictidae; genus Lasioglossum; species Lasioglossum pauxillum. The sequence goes on along the minus strand of OW121704.1, from coordinate 27,488,024 downwards.
AGTTGAAATTGGAGTGTTGTAATGAAGTTAAAATTGAAAGTGAAGTGGAATTTGAAAAAGTGAAGTTGAAAGTGAAGTGGAATTTGAAAAAGTGAAGTTGAAAGTGAAGTGGAATTTGAAAAAGTGAAGTTGAAAGTGAAGTGGAATTTGCGAAATTGATATTGAAACTGGAAAATGAGTGTGGAAACTGAAAAAGTGAAGTTGAAATTGGAGTGTTGTAATTGAAGGTAAAATTAGAAGTGAAATGGAATTTGAAAAAGTGAAGTTGAAAGTGAAGTGGAATTTGAGAAATTGATATTGAAACTGAAAAGTGGAGGAGGAAACTGAAACAGTGAAGTTGAAATTGGAGTGTTGTAATTCAAGTTAAAATTGAAGAGTTAAAATTGAAAGTGAAGTGGAATTTGATACAGTGAAGTGGAATTTGCGAAATTGATATTGAAAATGGACAACGGGAGTGGAAACTGAAAAAGTGAAGTTGAAATTGGAGTGTTGTATTGAAGTTAAAATTGAAAGTGAAGTGGAATTTGAAAAAGTGAAGTTGAAAGTGAAGTGGAATTTGCGAAATTGATATTGAAACTGGAAAATGAGTGTGGAAACTGAAAAAGTGAAGTTGAAATTGGAGTATTGTAATTGAAGGTAAAATTGGAAGTGAAGTGGAATTTTAAAAACTGATGTTGAAGTTGAGAAGATGGTGTTGAAACTGAAAAGTGGAGGAGGAAACTGAAAAAGTGAAGTTGACATTGGAGTTTTGTAATTCAAGTTAAAATTGAAGAGTTAAAATTGAAAGTGAAGTGGAATTTGAAAAAGTGAAGTTGAAAGTGAAGTGGAATTTGAAAAAGTGAAGTTGAAAGTGAAGTGGAATTTGCGAAATTGATATTGAAACTGGAAAATGAGTGTGGAAACTGAAAAAGTGAAGTTGAAATTGGAGTGTTGTAATTGAAGGTAAAATTGGAAGTGAAGTGGAATTTTAAAAATTGATGTTGAAGTTGAGAAGATGGTGTTGAAACTGAAAAGTGGAGGAGGAAACTGAAAAAGTGAAGTTGAAATTGGAGTGTTGTAATTCAAGTTAAAATTGAAGAGTTAAAATTGAAAGTGAAGTGGAATTTGAAAAAGTGAAGTTGAAAGTGAAGTGGAATTTGAAAAATTGATATTGAAACTGGAAAATGAGTGAGGAAACTGATAAAGTGAAGTTGAAATTGGAGTGTTGTAATGAAGTTAAAATTGAAAGTGAAGTGGAATTTGAAAAAGTGAAGTTGAAAGTGTAGTGGAATTTGCGAAATTGATATTGAAACTGGAAAATGAGTGTGGAAACTGAAAAAGTGAAGTTGAAATTGGAGTGTTGTAATTGAAGGTAAAATTGGAAGTGAAATGGAATTTGAAATTGTGAAGTTGAAAGTGAAGTGGAATTTGAAAAAGTGAAGTTGAAAGTGAAGTGGAATTTGAAAAAGTGAAGTTGAAAGTGAAGTGGAATTTGCGAAATTGATATTGAAACTGGAAAATAAATGAGGAAACTGAAAAAGTGAAGTTGAAATTGGAGTGTTGTAATTGAAGGTAAAATTGGAAGTGAAATGGAATTTGAAAAAGTGAAGTTGAAAGTGAAGTGGAATTTGAGAAATTGATATTGAAACTAAAAAATGAGTGTGGAAACTGAAAAAGTGAAGTTGAAATTGGAGTGTTGTAATTGAAGGTAAAATTGGAAGTGAAGTGGAATTTTAAAAATTGATGTTGAAGTTGAGAAGATGGTGTTGAAACTGAAAAGTGGAGGAGGAAACTGAAAAAGTGAAGTTGAAATTGGAGTGTTGTAATTCAAGTTAAAATTGAAGAGTTAAAATTGAAAGTGAAGTGGAATTTGAAAAAGTGAAGTTGAAAGTGAAGTGGAATTTGATAAAGTGAAGTGGAATTTGAGAAATTGATATTGAAAATGGAAAATGGGAGTGGAAACTGAAAAAGTGAAGTTGAAATTGGAGTGTTGAAATTGAAGATAAAATTGACAGTGTAGTGGAATTTGAGAAATTGATATTGAAACTGAAAAATGAGTGTGGAAACTGAAAAAGTGATGTTGAAATTGGAGTGTTGTAATTGAAGGTAAAATTGGAAGTGAAGTGGAATTTTAAAAATTTATGTTGAAGTTGAGAAGATGGTGTTGAAACTGAAAAGTGGAGGAGGAAACTGAAAAAGTGAAGTTGAAATTGGAGTGTTGTAATTCAAGTTAAAATTGAAGAGTTAAAATTGAAAGTGAAGTGGAATTTGAAAAAGTGAAGTTGAAAGTGAAGTGGAATTTGCGAAATTGATATTGAAACTGGAAAATGAGTGTGGAAACTGAAAAATGAAGTTGAAATTGGAGTGTTGTAATTGAAGGTAAAATTGGAAGTGAAATGGAATTTGAAAAAGTGAAGTTGAAAGTGAAGTGGAATTTGCGAAATTGATATTGAAACTGGAAAATGAGTGTGGAAACTGAAAAAGTGATGTTGAAATTGGAGTGTTGTAATTGAAGGTAAAATTGGAAGTGAAGTGGAATTTTAAAAATTGATGTTGAAGTTGAGAAGATGGTGTTGAAACTGAAAAGTGGAGGAGGAAACTGAAAAAGTGAAGTTGAAATTGGGGTGTTGTAATTCAAGTTAAAATTGAAGAGTTAAAATTGAAAGTGAAGTGGAATTTGAAAAAGTGAAGTTGAAAGTGAAGTGGAATTTGAAAAAGTGAAGTTGAAAGTGAAGTGGAATTTGAAAAAGTGAAGTTGAAAGTGAAGTGGAATTTGCGAAATTGATATTGAAACTGGAAAATGAGTGTGGAAACTGAAAAAGTGAAGTTGAAATTGGAGTGTTGTAATTGAAGGTAAAATTAGAAGTGAAATGGAATTTGAAAAAGTGAAGTTGAAAGTGAAGTGGAATTTGAGAAATTGATATTGAAACTGAAAAGTGGAGGAGGAAACTGAAAAAGTGAAGTTGAAATTGGAGTGTTGTAATTCAAGTTAAAATTGAAGAGTTAAAATTGAAAGTGAAGTGGAATTTGATAAAGTGAAGTGGAATTTGCGAAATTGATATTGAAAATGGACAATGGGAGTGGAAACTGAAAAAATGAAGTTGAAATTGGAGTGTTGTATTGAAGTTAAAATTGAAAGTGAAGTGGAATTTGAAAAAGTGAAGTTGAAAGTGAAGTGGAATTTGCGAAATTGATATTGAAACTGGAAAATGAGTGTGGAAACTGAAAAAGTGAAGTTGAAATTGGAGTATTGTAATTGAAGGTAAAATTGGAAGTGAAGTGGAATTTTAAAAACTGATGTTGAAGTTGAGAAGATGGTGTTGAAACTGAAAAGTGGAGGAGGAAACTGAAAAAGTGAAGTTGACATTGGAGTTTTGTAATTCAAGTTAAAATTGAAGAGTTAAAATTGAAAGTGAAGTGGAATTTGAAAAAGTGAAGTTGAAAGTGAAGTGGAATTTGATAAAGTGAAGTGGAATTTGAGAAATTGATATTGAAAATGGAAAATGGGAGTGGAAACTGAAAAAGTGAAGTTGAAATTGGAGTGTTGAAATTGAAGATAAAATTGACAGTGTAGTGGAATTTGAGAAATTGATATTGAAACTGAAAAATGAGTGTGGAAACTGAAAAAGTGATGTTGAAATTGGAGTGTTGTAATTGAAGGTAAAATTGGAAGTGAAGTGGAATTTTAAAAATTTATGTTGAAGTTGAGAAGATGGTGTTGAAACTGAAAAGTGGAGGAGGAAACTGAAAAAGTGAAGTTGAAATTGGAGTGTTGTAATTCAAGTTAAAATTGAAGAGTTGAAATTGAAAGTGAAGTGGAATTTGAAAAAGTGAATTTGAAAGTGAAGTGGAATTTGCGAAATTGATATTGAAACTGGAAAATGAGTGTGGAAACTGAAAAATGAAGTTGAAATTGGGGTGTTGTAATTGAAGGTAAAATTGGAAGTGAAATGGAATTTGAAAAAGTGAAGTTGAAAGTGAAGTGGAATTTGCGAAATTGATATTGAAACTGGAAAATGAGTGAGGAAACTGATAAAGTGAAGTTGAAATTGGAGTGTTGTAATTGAAGGTAAAATTGGAAGTGAAGTGGAATTTGGAAAACTAAAGTTGAAAGTGAAGTGGAATTTGAGAAATTGATATTGAAACTGGAAAATGAGTGTGGAAACTGAAAAAGTGAAGTTGAAATTGGAGTGTTGTAATGAAGTTAAAATTGAAAGTGAAGTGGAATTTGAAAAAGTGAAGTTGAAAGTGAAGTGGAATTTGAAAAAGTGAAGTTGAAAGTGAAGTGGAATTTGAAAAAGTGAAGTTGAAAGTGAAGTGGAATTTGCGAAATTGATATTGAAACTGGAAAATGAGTGTGGAAACTGAAAAAGTGAAGTTGAAATTGGAGTGTTGTAATTGAAGGTAAAATTAGAAGTGAAATGGAATTTGAAAAAGTGAAGTTGAAAGTGAAGTGGAATTTGAGAAATTGATATTGAAACTGAAAAGTGGAGGAGGAAACTGAAACAGTGAAGTTGAAATTGGAGTGTTGTAATTCAAGTTAAAATTGAAAAGTTAAAATTGAAAGTGAAGTGGAATTTGATAAAGTGAAGTGGAATTTGCGAAATTGATATTGAAAATGGACAATGGGAGTGGAAACTGAAAAAGTGAAGTTGAAATTGGAGTGTTGTATTGAAGTTAAAATTGAAAGTGAAGTGGAATTTGAAAAAGTGAAGTTGAAAGTGAAGTGGAATTTGCGAAATTGATATTGAAACTGGAAAATGAGTGTGGAAACTGAAAAAGTGAAGTTGAAATTGGAGTATTGTAATTGAAGGTAAAATTGGAAGTAAAGTGGAATTTTAAAAACTGATGTTGAAGTTGAGAAGATGGTGTTGAAACTGAAAAGTGGAGGAGGAAACTGAAAAAGTGAAGTTGAAATTGGAGTGTTGTAATTCAAGTTAAAATTGAAGAGTTAAAATTGAAAGTGAAGTGGAATTTGAAAAAGTGAAGTTGAAAGTGAAGTGGAATTTGAAAAAGTGAAGTTGAAAGTGAAGTGGAATTTGCGAAATTGATATTGAAACTGGAAAATGAGTGTGGAAACTGAAAAAGTGAAGTTGAAATTGGAGTGTTGTAATGAAGTTAAAATTGAAAGTGAAGTGGAATTTGAAAAAGTGAAGTTGAAAGTGTAGTGGAATTTGCGAAATTGATATTGAAACTGGAAAATGAGTGTGGAAACTGAAAAAGTGAAGTTGAAATTGGAGTGTTGTAATTGAAGGTAAAATTGGAAGTGAAATGGAATTTGAAATTGTGAAGTTGAAAGTGAAGTGGAATTTGAAAAAGTGAAGTTGAAAGTGAAGTGGAATTTGAAAAAGTGAAGTTGAAAGTGAAGTGGAATTTGCGAAATTGATATTGAAACTGGAAAATAAATGAGGAAACTGAAAAAGTGAAGTTGAAATTGGAGTGTTGTAATTGAAGGTAAAATTGGAAGTGAAATGGAATTTGAAAAAGTGAAGTTGAAAGTGAAGTGGAATTTGAGAAATTGATATTGAAACTAAAAAATGAGTGTGGAAACTGAAAAAGTGAAGTTGAAATTGGAGTGTTGTAATTGAAGGTAAAATTGGAAGTGAAGTGGAATTTGAAATTGTGAAGTTGAAAGTGAAGTGGAATTTGAAAAAGTGAAGTTGAAAGTGAAGTGGAATTTGAAAAAGTGAAGTTGAAAGTGAAGTGGAATTTGCGAAATTGATATTGAAACTGGAAAATAAATGAGGAAACTGAAAAAGTGAAGTTGAAATTGGAGTGTTGTAATTGAAGGTAAAATTGGAAGTGAAATGGAATTTGAAAAAGTGAAGTTGAAAGTGAAGTGGAATTTGAGAAATTGATATTGAAACTAAAAAATGAGTGTGGAAACTGAAAAAGTGAAGTTGAAATTGGAGTGTTGTAATTGAAGGTAAAATTGGAAGTGAAGTGGAATTTTAAAAATTGATGTTGAAGTTGAGAAGATGGTGTTGAAACTGAAAAGTGGAGGAGGAAACTGAAAAAGTGAAGTTGAAATTGGAGTGTTGTAATTCAAGTTAAAATTGAAGAGTTAAAATTGAAAGTGAAGTGGAATTTGAAAAAGTGAAGTTGAAAGTGAAGTGGAATTTGATAAAGTGAAGTGGAATTTGAGAAATTGATATTGAAAATGGAAAATGGGAGTGGAAACTGAAAAAGTGAAGTTGAAATTGGAGTGTTGTAATTGAAGGTAAAATTGGAAGTGAAATGGAATTTGAAATTGTGAAGTTGAAAGTGAAGTGGAATTTGAAAAAGTGAAGTTGAAAGTGAAGTGGAATTTGATAAAGTGTAGTGGAATTTGAGAAATTGATATTGAAACTGAAAAATGAGTGTGGAAACTGAAAAAGTGATGTTGAAATTGGAGTGTTGTAATTGAAGGTAAAATTGGAAGTGAAGTGGAATTTTAAAAATTTATGTTGAAGTTGAGAAGATGGTGTTGAAACTGAAAAGTGGAGGAGGAAACTGAAAAAGTGAAGTTGAAATTGGAGTGTTGTAATTCAAGTTAAAATTGAAGAGTTAAAATTGAAAGTGAAGTGGAATTTGAAAAAGTGAAGTTGAAAGTGAAGTGGAATTTGCGAAATTGATATTGAAACTGGAAAATGAGTGTGGAAACTGAAAAATGAAGTTGAAATTGGAGTGTTGTATTGAAGTTAAAATTGAAAGTGAAGTGGAATTTGAAAAAGTGAAGTTGAAAGTGAAGTGGAATTTGCGAAATTGATATTGAAACTGGAAAATGAGTGTGGAAACTGAAAAAGTGAAGTTGAAATTGGAGTGTTGTAATTGAAGGTAAAATTGGAAGTGAAGTGGAATTTTAAAAACTGATGTTGAAGTTGAGAAGATGGTGTTGAAACTGAAAAGTGGAGGAGGAAACTGAAAAAGTGAAGTTGACATTGGAGTTTTGTAATTCAAGTTAAAATTGAAGAGTTAAAATTGAAAGTGAAGTGGAATTTGAAAAAGTGAAGTTGAAAGTGAAGTGGAATTTGAAAAAGTGAAGTTGAAAGTGAAGTGGAATTTGAAAAAGAGAAGTTGAAAGTGAAGTGGAATTTGCGAAATTGATATTGAAACTGGAAAATGAGTGTGGAAACTGAAAAAGTGAAGTTGAAATTGGAGTGTTGTAATTGAAGGTAAAATTGGAAGTGAAGTGGAATTTTAAAAATTGATGTTGAAGTTGAGAAGATGGTGTTGAAACTGAAAAGTGGAGGAGGAAACTGAAAAAGTGAAGTTGAAATTGGAGTGTTGTAATTCAAGTTAAAATTGAAGAGTTAAAATTGAAAGTGAAGTGGAATTTGAAAAGTGAAGTTGAAAGTGAAGTGGAATTTGAAAAATTGATATTGAAACTGGAAAATGAGTGAGGAAACTGATAAAGTGAAGTTGAAATTGGAGTGTTGTAATGAAGTTAAAATTGAAAGTGAAGTGGAATTTGAAAAAGTGAAGTTGAAAGTGTAGTGGAATTTGCGAAATTGATATTGAAACTGGAAAATGAGTGTGGAAACTGAAAAAGTGAAGTTGAAATTGGAGTGTTGTAATTGAAGGTAAAATTGGAAGTGAAGTGGAATTTGGAAAACTAAAGTTGAAAGTGAAGTGGAATTTGAGAAATTGATATTGAAACTGGAAAATGAGTGTGGAAACTGAAAAAGTGAAGTTGAAATTGGAGTGTTGTAATGAAGTTAAAATTGAAAGTGAAGTGGAATTTGAAAAAGTGAAGTTGAAAGTGAAGTGGAATTTGAAAAAGTGAAGTTGAAAGTGAAGTGGAATTTGAAAAAGTGAAGTTGAAAGTGAAGTGGAATTTGCGAAATTGATATTGAAACTGGAAAATGAGTGTGGAAACTGAAAAAGTGAAGTTGAAATTGGAGTGTTGTAATTGAAGGTAAAATTAGAAGTGAAATGGAATTCGAAAAAGTGAAGTTGAAAGTGAAGTGGAATTTGAGAAATTGATATTGAAACTGAAAAGTGGAGGAGGAAACTGAAAAAGTGAAGTTGAAATTTGAGTGTTGTAATTCAAGTTAAAATTGAAGAGTTAAAATTGAAAGTGAAGTGGAATTTGATAAAGTGAAGTGGAATTTGCGAAATTGATATTGAAAATGGACAATGGGAGTGGAAACTGAAAAAGTGAAGTTGAAATTGGAGTGTTGTATTGAAGTTAAAATTGAAAGTGAAGTGGAATTTGAAAAAGTGAAGTTGAAAGTGAAGTGGAATTTGCGAAATTGATATTGAAACTGGAAAATGAGTGTGGAAACTGAAAAAGTGAAGTTGAAATTGGAGTGTTGTAATTGAAGGTAAAATTGGAAGTGAAGTGGAATTTTAAAAACTGATGTTGAAGTTGAGAAGATGGTGTTGAAACTGAAAAGTGGAGGAGGAAACTGAAAAAGTGAAGTTGACATTGGAGTTTTGTAATTCAAGTTAAAATTGAAGAGTTAAAATTGAAAGTGAAGTGGAATTTGAAAAAGTGAAGTTGAAAGTGAAGTGGAATTTGAAAAAGTGAAGTTGAAAGTGAAGTGGAATTTGAAAAAGAGAAGTTGAAAGTGAAGTGGAATTTGCGAAATTGATATTGAAACTGGAAAATGAGTGTGGAAACTGAAAAAGTGAAGTTGAAATTGGAGTGTTGTAATTGAAGGTAAAATTGGAAGTGAAGTGGAATTTTAAAAATTGATGTTGAAGTTGAGAAGATGGTGTTGAAACTGAAAAGTGGAGGAGGAAACTGAAAAAGTGAAGTTGAAATTGGAGTGTTGTAATTCAAGTTAAAATTGAAGAGTTAAAATTGAAAGTGAAGTGGAATTTGAAAAGTGAAGTTGAAAGTGAAGTGGAATTTGAAAAATTGATATTGAAACTGGAAAATGAGTGAGGAAACTGATAAAGTGAAGTTGAAATTGGAGTGTTGTAATGAAGTTAAAATTGAAAGTGAAGTGGAATTTGAAAAAGTGAAGTTGAAAGTGTAGTGGAATTTGCGAAATTGATATTGAAACTGGAAAATGAGTGTGGAAACTGAAAAAGTGAAGTTGAAATTGGAGTGTTGTAATTGAAGGTAAAATTGGAAGTGAAATGGAATTTGAAATTGTGAAGTTGAAAGTGAAGTGGAATTTGAAAAAGTGAAGTTGAAAGTGAAGTGGAATTTGATAAAGTGTAGTGGAATTTGAGAAATTGATATTGAAACTGAAAAATGAGTGTGGAAACTGAAAAAGTGATGTTGAAATTGGAGTGTTGTAATTGAAGGTAAAATTGGAAGTGAAGTGGAATTTTAAAAATTTATGTTGAAGTTGAGAAGATGGTGTTGAAACTGAAAAGTGGAGGAGGAAACTGAAAAAGTGAAGTTGAAATTGGAGTGTTGTAATTCAAGTTAAAATTGAAGAGTTAAAATTGAAAGTGAAGTGGAATTTGAAAAAGTGAAGTTGAAAGTGAAGTGGAATTTGCGAAATTGATATTGAAACTGGAAAATGAGTGTGGAAACTGAAAAATGAAGTTGAAATTGGAGTGTTGTATTGAAGTTAAAATTGAAAGTGAAGTGGAATTTGAAAAAGTGAAGTTGAAAGTGAAGTGGAATTTGCGAAATTGATATTGAAACTGGAAAATGAGTGTGGAAACTGAAAAAGTGAAGTTGAAATTGGAGTGTTGTAATTGAAGGTAAAATTGGAAGTGAAGTGGAATTTTAAAAACTGATGTTGAAGTTGAGAAGATGGTGTTGAAACTGAAAAGTGGAGGAGGAAACTGAAAAAGTGAAGTTGACATTGGAGTTTTGTAATTCAAGTTAAAATTGAAGAGTTAAAATTGAAAGTGAAGTGGAATTTGAAAAAGTGAAGTTGAAAGTGAAGTGGAATTTGAAAAAGTGAAGTTGAAAGTGAAGTGGAATTTGAAAAAGAGAAGTTGAAAGTGAAGTGGAATTTGCGAAATTGATATTGAAACTGGAAAATGAGTGTGGAAACTGAAAAAGTGAAGTTGAAATTGGAGTGTTGTAATTGAAGGTAAAATTGGAAGTGAAGTGGAATTTTAAAAATTGATGTTGAAGTTGAGAAGATGGTGTTGAAACTGAAAAGTGGAGGAGGAAACTGAAAAAGTGAAGTTGAAATTGGAGTGTTGTAATTCAAGTTAAAATTGAAGAGTTAAAATTGAAAGTGAAGTGGAATTTGAAAAGTGAAGTTGAAAGTGAAGTGGAATTTGAAAAATTGATATTGAAACTGGAAAATGAGTGAGGAAACTGATAAAGTGAAGTTGAAATTGGAGTGTTGTAATGAAGTTAAAATTGAAAGTGAAGTGGAATTTGAAAAAGTGAAGTTGAAAGTGTAGTGGAATTTGCGAAATTGATATTGAAACTGGAAAATGAGTGTGGAAACTGAAAAAGTGAAGTTGAAATTGGAGTGTTGTAATTGAAGGTAAAATTGGAAGTGAAGTGGAATTTGGAAAACTAAAGTTGAAAGTGAAGTGGAATTTGAGAAATTGATATTGAAACTGGAAAATGAGTGTGGAAACTGAAAAAGTGAAGTTGAAATTGGAGTGTTGTAATGAAGTTAAAATTGAAAGTGAAGTGGAATTTGAAAAAGTGAAGTTGAAAGTGAAGTGGAATTTGAAAAAGTGAAGTTGAAAGTGAAGTGGAATTTGAAAAAGTGAAGTTGAAAGTGAAGTGGAATTTGCGAAATTGATATTGAAACTGGAAAATGAGTGTGGAAACTGAAAAAGTGAAGTTGAAATTGGAGTGTTGTAATTGAAGGTAAAATTAGAAGTGAAATGGAATTCGAAAAAGTGAAGTTGAAAGTGAAGTGGAATTTGAGAAATTGATATTGAAACTGAAAAGTGGAGGAGGAAACTGAAAAAGTGAAGTTGAAATTTGAGTGTTGTAATTCAAGTTAAAATTGAAGAGTTAAAATTGAAAGTGAAGTGGAATTTGATAAAGTGAAGTGGAATTTGCGAAATTGATATTGAAAATGGACAATGGGAGTGGAAACTGAAAAAGTGAAGTTGAAATTGGAGTGTTGTATTGAAGTTAAAATTGAAAGTGAAGTGGAATTTGAAAAAGTGAAGTTGAAAGTGAAGTGGAATTTGCGAAATTGATATTGAAACTGGAAAATGAGTGTGGAAACTGAAAAAGTGAAGTTGAAATTGGAGTGTTGTAATTGAAGGTAAAATTGGAAGTGAAGTGGAATTTTAAAAACTGATGTTGAAGTTGAGAAGATGGTGTTGAAACTGAAAAGTGGAGGAGGAAACTGAAAAAGTGAAGTTGACATTGGAGTTTTGTAATTCAAGTTAAAATTGAAGAGTTAAAATTGAAAGTGAAGTGGAATTTGAAAAAGTGAAGTTGAAAGTGAAGTGGAATTTGAAAAAGTGAAGTTGAAAGTGAAGTGGAATTTGAAAAAGAGAAGTTGAAAGTGAAGTGGAATTTGCGAAATTGATATTGAAACTGGAAAATGAGTGTGGAAACTGAAAAAGTGAAGTTGAAATTGGAGTGTTGTAATTGAAGGTAAAATTGGAAGTGAAGTGGAATTTTAAAAATTGATGTTGAAGTTGAGAAGATGGTGTTGAAACTGAAAAGTGGAGGAGGAAACTGAAAAAGTGAAGTTGAAATTGGAGTGTTGTAATTCAAGTTAAAATTGAAGAGTTAAAATTGAAAGTGAAGTGGAATTTGAAAAGTGAAGTTGAAAGTGAAGTGGAATTTGAAAAATTGATATTGAAACTGGAAAATGAGTGAGGAAACTGATAAAGTGAAGTTGAAATTGGAGTGTTGTAATGAAGTTAAAATTGAAAGTGAAGTGGAATTTGAAAAAGTGAAGTTGAAAGTGTAGTGGAATTTGCGAAATTGATATTGAAACTGGAAAATGAGTGTGGAAACTGAAAAAGTGAAGTTGAAATTGGAGTGTTGTAATTGAAGGTAAAATTGGAAGTGAAGTGGAATTTGGAAAACTAAAGTTGAAAGTGAAGTCGAATTTGAGAAATTGATATTGAAACTGGAAAATGAGTGTGGAAACTGAAAAAGTGAAGTTGAAATTGGAGTGTTGTAATGAAGTTAAAATTGAAAGTGAAGTGGAATTTGAAAAAGTGAAGTTGAAAGTGAAGTGGAATTTGAAAAAGTGAAGTTGAAAGTGAAGTGGAATTTGAAAAAGTGAAGTTGAAAGTGAAGTGGAATTTGCGAAATTGATATTGAAACTGGAAAATGAGTGTGGAAACTGAAAAAGTGAAGTTGAAATTGGAGTGTTGTAATTGAAGGTAAAATTGGAAGTGAAATGGAATTTGAAAAAGTGAAGTTGAAAGTGAAGTGGAATTTGAGAAATTGATATTGAAACTGAAAAGTGGAGGAGGAAACTGAAAAAGTGAAGTTGAAATTGGAGTGTTGTAATTCAAGTTAAAATTGAAGAGTTAAAATTGAAAGTGAAGTGGAATTTGATAAAGTGAAGTGGAATTTGCGAAATTGATATTGAAAATGGACAATGGGAGTGGAAACTGAAAAAGTGAAGTTGAAATTGGAGTGTTGTATTGAAGTTAAATTTGAAAGTGAAGTGGAATTTGAAAAAGTGAAGTTGAAAGTGAAGTGGAATTTGCGAAATTGATATTGAAACTGGAAAATGAGTGTGGAAACTGAAAAAGTGAAGTTGAAATTGGAGTGTTGTAATTGAAGGTAAAATTGGAAGTGAAGTGGAATTTTAAAAATTGATGTTGAAGTTGAGAAGATGGTGTTGAAACTGAAAAGTGGAGGAGGAAACTGAAAAAGTGAAGTTGAAATTGGAGTGTTGTAATTCAAGTTAAAATTGAAGAGTTAAAATTGAAAGTCAAGTGGAATTTGAAAAAGTGAAGTTGAAAGTGAAGTGGAATTTGAAAAAGTGAAGTTGAAAGTGAAGTGGAATTTGAAAAAGTGAAGTTGAAAGTGAAGTGGAATTTGAAAAAGTGAAGTTGAAAGTGAAGTGGAATTTGCGAAATTGATATTGAAACTGGAAAATGAGTGTGGAAACTGAAAAAGTGAAGTTGAAATTGGAGTGTTGTAATGAAGTTAAAATTGAAAGTGAAGTGGAATTTGAAAAAGTGAAGTTGAAAGTGAAGTGGAATTTGAAAAAGTGAAGTTGAAAGTGAAGTGGAATTTGAAAAAGTGAAGTTGAAAGTGAAGTGGAATTTGCGAAATTGATATTGAAACTGGAAAATGAGTGTGGAAACTGAAAAAGTGAAGTTGAAATTGGAGTGTTGTAATTGAAGGTAAAATTAGAAGTGAAATGGAATTCGAAAAAGTGAAGTTGAAAGTGAAGTGGAATTTGAGAAATTGATATTGAAACTGAAAAGTGGAGGAGGAAACTGAAAAAGTGAAGTTGAAATTTGAGTGTTGTAATTCAAGTTAAAATTGAAGAGTTAAAATTGAAAGTGAAGTGGAATTTGATAAAGTGAAGTGGAATTTGCGAAATTGATATTGAAAATGGACAATGGGAGTGGAAACTGAAAAAGTGAAGTTGAAATTGGAGTGTTGTATTGAAGTTAAAATTGAAAGTGAAGTGGAATTTGAAAAAGTGAAGTTGAAAGTGAAGTGGAATTTGCGAAATTGATATTGAAACTGGAAAATGAGTGTGGAAACTGAAAAAGTGAAGTTGAAATTGGAGTGTTGTAATTGAAGGTAAAATTGGAAGTGAAGTGGAATTTTAAAAACTGATGTTGAAGTTGAGAAGATGGTGTTGAAACTGAAAAGTGGAGGAGGAAACTGAAAAAGTGAAGTTGACATTGGAGTTTTGTAATTCAAGTTAAAATTGAAGAGTTAAAATTGAAAGTGAAGTGGAATTTGAAAAAGTGAAGTTGAAAGTGAAGTGGAATTTGAAAAAGTGAAGTTGAAAGTGAAGTGGAATTTGAAAAAGAGAAGTTGAAAGTGAAGTGGAATTTGCGAAATTGATATTGAAACTGGAAAATGAGTGTGGAAACTGAAAAAGTGAAGTTGAAATTGGAGTGTTGTAATTGAAGGTAAAATTGGAAGTGAAGTGGAATTTTAAAAATTGATGTTGAAGTTGAGAAGATGGTGTTGAAACTGAAAAGTGGAGGAGGAAACTGAAAAAGTGAAGTTGAAATTGGAGTGTTGTAATTCAAGTTAAAATTGAAGAGTTAAAATTGAAAGTGAAGTGGAATTTGAAAAGTGAAGTTGAAAGTGAAGTGGAATTTGAAAAATTGATATTGAAACTGGAAAATGAGTGAGGAAACTGATAAAGTGAAGTTGAAATTGGAGTGTTGTAATGAAGTTAAAATTGAAAGTGAAGTGGAATTTGAAAAAGTGAAGTTGAAAGTGTAGTGGAATTTGCGAAATTGATATTGAAACTGGAAAATGAGTGTGGAAACTGAAAAAGTGAAGTTGAAATTGGAGTGTTGTAATTGAAGGTAAAATTGGAAGTGAAATGGAATTTGAAATTGTGAAGTTGAAAGTGAAGTGGAATTTGAAAAAGTGAAGTTGAAAGTGAAGTGGAATTTGATAAAGTGTAGTGGAATTTGAGAAATTGATATTGAAACTGAAAAATGAGTGTGGAAACTGAAAAAGTGATGTTGAAATTGGAGTGTTGTAATTGAAGGTAAAATTGGAAGTGAAGTGGAATTTTAAAAATTTATGTTGAAGTTGAGAAGATGGTGTTGAAACTGAAAAGTGGAGGAGGAAACTGAAAAAGTGAAGTTGAAATTGGAGTGTTGTAATTCAAGTTAAAATTGAAGAGTTAAAATTGAAAGTGAAGTGGAATTTGAAAAAGTGAAGTTGAAAGTGAAGTGGAATTTGCGAAATTGATATTGAAACTGGAAAATGAGTGTGGAAACTGAAAAATGAAGTTGAAATTGGAGTGTTGTATTGAAGTTAAAATTGAAAGTGAAGTGGAATTTGAAAAAGTGAAGTTGAAAGTGAAGTGGAATTTGCGAAATTGATATTGAAACTGGAAAATGAGTGTGGAAACTGAAAAAGTGAAGTTGAAATTGGAGTGTTGTAATTGAAGGTAAAATTGGAAGTGAAGTGGAATTTTAAAAACTGATGTTGAAGTTGAGAAGATGGTGTTGAAACTGAAAAGTGGAGGAGGAAACTGAAAAAGTGAAGTTGACATTGGAGTTTTGTAATTCAAGTTAAAATTGAAGAGTTAAAATTGAAAGTGAAGTGGAATTTGAAAAAGTGAAGTTGAAAGTGAAGTGGAATTTGAAAAAGTGAAGTTGAAAGTGAAGTGGAATTTGAAAAAGAGAAGTTGAAAGTGAAGTGGAATTTGCGAAATTGATATTGAAACTGGAAAATGAGTGTGGAAACTGAAAAAGTGAAGTTGAAATTGGAGTGTTGTAATTGAAGGTAAAATTGGAAGTGAAGTGGAATTTTAAAAATTGATGTTGAAGTTGAGAAGATGGTGTTGAAACTGAAAAGTGGAGGAGGAAACTGAAAAAGTGAAGTTGAAATTGGAGTGTTGTAATTCAAGTTAAAATTGAAGAGTTAAAATTGAAAGTGAAGTGGAATTTGAAAAGTGAAGTTGAAAGTGAAGTGGAATTTGAAAAATTGATATTGAAACTGGAAAATGAGTGAGGAAACTGATAAAGTGAAGTTGAAATTGGAGTGTTGTAATGAAGTTAAAATTGAAAGTGAAGTGGAATTTGAAAAAGTGAAGTTGAAAGTGTAGTGGAATTTGCGAAATTGATATTGAAACTGGAAAATGAGTGTGGAAACTGAAAAAGTGAAGTTGAAATTGGAGTGTTGTAATTGAAGGTAAAATTGGAAGTGAAGTGGAATTTGGAAAACTAAAGTTGAAAGTGAAGTGGAATTTGAGAAATTGATATTGAAACTGGAAAATGAGTGTGGAAACTGAAAAAGTGAAGTTGAAATTGGAGTGTTGTAATGAAGTTAAAATTGAAAGTGAAGTGGAATTTGAAAAAGTGAAGTTGAAAGTGAAGTGGAATTTGAAAAAGTGAAGTTGAAAGTGAAGTGGAATTTGAAAAAGTGAAGTTGAAAGTGAAGTGGAATTTGCGAAATTGATATTGAAACTGGAAAATGAGTGTGGAAACTGAAAAAGTGAAGTTGAAATTGGAGTGTTGTAATTGAAGGTAAAATTAGAAGTGAAATGGAATTCGAAAAAGTGAAGTTGAAAGTGAAGTGGAATTTGAGAAATTGATATTGAAACTGAAAAGTGGAGGAGGAAACTGAAAAAGTGAAGTTGAAATTTGAGTGTTGTAATTCAAGTTAAAATTGAAGAGTTAAAATTGAAAGTGAAGTGGAATTTGATAAAGTGAAGTGGAATTTGCGAAATTGATATTGAAAATGGACAATGGGAGTGGAAACTGAAAAAGTGAAGTTGAAATTGGAGTGTTGTATTGAAGTTAAAATTGAAAGTGAAGTGGAATTTGAAAAAGTGAAGTTGAAAGTGAAGTGGAATTTGCGAAATTGATATTGAAACTGGAAAATGAGTGTGGAAACTGAAAAAGTGAAGTTGAAATTGGAGTGTTGTAATTGAAGGTAAAATTGGAAGTGAAGTGGAATTTTAAAAACTGATGTTGAAGTTGAGAAGATGGTGTTGAAACTGAAAAGTGGAGGAGGAAACTGAAAAAGTGAAGTTGAAATTGGAGTGTTGTAATTCAAGTTAAAATTGAAGAGTTAAAATTGAAAGTGAAGTGGAATTTGAAAAAGAGAAGTTGAAAGTGAAGTGGAATTTGCGAAATTGATATTGAAACTGGAAAATGAGTGTGGAAACTGAAAAAGTGAAGTTGAAATTGGAGTGTTGTAATTGAAGGTAAAATTGGAAGTGAAGTGGAATTTTAAAAATTGATGTTGAAGTTGAGAAGATGGTGTTGAAACTGAAAAGTGGAGGAGGAAACTGAAAAAGTGAAGTTGAAATTGGAGTGTTGTAATTCAAGTTAAAATTGAAGAGTTAAAATTGAAAGTGAAGTGGAATTTGAAAAGTGAAGTTGAAAGTGAAGTGGAATTTGAAAAATTGATATTGAAACTGGAAAATGAGTGAGGAAACTGATAAAGTGAAGTTGAAATTGGAGTGTTGTAATGAAGTTAAAATTGAAAGTGAAGTGGAATTTGAAAAAGTGAAGTTGAAAGTGTAGTGGAATTTGCGAAATTGATATTGAAACTGGAAAATGAGTGTGGAAACTGAAAAAGTGAAGTTGAAATTGGAGTGTTGTAATTGAAGGTAAAATTGGAAGTGAAGTGGAATTTGGAAAACTAAAGTTGAAAGTGAAGTCGAATTTGAGAAATTGATATTGAAACTGGAAAATGAGTGTGGAAACTGAAAAAGTGAAGTTGAAATTGGAGTGTTGTAATGAAGTTAAAATTGAAAGTGAAGTGGAATTTGAAAAAGTGAAGTTGAAAGTGAAGTGGAATTTGAAAAAGTGAAGTTGAAAGTGAAGTGGAATTTGAAAAAGTGAAGTTGAAAGTGAAGTGGAATTTGCGAAATTGATATTGAAACTGGAAAATGAGTGTGGAAACTGAAAAAGTGAAGTTGAAATTGGAGTGTTGTAATTGAAGGTAAAATTGGAAGTGAAATGGAATTTGAAAAAGTGAAGTTGAAAGTGAAGTGGAATTTGAGAAATTGATATTGAAACTGAAAAGTGGAGGAGGAAACTGAAAAAGTGAAGTTGAAATTGGAGTGTTGTAATTCAAGTTAAAATTGAAGAGTTAAAATTGAAAGTGAAGTGGAATTTGATAAAGTGAAGTGGAATTTGCGAAATTGATATTGAAAATGGACAATGGGAGTGGAAACTGAAAAAGTGAAGTTGAAATTGGAGTGTTGTATTGAAGTTAAATTTGAAAGTGAAGTGGAATTTGAAAAAGTGAAGTTGAAAGTGAAGTGGAATTTGCGAAATTGATATTGAAACTGGAAAATGAGTGTGGAAACTGAAAAAGTGAAGTTGAAATTGGAGTGTTGTAATTGAAGGTAAAATTGGAAGTGAAGTGGAATTTTAAAAATTGATGTTGAAGTTGAGAAGATGGTGTTGAAACTGAAAAGTGGAGGAGGAAACTGAAAAAGTGAAGTTGAAATTGGAGTGTTGTAATTCAAGTTAAAATTGAAGAGTTAAAATTGAAAGTCAAGTGGAATTTGAAAAAGTGAAGTTGAAAGTGAAGTGGAATTTGAAAAAGTGAAGTTGAAAGTGAAGTGGAATTTGAAAAAGTGAAGTTGAAAGTGAAGTGGAATTTGAAAAAGTGAAGTTGAAAGTGAAGTGGAATTTGCGAAATTGATATTGAAACAGGAAAATGAGTGTGGAAACTGAAAAAGTGAAGTTGAAATTGAAGTGTTGTAATTGAAGGTAAAATTGGAAGTGAAGTGGAATTTTAAAAATTGATGTTGAAGTTGAGAAATTGATATTGAAACTGAAAAGTGGAGGAGGAAACTGAAAAAGTGAAGTTGAAATTGGAGTGTTGTAATTCAAGTTAAAATTGAAGAGTTAAAATTGAAAGTGAAGTGGAATTTGATAAAGTGAAGTGGAATTTGCGAAATTGATATTGAAAATGGACAATGGGAGTGGAAACTGAAAAAGTGAAGTTGAAATTGGAGTGTTGTATTGAAGTTAAAATTGAAAGTGAAGTGGAATTTGAAAAAGTGAAGTTGAAAGTGAAGTGGAATTTGCGAAATTGATATTGAAACTGGAAAATGAGTGTGGAAACTGAAAAAGTGATGTTGAAATTGGAGTGTTGTAATTGAAGGTAAAATTGGAAGTGAAATGGAATTTGAAATTGTGAAGTTGAAAGTGAAGTGGAATTTGAAAAAGTGAAGTTGAAAGTGAAGTGGAATTTGAAAAAGTGAAGTTGAAAGTGAAGTGGAATTTGCGAAATTGATATTGAAACTGGAAAATGAGTGTGGAAACTGAAAAAGTGAAGTTGAAATTGGAGTGTTGTAATTGAAGGTAAAATTAGAAGTGAAATGGAATTTGAAAAAGTGAAGTTGAAAGTGAAGTGGAATTTGAGAAATTGATATTGAAACTGAAAAGTGGAGGAGGAAACTGAAAAAGTGAAGTTGAAATTGGAGTGTTGTAATTCAAGTTAAAATTGAAGAGTTAAAATTGAAAGTGAAGTGGAATTTGATAAAGTGAAGTGGAATTTGCGAAATTGATATTGAAAATGGACAATGGGAGTGGAAACTGAAAAAGTGAAGTTGAAATTGGAGTGTTGTATTGAAGTTAAAATTGAAAGTGAAGTGGAATTTGAAAAAGTGAAGTTGAAAGTGAAGTGGAATTTGCGAAATTGATATTGAAACTGGAAAATGAGTGTGGAAACTGAAAAAGTGAAGTTGAAATTGGAGTGTTGTAATTGAAGGTAAAATTGGAAGTGAAGTGGAATTTTAAAAACTGATGTTGAAGTTGAGAAGATGGTGTTGAAACTGAAAAGTGGAGGAGGAAACTGAAAAAGTGAAGTTGACATTGGAGTTTTGTAATTCAAGTTAAAATTGAAGAGTTAAAATTGAAAGTGAAGTGGAATTTGAAAAAGTGAAGTTGAAAGTGAAGTGGAATTTGAAAAAGTGAAGTTGAAAGTGAAGTGGAATTTGAAAAAGAGAAGTTGAAAGTGAAGTGGAATTTGCGAAATTGATATTGAAACTGGAAAATGAGTGTGGAAACTGAAAAAGTGAAGTTGAAATTGGAGTGTTGTAATTGAAGGTAAAATTGGAAGTGAAGTGGAATTTTAAAAATTGATGTTGAAGTTGAGAAGATGGTGTTGAAACTGAAAAGTGGAGGAGGAAACTGAAAAAGTGAAGTTGAAATTGGAGTGTTGTAATTCAAGTTAAAATTGAAGAGTTAAAATTGAAAGTGAAGTGGAATTTGAAAAGTGAAGTTGAAAGTGAAGTGGAATTTGAAAAATTGATATTGAAACTGGAAAATGAGTGAGGAAACTGATAAAGTGAAGTTGAAATTGGAGTGTTGTAATGAAGTTAAAATTGAAAGTGAAGTGGAATTTGAAAAAGTGAAGTTGAAAGTGTAGTGGAATTTGCGAAATTGATATTGAAACTGGAAAATGAGTGTGGAAACTGAAAAAGTGAAGTTGAAATTGGAGTGTTGTAATTGAAGGTAAAATTGGAAGTGAAGTGGAATTTGGAAAACTAAAGTTGAAAGTGAAGTGGAATTTGAGAAATTGATATTGAAACTGGAAAATGAGTGTGGAAACTGAAAAAGTGAAGTTGAAATTGGAGTGTTGTAATGAAGTTAAAATTGAAAGTGAAGTGGAATTTGAAAAAGTGAAGTTGAAAGTGAAGTGGAATTTGAAAAAGTGAAGTTGAAAGTGAAGTGGAATTTGAAAAAGTGAAGTTGAAAGTGAAGTGGAATTTGCGAAATTGATATTGAAACTGGAAAATGAGTGTGGAAACTGAAAAAGTGAAGTTGAAATTGGAGTGTTGTAATTGAAGGTAAAATTAGAAGTGAAATGGAATTCGAAAAAGTGAAGTTGAAAGTGAAGTGGAATTTGAGAAATTGATATTGAAACTGAAAAGTGGAGGAGGAAACTGAAAAAGTGAAGTTGAAATTTGAGTGTTGTAATTCAAGTTAAAATTGAAGAGTTAAAATTGAAAGTGAAGTGGAATTTGATAAAGTGAAGTGGAATTTGCGAAATTGATATTGAAAATGGACAATGGGAGTGGAAACTGAAAAAGTGAAGTTGAAATTGGAGTGTTGTATTGAAGTTAAAATTGAAAGTGAAGTGGAATTTGAAAAAGTGAAGTTGAAAGTGAAGTGGAATTTGCGAAATTGATATTGAAACTGGAAAATGAGTGTGGAAACTGAAAAAGTGAAGTTGAAATTGGAGTGTTGTAATTGAAGGTAAAATTGGAAGTGAAGTGGAATTTTAAAAACTGATGTTGAAGTTGAGAAGATGGTGTTGAAACTGAAAAGTGGAGGAGGAAACTGAAAAAGTGAAGTTGACATTGGAGTTTTGTAATTCAAGTTAAAATTGAAGAGTTAAAATTGAAAGTGAAGTGGAATTTGAAAAAGTGAAGTTGAAAGTGAAGTGGAATTTGAAAAAGTGAAGTTGAAAGTGAAGTGGAATTTGAAAAAGAGAAGTTGAAAGTGAAGTGGAATTTGCGAAATTGATATTGAAACTGGAAAATGAGTGTGGAAACTGAAAAAGTGAAGTTGAAATTGGAGTGTTGTAATTGAAGGTAAAATTGGAAGTGAAGTGGAATTTTAAAAATTGATGTTGAAGTTGAGAAGATGGTGTTGAAACTGAAAAGTGGAGGAGGAAACTGAAAAAGTGAAGTTGAAATTGGAGTGTTGTAATTCAAGTTAAAATTGAAGAGTTAAAATTGAAAGTGAAGTGGAATTTGAAAAAGTGAAGTTGAAAGTGAAGTGGAATTTGAAAAATTGATATTGAAACTGGAAAATGAGTGAGGAAACTGATAAAGTGAAGTTGAAATTGGAGTGTTGTAATGAAGTTAAAATTGAAAGTGAAGTGGAATTTGAAAAAGTGAAGTTGAAAGTGTAGTGGAATTTGCGAAATTGATATTGAAACTGGAAAATGAGTGTGGAAACTGAAAAAGTGAAGTTGAAATTGGAGTGTTGTAATTGAAGGTAAAATTGGAAGTGAAATGGAATTTGAAATTGTGAAGTTGAAAGTTAAGTGGAATTTGAAAAAGTGAAGTTGAAAGTGAAGTGGAATTTGAAAAAGTGAAGTTGAAAGTGAAGTGGAATTTGCGAAATTGATATTGAAACTGGAAAATAAATGAGGAAACTGAAAAAGTGAAGTTGAAATTGGAGTGTTGTAATTGAAGGTAAAATTGGAAGTGAAATGGAATTTGAAAAAGTGAAGTGGAATTTGAGAAATTGATATTGAAACTAAAAAATGAGTGTGGAAACTGAAAAAGTGAAGTTGAAATTGGAGTGTTGTAATTGAAGGTAAAATTGAAGAGTTAAAATTGAAAGTGAAGTGGAATTTGAAAAAGTGAAGTTGAAAGTGAAGTGGAATTTGATAAAGTGAAGTGGAATTTGAGAAATTGATATTGAAAATGGAAAATGGGAGTGGAATTTGAAAATGTGAAGTTGAAATTGGAGTGTTGAAATTGAAGATAAAATTGACAGTGTAGTGGAATTTGAGAAATTGATATTGAAACTGAAAAATGAGTGTGGAAACTGAAAAAGTGAAGTTGAAATTGGAGTGTCGTAATGAAGTTAAAATTGAAAGTGAAGTGGAATTTGAAAAAGTGGAGTTGAAAGTGAAGTGGAATTTGCGAAATTGATATTGAAACTGGAAAATGAGTGTGGAAACTGAAAAAGTGATGTTGAAATTGGAGTGTTGTAATTGAAGGTAAAATTGGAAGTGAAATGGAATTTGAAATTGTGAAGTTGAAAGTGAAGTGGAATTTGAAAAAGTGAAGTTGAAAGTGAAGTGGAATTTGAAAAAGTGAAGTTGAAAGTGAAGTGGAATTTGCGAAATTGATATTGAAACTGGAAAATGAGTGTGGAAACTGAAAAAGTGAAGTTGAAATTGGAGTATTGTAATTGAAGGTAAAATTGGAAGTGAAATGGAATTTTAAAAACTGATGTTGAAGTTGAGAAGATGGTGTTGAAACTGAAAAGTGGAGGAGGAAACTGAAAAAGTGAAGTTGACATTGGAGTTTTGTAATTCAAGTTAAAATTGAAGAGTTAAAATTGAAAGTGAAGTGGAATTTGAAAAAGTGAAGTTGAAAGTGAAGTGGAATTTGAAAAAGTGAAGTTGAAAGTGAAGTGGAATTTGAAAAAGAGAAGTTGAAAGTGAAGTGGAATTTGCGAAATTGATATTGAAACTGGAAAATGAGTGTGGAAACTGAAAAAGTGAAGTTGAAATTGGAGTGTTGTAATTGAAGGTAAAATTGGAAGTGAAGTGGAATTTTAAAAATTGATGTTGAAGTTGAGAAGATGGTGTTGAAACTGAAAAGTGGAGGAGGAAACTGAAAAAGTGAAGTTGAAATTGGAGTGTTGTAATTCAAGTTAAAATTGAAGAGTTAAAATTGAAAGTGAAGTGGAATTTGAAAAGTGAAGTTGAAAGTGAAGTGGAATTTGAAAAATTGATATTGAAACTGGAAAATGAGTGAGGAAACTGATAAAGTGAAGTTGAAATTGGAGTGTTGTAATGAAGTTAAAATTGAAAGTGAAGTGGAATTTGAAAAAGTGAAGTTGAAAGTGAAGTGGAATTTGCGAAATTGATATTGAAACTGGAAAATGAGTGTGGAAACTGAAAAAGTGAAGTTGAAATTGGAGTGTTGTAATTGAAGGTAAAATTGGAAGTGAAGTGGAATTTTAAAAACTGATGTTGAAGTTGAGAAGATGGTGTTGAAACTGAAAAGTGGAGGAGGAAACTGAAAAAGTGAAGTTGACATTGGAGTTTTGTAATTCAAGTTAAAATTGAAGAGTTAAAATTGAAAGTGAAGTGGAATTTGAAAAAGTGAAGTTGAAAGTGAAGTGGAATTTGAAAAAGTGAAGTTGAAAGTGAAGTGGAATTTGAAAAAGAGAAGTTGAAAGTGAAGTGGAATTTGCGAAATTGATATTGAAACTGGAAAATGAGTGTGGAAACTGAAAAAGAGAAGTTGAAATTGGAGTGTTGTAATTGAAGGTAAAATTGGAAGTGAAGTGGAATTTTAAAAATTGATGTTGAAGTTGAGAAGATGGTGTTGAAACTGAAAAGTGGAGGAGGAAACTGAAAAAGTGAAGTTGAAATTGGAGTGTTGTAATTCAAGTTAAAATTGAAGAGTTAAAATTGAAAGTGAAGTGGAATTTGAAAAAGTGAAGTTGAAAGTGAAGTGGAATTTGAAAAATTGATATTGAAACTGGAAAATGAGTGAGGAAACTGATAAAGTGAAGTTGAAATTGGAGTGTTGTAATGAAGTTAAAATTGAAAGTGAAGTGGAATTTGAAAAAGTGAAGTTGGAAGTGTAGTGGAATTTGCGAAATTGATATTGAAACTGGAAAATGAGTGTGGAAACTGAAAAAGTGAAGTTGAAATTGGAGTGTTGTAATTGAAGGTAAAATTGGAAGTGAAATGGAATTTGAAATTGTGAAGTTGAAAGTTAAGTGGAATTTGAAAAAGTGAAGTTGAAAGTGAAGTGGAATTTGAAAAAGTGAAGTTGAAAGTGAAGTGGAATTTGCGAAATTGATATTGAAACTGGAAAATAAATGAGGAAACTGAAAAAGTGAAGTTGAAATTGGAGTGTTGTAATTGAAGGTAAAATTGGAAGTGAAATGGAATTTGAAAAAGTGAAGTGGAATTTGAGAAATTGATATTGAAACTAAAAAATGAGTGTGGAAACTGAAAAAGTGAAGTTGAAATTGGAGTGTTGTAATTGAAGGTAAAATTGGAAGTGAAGTGGAATTTTAAAAATTGATGTTGAAGTTGAGAAGATGGTGTTGAAACTGAAAAGTGGAGGAGGAAATTGAAAAAGTGAAGTTGAAATTGGAGTGTTGTAATTCAAGTTAAAATTGAAGAGTTAAAATTGAAAGTGAAGTGGAATTTGAAAAAGTGAAGTTGAAAGTGAAGTGGAATTTGATAAAGTGAAGTGGAATTTGAGAAATTGATATTGAAAATGGAAAATGGGAGTGGAATCTGAAAATGTGAAGTTGAAATTGGAGTGTTGAAATTGAAGATAAAATTGACAGTGTAGTGGAATTTGAGAAATTGATATTGAAACTGAAAAATGAGTGTGGAAACTGAAAAAGTGAAGTTGAAATTGGAGTGTCGTAATGAAGTTAAAATTGAAAGTGAAGTGGAATTTGAAAAAGTGGAGTTGAAAGTGAAGTGGAATTTGCGAAATTGATATTGAAACTGGAAAATGAGTGTGGAAACTGAAAAAGTGATGTTGAAATTGGAGTGTTGTAATTGAAGGTAAAATTGGAAGTGAAATGGAATTTGAAATTGTGAAGTTGAAAGTGAAGTGGAATTTGAAAAAGTGAAGTTGAAAGTGAAGTGGAATTTGAAAAAGTGAAGTTGAAAGTGAAGTGGAATTTGCGAAATTGATATTGAAACTGGAAAATGAGTGTGGAAACTGAAAAAGTGAAGTTGAAATTGGAGTGTTGTAATTGAAGGTAAAATTGGAAGTGAAATGGAATTTGAAAAAGTGAAGTTGAAAGTGAAGTGGAATTTGAGAAATTGATATTGAAACTGAAAAGTGGAGGAGGAAACTGAAAAAGTGAAGTTGAAATTGGAGTGTTGTAATTCAAGTTAAAATTGAAGAGTTAAAATTGAAAGTGAAGTGGAATTTGATAAAGTGAAGTGGAATTTGCGAAATTGATATTGAAAATGGACAATGGGAGTGGAAACTGAAAAAGTGAAGTTGAAATTGGAGTGTTGTATTGAAGTTAAAATTGAAAGTGAAGTGGAATTTGAAAAAGTGAAGTTGAAAGTGAAGTGGAATTTGCGAAATTGATATTGAAAATGGACAATGGGAGTGGAAACTGAAAAAGTGAAGTTGAAATTGGAGTGTTGTATTGAAGGTAAAATTGGAAGTGAAATGGAATTTGAAATTGTGAAGTTGAAAGTTAAGTGGAATTTGAAAAAGTGAAGTTGAAAGTGAAGTGGAATTTGAAAAAGTGAAGTTGAAAGTGAAGTGGAATTTGCGAAATTGATATTGAAACTGGAAAATAAATGAGGAAACTGAAAAAGTGAAGTTGAAATTGGAGTGTTGTAATTGAAGGTAAAATTGGAAGTGAAATGGAATTTGAAAAAGTGAAGTTGAAAGTGAAGTGGAATTTGAGAAATTGATATTGAAACTAAAAAATGAGTGTGGAAACTGAAAAAGTGAAGTTGAAATTGGAGTGTTGTAATTGAAGGTAAAATTGGAAGTGAAGTGGAATTTTAAAAATTGATGTTGAAGTTGAGAAGATGGTGTTGAAACTGAAAAGTGGAGGAGGAAATTGAAAAAGTGAAGTTGAAATTGGAGTGTTGTAATTCAAGTTAAAATTGAAGAGTTAAAATTGAAAGTGAAGTGGAATTTGAAAAAGTGAAGTTGAAAGTGAAGTGGAATTTGATAAAGTGAAGTGGAATTTGAGAAATTGATATTGAAAATGGAAAATGGGAGTGGAATCTGAAAATGTGAAGTTGAAATTGGAGTGTTGAAATTGAAGATAAAATTGACAGTGTAGTGGAATTTGAGAAATTGATATTGAAACTGAAAAATGAGTGTGGAAACTGAAAAAGTGAAGTTGAAATTGGAGTGTCGTAATGAAGTTAAAATTGAAAGTGAAGTGGAATTTGAAAAAGTGGAGTTGAAAGTGAAGTGGAATTTGCGAAATTGATATTGAAACTGGAAAATGAGTGTGGAAACTGAAAAAGTGAAGTTGAAATTGGAGTGTTGTAATTGAAGGTAAAATTGGAAGTGAAATGGAATTTGAAAAAGTGAAGTTGAAAGTGAAGTGGAATTTGAGAAATTGATATTGAAACTGAAAAGTGGAGGAGGAAACTGAAAAAGTGAAGTTGAAATTGGAGTGTTGTAATTCAAGTTAAAATTGAAGAGTTAAAATTGAAAGTGAAGTGGAATTTGATAAAGTGAAGTGGAATTTGCGAAATTGATATTGAAAATGGACAATGGGAGTGGAAACTGAAAAAGTGAAGTTGAAATTGGAGTGTTGTATTGAAGTTAAAATTGAAAGTGAAGTGGAATTTGAAAAAGTGAAGTTGAAAGTGAAGTGGAATTTGCGAAATTGATATTAAAACTGGAAAATGAGTGTGGAAACTGAAAAAGTGAAGTTGAAATTGGAGTGTTGTAATTGAAGGTAAAATTGGAAGTGAAGTGGAATTTTAAAAATTGATGTTGAAGTTGAGAAGATGGTGTTGAAACTGAAAAGTGGAGGAGGAAACTGAAAAAGTGAAGTTGAAATTGGAGTGTTGTAATTCAAGTTAAAATTGAAGAGTTAAAATTGAAAGTGAAGTGGAATTTGAAAAAGTGAAGTTGAAAGTGAAGTGGAATTTGAAAAAGTGAAGTTGAAAGTGAAGTGGAATTTGAAAAAGTGATGTTAAAAGTGTAGTGGAATTTGCGAAATTGATATTGAAACTGGAAAATGAGTGTGGAAACTGAAAAAGTGAAGTTGAAATTGGAGTGTTGTAATTGAAGGTAAAATTGGAAGTGAAATGGAATTTGAAATTGTGAAGTTGAAAGTGAAGTGGAATTTGAAAAAGTGAAGTTGAAAGTGAAGTGGAATTTGAAAAAGTGAAGTTGAAAGTGAAGTGGAATTTGAAAAAGTGAAGTTGAAAGTGAAGTGGAATTTGAAAAACTGAAGTTGAAAGTGAAGTGGAATTTGATAAAGTGAAGTGGAATTTGAGAAATTGATATTGAAAATGGAAAATGGGAGTGGAATCTGAAAAAGTGAAGTTGAAATTGAAGATAAAATTGACAGTGTAGTGGAATTTGAGAAATTGATATTGAAACTGAAAAATGAGTGTGGAAACTGAAAAAGTGAAGTTGAAATTGGAGTGTCGTAATGAAGTTAAAATTGAAAGTGAAGTGGAATTTGAAAAAGTGGAGTTGAAAGTGAAGTGGAATTTGCGAAATTGATATTGAAACTGGAAAATGAGTGTGGAAACTGAAAAAGTGAAGTTGAAATTGGAGTGTTGTAATTGAAGGTAAAATTGGAAGTGAAGTGGAATTTTAAAAATTGATGTTGAAGTTGAGAAGATGGTGTTGAAACTGAAAAGTGGAGGAGGAAACTGAAAAAGTGAAGTTGAAATTGGAGTGTTGTAATTCAAGTTAAAATTGAAGAGTTAAAATTGAAAGTGAAGTGGAATTTGAAAAAGTGAAGTTGAAAGTGAAGTGGAATTTGCGAAATTGATATTGAAACTGGAAAATGAGTGTGGAAACTGAAAAAGTGAAGTTGAAATTGGAGTGTTGTAATTGAAGGTAAAATTGGAAGTGAAATGGAATTTGAAATTGTGAAGTTGAAAGTGAAGTGGAATTTGAAAAAGTGAAGTTGAAAGTGAAGTGGAATTTGATAAAGTGAAGTGGAATTTGAGAAATTGATATTGAAAATGGAAAATGGGAGTGGAATCTGAAAAAGTGAAGTTGAAATTGGAGTGTTGAAATTGAAGATAAATTGACAGTGTAGTGGAATTTGAGAAATTGATATTGAAACTGAAAAATGAGTGTGGAAACTGAAAAAGTGAAGTTGAAATTGGAGTGTTGTAATTGAAGGTAAAATTGGAAGTGAAATGGAATTTGAAAAAGTGAAGTTGAAAGTGAAGTGGAATTTGAGAAATTGATATTGAAACTGAAAAGTGGAGGAGGAAACTGAAAAAGTGAAGTTGAAATTGGAGTGTTGTAATTCAAGTTAAAATTGAAGAGTTAAAATTGAAAGTGAAGTGGAATTTGATAAAGTGAAGTGGAATTTGCGAAATTGATATGGAAAATGGACAATGGGAGTGGAAACTGAAAAAGTGAAGTTGAAATTGGAGTGTTGTATTGAAGTTAAAATTGAAAGTGAAGTGGAATTTGAAAAAGTGAAGTTGAAAGTGAAGTGGAATTTGCGAAATTGATATTGAAACTGGAAAATGAGTGTGGAAACTGAAAAAGTGAAGTTGAAATTGGAGGGTTGTAATTGAAGGTAAAATTGGAAGTGAAATGGAATTTGAAAAAGTGAAGTTGAAAGTGAAGTGGAAGTTGAGAAATTGATATTGAAAATGGAAAATGGGAGTGGAATCTGAAAAAGTGAAGTTGAAATTGGAGTGTTGAAATTGAAGATAAATTGACAGTGTAGTGGAATTTGAGAAATTGATATTGAAACTGAAAAATGAGTGTGGAAACTGAAAAAGTGAAGTTGAAATTGGAGTGTTGTAATTGAAGGTAAAATTGGAAGTGAAATGGAATTTGAAAAAGTGAAGTTGAAAGTGAAGTGGAATTTGAGAAATTGATATTGAAACTGAAAAGTGGAGGAGGAAACTGAAAAAGTGAAGTTGAAATTGGAGTGTTGTAATTCAAGTTAAAATTGAAGAGTTAAAATTGAAAGTGAAGTGGAATTTGATAAAGTGAAGTGGAATTTGCGAAATTGATATGGAAAATGGACAATGGGAGTGGAAACTGAAAAAGTGAAGTTGAAATTGGAGTGTTGTATTGAAGTTAAAATTGAAAGTGAAGTGGAATTTGAAAAAGTGAAGTTGAAAGTGAAGTGGAATTTGCGAAATTGATATTGAAACTGGAAAATGAGTGTGGAAACTGAAAAAGTGAAGTTGAAATTGGAGGGTTGTAATTGAAGGTAAAATTGGAAGTGAAATGGAATTTGAAAAAGTGAAGTTGAAAGTGAAGTGGAATTTGAGAAATTGATATTGAAACTGAAAAGTGGAGGAGGAAACTGAAAAAGTGAAGTTGAAATTGGAGTGTTGTAATTCAAGTTAAAATTGAAGAGTTAAAATTGAAAGTGAAGTGGAATTTGATAAAGTGAAGTGGAATTTGCGAAATTGATATTGAAAATGGACAATGGGAGTGGAAACTGAAAAAGTGAAGTTGAAATTGGAGTGTTGTATTGAAGTTAAAATTGAAAGTGAAGGGGAATTTGAAAAAGTGAAGTTGAAAGTGAAGTGGAATTTGCGAAATTGATATTGAAACTGGAAAATGAGTGTGGAAACTGAAAAAGTGAAGTTGAAATTGGAGTGTTGTAATTGAAGGTAAAATTGGAAGTGAAGTGGAATTTTAAAAACTGATGTTGAAGTTGAGAAGATGGTGTTGAAACTGAAAAGTGGAGGAGGAAACTGAAAAAGTGAAGTTGACATTGGAGTTTTGTAATTCATGTTAAAATTGAAGAGTTAAAATTGTAAGTGAAGTGGAATTTGAAAAAGTGAAGTTGAAAGTGAAGTGGAATTTGAAAAAGTGAAGTTGAAAGTGAAGTGGAATTTGAAAAAGAGAAGTCGAAAGTGAAGTGGAATTTGCGAAATTGATATTGAAACTGGAAAATGAGTGTGGAAACTGAAAAAGTGAAGTTGAAATTGGAGTGTTGTAATTGAAGGTAAAATTGGAAGTGAAGTGGAATTTTAAAAATTGATGTTGAAGTTGAGAAGATGGTGTTGAAACTGAAAAGTGGAGGAGGAAACTGAAAAAGTGAAGTTGAAATTGGAGTGTTGTAATTCAAGTTAAAATTGAAGAGTTAAAATTGAAAGTGAAGTGGAATTTGAAAAAGTGAAGTTGAAAGTGAAGTGGAATTTGAAAAATTGATATTGAAACTGGAAAATGAGTGAGGAAACTGATAAAGTGAAGTTGAAATTGGAGTGTTGTAATGAAGTTAAAATTGAAAGTGAAGTGGAATTTGAAAAAGTGAAGTTGAAAGTGTAGTGGAATTTGCGAAATTGATATTGAAACTGGAAAATGAGTGTGGAAACTGAAAAAGTGAAGTTGAAATTGGAGTGTTGTAATTGAAGGTAAAATTGGAAGTGAAATGGAATTTGAAATTGTGAAGTTGAAAGTTAAGTGGAATTTGAAAAAGTGAAGTTGAAAGTGAAGTGGAATTTGAAAAAGTGAAGTTGAAAGTGAAGTGGAATTTGCGAAATTGATATTGAAACTGGAAAATAAATGAGGAAACTGAAAAAGTGAAGTTGAAATTGGAGTGTTGTAATTGAAGGTAAAATTGGAAGTGAAATGGAATTTGAAAAAGTGAAGTTGAAAGTGAAGTGGAATTTGAGAAATTGATATTGAAACTAAAAAATGAGTGTGGAAACTGAAAAAGTGAAGTTGAAATTGGAGTGTTGTAATTGAAGGTAAAATTGGAAGTGAAGTGGAATTTTAAAAATTTATGATGAAGTTGAGAAGATGGTGTTGAAACTGAAAAGTGGTGGAGGAATCTGAAAAAGTGAAGTTGAAATTGGAGTGTTGTAATTCAAGTTAAAATTGAAGAGTTAAAATTGAAAGTGAAGTGGAATTTGAAAAAGTGAAGTTGAAAGTGAAGTGGAATTTGCGAAATTGATATTGAAACTGGAAAATGAGTGTGGAAACTGAAAAATGAAGTTGAAATTGGAGTGTTGTAATTGAAGGTAAAATTGGAAGTGAAATGGAATTTGAAAAAGTGAAGTTGAAAGTGAAATGGAATTTGCGAAATTGATATTGAAACTGGAAAATGAGTGTGGAAACTGAAAAAGTGATGTTGAAATTGGAGTGTTGTAATTGAAGGTAAAATTGGAAGTGAAGTGGAATTTTAAAAATTGATGTTGAAGTTGAGAAGATGGTGTTGAAACTGAAAAGTGGAGGAGGAAACTGAAAAAGTGAAGTTGAAATTGGGGTGTTGTAATTCAAGTTAAAATTGAAGAGTTAAAATTGAAAGTGAAGTGGAATTTGAAAAAGTGAAGTTGAAAGTGTAGTGGAATTTGCGAAATTGATATTGAAACTGGAAAATGAGTGTGGAAACTGAAAAAGTGAAGTTGAAATTGGAGTGTTGTAATTGAAGGTAAAATTGGAAGTGAAGTGGAATTTGGAAAACTAAAGTTGAAAGTGAAGTGGAATTTGAGAAATTGATATTGAAAATGGACAATGGGAGTGGAAACTGAAAAAGTGAAGTTGAAATTGGAGTGTTGTAATGAAGTTAAAATTGAAAGTGAAGTGGAATTTGAAAAAGTGAAGTTGAAAGTGTAGTGGAATTTGCGAAATTGATATTGAAACTGGAAAATGAGTGTGGAAACTGAAAAAGTGAAGTTGAAATTGGAGTGTTGTAATTGAAGGTAAAATTGGAAGTGAAGTGGAATTTTAAAAATTGATGTTGAAGTTGAGAAGATGGTGTTGAAACTGAAAAGTGGAGGAGGAAACTGAAAAAGTGAAGTTGAAATTGGAGTGTTGTAATTCAAGTTAAAATTGAAGAGTTAAAATTGAAAGTGAAGTGGAATTTGAAAAAGTGAAGTTGAAAGTGAAGTGGAATTTGAAAAATTGATATTGAAACTGGAAAATGAGTGAGGAAACTGATAAAGTGAAGTTGAAATTGGAGTGTTGTAATGAAGTTAAAATTGAAAGTGAAGTGGAATTTGAAAAAGTGAAGTTGAAAGTGTAGTGGAATTTGCGAAATTGATATTGAAACTGGAAAATGAGTGTGGAAACTGAAAAAGTGAAGTTGAAATTGGAGTGTTGTAATTGAAGGTAAAATTGGAAGTGAAGTGGAATTTGGAAAACTAAAGTTGAAAGTGAAGTGGAATTTGAGAAATTGATATTGAAAATGGACAATGGGAGTGGAAACTGAAAAAGTGAAGTTGAAATTGGAGTGTTGTATTGAAGTTAAAATTGAAAGTGAAGTGGAATTTGAAAAAGTGAAGTTGAAAGTGAAGTGGAATTTGCGAAATTGATATTGAAACTGGAAAATGAGTGTGGAAACTGAAAAAGTGAAGTTGAAATTGGAGTGTTGTAATTGAAGGTAAAATTGGAAGTGAAGTGGAATTTTAAAAATTGATGTTGAAGTTGAGAAGATGGTGTTGAAACTGAAAAGTGGAGGAGGAAACTGAAAAAGTGAAGTTGAAATTGGAGTGTTGTAATTCAAGTTAAAATTGAAGAGTTAAAATTGAAAGTGAAGTGGAATTTGAAAAAGTGAAGTTGAAAGTGAAGTGGAATTTGAAAAATTGATATTGAAACTGGAAAATGAGTGAGGAAACTGATAAAGTGAAGTTGAAATTGGAGTGTTGTAATGAAGTTAAAATTGAAAGTGAAGTGGAATTTGAAAAAGTGAAGTTGAAAGTGTAGTGGAATTTGCGAAATTGATGTTGAAACTGGAAAATGAGTGTGGAAACTGAAAAAGTGAAGTTGAAATTGGAGTGTTGTAATTGAAGGTAAAATTGGAAGTGAAGTGGAATTTGGAAAACTAAAGTTGAAAGTGAAGTGGAATTTGAAAAATTGATATTGAAAATGGACAATGGGAGTGGAAACTGAAAAAGTGAAGTTGAAATTGGAGTGTTGTATTGAAGTTAAAATTGAAAGTGAAGTGGAATTTGAAAAAGTGAAGTTGAAAGTGAAGTGGAATTTGCGAAATTGATATTGAAACTGGAAAATGAGTGTGGAAACTGAAAAAGTGAAGTTGAAATTGGAGTGTTGTAATTGAAGGTAAAATTGGAAGTGAAGTGGAATTTTAAAAACTGATGTTGAAGTTGAGAAGATGGTGTTGAAACTGAAAAGTGGAGGAGGAAACTGAAAAAGTGAAGTTGACATTGGAGTTTTGTAATTCAAGTTAAAATTGAAGAGTTAAAATTGAAAGTGAAGTGGAATTTGAAAAAGTGAAGTTGAAAGTGAAGTGGAATTTGAAAAAGTGAAGTTGAAAGTGAAGTGGAATTTGAAAAAGAGAAGTTGAAAGTGAAGTGGAATTTGCGAAATTGATATTGAAACTGGAAAATGAGTGTGGAAACTGAAAAAGTGAAGTTGAAATTGGAGTGTTGTAATTGAAGGTAAAATTGGAAGTGAAGTGGAATTTTAAAAATTGATGTTGAAGTTGAGAAGATGGTGTTGAAACTGAAAAGTGGAGGAGGAAACTGAAAAAGTGAAGTTGAAATTGGAGTGTTGTAATTCAAGTTAAAATTGAAGAGTTAAAATTGAAAGTGAAGTGGAATTTGAAAAAGTGAAGTTGAAAGTGAAGTGGAATTTGAAAAATTGATATTGAAACTGGAAAATGAGTGAGGAAACTGATAAAGTGAAGTTGAAATTGGAGTGTTGTAATGAAGTTAAAATTGAAAGTGAAGTGGAATTTGAAAAAGTGAAGTTGAAAGTGTAGTGGAATTTGCGAAATTGATATTGAAACTGGAAAATGAGTGTGGAAACTGAAAAAGTGAAGTTGAAATTGGAGTGTTGTAATTGAAGGTAAAATTGGAAGTGAAATGGAATTTGAAATTGTGAAGTTGAAAGTTAAGTGGAATTTGAAAAAGTGAAGTTGAAAGTGAAGTGGAATTTGAAAAAGTGAAGTTGAAAGTGAAGTGGAATTTGCGAAATTGATATTGAAACTGGAAAATAAATGAGGAAACTGAAAAAGTGAAGTTGAAATTGGAGTGTTGTAATTGAAGGTAAAATTGGAAGTGAAATGGAATTTGAAAAAGTGAAGTTGAAAGTGAAGTGGAATTTGAGAAATTGATATTGAAACTAAAAAATGAGTGTGGAAACTGAAAAAGTGAAGTTGAAAT
Organism: Lasioglossum pauxillum; assembly: GCA_933228785.1. Classification (NCBI taxonomy): domain Eukaryota; kingdom Metazoa; phylum Arthropoda; class Insecta; order Hymenoptera; family Halictidae; genus Lasioglossum; species Lasioglossum pauxillum. The sequence goes on along the minus strand of OW121704.1, from coordinate 27,454,060 downwards.
TGGAGTGTTGTAATTGAAGGTAAAATTGGAAGTGAAGTGGAATTTTAAAAATTGATGTTGAAGTTGAGAAGATGGTGTTGAAACTGAAAAGTGGAGGAGGAAATTGAAAAAGTGAAGTTGAAATTGGAGTGTTGTAATTCAAGTTAAAATTGAAGAGTTAAAATTGAAAGTGAAGTGGAATTTGAAAAAGTGAAGTTGAAAGTGAAGTGGAATTTGATAAAGTGAAGTGGAATTTGAGAAATTGATATTGAAAATGGAAAATGGGAGTGGAATCTGAAAAAGTGAAGTTGAAATTGGAGTGTTGAAATTGAAGATAAAATTGACAGTGTAGTGGAATTTGAGAAATTGATATTGAAACTGAAAAATGAGTGTGGAAACTGAAAAAGTGAAGTTGAAATTGGAGTGTCGTAATGAAGTTAAAATTGAAAGTGAAGTGGAATTTGAAAAAGTGGAGTTGAAAGTGAAGTGGAATTTGCGAAATTGATATTGAAACTGGAAAATGAGTGTGGAAACTGAAAAAGTGAAGTTGAAATTGGAGTGTTGTAATTGAAGGTAAAATTGGAAGTGAAATGGAATTTGAAAAAGTGAAGTTGAAAGTGAAGTGGAATTTGAGAAATTGATATTGAAACTGAAAAGTGGAGGAGGAAACTGAAAAAGTGAAGTTGAAATTGGAGTGTTGTAATTCAAGTTAAAATTGAAGAGTTAAAATTGAAAGTGAAGTGGAATTTGATAAAGTGAAGTGGAATTTGCGAAATTGATATTGAAAATGGACAATGGGAGTGGAAACTGAAAAAGTGAAGTTGAAATTGGAGTGTTGTATTGAAGTTAAAATTGAAAGTGAAGTGGAATTTGAAAAAGTGAAGTTGAAAGTGAAGTGGAATTTGCGAAATTGATATTGAAAATGGACAATGGGAGTGGAAACTGAAAAAGTGAAGTTGAAATTGGAGTGTTGTATTGAAGGTAAAATTGGAAGTGAAATGGAATTTGAAATTGTGAAGTTGAAAGTTAAGTGGAATTTGAAAAAGTGAAGTTGAAAGTGAAGTGGAATTTGAAAAAGTGAAGTTGAAAGTGAAGTGGAATTTGCGAAATTGATATTGAAACTGGAAAATAAATGAGGAAACTGAAAAAGTGAAGTTGAAATTGGAGTGTTGTAATTGAAGGTAAAATTGGAAGTGAAATGGAATTTGAAAAAGTGAAGTTGAAAGTGAAGTGGAATTTGAGAAATTGATATTGAAACTAAAAAATGAGTGTGGAAACTGAAAAAGTGAAGTTGAAATTGGAGTGTTGTAATTGAAGGTAAAATTGGAAGTGAAGTGGAATTTTAAAAATTGATGTTGAAGTTGAGAAGATGGTGTTGAAACTGAAAAGTGGAGGAGGAAATTGAAAAAGTGAAGTTGAAATTGGAGTGTTGTAATTCAAGTTAAAATTGAAGAGTTAAAATTGAAAGTGAAGTGGAATTTGAAAAAGTGAAGTTGAAAGTGAAGTGGAATTTGATAAAGTGAAGTGGAATTTGAGAAATTGATATTGAAAATGGAAAATGGGAGTGGAATCTGAAAAAGTGAAGTTGAAATTGGAGTGTTGAAATTGAAGATAAAATTGACAGTGTAGTGGAATTTGAGAAATTGATATTGAAACTGAAAAATGAGTGTGGAAACTGAAAAAGTGAAGTTGAAATTGGAGTGTCGTAATGAAGTTAAAATTGAAAGTGAAGTGGAATTTGAAAAAGTGGAGTTGAAAGTGAAGTGGAATTTGCGAAATTGATATTGAAACTGGAAAATGAGTGTGGAAACTGAAAAAGTGAAGTTGAAATTGGAGTGTTGTAATTGAAGGTAAAATTGGAAGTGAAATGGAATTTGAAAAAGTGAAGTTGAAAGTGAAGTGGAATTTGAGAAATTGATATTGAAACTGAAAAGTGGAGGAGGAAACTGAAAAAGTGAAGTTGAAATTGGAGTGTTGTAATTCAAGTTAAAATTGAAGAGTTAAAATTGAAAGTGAAGTGGAATTTGATAAAGTGAAGTGGAATTTGCGAAATTGATATTGAAAATGGACAATGGGAGTGGAAACTGAAAAAGTGAAGTTGAAATTGGAGTGTTGTATTGAAGTTAAAATTGAAAGTGAAGTGGAATTTGAAAAAGTGAAGTTGAAAGTGAAGTGGAATTTGCGAAATTGATATTAAAACTGGAAAATGAGTGTGGAAACTGAAAAAGTGAAGTTGAAATTGGAGTGTTGTAATTGAAGGTAAAATTGGAAGTGAAGTGGAATTTTAAAAATTGATGTTGAAGTTGAGAAGATGGTGTTGAAACTGAAAAGTGGAGGAGGAAACTGAAAAAGTGAAGTTGAAATTGGAGTGTTGTAATTCAAGTTAAAATTGAAGAGTTAAAATTGAAAGTGAAGTGGAATTTGAAAAAGTGAAGTTGAAAGTGAAGTGGAATTTGAAAAAGTGAAGTTGAAAGTGAAGTGGAATTTGAAAAAGTGATGTTAAAAGTGTAGTGGAATTTGCGAAATTGATATTGAAACTGGAAAATGAGTGTGGAAACTGAAAAAGTGAAGTTGAAATTGGAGTGTTGTAATTGAAGGTAAAATTGGAAGTGAAATGGAATTTGAAATTGTGAAGTTGAAAGTGAAGTGGAATTTGAAAAAGTGAAGTTGAAAGTGAAGTGGAATTTGAAAAAGTGAAGTTGAAAGTGAAGTGGAATTTGAAAAACTGAAGTTGAAAGTGAAGTGGAATTTGATAAAGTGAAGTGGAATTTGAGAAATTGATATTGAAAATGGAAAATGGGAGTGGAATCTGAAAAAGTGAAGTTGAAATTGAAGATAAAATTGACAGTGTAGTGGAATTTGAGAAATTGATATTGAAACTGAAAAATGAGTGTGGAAACTGAAAAAGTGAAGTTGAAATTGGAGTGTCGTAATGAAGTTAAAATTGAAAGTGAAGTGGAATTTGAAAAAGTGGAGTTGAAAGTGAAGTGGAATTTGCGAAATTGATATTGAAACTGGAAAATGAGTGTGGAAACTGAAAAAGTGAAGTTGAAATTGGAGTGTTGTAATTGAAGGTAAAATTGGAAGTGAAGTGGAATTTTAAAAATTGATGTTGAAGTTGAGAAGATGGTGTTGAAACTGAAAAGTGGAGGAGGAAACTGAAAAAGTGAAGTTGAAATTGGAGTGTTGTAATTCAAGTTAAAATTGAAGAGTTAAAATTGAAAGTGAAGTGGAATTTGAAAAAGTGAAGTTGAAAGTGAAGTGGAATTTGCGAAATTGATATTGAAACTGGAAAATGAGTGTGGAAACTGAAAAAGTGAAGTTGAAATTGGAGTGTTGTAATTGAAGGTAAAATTGGAAGTGAAATGGAATTTGAAATTGTGAAGTTGAAAGTGAAGTGGAATTTGAAAAAGTGAAGTTGAAAGTGAAGTGGAATTTGATAAAGTGAAGTGGAATTTGAGAAATTGATATTGAAAATGGAAAATGGGAGTGGAATCTGAAAAAGTGAAGTTGAAATTGGAGTGTTGAAATTGAAGATAAATTGACAGTGTAGTGGAATTTGAGAAATTGATATTGAAACTGAAAAATGAGTGTGGAAACTGAAAAAGTGAAGTTGAAATTGGAGTGTTGTAATTGAAGGTAAAATTGGAAGTGAAATGGAATTTGAAAAAGTGAAGTTGAAAGTGAAGTGGAATTTGAGAAATTGATATTGAAACTGAAAAGTGGAGGAGGAAACTGAAAAAGTGAAGTTGAAATTGGAGTGTTGTAATTCAAGTTAAAATTGAAGAGTTAAAATTGAAAGTGAAGTGGAATTTGATAAAGTGAAGTGGAATTTGCGAAATTGATATGGAAAATGGACAATGGGAGTGGAAACTGAAAAAGTGAAGTTGAAATTGGAGTGTTGTATTGAAGTTAAAATTGAAAGTGAAGTGGAATTTGAAAAAGTGAAGTTGAAAGTGAAGTGGAATTTGCGAAATTGATATTGAAACTGGAAAATGAGTGTGGAAACTGAAAAAGTGAAGTTGAAATTGGAGGGTTGTAATTGAAGGTAAAATTGGAAGTGAAATGGAATTTGAAAAAGTGAAGTTGAAAGTGAAGTGGAATTTGAGAAATTGATATTGAAAATGGAAAATGGGAGTGGAATCTGAAAAAGTGAAGTTGAAATTGGAGTGTTGAAATTGAAGATAAATTGACAGTGTAGTGGAATTTGAGAAATTGATATTGAAACTGAAAAATGAGTGTGGAAACTGAAAAAGTGAAGTTGAAATTGGAGTGTTGTAATTGAAGGTAAAATTGGAAGTGAAATGGAATTTGAAAAAGTGAAGTTGAAAGTGAAGTGGAATTTGAGAAATTGATATTGAAACTGAAAAGTGGAGGAGGAAACTGAAAAAGTGAAGTTGAAATTGGAGTGTTGTAATTCAAGTTAAAATTGAAGAGTTAAAATTGAAAGTGAAGTGGAATTTGATAAAGTGAAGTGGAATTTGCGAAATTGATATGGAAAATGGACAATGGGAGTGGAAACTGAAAAAGTGAAGTTGAAATTGGAGTGTTGTATTGAAGTTAAAATTGAAAGTGAAGTGGAATTTGAAAAAGTGAAGTTGAAAGTGAAGTGGAATTTGCGAAATTGATATTGAAACTGGAAAATGAGTGTGGAAACTGAAAAAGTGAAGTTGAAATTGGAGGGTTGTAATTGAAGGTAAAATTGGAAGTGAAATGGAATTTGAAAAAGTGAAGTTGAAAGTGAAGTGGAATTTGAGAAATTGATATTGAAACTGAAAAGTGGAGGAGGAAACTGAAAAAGTGAAGTTGAAATTGGAGTGTTGTAATTCAAGTTAAAATTGAAGAGTTAAAATTGAAAGTGAAGTGGAATTTGATAAAGTGAAGTGGAATTTGCGAAATTGATATTGAAAATGGACAATGGGAGTGGAAACTGAAAAAGTGAAGTTGAAATTGGAGTGTTGTATTGAAGTTAAAATTGAAAGTGAAGGGGAATTTGAAAAAGTGAAGTTGAAAGTGAAGTGGAATTTGCGAAATTGATATTGAAACTGGAAAATGAGTGTGGAAACTGAAAAAGTGAAGTTGAAATTGGAGTGTTGTAATTGAAGGTAAAATTGGAAGTGAAGTGGAATTTTAAAAACTGATGTTGAAGTTGAGAAGATGGTGTTGAAACTGAAAAGTGGAGGAGGAAACTGAAAAAGTGAAGTTGACATTGGAGTTTTGTAATTCATGTTAAAATTGAAGAGTTAAAATTGAAAGTGAAGTGGAATTTGAAAAAGTGAAGTTGAAAGTGAAGTGGAATTTGAAAAAGTGAAGTTGAAAGTGAAGTGGAATTTGAAAAAGAGAAGTCGAAAGTGAAGTGGAATTTGCGAAATTGATATTGAAACTGGAAAATGAGTGTGGAAACTGAAAAAGTGAAGTTGAAATTGGAGTGTTGTAATTGAAGGTAAAATTGGAAGTGAAGTGGAATTTTAAAAATTGATGTTGAAGTTGAGAAGATGGTGTTGAAACTGAAAAGTGGAGGAGGAAACTGAAAAAGTGAAGTTGAAATTGGAGTGTTGTAATTCAAGTTAAAATTGAAGAGTTAAAATTGAAAGTGAAGTGGAATTTGAAAAAGTGAAGTTGAAAGTGAAGTGGAATTTGAAAAATTGATATTGAAACTGGAAAATGAGTGAGGAAACTGATAAAGTGAAGTTGAAATTGGAGTGTTGTAATGAAGTTAAAATTGAAAGTGAAGTGGAATTTGAAAAAGTGAAGTTGAAAGTGTAGTGGAATTTGCGAAATTGATATTGAAACTGGAAAATGAGTGTGGAAACTGAAAAAGTGAAGTTGAAATTGGAGTGTTGTAATTGAAGGTAAAATTGGAAGTGAAATGGAATTTGAAATTGTGAAGTTGAAAGTTAAGTGGAATTTGAAAAAGTGAAGTTGAAAGTGAAGTGGAATTTGAAAAAGTGAAGTTGAAAGTGAAGTGGAATTTGCGAAATTGATATTGAAACTGGAAAATAAATGAGGAAACTGAAAAAGTGAAGTTGAAATTGGAGTGTTGTAATTGAAGGTAAAATTGGAAGTGAAATGGAATTTGAAAAAGTGAAGTTGAAAGTGAAGTGGAATTTGAGAAATTGATATTGAAACTAAAAAATGAGTGTGGAAACTGAAAAAGTGAAGTTGAAATTGGAGTGTTGTAATTGAAGGTAAAATTGGAAGTGAAGTGGAATTTTAAAAATTTATGATGAAGTTGAGAAGATGGTGTTGAAACTGAAAAGTGGTGGAGGAATCTGAAAAAGTGAAGTTGAAATTGGAGTGTTGTAATTCAAGTTAAAATTGAAGAGTTAAAATTGAAAGTGAAGTGGAATTTGAAAAAGTGAAGTTGAAAGTGAAGTGGAATTTGCGAAATTGATATTGAAACTGGAAAATGAGTGTGGAAACTGAAAAATGAAGTTGAAATTGGAGTGTTGTAATTGAAGGTAAAATTGGAAGTGAAATGGAATTTGAAAAAGTGAAGTTGAAAGTGAAATGGAATTTGCGAAATTGATATTGAAACTGGAAAATGAGTGTGGAAACTGAAAAAGTGATGTTGAAATTGGAGTGTTGTAATTGAAGGTAAAATTGAAAGTGAAGTGGAATTTTAAAAATTGATGTTGAAGTTGAGAAGATGGTGTTGAAACTGAAAAGTGGAGGAGGAAACTGAAAAAGTGAAGTTGAAATTGGGGTGTTGTAATTCAAGTTAAAATTGAAGAGTTAAAATTGAAAGTGAAGTGGAATTTGAAAAAGTGAAGTTGAAAGTGAAGTGGAATTTGAAAAAGTGAAGTTGAAAGTGAAGTGGAATTTGAAAAAGTGAAGTTGAAAGTGAAGTGGAATTTGCGAAATTGATATTGAAACTGGAAAATGAGTGTGGAAACTGAAAAAGTGAAGTTGAAATTGGAGTGTTGTAATTGAAGGTAAAATTGGAAGTGAAATGGAATTTGAAAAAGTGAAGTTGAAAGTGAAGTGGAATTTGAGAAATTGAAATTGAAACTGAAAAGTGGAGGAGGAAACTGAAAAAGTGAAGTTGAAATTGGAGTGTTGTAATTGAAGGTAAAATTGGAAGTGAAGTGGAATTTTAAAAATTGATGTTGAAGTTGAGAAGATGGTGTTGAAACTGAAAAGTGGAGGAGGAAACTGAAAAAGTGAAGTTGAAATTGGGGTGTTGTAATTCAAGTTAAAATTGAAGAGTTAAAATTGAAAATGAAGTGGAATTTGAAAAAGTGAAGTTGAAAGTGAAGTGGAATTTGAAAAAGTGAAGTTGAAAGTGAAGTGGAATTTGAAAAAGTGAAGTTGAAAGTGAAGTGGAATTTGCGAAATTGATATTAAAACTGGAAAATGAGTGTGGAAACTGAAAAAGTGAAGTTGAAATTGGAGTGTTGTAATTGAAGGTAAAATTGGAAGTGAAATGGAATTTGAAATTGTGAAGTTGAAAGTTAAGTGGAATTTGAAAAAGTGAAGTTGAAAGTGAAGTGGAATTTGAAAAAGTGAAGTTGAAAGTGAAGTGGAATTTGAAAAATTGATATTGAAACTGGAAAATGAGTGAGGAAACTGATAAAGTGAAGTTGAAATTGGAGTGTTGTAATGAAGTTAAAATTGAAAGTGAAGTGGAATTTGAAAAAGTGAAGTTGAAAGTGTAGTGGAATTTGCGAAATTGATATTGAAACTGGAAAATGAGTGTGGAAACTGAAAAAGTGAAGTTGAAATTGGAGTGTTGTAATTGAAGGTAAAATTGGAAGTGAAATGGAATTTGAAATTGTGAAGTTGAAAGTTAAGTGGAATTTGAAAAAGTGAAGTTGAAAGTGAAGTGGAATTTGAAAAAGTGAAGTTGAAAGTGAAGTGGAATTTGCGAAATTGATATTGAAACTGAAAAATAAATGAGGAAACTGAAAAAGTGAAGTTGAAATTGGAGTGTTGTAATTGAAGGTAAAATTGGAAGTGAAATGGAATTTGAAAAAGTGAAGTTGAAAGTGAAGTGGAATTTGAGAAATTGATATTGAAACTAAAAAATGAGTGTGGAAACTGAAAAAGTGAAGTTGAAATTGGAGTGTTGTAATTGAAGGTAAAATTGGAAGTGAAGTGGAATTTTAAAAATTTATGATGAAGTTGAGAAGATGGTGTTGAAACTGAAAAGTGGAGGAGGAAACTGAAAAAGTGAAGTTGAAATTGGAGTGTTGTAATTCAAGTTAAAATTGAAGAGTTAAAATTGAAAGTGAAGTGGAATTTGAAAAAGTGAAGTTGAAAGTGAAGTGGAATTTGCGAAATTGATATTGAAACTGGAAAATGAGTGTGGAAACTGAAAAATGAAGTTGAAATTGGAGTGTTGTAATTGAAGGTAAAATTGGAAGTGAAATGGAATTTGAAAAAGTGAAGTTGAAAGTGAAGTGGAATTTGCGAAATTGATATTGAAACTGGAAAATGAGTGTGGAAACTGAAAAAGTGATGTTGAAATTGGAGTGTTGTAATTGAAGGTAAAATTGGAAGTGAAGTGGAATTTTAAAAATTGATGTTGAAGTTGAGAAGATGGTGTTGAAACTGAAAAGTGGAGGAGGAAACTGAAAAAGTGAAGTTGAAATTGGGGTGTTGTAATTCAAGTTAAAATTGAAGAGTTAAAATTGAAAGTGAAGTGGAATTTGAAAAAGTGAAGTTGAAAGTGAAGTGGAATTTGAAAAAGTGAAGTTGAAAGTGAAGTGGAATTTGAAAAAGTGAAGTTGAAAGTGAAGTGGAATTTGCGAAATTGATATTGAAACTGGAAAATGAGTGTGGAAACTGAAAAAGTGAAGTTGAAATTGGAGTGTTGTAATTGAAGGTAAAATTGGAAGTGAAATGGCATTTGAAAAAGTGAAGTTGAAAGTGAAGTGGAATTTGATAAAGTGAAGTGGAATTTGCGAAATTGATATTGAAAATGGACAATGGGAGTGGAAACTGAAAAAGTGAAGTTGAAATTGGAGTGTTGTAATTGAAGGTAAAATTGGAAGTGAAGTGGAAATTTAAAAACTGATGTTGAAGTTGAGAAGATGGTGTTGAAACTGAAAAGTGGAGGAGGAAACTGAAAAAGTGAAGTTGACATTGGAGTTTTGTAATTCAAGTTAAAATTGAAGAGTTAAAATTGAAAGTGAAGTGGAATTTGAAAAAGTGAAGTTGAAAGTGAAGTGGAATTTGAAAAAGTGAAGTTGAAAGTGAAGTGGAATTTGAAAAAGAGAAGTTGAAAGTGAAGTGGAATTTGCGAAATTGATATTGAAACTGGAAAATGAGTGTGGAAACTGAAAAAGTGAAGTTGAAATTGGAGTGTTGTAATTGAAGGTAAAATTGGAAGTGAAGTGGAATTTTAAAAATTGATGTTGAAGTTGAGAAGATGGTGTTGAAACTGAAAAGTGGAGGAGGAAACTGAAAAAGTGAAGTTGAAATTGGAGTGTTGTAATTCAAGTTAAAATTGAAGAGTTAAAATTGAAAGTGAAGTGGAATTTGAAAAAGTGAAGTTGAAAGTGAAGTGGAATTTGAAAAATTGATATTGAAACTGGAAAATGAGTGAGGAAACTGATAAAGTGAAGTTGAAATTGTAGTGTTGTAATGAAGTTAAAATTGAAAGTGAAGTGGAATTTGAAAAAGTGAAGTTGAAAGTGTAGTGGAATTTGCGAAATTGATATTGAAACTGGAAAATGAGTGTGGAAACTGAAAAAGTGAAGTTGAAATTGGAGTGTTGTAATTGAAGGTAAAATTGGAAGTGAAATGGAATTTGAAATTGTGAAGTTGAAAGTTAAGTGGAATTTGAAAAAGTGAAGTTGAAAGTGAAGTGGAATTTGAAAAAGTGAAGTTGAAAGTGAAGTGGAATTTGCGAAATTGATATTGAAACTGGAAAATAAATGAGGAAACTGAAAAAGTGAAGTTGAAATTGGAGTGTTGCAATTGAAGGTAAAATTGGAAGTGAAATGGAATTTGAAAAAGTGAAGTTGAAAGTGAAGTGGAATTTGAGAAATTGATATTGAAACTAAAAAATGAGTGTGGAAACTGAAAAAGTGAAGTTGAAATTGGAGTGTTGTAATTGAAGGTAAAATTGGAAGTGAAGTGGAATTTTAAAAATTGATGTTGAAGTTGAGAAGATGGCGTTGAAACTGAAAAGTGGAGGAGGAAACTGAAAAAGTGAAGTTGAAATTGGAGTGTTGTAATTCAAGTTAAAATTGAAGAGTTAAAATTGAAAGTGAAGTGGAATTTGAAAAAGTGAAGTTGAAAGTGAAGTGGAATTTGATAAAGTGAAGTGGAATTTGAGAAATTGATATTGAAAATGGAAAATGGGAGTGGAATCTGAAAAAGTGAAGTTGAAATTGGAGTGTTGAAATTGAAGATAAAATTGACAGTGTAGTGGAATTTGAGAAATTGATATTGAAACTGAAAAATGAGTGTGGAAACTGAAAAAGTGAAGTTGAAATTGGAGTGTCGTAATGAAGTTAAAATTGAAAGTGAAGTGGAATTTGAAAAAGTGGAGTTGAAAGTGAAGTGGAATTTGCGAAATTGATATTGAAACTGGAAAATGAGTGTGGAAACTGAAAAAGTGAAGTTGAAATTGGAGTGTTGTAATTGAAGGTAAAATTGGAAGTGAAATGGAATTTGAAAAAGTGAAGTTGAAAGTGAAGTGGAATTTGAGAAATTGATATTGAAACTGAAAAGTGGAGGAGGAAACTGAAAAAGTGAAGTTGAAATTGGAGTGTTGTAATTCAAGTTAAAATTGAAGAGTTAAAATTGAAAGTGAAGTGGAATTTGATAAAGTGAAGTGGAATTTGCGAAATTGATATTGAAAATGGACAATGGGAGTGGAAACTGAAAAAGTGAAGTTGAAATTGGAGTGTTGTAATTCAAGTTAAAATTGAAGAGTTAAAATTGAAAGTGAAGTGGAATTTGAAAAAGTGAAGTTGAAAGTGAAGTGGAATTTGATAAAGTGAAGTGGAATTTGAGAAATTGATATTGAAAATGGAAAATGGGAGTGGAAACTGAAAAAGTGAAGTTGAAATTGGAGTGTTGTAATTGAAGGTAAAATTGGAAGTGAAGTGGAATTTTAAAAATTTATGTTGAAGTAGAGAAGATGGTGTTGAAACTGAAAAGTGGAGGAGGAAACTGAAAAAGTGAAGTTGAAATTGGAGTGTTGTAATTCAAGTTAAAATTGAAGAGTTAAAATTGAAAGTGAAGTGGAATTTGAAAAAGTGAAGTTGAAAGTGTAGTGGAATTTGCGAAATTGATATTGAAACTGGAAAATGAGTGTGGAAACTGAAAAAGTGAAGTTGAAATTGGAGTGTTGTAATTGAAGGTAAAATTGGAAGTGAAATGGAATTTGAAATTGTGAAGTTGAAAGTTAAGTGGAATTTGAAAAAGTGAAGTTGAAAGTGAAGTGGAATTTGAAAAAGTGAAGTTGAAAGTGAAGTGGAATTTGCGAAATTGATATTGAAACTGAAAAATAAATGAGGAAACTGAAAAAGTGAAGTTGAAATTGGAGTGTTGTAATTGAAGGTAAAATTGGAAGTGAAATGGAATTTGAAAAAGTGAAGTTGAAAGTGAAGTGGAATTTGAGAAATTGATATTGAAACTAAAAAATGAGTGTGGAAACTGAAAAAGTGAAGTTGAAATTGGAGTGTTGTAATTGAAGGTAAAATTGGAAGTGAAGTGGAATTTTAAAAATTTATGATGAAGTTGAGAAGATGGTGTTGAAACTGAAAAGTGGAGGAGGAAACTGAAAAAGTGAAGTTGAAATTGGAGTGTTGTAATTCAAGTTAAAATTGAAGAGTTAAAATTGAAAGTGAAGTGGAATTTGAAAAAGTGAAGTTGAAAGTGAAGTGGAATTTGCGAAATTGATATTGAAACTGGAAAATGAGTGTGGAAACTGAAAAATGAAGTTGAAATTGGAGTGTTGTAATTGAAGGTAAAATTGGAAGTGAAATGGAATTTGAAAAAGTGAAGTTGAAAGTGAAGTGGAATTTGCGAAATTGATATTGAAACTGGAAAATGAGTGAGGAAACTGATAAAGTGAAGTTGAAATTGTAGTGTTGTAATGAAGTTAAAATTGAAAGTGAAGTGGAATTTGAAAAAGTGAAGTTGAAAGTGTAGTGGAATTTGCGAAATTGATATTGAAACTGGAAAATGAGTGTGGAAACTGAAAAAGTGAAGTTGAAATTGGAGTGTTGTAATTGAAGGTAAAATTGGAAGTGAAATGGAATTTGAAATTGTGAAGTTGAAAGTTAAGTGGAATTTGAAAAAGTGAAGTTGAAAGTGAAGTGGAATTTGAAAAAGTGAAGTTGAAAGTGAAGTGGAATTTGCGAAATTGATATTGAAACTGGAAAATAAATGAGGAAACTGAAAAAGTGAAGTTGAAATTGGAGTGTTGTAATTGAAGGTAAAATTGGAAGTGAAATGGAATTTGAAAAAGTGAAGTTGAAAGTGAAGTGGAATTTGAGAAATTGATATTGAAACTAAAAAATGAGTGTGGAAACTGAAAAAGTGAAGTTGAAATTGGAGTGTTGTAATTGAAGGTAAAATTGGAAGTGAAGTGGAATTTTAAAAATTGATGTTGAAGTTGAGAAGATGGCGTTGAAACTGAAAAGTGGAGGAGGAAACTGAAAAAGTGAAGTTGAAATTGGAGTGTTGTAATTCAAGTTAAAATTGAAGAGTTAAAATTGAAAGTGAAGTGGAATTTGAAAAAGTGAAGTTGAAAGTGAAGTGGAATTTGATAAAGTGAAGTGGAATTTGAGAAATTGATATTGAAAATGGAAAATGGGAGTGGAATCTGAAAAAGTGAAGTTGAAATTGGAGTGTTGAAATTGAAGATAAAATTGACAGTGTAGTGGAATTTGAGAAATTGATATTGAAACTGAAAAATGAGTGTGGAAACTGAAAAAGTGAAGTTGAAATTGGAGTGTCGTAATGAAGTTAAAATTGAAAGTGAAGTGGAATTTGAAAAAGTGGAGTTGAAAGTGAAGTGGAATTTGCGAAATTGATATTGAAACTGGAAAATGAGTGTGGAAACTGAAAAAGTGAAGTTGAAATTGGAGTGTTGTAATTGAAGGTAAAATTGGAAGTGAAATGGAATTTGAAAAAGTGAAGTTGAAAGTGAAGTGGAATTTGAGAAATTGATATTGAAACTGAAAAGTGGAGGAGGAAACTGAAAAAGTGAAGTTGAAATTGGAGTGTTGTAATTCAAGTTAAAATTGAAGAGTTAAAATTGAAAGTGAAGTGGAATTTGATAAAGTGAAGTGGAATTTGCGAAATTGATATTGAAAATGGACAATGGGAGTGGAAACTGAAAAAGTGAAGTTGAAATTGGAGTGTTGTAATTCAAGTTAAAATTGAAGAGTTAAAATTGAAAGTGAAGTGGAATTTGAAAAAGTGAAGTTGAAAGTGAAGTGGAATTTGATAAAGTGAAGTGGAATTTGAGAAATTGATATTGAAAATGGAAAATGGGAGTGGAAACTGAAAAAGTGAAGTTGAAATTGGAGTGTTGTAATTGAAGGTAAAATTGGAAGTGAAGTGGAATTTTAAAAATTTATGTTGAAGTAGAGAAGATGGTGTTGAAACTGAAAAGTGGAGGAGGAAACTGAAAAAGTGAAGTTGAAATTGGAGTGTTGTAATTCAAGTTAAAATTGAAGAGTTAAAATTGAAAGTGAAGTGGAATTTGAAAAAGTGAAGTTGAAAGTGTAGTGGAATTTGCGAAATTGATATTGAAACTGGAAAATGAGTGTGGAAACTGAAAAAGTGAAGTTGAAATTGGAGTGTTGTAATTGAAGGTAAAATTGGAAGTGAAATGGAATTTGAAATTGTGAAGTTGAAAGTTAAGTGGAATTTGAAAAAGTGAAGTTGAAAGTGAAGTGGAATTTGAAAAAGTGAAGTTGAAAGTGAAGTGGAATTTGCGAAATTGATATTGAAACTGAAAAATAAATGAGGAAACTGAAAAAGTGAAGTTGAAATTGGAGTGTTGTAATTGAAGGTAAAATTGGAAGTGAAATGGAATTTGAAAAAGTGAAGTTGAAAGTGAAGTGGAATTTGAGAAATTGATATTGAAACTAAAAAATGAGTGTGGAAACTGAAAAAGTGAAGTTGAAATTGGAGTGTTGTAATTGAAGGTAAAATTGGAAGTGAAGTGGAATTTTAAAAATTTATGATGAAGTTGAGAAGATGGTGTTGAAACTGAAAAGTGGAGGAGGAAACTGAAAAAGTGAAGTTGAAATTGGAGTGTTGTAATTCAAGTTAAAATTGAAGAGTTAAAATTGAAAGTGAAGTGGAATTTGAAAAAGTGAAGTTGAAAGTGAAGTGGAATTTGCGAAATTGATATTGAAACTGGAAAATGAGTGTGGAAACTGAAAAATGAAGTTGAAATTGGAGTGTTGTAATTGAAGGTAAAATTGGAAGTGAAATGGAATTTGAAAAAGTGAAGTTGAAAGTGAAGTGGAATTTGCGAAATTGATATTGAAACTGGAAAATGAGTGTGGAAACTGAAAAAGTGATGTTGAAATTGGAGTGTTGTAATTGAAGGTAAAATTGGAAGTGAAGTGGAATTTTAAAAATTGATGTTGAAGTTGAGAAGATGGTGTTGAAACTGAAAAGTGGAGGAGGAAACTGAAAAAGTGAAGTTGAAATTGGGGTGTTGTAATTCAAGTTAAAATTGAAGAGTTAAAATTGAAAGTGAAGTGGAATTTGAAAAAGTGAAGTTGAAAGTGAAGTGGAATTTGAAAAAGTGAAGTTGAAAGTGAAGTGGAATTTGAAAAAGTGAAGTTGAAAGTGAAGTGGAATTTGCGAAATTGATATTGAAACTGGAAAATGAGTGTGGAAACTGAAAAAGTGAAGTTGAAATTGGAGTGTTGTAATTGAAGGTAAAATTGGAAGTGAAATGGCATTTGAAAAAGTGAAGTTGAAAGTGAAGTGGAATTTGATAAAGTGAAGTGGAATTTGCGAAATTGATATTGAAAATGGACAATGGGAGTGGAAACTGAAAAAGTGAAGTTGAAATTGGAGTGTTGTATTGAAGTTAAAATTGAAAGTGAAGTGGAATTTGAAAAAGTGAAGTTGAAAGTGAAGTGGAATTTGCGAAATTGATATTGAAACTGGAAAATGAGTGTGGAAACTGAAAAAGTGAAGTTGAAATTGGAGTGTTGTAATTGAAGGTTAAATTGGAAGTGAAGTGGAATTTTAAAAACTGATGTTGAAGTTGAGAAGATGGTGTTGAAACTGAAAAGTGGAGGAGGAAACTGAAAAAGTGAAGTTGACATTGGAGTTTTGTAATTCAAGTTAAAATTGAAGAGTTAAAATTGAAAGTGAAGTGGAATTTGAAAAAGTGAAGTTGAAAGTGAAGTGGAATTTGAAAAAGTGAAGTTGAAAGTGAAGTGGAATTTGAAAAAGAGAAGTTGAAAGTGAAGTGGAATTTGCGAAATTGATATTGAAACTGGAAAATGAGTGTGGAAACTGAAAAAGTGAAGTTGAAATTGGAGTGTTGTAATTGAAGGTAAAATTGGAAGTGAAGTGGAATTTTAAAAATTGATGTTGAAGTTGAGAAGATGGTGTTGAAACTGAAAAGTGGAGGAGGAAACTGAAAAAGTGAAGTTGAAATTGGAGTGTTGTAATTCAAGTTAAAATTGAAGAGTTAAAATTGAAAGTGAAGTGGAATTTGAAAAAGTGAAGTTGAAAGTGAAGTGGAATTTGAAAAATTGATATTGAAACTGGAAAATGAGTGAGGAAACTGATAAAGTGAAGTTGAAGTTGTAGTGTTGTAATGAAGTTAAAATTGAAAGTGAAGTGGAATTTGAAAAAGTGAAGTTGAAAGTGTAGTGGAATTTGCGAAATTGATATTGAAACTGGAAAATGAGTGTGGAAACTGAAAAAGTGAAGTTGAAATTGGAGTGTTGTAATTGAAGGTAAAATTGGAAGTGAAATGGAATTTGAAATTGTGAAGTTGAAAGTTAAGTGGAATTTGAAAAAGTGAAGTTGAAAGTGAAGTGGAATTTGAAAAAGTGAAGTTGAAAGTGAAGTGGAATTTGCGAAATTGATATTGAAACTGGAAAATAAATGAGGAAACTGAAAAAGTGAAGTTGAAATTGGAGTGTTGTAATTGAAGGTAAAATTGGAAGTGAAATGGAATTTGAAAAAGTGAAGTTGAAAGTGAAGTGGAATTTGAGAAATTGATATTGAAACTAAAAAATGAGTGTGGAAACTGAAAAAGTGAAGTTGAAATTGGAGTGTTGTAATTGAAGGTAAAATTGGAAGTGAAGTGGAATTTTAAAAATTGATGTTGAAGTTGAGAAGATGGTGTTGAAACTGAAAAGTGGAGGAGGAAACTGAAAAAGTGAAGTTGAAATTGGAGTGTTGTAATTCAAGTTAAAATTGAAGAGTTAAAATTGAAAGTGAAGTGGAATTTGAAAAAGTGAAGTTGAAAGTGAAGTGGAATTTGATAAAGTGAAGTGGAATTTGAGAAATTGATATTGAAAATGGAAAATGGGAGTGGAATCTGAAAAAGTGAAGTTGAAATTGGAGAGTTGAAATTGAAGATAAAATTGACAGTGTAGTGGAATTTGAGAAATTGATATTGAAACTGAAAAATGAGTGTGGAAACTGAAAAAGTGAAGTTGAAATTGGAGTGTCGTAATGAAGTTAAAATTGAAAGTGAAGTGGAATTTGAAAAAGTGGAGTTGAAAGTGAAGTGGAATTTGCGAAATTGATATTGAAACTGGAAAATGAGTGTGGAAACTGAAAAAGTGAAGTTGAAATTGGAGTGTTGTAATTGAAGGTAAAATTGGAAGTGAAATGGAATTTGAAAAAGTGAAGTTGAAAGTGAAGTGGAATTTGAGAAATTGATATTGAAACTGAAAAGTGGAGGAGGAAACTGAAAAAGTGAAGTTGAAATTGGAGTGTTGTAATTCAAGTTAAAATTGAAGAGTTAAAATTGAAAGTGAAGTGGAATTTGATAAAGTGAAGTGGAATTTGCGAAATTGATATTGAAAATGGACAATGGGAGTGGAAACTGAAAAAGTGAAGTTGAAATTGGAGTGTTGTAATTCAAGTTAAAATTGAAGAGTTAAAATTGAAAGTGAAGTGGAATTTGAAAAAGTGAAGTTGAAAGTGAAGTGGAATTTGATAAAGTGAAGTGGAATTTGAGAAATTGATATTGAAAATGGAAAATGGGAGTGGAAACTGAAAAAGTGAAGTTGAAATTGGAGTGTTGTAATTGAAGGTAAAATTGGAAGTGAAGTGGAATTTTAAAAATTTATGTTGAAGTTGAGAAGATGGTGTTGAAACTGAAAAGTGGAGGAGGAAACTGAAAAAGTGAAGTTGAAATTGGAGTGTTGTAATTCAAGTTAAAATTGAAGAGTTAAAATTGAAAGTGAAGTGGAATTTGAAAAAGTGAAGTTGAAAGTGAAGTGGAATTTGCGAAATTGATATTGAAACTGGAAAATGAGTGTGGAAACTGAAAAATGAAGTTGAAATTGGAGTGTTGTAATTGAAGGTAAAATTGGAAGTGAAATGGAATTTGAAAAAGTGAAGTTGAAAGTGAAGTGGAATTTGCGAAATTGATATTGAAACTGGAAAATGAGTGTGGAAACTGAAAAAGTGATGTTGAAATTGGAGTGTTGTAATTGAAGGTAAAATTGGAAGTGAAGTGGAATTTTAAAAATTGATGTTGAAGTTGAGAAGATGGTGTTGAAACTGAAAAGTGGAGGAGGAAACTGAAAAAGTGAAGTTGAAATTGGGGTGTTGTAATTCAAGTTAAAATTGAAGAGTTAAAATTGAAAATGAAGTGGAATTTGAAAAAGTGAAGTTGAAAGTGAAGTGGAATTTGAAAAAGTGAAGTTGAAAGTGAAGTGGAATTTGAAAAAGTGAAGTTGAAAGTGAAGTGGAATTTGCGAAATTGATATTAAAACTGGAAAATGAGTGTGGAAACTGAAAAAGTGAAGTTGAAATTGGAGTGTTGTAATTGAAGGTAAAATTGGAAGTGAAATGGAATTTGAAAAAGTGAAGTTGAAAGTGAAGTGGAATTTGAGAAATTGATATTGAAACTGAAAAGTGGAGGAGGAAACTGAAAAAGTGAAGTTGAAATTGGAGTGTTGTAATTCAAGTTAAAATTGAAGAGTTAAAATTGAAAGTGAAGTGGAATTTGATAAAGTGAAGTGGAATTTGCGAAATTGATATTGAAAATGGACAATGGGAGTGGAAACTGAAAAAGTGAAGTTGAAATTGGAGTGTTGTATTGAAGTTAAAATTGAAAGTGAAGTGGAATTTGAAAAAGTGAAGTTGAAAGTGAAGTGGAATTTGCGAAATTGATATTGAAACTGGAAAATGAGTGTGGAAACTGAAAAAGTGAAGTTGAAATTGGAGTGTTGTAATTGAAGGTAAAATTGGAAGTGAAGTGGAATTTTAAAAACTGATGTTGAAGTTGAGAAGATGGTGTTGAAACTGAAAAGTGGAGGAGGAAACTGAAAAAGTGAAGTTGACATTGGAGTTTTGTAATTCAAGTTAAAATTGAAGAGTTAAAATTGAAAGTGAAGTGGAATTTGAAAAAGTGAAGTTGAAAGTGAAGTGGAATTTGAAAAAGTGAAGTTGAAAGTGAAGTGGAATTTGAAAAAGAGAAGTTGAAAGTGAAGTGGAATTTGCGAAATTGATATTGAAACTGGAAAATGAGTGTGGAAACTGAAAAAGTGAAGTTGAAATTGGAGTGTTGTAATTGAAGGTAAAATTGGAAGTGAAGTGGAATTTTAAAAATTGATGTTGAAGTTGAGAAGAGGGTGTTGAAACTGAAAAGTGGAGGAGGAAACTGAAAAAGTGAAGTTGAAATTGGAGTGTTGTAATTCAAGTTAAAATTGAAGAGTTAAAATTGAAAGTGAAGTGGAATTTGAAAAAGTGAAGTTGAAAGTGAAGTGGAATTTGCGAACTTGATATTGAAACTGGAAAATGAGTGTGGAAACTGAAAAAGTGAAGTTGAAATTGGAGTGTTGTAATTGAAGGTAAAATTGGAAGTGAAATGGAATTTGAAATTGTGAAGTTGAAAGTGAAGTGGAATTTGAAAAAGTGAAGTTGAAAGTGAAGTGGAATTTGAAAAAGTGAAGTTGAAAGTGAAGTGGAATTTGCGAAATTGATATTGAAACTGGAAAATAAATGAGGAAACTGAAAAAGTGAAGTTGAAATTGGAGTGTTGTAATTGAAGGTAAAATTGGAAGTGAAATGGAATTTGAAAAAGTGAAGTTGAAAGTGAAGTGGAATTTGAGAAATTGATATTGAAACTAAAAAATGAGTGTGGAAACTGAAAAAGTGAAGTTGAAATTGGAGTGTTGTAATTGAAGGTAAAATTGGAAGTGAAGTGGAATTTTAAAAATTGATGTTGAAGTTGAGAAGATGGTGTTGAAACTGAAAAGTGGAGGAGGAAACTGAAAAAGTGAAGTTGAAATTGGAGTGTTGTAATTCAAGTTAAAATTGAAGAGTTAAAATTGAAAGTGAAGTGGAATTTGAAAAAGTGAAGTTGAAAGTGAAGTGGAATTTGATAAAGTGAAGTTGAAAGTGAAGTGGAATTTGCGAACTTGATATTGAAACTGGAAAATGAGTGTGGAAACTGAAAAAGTGAAGTTGAAATTGGAGTGTTGTAATTGAAGGTAAAATTGGAAGTGAAATGGAATTTGAAATTGTGAAGTTGAAAGTGAAGTGGAATTTGAAAAAGTGAAGTTGAAAGTGAAGTGGAATTTGAAAAAGTGAAGTTGAAAGTGAAGTGGAATTTGCGAAATTGATATTGAAACTGGAAAATAAATGAGGAAACTGAAAAAGTGAAGTTGAAATTGGAGTGTTGTAATTGAAGGTAAAATTGGAAGTGAAATGGAATTTGAAATTGTGAAGTTGAAAGTGAAGTGGAATTTGAAAAAGTGAAGTTGAAAGTGAAGTGGAATTTGAAAAAGTGAAGTTGAAAGTGAAGTGGAATTTGCGAAATTGATATTGAAACTGGAAAATAAATGAGGAAACTGAAAAAGTGAAGTTGAAATTGGAGTGTTGTAATTGAAGGTAAAATTGGAAGTGAAATGGAATTTGAAAAAGTGAAGTTGAAAGTGAAGTGGAATTTGAGAAATTGATATTGAAACTAAAAAATGAGTGTGGAAACTGAAAAAGTGAAGTTGAAATTGGAGTGTTGTAATTGAAGGTAAAATTGGAAGTGAAGTGGAATTTTAAAAATTGATGTTGAAGTTGAGAAGATGGTGTTGAAACTGAAAAGTGGAGGAGGAAACTGAAAAAGTGAAGTTGAAATTGGAGTGTTGTAATTCAAGTTAAAATTGAAGAGTTAAAATTGAAAGTGAAGTGGAATTTGAAAAAGTGAAGTTGAAAGTGAAGTGGAATTTGATAAAGTGAAGTTGAAAGTGAAGTGGAATTGCGAACTTGATATTGAAACTGGAAAATGAGTGTGGAAACTGAAAAAGTGAAGTTGAAATTGGAGTGTTGTAATTGAAGGTAAAATTGGAAGTGAAATGGAATTTGAAATTGTGAAGTTGAAAGTGAAGTGGAATTTGAAAAAGTGAAGTTGAAAGTGAAGTGGAATTTGAAAAAGTGAAGTTGAAAGTGAAGTGGAATTTGCGAAATTGATATTGAAACTGGAAAATAAATGAGGAAACTGAAAAAGTGAAGTTGAAATTGGAGTGTTGTAATTGAAGGTAAAATTGGAAGTGAAATGGAATTTGAAAAAGTGAAGTTGAAAGTGAAGTGGAATTTGAGAAATTGATATTGAAACTAAAAAATGAGTGTGGAAACTGAAAAAGTGAAGTTGAAATTGGAGTGTTGTAATTGAAGGTAAAATTGGAAGTGAAGTGGAATTTTAAAAATTGATGTTGAAGTTGAGAAGATGGTGTTGAAACTGAAAAGTGGAGGAGGAAACTGAAAAAGTGAAGTTGAAATTGGAGTGTTGTAATTCAAGTTAAAATTGAAGAGTTAAAATTGAAAGTGAAGTGGAATTTGAAAAAGTGAAGTTGAAAGTGAAGTGGAATTTGATAAAGTGAAGTGGAATTTGAGAAATTGATATTGAAAATGGAAAATGGGAGTGGAATCTGAAAAAGTGAAGTTGAAATTGGAGTGTTGAAATTGAAGATAAAATTGACAGTGTAGTGGAATTTGAGAAATTGATATTGAAACTGAAAAATGAGTGTGGAAACTGAAAAAGTGAAGTTGAAATTGGAGTGTCGTAATGAAGTTAAAATTGAAAGTGAAGTGGAATTTGAAAAAGTGGAGTTGAAAGTGAAGTGGAATTTGCGAAATTGATATTGAAACTGGAAAATGAGTGTGGAAACTGAAAAAGTGAAGTTGAAATTGGAGGGTTTGTAATTGAAGGTAAAATTGGAAGTGAAATGGAATTTGAAAAAGTGAAGTTGAAAGTGAAGTGGAATTTGAGAAATTGATATTGAAACTGAAAAGTGGAGGAGGAAACTGAAAAAGTGAAGTTGAAATTGGAGTGTTGTAATTCAAGTTAAAATTGAAGAGTTAAAATTGAAAGTGAAGTGGAATTTGATAAAGTGAAGTGGAATTTGCGAAATTGATATTGAAAATGGACAATGGGAGTGGAAACTGAAAAAGTGAAGTTGAAATTGGAGTGTTGTAATTCAAGTTAAAATTGAAGAGTTAAAATTGAAAGTGAAGTGGAATTTGAAAAAGTGAAGTTGAAAGTGAAGTGGAATTTGAGAAATTGATATTGAAAATGGAAAATGGGAGTGGAAACTGAAAAAGTGAAGTTGAAATTGGAGTGTTGAAATTGAAGATAAAATTGACAGTGTAGTGGAATTTGAGAAATTGATATTGAAACTGAAAAATGAGTGTGGAAACTGAAAAAGTGATGTTGAAATTGGAGTGTTGTAATTGAAGGTAAAATTGGAAGTGAAGTGGAATTTTAAAAATTTATGTTGAAGTTGAGAAGATGGTGTTGAAACTGAAAAGTGGAGGAGGAAACTGAAAAAGTGATGTTGAAATTGGAGTGTTGTAATTCAAGTTAAAATTGAAGAGTTAAAATTGAAAGTGAAGTGGAATTTGAAAAAGTGAAGTTGAAAGTGAAGTGGAATTTGCGAAATTGATATTGAAACTGGAAAATGAGTGTGGAAACTGAAAAATGAAGTTGAAATTGGAGTGTTGTAATTGAAGGTAAAATTGGAAGTGAAATGGAATTTGAAAAAGTGGAGTTGAAAGTGAAGTGGAATTTGCGAAATTGATATTGAAACTGGAAAATGAGTGTGGAAACTGAAAAAGTGATGTTGAAATTGGAGTGTTGTAATTGAAGGTAAAATTGGAAGTGAAGTGGAATTTTAAAAATTGATGTTGAAGTTGAGAAGATGGTGTTGAAACTGAAAAGTGGAGGAGGAAACTGAAAAAGTGAAGTTGAAATTGGGGTGTTGTAAATCAAGTTAAAATTGAAGAGTTAAAATTGAAAATGAAGTGGAATTTGAAAAAGTGAAGTTGAAAGTGAAGTGGAATTTGAAAAAGTGAAGTTGAAAGTGAAGTGGAATTTGAAAAAGTGAAGTTGAAAGTGAAGTGGAATTTGCGAAATTGATATTAAAACTGGAAAATGAGTGTGGAAACTGAAAAAGTGAAGTTGAAATTGGAGTGTTGTAATTGAAGGTAAAATTGGAAGTGAAATGGAATTTGAAAAAGTGAAGTTGAAAGTGAAGTGGAATTTGAGAAATTGATATTGAAACTGAAAAGTGGAGGAGGAAACTGAAAAAGTGAAGTTGAAATTGGAGTGTTGTAATTCAAGTTAAAATTGAAGAGTTAAAATTGAAAGTGAAGTGGAATTTGATAAAGTGAAGTGGAATTTGCGAAATTGATATTGAAAATGGACAATGGGAGTGGAAACTGAAAAAGTGAAGTTGAAATTGGAGTGTTGTATTGAAGTTAAAATTGAAAGTGAAGTGGAATTTGAAAAAGTGAAGTTGAAAGTGAAGTGGAATTTGCGAAATTGATATTGAAACTGGAAAATGAGTGTGGAAACTGAAAAAGTGAAGTTGAAATTGGAGTGTTGTAATTGAAGGTAAAATTGGAAGTGAAGTGGAATTTTAAAAACTGATGTTGAAGTTGAGAAGATGGTGTTGAAACTGAAAAGTGGAGGAGGAAACTGAAAAAGTGAAGTTGACATTGGAGTTTTGTAATTCAAGTTAAAATTGAAGAGATAAAATTGAAAGTGAAGTGGAATTTGAAAAAGTGAAGTTGAAAGTGAAGTGGAATTTGAAAAAGTGAAGTTGAAAGTGAAGTGGAATTTGAAAAAGAGAAGTTGAAAGTGAAGTGGAATTTGCGAAATTGATATTGAAACTGGAAAATGAGTGTGGAAACTGAAAAAGTGAAGTTGAAATTGGAGTGTTGTAATTGAAGGTAAAATTGGAAGTGAAGTGGAATTTTAAAAATTGATGTTGAAGTTGAGAAGAGGGTGTTGAAACTGAAAAGTGGAGGAGGAAACTGAAAAAGTGAAGTTGAAATTGGAGTGTTGTAATTCAAGTTAAAATTGAAGAGTTAAAATTGAAAGTGAAGTGGAATTTGAAAAAGTGAAGTTGAAAGTGAAGTGGAATTTGCGAACTTGATATTGAAACTGGAAAATGAGTGTGGAAACTGAAAAAGTGAAGTTGAAATTGGAGTGTTGTAATTGAAGGTAAAATTGGAAGTGAAATGGAATTTGAAATTGTGAAGTTGAAAGTGAAGTGGAATTTGAAAAAGTGAAGTTGAAAGTGAAGTGGAATTTGAAAAAGTGGAGTTGAAAGTGAAGTGGAATTTGCGAAATTGATATTGAAACTGGAAAATGAGTGTGGAAACTGAAAAAGTGAAGTTGAAATTGGAGTGTTGTAATTGAAGGTAAAATTGGAAGTGAAATGGAATTTGAAAAAGTGAAGTTGAAAGTGAAGTGGAATTTGAGAAATTGATATTGAAACTGAAAAGTGGAGGAGGAAACTGAAAAAGTGAAGTTGAAATTGGAGTGTTGTAATTCAAGTTAAAATTGAAGAGTTAAAATTGAAAGTGAAGTGGAATTTGATAAAGTGAAGTGGAATTTGCGAAATTGATATTGAAAATGGACAATGGGAGTGGAAACTGAAAAAGTGAAGTTGAAATTGGAGTGTTGTATTGAAGTTAAAATTGAAAGTGAAGTGGAATTTGAAAAAGTGAAGTTGAAAGTGAAGTGGAATTTGCGAAATTGATATTGAAACAGGAAAATGAGTGTGGAACCTGAAAAAGTGAAGTTGAAATTGGAGTGTTGTAATTGAAGGTAAAATTGGAAGTGAAGTGGAATTTTAAAAATTGATGTTGAAGTTGAGAAGATGGTGTTGAAACTGAAAAGTGGAGGAGGAAACTGAAAAAGTGAAGTTGAAATTGGAGTGTTGTAATTCAAGTTAAAAGTGAAGAGTTAAAATTGAAAGTGAAGTGGAATTTGAAAAAGTGAAGTTGAAAGTGAAGTGGAATTTGAAAAAGTGAAGTTGAAAGTGAAGTGGAATTTGAAAAAGTGAAGTTAAAAGTGTAGTGGAATTTGCGAAATTGATATTGAAACTGGAAAATGAGTGTGGAAACTGAAAAAGTGAAGTTGAAATTGGAGTGTTGTAATTGAAGGTAAAATTGGAAGTGAAATGGAATTTGAAATTGTGAAGTTGAAAGTGAAGTGGAATTTGAAAAAGTGAAGTTGAAAGTGAAGTGGAATTTGAAAAAGTGAAGTTGAAAGTGAAGTGGAATTTGCGAAATTGATATTGAAACTGGAAAATGAGTGTGGAAACTGAAAAAGTGAAGTTGAAATTGGAGTGTTGTAATTGAAGGTAAAATTGGAAGTGAAATGGAATTTGAAAAAGTGAAGTTGAAAGTGAAGTGGAATTTGAGAAATTGATATTGAAACTAAAAAATGAGTGTGGAAACTGAAAAAGTGAAGTTGAAATTGGAGTGTTGTAATTGAAGGTAAAATTGGAAGTGAAGTGGAATTTTAAAAATTGATGTTGAAGTTGAGAAGATGGTGTTGAAACTGAAAAGTGGAGGAGGAAACTGAAAAAGTGAAGTTGAAATTGGAGTGTTGTAATTCAAGTTAAAATTGAAGAGTTAAAATTGAAAGTGAAGTGGAATTTGAAAAAGTGAAGTTGAAAGTGAAGTGGAATTTTATAAAGTGAAGTGGAATTTGAAAAAGTGAAGTTGAAAGTGAAGTGGAATTTTATAAAGTGAAGTGGAATTTGAGAAATTGATATTGAAAATGGAAAATGGGAGTGGAAACTGAAAAAGTGAAGTTGAAATTGGAGTGTTGAAATTGAAGATAAAATTGACAGTGTAGTGGAATTTGAGAAATTGATATTGAAACTGAAAAGTGAGTGTGGAAACTGAAAAAGTGAAGTTGAAATTGGAGTGTCGTAATGAAGTTAAAATTGAAAGTGAAGTGGAATTTGAAAAAGTGAAGTTGAAAGTGAAGTGGAATTTGAAAAAGTGAAGTTAAAAGTGTAGTGGAATTTGCGAAATTGATATTGAAACTGGAAAATGAGTGTGGAAACTGAAAAAGTGAAGTTGAAATTGGAGTGTTGTAATTGAAGGTAAAATTGGAAGTGAAATGGAATTTGAAATTGTGAAGTTGAAAGTGAAGTGGAATTTGAAAAAGTGAAGTTGAAAGTGAAGTGGAATTTGAAAAAGTGAAGTTGAAAGTGAAGTGGAATTTGCGAAATTGATATTGAAACTGGAAAATGAGTGTGGAAACTGAAAAAGTGAAGTTGAAATTGGAGTGTTGTAATTGAAGGTAAAATTGGAAGTGAAATGGAATTTGAAAAAGTGAAGTTGAAAGTGAAGTGGAATTTGAGAAATTGATATTGAAACTAAAAAATGAGTGTGGAAACTGAAAAAGTGAAGTTGAAATTGGAGTGTTGTAATTGAAGGTAAAATTGGAAGTGAAGTGGAATTTTAAAAATTGATGTTGAAGTTGAGAAGATGGTGTTGAAACTGAAAAGTGGAGGAGGAAACTGAAAAAGTGAAGTTGAAATTGGAGTGTTGTAATTCAAGTTAAAATTGAAGAGTTAAAATTGAAAGTGAAGTGGAATTTGAAAAAGTGAAGTTGAAAGTGAAGTGGAATTTTATAAAGTGAAGTGGAATTTGAGAAATTGATATTGAAAATGGAAAATGGGAGTGGAAACTGAAAAAGTGAAGTTGAAATTGGAGTGTTGAAATTGAAGATAAAATTGACAGTGTAGTGGAATTTGAAAAAGTGAAGTTGAAAGTTAAGTGGAATTTGCGAAATTGATATTGAAACTGGAAAATGAGTGTGGAAACTGAAAAAGTGAAGTTGAAATTGGAGTGGTGTAATTGAAGGTAAAATTGGAAGTGAAATGGAATTTGAAATTGTGAAGTTGAAAGTGAAGTGGAATTTGAAAAAGTGAAGTTGAAAGTGAAGTGGAATTTGAAAAAGTGAAGTTGAAAGTGAAGTGGAATTTGCGAAATTGATATTGAAACTGGAAAATGAGTGTGGAAACTGAAAAAGTGAAGTTGAAATTGGAGTGTTGTAATTGAAGGTAAAATTGGAAGTGAAATGGAATTTGAAATTGTGAAGTTGAAAGTGAAGTGGAATTTGAAAAACTGAAGTTGAAAGTGAAGTGGAATTTGATAAAGTGAAGTGGAATTTGAGAAATTGATATTGAAAATGGAAAATGGGAGTGGAATCTGAAAAAGTGAAGTTGAAATTGGAGTGTTGAAATTGAAGATAAAATTGACAGTGTAGTGGAATTTGAGAAATTGATATTGAAACTGAAAAATGAGTGTGGAAACTGAAAAAGTGAAGTTGAAATTGGAGTGTCGTAATGAAGTTAAAATTGAAAGTGAAGTGGAATTTGAAAAAGTGGAGTTGAAAGTGAAGTGGAATTTGCGAAATTGATATTGAAACTGGAAAATGAGTGTGGAAACTGAAAAAGTGAAGTTGAAATTGGAGTGTTGTAATTGAAGGTAAAATTGGAAGTGAAATGGAATTTGAAAAAGTGAAGTTGAAAGTGAAGTGGAATTTGAGAAATTGATATTGAAACTGAAAAGTGGAGGAGGAAACTGAAAAAGTGAAGTTGAAATTGGAGTGTTGTAATTCAAGTTAAAATTGAAGAGTTAAAATTGAAAGTGAAGTGGAATTTGATAAAGTGAAGTGGAATTTGCGAAATTGATATTGAAAATGGACAATGGGAGTGGAAACTGAAAAAGTGAAGTTGAAATTGGAGTGTTGTATTGAAGTTAAAATTGAAAGTGAAGTGGAATTTGAAAAAGTGAAGTTGAAAGTGAAGTGGAATTTGCGAAATTGATATTGAAACTGGAAAATGAGTGTGGAAACTGAAAAAGTGAAGTTGAAATTGGAGTGTTGTAATTGAAGGTAAAATTGGAAGTGAAGTGGAATTGTACAAATTGATGTTGAAGTTGAGAAGATGGTGTTGAAACTGAAAAGTGGAGGAGGAAACTGAAAAAGTGAAGTTGACATTGGAGTTTTGTAATTCAAGTTAAAATTGAAGAGTTAAAATTGAAAGTGAAGTGGAATTTGAAAAAGTGAAGTTGAAAGTGAAGTGGAATTTGAAAAAGTGAAGTGGAATTTGAAAAAGTGAAGTTGAAAGTGAAGTGGAATTTGCGAAATTGATATTGAAACAGGAAAATGAGTGTGGAAACTGAAAAAGTGAAGTTGAAATTGGAGTGTTGTAATTGAAGGTAAAATTGGAAGTGAAGTGGAATTTTAAAAATTGATGTTGAAGTTGAGAAGATGGTGTTGAAACTGAAAAGTGGAGGAGGAAACTGAAAAAGTGAAGTTGAAATTGGAGTGTTGTAATTCAAGTTAAAATTGAAGAGTTAAAATTGAAAGTGAAGTGGAATTTGAAAAAGTGAAGTTGAAAGTGAAGTGGAATTTGAAAAAGTGAAGTTGAAAGTGAAGTGGAATTTGAAAAAGTGAAGTTAAAAGTGTAGTGGAATTTGCGAAATTGATATTGCTACTGGAAAATGAGTGTGGAAACTGAAAAAGTGAAGTTGAAATTGGAGTGTTGTAATTGAAGGTAAAATTGGAAGTGAAATGGAATTTGAAATTGTGAAGTTGAAAGTGAAGTGGAATTTGAAAAAGTGAAGTTGAAAGTGAAGTGGAATTTGAAAAAGTGAAGTTGAAAGTGAAGTGGAATTTGAAAAAGTGAAGTTGAAAGTGAAGTGGAATTTGCGAAATTGATATTGAAACTGGAAAATGAGTGTGGAAACTGGAAAAGTGAAGTTGTAATTGGAGTGTTGTAATTGAAGGTAAAATTGGAAGTGAAATGGAATTTGAAAAAGTGAAGTTGAAAGTGAAGTGGAATTTGAAAAAGTGAAGTTGAAAGTGAAGTGGAATTTGAAAAAGTGAAGTTGAAAGTGAAGTGGAATTTGCGAAATTGATATTGAAACTGGAAAATGAGTGTGGAAACTGAAAAAGTGATGTTGAAATTGGAGTGTTGTAATTGAAGGTAAAATTGGAAGTGAAATGGAATTTGAAATTGTGAAGTTGAAAGTGAAGTGGAATTTGAAAAAGTGAAGTTGAAAGTGAAGTGGAATTTGAAAAAGTGAAGTTGAAAGTGAAGTGGAATTTGCGAAATTGATATTGAAACTGGAAAATGAGTGTGGAAACTGAAAAAGTGATGTTGAAATTGGAGTGTTGTAATTGAAGGTAAAATTGGAAGTGAAGTGGAATTTTAAAAATTGATGATGTTGAAGTTGAGAAGATGGTGTTGAAACTGAAAAGTGGAGGAGGAAACTGAAAAAGTGAAGTTGAAATTGGAGTGTTGTAATTCAAGTTAAAATTGAAGAGTTAAAATTGAAAGTGAAGTGGAATTTGAAAAAGTGAAGTTGAAAGTGAAGTGGAATTTGCGAAATTGATATTGAAACTGGAAAATGAGTGTGGAAACTGAAAAAATGAAGTTGAAATTGGAGTGTTGTAATTGAAGGTAAAATTTGAAGTGAAATGGAATTTGAAAAAAGTGAAGTTGAAAGTGAAGTGGAATTTGAGAAATTGATATTGAAACTGGAAAATGAGTATGGAAACTGAAAAAGTGAAGTTGAAATTGGAGTGTTGTAATTGAAGGTAAAATTAGAAGTGAAGTGGAATTTTAAAAATTGATGTTGAAGTTGAGAAGATGGTGTTGAAACTGAAAAGTGGAGGAGGAAACTGAAAAAGTGAAGTTGACATTGGAGTGTTGTAATTCAAGTTAGAATTGAAGAGTTAAAATTGAAAGTGAAATGGAATTTGAAAAAGTGAAGTTGAAAGTGAAGTGGAATTTGAGAAATTGATATTGAAACTAAAAAATGAGTGTGGAAACTGAAAAAGTGAAGTTGAAATTGGAGTGTTGTAATTGAAGGTACAATTGGAAGTGAAGTGGAATTTTAAAAATTGATGTTGAAGTTGAGAAGATGGTGTTGAAACTGAAAAGTGGAGGAGGAAACTGAAAAAGTGAAGTTGAAATTGGAGTGTTGTAATTCAAGTTAAAATTGAAGAGTTAAAATTGAAAGTGAAGTGGAATTTGAAAAAGTGAAGTTGAAAGTGAAGTGGAATTTTATAAAGTGAAGTGGAATTTGAAAAAGTGAAGTTGAAAGTGAAGTGGAATTTTATAAAGTGAAGTGGAATTTGAGAAATTGATATTGAAAATGGAAAATGGGAGTGGAAACTGAAAAAGTGAAGTTGAAATTGGAGTGTTGAAATTGAAGATAAAATTGACAGTGTAGTGGAATTTGAGAAATTGATATTGAAACTGAAAAGTGAGTGTGGAAACTGAAAAAGTGAAGTTGAAATTGGAGTGTTGTATTGAAGTTAAAATTGAAAGTGAAGTGGAATTTGAAAAAGTGAAGTTGAAAGTTAAGTGGAATTTGCGAAATTGATATTGAAACTGGAAAATGAGTGTGGAAACTGAAAAAGTGAAGTTGAAATTGGAGTGGTGTAATTGAAGGTAAAATTGGAAGTGAAATGGAATTTGAAATTGTGAAGTTGAAAGTGAAGTGGAATTTGAAAAAGTGAAGTTGAAAGTGAAGTGGAATTTGAAAAAGTGAAGTTGAAAGTGAAGTGGAATTTGCGAAATTGATATTGAAACTGGAAAATGAGTGTGGAAACTGAAAAAGTGAAGTTGAAATTGGAGTGTTGTAATTGAAGGTAAAATTGGAAGTGAAATGGAATTTGAAATTGTGAAGTTGAAAGTGAAGTGGAATTTGAAAAACTGAAGTTGAAAGTGAAGTGGAATTTGATAAAGTGAAGTGGAATTTGAGAAATTGATATTGAAAATGGAAAATGGGAGTGGAATCTGAAAAAGTGAAGTTGAAATTGGAGTGTTGAAATTGAAGATAAAATTGACAGTGTAGTGGAATTTGAGAAATTGATATTGAAACTGAAAAATGAGTGTGGAAACTGAAAAAGTGAAGTTGAAATTGGAGTGTCGTAATGAAGTTAAAATTGAAAGTGAAGTGGAATTTGAAAAAGTGGAGTTGAAAGTGAAGTGGAATTTGCGAAATTGATATTGAAACTGGAAAATGAGTGTGGAAACTGAAAAAGTGAAGTTGAAATTGGAGTGTTGTAATTGAAGGTAAAATTGGAAGTGAAATGGAATTTGAAAAAGTGAAGTTGAAAGTGAAGTGGAATTTGAGAAATTGATATTGAAACTGAAAAGTGGAGGAGGAAACTGAAAAAGTGAAGTTGAAATTGGAGTGTTGTAATTCAAGTTAAAATTGAAGAGTTAAAATTGAAAGTGAAGTGGAATTTGATAAAGTGAAGTGGAATTTGCGAAATTGATATTGAAAATGGACAATGGGAGTGGAAACTGAAAAAGTGAAGTTGAAATTGGAGTGTTGTATTGAAGTTAAAATTGAAAGTGAAGTGGAATTTGAAAAAGTGAAGTTGAAAGTGAAGTGGAATTTGCGAAATTGATATTGAAACTGGAAAATGAGTGTGGAAACTGAAAAAGTGAAGTTGAAATTGGAGTGTTGTAATTGAAGGTAAAATTGGAAGTGAAGTGGAATTGTACAAATTGATGTTGAAGTTGAGAAGATGGTGTTGAAACTGAAAAGTGGAGGAGGAAACTGAAAAAGTGAAGTTGACATTGGAGTTTTGTAATTCAAGTTAAAATTGAAGAGTTAAAATTGAAAGTGAAGTGGAATTTGAAAAAGTGAAGTTGAAAGTGAAGTGGAATTTGAAAAAGTGAAGTGGAATTTGAAAAAGTGAAGTTGAAAGTGAAGTGGAATTTGCGAAATTGATATTGAAACAGGAAAATGAGTGTGGAAACTGAAAAAGTGAAGTTGAAATTGGAGTGTTGTAATTGAAGGTAAAATTGGAAGTGAAGTGGAATTTTAAAAATTGATGTTGAAGTTGAGAAGATGGTGTTGAAACTGAAAAGTGGAGAAGGAAACTGAAAAAGTGAAGTTGAAATTGGAGTGTTGTAATTCAAGTTAAAATTGAAGAGTTAAAATTGAAAGTGAAGTGGAATTTGAAAAAGTGAAGTTGAAAGTGAAGTGGAATTTGAAAAAGTGAAGTTGAAAGTGAAGTGGAATTTGAAAAAGTGAAGTTAAAAGTGTAGTGGAATTTGCGAAATTGATATTGCTACTGGAAAATGAGTGTGGAAACTGAAAAAGTGAAGTTGAAATTGGAGTGTTGTAATTGAAGATAAAATTGGAAGTGAAATGGAATTTGAAATTGTGAAGTTGAAAGTGAAGTGGAATTTGAAAAAGTGAAGTTGAAAGTGAAGTGGAATTTGAAAAAGTGAAGTTGAAAGTGAAGTGGAATTTGAAAAAGTGAAGTTGAAAATGAAGTGGAATTTGCGAAATTGATATTGAAACTGGAAAATGAGTGTGGAAACTGGAAAAGTGAAGTTGTAATTGGAGTGTTGTAATTGAAGGTAAAATTGGAAGTGAAATGGAATTTGAAAAAGTGAAGTTGAAAGTGAAGTGGAATTTGAAAAAGTGAAGTTGAAAGTGAAGTGGAATTTGAAAAAGTGAAGTTGAAAGTGAAGTGGAATTTGCGAAATTGATATTGAAACTGGAAAATGAGTGTGGAAACTGAAAAAGTGATGTTGAAATTGGAGTGTTGTAATTGAAGGTAAAATTGGAAGTGAAATGGAATTTGAAATTGTGAAGTTGAAAGTGAAGTGGAATTTGAAAAAGTGAAGTTGAAAGTGAAGTGGAATTTGAAAAAGTGAAGTTGAAAGTGAAGTGGAATTTGCGAAATTGATATTGAAACTGGAAAATGAGTGTGGAAACTGAAAAAGTGATGTTGAAATTGGAGTGTTGTAATTGAAGGTAAAATTGGAAGTGAAGTGGAATTTTAAAAATTGATGATGTTGAAGTTGAGAAGATGGTGTTGAAACTGAAAAGTGGAGGAGGAAACTGAAAAAGTGAAGTTGAAATTGGAGTGTTGTAATTCAAGTTAAAATTGAAGAGTTAAAATTGAAAGTGAAGTGGAATTTGAAAAAGTGAAGTTGAAAGTGAAGTGGAATTTGCGAAATTGATATTGAAACTGGAAAATGAGTGTGGAAACTGAAAAAATGAAGTTGAAATTGGAGTGTTGTAATTGAAGGTAAAATTTGAAGTGAAATGGAATTTGAAAAAAGTGAAGTTGAAAGTGAAGTGGAATTTGAGAAATTGATATTGAAACTGGAAAATGAGTATGGAAACTGAAAAAGTGAAGTTGAAATTGGAGTGTTGTAATTGAAGGTAAAATTAGAAGTGAAGTGGAATTTTAAAAATTGATGTTGAAGTTGAGAAGATGGTGTTGAAACTGAAAAGTGGAGGAGGAAACTGAAAAAGTGAAGTTGACATTGGAGTGTTGTAATTCAAGTTAGAATTGAAGAGTTAAAATTGAAAGTGAAGTGGAATTTGAAAAAGTGAAGTTGAAAGTGAAGTGGAATTTGATAAAGTGAAGTGGAATTTGAGAAATTGATATTGAAAATGGAAAATGGGAGTGGAAACTGAAAAAGTGAAGTTGAAATTGGAGTGTTGAAATTGAAGATAAAATTGACAGTGTAGTGGAATTTGAGAAATTGATATTGAAACTGAAAAATGAGTGTGGAAACTGAAAAAGTGAAGTTGAAATTGGAGTGTTGTGATGAAGTTAAAATTGAAAGTGAAGTGGAATTTGAAAAAGTGAAGTTGAAAGTGAAGTGGAATTTGCGAAATTGATATTGAAACTGGAAAATGAGTGAGGAAACTGATAATGTGAAGTTGAAATTGGAGTGTTGTAATTGAAGGTAAAATTGGAAGTGAAATGGAATTTGAAAAAGTGAAGTTGAAAGTGAAGTGGAATTTGAGAAATTGATATTGAAACTGGAAAATGAGTGTGGAAACTGAAAAAGTGAAGTTGAAATTGGAGTGTTGTAATTGAAGGTAAAATTGGAAGTGAAGTGGAATTTTAAAAATTGATGTTGAAGTTGTGAAGATGGTGTTGAAACTGAAAAGTGGAGGAGGAAACTGAAAAGTGAAGTTGAAATTGGAGTGTTGTAATTCAAGTTAAAATCGAAGAGTTAAAATTGAAAGTGAAGTGGAATTTGAAAAAGTGAAGTTGAAAGTGAAGTGGAATTTGCGAAATTGATATTGAAACTGGAAAATGTGTGTGGAAACTGAAAATGTGAAGTTGAAATTGGAGTGTTGTAATTGAAGGTAATATTGGAAGTGGAGTGGAATTTTAAAAATTGATGTGTTACGTCCCGCGATTCGGATTTGGCGCTGAAGGCAATTTAAGAATTCGCGGATCGAGACGCTAATAAATAATCCAGCTTTTGAGTCCACACGGCGAGTCTAACCGTGTCTAACTCGGGTCACGACGCAACGGTTCTCTACGGTTTACAGATAGCACTCACCGGATCTTGACCTAGGCAATAGCGATATGGGCCTTCGTTTACGTAAGATGACTCCTTTAGGCCGGGCTCGTCCCGGGAGCCGGGTATGCCGCGTGCTCAGCTGACCGATAAGAAGATCGGTCTCGAACAAGGTCGACGCTCTGTAACGAGAGTCGGGCAGGCGTCCTCCAAGGAATCTGCTCCTTCTGAATCGAAACGATGCGAATCTTCCCCGTGAATACCACGTCGCGAATGAGTATCGGAATTCCACGCGCACCGATGACTCTAGTAAATTCGTCTTTAGCGGCCTCCTCACGAAAGTAGTCGCGTAGAAGCTTCCGTAATTGATACTTGCGGCCGGCGCGGCGTGGCATGTGATATTGTACAACTACAACAGTGAATTTACGTTAATAGGAGCAACAGCTGGCTTGGTGCAGAATCCGTCTATCGTACCGAGCTACCTGGTGGGCTCAGACGTACAATACAGGGAATCCGTATGAGCAATGCGATAACTAGTTCAATATTACATGACGTGCGGTCGGCGCGGCGTGGCATGTGATATTGTGCAATTACAATAGTGAATCTATGCTAATAGAAACAACAACTAGTTTGGTGCAGAATCCGTCTATCGTACCGAGCTACCTGGTGGGCTCAGGCGTACAATACAGGGAATTCATATGAGCACTGAGACAATTAGCCCAATATTACATGCGATGAATGTAAAGGAGTCGGAATGATCGGGGATCGATTTAATTGTAGAAAAATGGAACTTTAATAATAATAATACGAAAGGAATATGCCGTTGAACGGCTACACTGAAGACTTATTAATACTAACGCGAGAGATATAAAATGCTATGTTAATGAGACGCGAGCAGAAGGTGAGGGGATGACTCCAGGTGGAGTCAGAGAAGGAACTGAATGCAACCGATGTTCCATTGAGCTCCTTCATTTTGGAGGTGTCAGTGGAGTAGGGTAATTAGGAGTGGGAGTGGCGGCAGGTTGGGAGATGCTAACGCGAGGGGTAGGGATCGCTGGACGCGATGACGTACTTCGAGCGTCGCGTGGCAACGGGGACAGTTGAGAGGTTGTACTTGGGATAGCTTTTGGGAGTAGAATGGGAAAGAAAATGAAAGATAGAATAGAGAATAGATGGTGCGTGGAACGCTTACGCACGACGGTGAATATGCACTTATAACTATTGTGTTTGTGTTATAATGGTTGTGTACTTATTGCTAACGATATATATATATGTTTATAATTATACGGTCTTAACCTATACAATACGTCATCGGACGTAACACCTCCCCCCCACGGGAGAAAAATAATTTTTTTTTCAAAAGAAAAATTATTTTTCCTCATTACTAATGCCAGGCATTCTTCTATAACTAACAAATTGTTTTTGCTTATCGACTACTAATTCACTTAGTTCTCTCCCGGTTTCGCTAGTCACTTCGGTGTCCATAGCGGAATCGAGGACGCACTCGCGAGGGGACACTGGGGATTCACTCGCGGCACTTTTGTCTTTTAAGAACAAGCAGAAATGGGTAAGCGCACTCCACGATGCTGCTAGTAACTGGATACCACATCCGTAGGCGTTGTGCAGTGCGAGACCGTTGAGGATGGTATTGATGCACATCTTGATGACCTTGACCGCCGTGTAGATGCCGATGATGCCAGCCATGGCTGAGCCGAATTCAACGAAGCCTTCCCACAGTAACAAACAAGGTTCACTATAACTAAATAAATATTAGAATAATTTCTAAATACCACGATATGTAATCCTTCATTTACCACAAGACGAACAAGCCATGATTGTACCGTAATTATTGAAATCTATTTGTTAGAACATCTATGTTTCATTATACATCTAACCTCGATAGCAATGACCAATTTTCCACTCAAATGACACCGAACGTACGCTTTCAACATCATTATTATTCACTGATTCTACAAGAGCACGTTGTATAATTTACTTACGGATAGTCACGAATTCACGAATTTCTCTAGTTTCTGTCAGAAAAGGTTGATCGGAATCTTCAGCCTGGTAACATATTGAAAGATTTTAGAAGTTTTTGATCACCAAACTTTTTCATTCAATAACATATTTTCAATTCGTTTTCATTACTTTTTGCCATTTTTGTAACTATCTTTTGTATTTTTAAATTGTATATTTAAATAGATATTTTGTATAATTTTAGAATAATGTCAGCAACAATAAAACCACCGGCGGAGGCAGAGGCCGAGGCGGCGGCGGCGACGGCGACGGCGGCGACGCCGGAGCATTTGGCGACGGTGACGCCGGAGCATTTGGCGACGGCCGTCGCCAATATGCAACTACACGCATATAGGCCAGTGAGTAACTATTGACTACTAATAATTAATATTTTGTATGTTACATACAATACATTATTATTAATAATTGATATTTTATATGTTACAGCAACAGTCTATGCAGTTGGCCGTGCCAGCTGCCATGCCGGTGTCATTTCCGGCCGCAATGCCAGCTGCCATGCCGGTGGCACTTCCGGCCGCCATGCCGGCGGCAACGCCGGCCGCAGGCCCAATTCTGAGCCACGAACAACTAGTGAGTTATTAAAAATGAATATTATTTTTAATCTTCGACGTATTGAAGTAATACATGTAATAAATAAATATTTTTATGTTACAGATGCAGATTACACGCGAGCTAAGGCGACAATTTTATTCCCGCCGCGGAAGAAGGGGTAGGAGGGACCGCGGCCGGGGCGGCCGGGGCGGCCGGGGCGGCCGGGGCGGCGGAAGGGGTGTGATCGTCCATCATAATTATTATTGAAATAATTTTTTAAATAAAATTATATTATACGTTTATATCACTTGATGTTTCTCTCCTTCTCTTGCTCCGTACGCTCTCCTTGCCTTATGCATTATATTTTTGACTAGCTTTCCCCACTAGCTGTGGCAGAGTATTTTTTAAAAGCATGTACATACTTGCTGAACGTGTTTGTGAAAATCTATTCTTTTTCGGTCTAACTCTGTCTCCCTCTCACTCTCTCTCTCTCTCCGACTCTCTCTCACTCTCTCTCCGACTCTCTCTCCCACTCTCTCTCTCTCTCTCTCTCTCTCTCTCTCTCTCTCTCTCTCTCTCTCTCTCTCTCTCTCTCTCTCTCTCTCTCTCTCTCTATCTCTCTCTGTCTCTGGAAGGTTGCAGAGCAAACCGCATTCGAAAATGTCCATTCGATCAAAAGTTATAAGCAGAAACGTGCCCTCTCACTATCTCTCTCTCTCTGACTCCCTCTCTGTCTCTGTCTCTGGAAGGTTTTGCAGCAAACCGCATTCGAAAATGTCCATTCGATCAAAAGTTATAAGCAGAAATGTGCCGAAAGGAGGGGGAAAAAGTGGTTATTGCGTCACAACTTTTGAACCAATGGACTTTTTCGTACGCTCTTTACTCCCCGTGGAAAAGCCGCGTCTAACCGTCCAAACCCCAGCTTTCTACGTTGAGCCGTTCTCAAGTGATGCCGTTACAAACATACATACATACAGACAGACACGATTTTATTATATATAGAGATAATATCTCATTGCTAAAGTAATTCTGAAGTGACACGAGACCTACTTTTATATGAAATCTTCATTTTCTCGATTTTTTTCGTGTTTTTCATTTTTTACAAGCATAGTTTGCAACGGAAAAATCTGGAAATGATACCAAATATGTGGCTTGGTATCCGAAATGTGTCATATTCAGAATTTCTTATTGTCAATAAAAAGGGAAAATGGATCAAAACCTGGCATTACGATTTTTCTCAATAACTACCCTCACAGATGAGATATAGGGCTGAAACTAGTTAGAGAGAGGTCTTTTTAGGTATGCTATCGAATGGTTCAAGCTCGATTAAAATCAAGCGAATTTCACTCGGCTATTTTCATTTTTAATATTTAGTGAGCTTTGAGCGCGGATATCTCGGAAACCATGCGAGATAGCGAAAAACTGAATCCAATTAATCTTGTGGCACATTTTGTCAGCTTTAATTTTGTATAGAATGGTCTTATCGCTAGGACGCATAGTTTCCGAGATATAAGCGGAAAACCGAAAAAGGGGACCTTCTGCATGCCCCCCAGCACCCATTCACCTCCTAGGAGTGAGGACTTTTAGTATGTTTACATCCTAACTAGTCCAAACAAAGTCCCAAACTCAAAAATTGTGTTCCTTCCATTTCCCTCTACATCCCCCTTTCAAGCATTCATTGACTGGACTAACCTCATTTCTAAGCGAATCCTGGACCCTTGCCGTGCTCGTAGGCCGCAGGCACACGTACACGCGGCCCGAGCGGTGTGTATGTACTATACACAGTCTCACTCGAGCACACCGACGCTGTAGCATCGTCAGGCAACATGCAGTTGGATATTCCAAAACTATTGCTCGGAAACGCAAAAGAATGACTTTTGAGGCAAACAGCCGCCTAGATTGATCTTTCATCTAGCGATTTCGACTACGAAAAAGCCCCATCTTTGCGTTATCGAGAAATCAGAGATCGAATCCCGGACCCTTGCCGTGCTCGTAGGCCGTAGGCACACGTACACGTGGCCCGAGCGGTGTGTATGTACTATACACAGTCTCACTCGAGCACACCGACGCTGTAGCATCGTCAGCCATATTGTTACGTTACGCCGGCAAATATAGGCTCTCCGACGGGCAACATGCAGTTAAATATTCCAAAACTATTGCTCGGAAACGTAAAAGAATGACTTTTGAAGCAAACAGCGGACTAGATTGATCTTACATTTAGCGATTTTGACTACTAAAAACCCCCGTCTTTGCGTTATCGAGAAATCAGAGGTCGAATCACGAACCCTTGCCGTGCTCGTAGGCCGTAGGCACACGTACACGCGGCCCGAGCGGTGTGTATGTACTATACACAGTCTCACTCGAGCACATCGACGCTGTAGCATCGTCAGCCATATTGTTACGTTACGCCGGCAAATATAGGCTCTCCGACGGGCAACATGCAGTTGGATATTCCAAAACTATTGCTCGGAAACGTAAAAGAATGACTTTTGAGGCAAACAGCGGACTAGATTGATCTTACATTTAGCGATTTTGACTACTAAAAACCCCCGTCTTTGCGTTATCGAGAAATCAGAGGTCGAATCACGAACCCTTGCCGTGCTCGTAGGCCGTAGGCACACGTACACGCGGCCCGAGCGGTGTGTATGTACTATACACAGTCTCACTCGAGCACATCGACGCTGTAGCATCGTCAGCCATATTGTTACGTTACGCCGGCAAATATAGGCTCTCCGACGGGCAACATGCAGTTGGATATTCCAAAACTATTGCTCGGAAACGTAAAAGAATGACTTTTGAGGCAAACAGCGGACTAGATTGATCTTACATTTAGCGATTTTGACTACTAAAAACCCCCGTCTTTGCGTTATCGAGAAATCAGAGGTCGAATCACGAACCCTTGCCGTGCTCGTAGGCCGTAGGCACACGTACACGCGGCCCGAGCGGTGTACATATGTGTACTGTACACAGTCTCACTCGAGCACACCAGCGCTGCAGCATAATCAGCCATATTGTTACGTTACGCCGGCAGATATAGGCTCTCCGACGGGCAACATGCAGTTGGATATTCCAAAACTATTGCTCGGAAACGCAAAAGAATGACTTTTGAGGCAAACAGCCGCCTAGATTGATCTTTCATCTAGCGATTTCGACTACGAAAAAGCCCCATCTTTGCGTTATCGAGAAATCAGAGATCGAATCCCGGACCCTTGCCGTGCTCGTAGGCCGTAGGCACACGTACACGTGGCCCGAGCGGTGTGTATGTACTATACACAGTCTCACTCGAGCACACCGACGCTGTAGCATCGTCAGCCATATTGTTACGTTACGCCGGCGAATATAGGCTCTCCGACGGGCAACATGCAGTTGGATATTCCAAAACTATTGCTCGTAAACGTAAAAGAGGGGCTTTTGAGGCAAACAGACGCCTAGATTGATCTTTCATCTAGCGATTTCGACTACGAAAAAGCCCCATCTTTGCGTTATCGAGAAATCAGAGATCGAATCCCGGACCCTTGCCGTGCTCGTAGGCCGTAGGCACACGTACACGTGGCCCGAGCGGTGTGTATGTACTATACACAGTCTCACTCGAGCACACCGACGCTGTAGCATCGTCAGCCATATTGTTACGTTACGCCGGGATATAGGCTCTCCGACGGGCAACATGCAGTTAAATATTCCAAAACTATTGCTCGGAAACGTAAAAGAATGACTTTTGAAGCAAACAGCGGACTAGATTGATCCTACATTTAGCGATTTTGACTACTAAAAACCCCCGTCTTTGCGTTATCGAGAAATCAGAGGTCGAATCACGAACCCTTGCCGTGCTCGTAGGCCGTAGGCACACGTACACGCGGCCCGAGCGGTGTGTATGTACTATACACAGTCTCACTCGAGCACATCGACGCTGTAGCATCGTCAGCCATATTGTTACGTTACGCCGGCAAATATAGGCTCTCCGACGGGCAACATGCAGTTGGATATTCCAAAACTATTGCTCGGAAACGTAAAAGAATGACTTTTGAGGCAAACAGCGGACTAGATTGATCTTACACTTAGCGATTTTGACTACTAAAAACCCCCGTCTTTGCGTTATCGAGAAATCAGAGGTCGAATCACGAACCCTTGCCGTGCTCGTAGGCCGTAGGCACACGTACACGCGGCCCGAGCGGTGTACATATGTGTACTGTACACAGTCTCACTCGAGCACACCAGCGCTGCAGCATAATCAGCCATATTGTTACGTTACGCCGGCAAATATAGGCTCTCCGACGGGCAACATGCAGTTGGATATTCCAAAACTATTGCTCGGAAACGTAAAAGAATGACTTTTGAGGCAAACAGCGGACTAGATTGATCTTACATTTAGCGATTTTGACTACTAAAAACCCCCGTCTTTGCGTTATCGAGAAATCAGAGGTCGAATCACGAGCCCTTGCCGTGCTCGTAGGCCGTAGGCACACGTACACGTGGCCCGAGCGGTGTGTATGTACTATACACAGTCTCGCTCGAGCACACCGACGCTGTAGCATCGTCAGGCAACATGCAGTTGGATATTCCAAAATTATTGCTCGGAAACGTAAAAGAATGACTTTTGAGGCAAACAGCGGACTAGATTGATCTTTCATTTAGCGATTTTGACTACTAAAAACCCCCGTCTTTGCGTTATCGAGAAATCAGAGGTCGAATCACGAACCCTTGCCGTGCTCGTAGGCCGTAGGCACACGTACACGCGGCCCGAGCGGTGTACATATGTGTACTGTACACAGTCTCACTCGAGCACACCAGCGCTGCAGCATGGTCAGCCATATTGTTAGGTTACGCCGGCAAATATAGGCTCTCCGACG
The DNA here is from genome assembly GCA_933228785.1 of Lasioglossum pauxillum. Taxonomy (NCBI): domain Eukaryota; kingdom Metazoa; phylum Arthropoda; class Insecta; order Hymenoptera; family Halictidae; genus Lasioglossum; species Lasioglossum pauxillum. The sequence goes on along the minus strand of OW121704.1, from coordinate 27,412,914 downwards.
GGCAACATGCAGTTGGATATTCCAAAACTATTGCTCGGAAACGTAAAAGAATAACTTTTGAGGCAAACAGCGGACTAGATTGATCTTACATTTAGCGATTTTGACTACTAAAAACCCCCGTCTTTGCGTTATCGAGAAATCAGAGGTCGAATCACGAACCCTTGCCGTGCTCGTAGGCCGTAGGCACACGTACACGTGGCCCGAGCGGTGTGTATGTACTATACACAGTCTCGCTCGAGCACACCGACGCTGTAGCATCGTCAGGCAACATGCAGTTGGATATTCCAAAATTATTGCTCGGAAACGTAAAAGAATGACTTTTGAGGCAAACAGCGGACTAGATTGAACTTTCATTTAGCGATTTTGACTACTAAAAACCCCCGTCTTTGCGTTACCGAGAAATCAGAGGTCGAATCACGAACCCTTGCCGTGCTCGTAGGCCGTAGGCACACGTACACGCGGCCCGAGCGGTGTACATATGTGTACTGTACACAGTCTCACTCGAGCACACCAGCGCTGCAGCATGGTCAGCCATATTGTTACGTTACGCCGGCAAATATAGGCTCTCCGACGGGCAACATGCAGTTGGATATTCCAAAACTATTGCTCGGAAACGTAAAAGAATGACTTTTGAGGCAAACAGCGGACTAGATTGATCTTACATTTAGCGATTTTGACTACTAAAAACCCCCGTCTTTGCGTTATCGAGAAATCAGAGGTCGAATCACGAACCCTTGCCGTGCTCGTAGGCCGTAGGCACACGTACACGTGGCCCGAGCGGTGTGTATGTACTATACACAGTCTCGCTCGAGCACACCGACGCTCTAGCATCGTCAGGCAACATGCAGTTGGATATTCCAAAATTATTGCTCGGAAACGTAAAAGAATGACTTTTGAGGCAAACAGCGGACTAGATTGATCTTTAATTTAGCGATTTTGACTACTAAAAACCCCCGTCTTTGCGTTATCGAGAAATCAGAGGTCGAATCACGAACCCTTGCCGTGCTCGTAGGCCGTAGGCACACGTACACGTGGCCCGAGCGGTGTACATATGTGTACTGTACACAGTCTCACTCGAGCACACCAGCGCTGCAGCATGGTCAGCCATATTGTTACGTTACGCCGGCAAATATAGGCTCTCCGACGGGCAACATGCAGTTGGATATTCCAAAACTATTGCTCGGAAACGTAAAAGAATGACTTTTGAGGCAAACAGCGGACTAGATTGATCTTACATTTAGCGATTTTGACTACTAAAAACCCCCGTCTTTGCGTTATCGAGAAATCAGAGGTCGAATCACGAACCCTTGCCGTGCTCGTAGGCCGTAGGCACACGTACACGTGGCCCGAGCGGTGTGTATGTACTATACACAGTCTCGCTCGAGCACACCGACGCTCTAGCATCGTCAGGCAACATGCAGTTGGATATTCCAAAATTATTCCTCGGAAACGTAAAAGAATGACTTTTGAGGCAAACAGCAGACTAGATTGATCTTTAATTTAGCGATTTTGACTACTAAAAACCCCCGTCTTTGCGTTATCGAGAAATCAGAGGTCGAATCACGAACCCTTGCCGTGCTCTTAGGCCGTAGGCACACGTACACGCGGCCCGAGCGGTGTACATATGTGTACTGTACACAGTCTCACTCGAGCACACCAGCGCTGCAGCATGGTCAGCCATATTGTAACGTTACGCCGGCAAATATAGGCTCTCCGACGGGCTGCAGTTGGATATTCCAAAACTATTGCTCGGTAACGTAAAAGAATGACTTTTGAGGCAAACAGCGGACTAGATTGATCTTACATTTAGCGATTTTGACTACTAAAAACCCCCGTCTTTGCGTTATCGAGAAATCAGAGGTCGAATCACGAACCCTTGCCGTGCTCGTAGGCCGTAGGCTCACGTACACGTGGTCCGAGCGGTGTGTATGTACTATACACAGTCTCGCTCGAGCACACCGACGCTGTAGCATCGTCAGGCAACATGCAGTTGGATATTCCAAAATTATTGCTCGGAAACGTAAAAGAATGACTTTTGAGGCAAACAGCGGACTAGATTGATCTTTCATTTAGCGATTTTGACTACTAAAAACCCCCGTCTTTGCGTTATCGAGAAATCAGAGGTCGAATCACGAACCCTTGCCGTGCTCGTAGGCCGTAGGCACACGTACACGCGGCCCGAGCGGTGTGTATGTACTATACACAGTCTCACTCGAGCACACCAGCGCTGCAGCATGGTCAGCCATATTGTTACGTTACGCCGGTAAATATAGGCTCTCCGACGGGCAGCATGCAGTTGGATATTCCAAAACTATTCCTCGGAAACGTAAAAGAATGACTTTTGAGGCAAACAGCGGACTAGATTGATCTTACATTTAGCGATTTTGACTACTAAAAACCCCCGTCTTTGCGTTATCGAGAAATCAGAGGTCGAATCACGAACCCTTGCCGTGCTCGTAGGCCGTAGGCACACGTACACGCGGCCCGAGCGGTGTACATATGTGTACTGTACACAGTCTCGCTCGAGCACACCGACGCTCTAGCATCGTCAGCCATATTGTTACGTTACGCCGGCAAATATAGGCTCTCCGACGGGCAACATGCAGTTGGATATTCCAAAACTATTGCTCGGTAACGTAAAAGAATGACTTTTGAGGCAAACAGCGGACTAGATTGATCTTACATTTAGCGATTTTGACTACTAAAAACCCCCGCCTTTGCGTTATCGAGAAATCAGAGGTCGAATCACGAACCCTTGCCGTGCTCGTAGGCCGTAGGCTCACGTACACGTGGTCCGAGCGGTGTGTATGTACTATACACAGTCTCGCTCGAGCACACCAGCGCTGCAGCATGGTCAGCCATATTGTTACGTTACGCCGGTAAATATAGGCTCTCCGACGGGCAACATGCATTTGGATATTCCAAAACTATTGCTCGGAAACGTAAAAGAATGACTTTTGAGGCAAACAGCGGACTAGATTGATCTTACATTTAGCGATTTTGACTACTAAAAACCCCCGTCTTTGCGTTATCGAGAAATCAGAGGTCGAATCACGAACCCTTGCCGTGCTCTTAGGCCGTAGGCACACGTACACGCGGCCCGAGCGGTGTACATATGTGTACTGTACACAGTCTCACTGGAGCACACCAGCGCTGCAGCATGGTCAGCCATATTGTAACGTTACGCCGGCAAATATAGGCTCTCCGACGGGCAACATGCAGTTGGATATTCCAAAACTATTGCTCGGAAACGTAAAAGAATGACTTTTGAGGCAAACAGCGGACTAGATTGATCTTACATTTAGCGATTTTGACTACTAAAAACCCCCGTCTTTGCGTTATCGAGAAATCAGAGGTCGAATCACGAACCCTTGCCGTGCTCGTAGGCCGTACGCACACGTACACGCGGCCCGAGCGTTGTGTATGTACTATACACAGTCTCACTCGAGCACACCGACGCTGTAGCATCGTCAGCCATATTGTTACGTTACGCCGGCAAATATAGGCTCTCCGACGGGCAACATGCAGTTGGATATTCCAAAACTATTGCTCGGAAACGTAAAAGAATGACTTTTGAGGCAAACAGCGGACTAGATTGATCTTACATTTAGCGATTTTGACTACTAAAAACCCCCGTCTTTGCGTTATCGAGAAATCAGAGGTCGAATCACGAACCCTTGCCGTGCTCGTAGGCCGTAGGCACACGTACACGCGGCCCGAGCGGTGTGTATGTACTATACACAGTCTCACTCGAGCACACCAGCGCTGCAGCATGGTCAGCCATATTGTAACGTTACGCCGGCAAATATAGGCTCTCCGACGGGCTGCAGTTGGATATTCCAAAACTATTGCTCGGTAACGTAAAAGAATGACTTTTGAGGCAAACAGCGGACTAGATTGATCTTACATTTAGCGATTTTGACTACTAAAAACCCCCGTCTTTGCGTTATCGAGAAATCAGAGGTCGAATCACGAACCCTTGCCGTGCTCGTAGGCCGTAGGCACACGTACACGCGGCCCGAGCGGTGTGTATGTACTATACACAGTCTCACTCGAGCACACCAGCGCTGCAGCGTGGTCAGCCATATTGTTACGTTACGCCGGCAAATATAGGCTCTCCGACGGGCAACATGCAGTTGGATATTCCAAAACCATTGCTCGGAAACGTAAAAGAATGACTTTTGAGGCAATCAGCGGACTAGATTGATCTTACATTTAGCGATTTTGACTACTAAAAACCCCCGTCTTTGCGTTATCGAGAAATCAGAGGTCGAATCACGGACCCTTGCCGTGCTCGTAGGCCGTAGGCACACGTACAAGTGGCCCGAGCGGTGTGTATGTACTATACACAGTCTCGCTCGAGCACACCGACGCTGTAGCATCGTCAGGCAACATGCAGTTGGATATTCCAAAATTATTGCTCGGAAACGTAAAAGAATGACTTTTGAGGCAAACAGCGGACTAGATTGATCTTTCATTTAGCGATTTTGACTACTAAAAACCCCCGTCTTTGCGTTATCGAGAAATCAGAGGTCGAATCACGAACCCTTGCCGTGCTCGTAGGCCGTAGGCACACGTACACGCGGCCCGAGCGGTGTGTATGTACTATACACAGTCTCACTCGAGCACACCAGCGCTGCAGCATGGTCAGCCATATTGTTACGTTACGCCGGCAAATATAGGCTCTCCGACGGGCAACATGCAGTTGGATATTCCAAAACTATTGCTCGGAAACGTAAAAGAATGACTTTTGAGGCAAACAGCGGACTAGATTGATCTTACATTTAGCGATTTTGACTACTAAAAACCCCCGTCTTTGCGTTATCGAGAAATCAGACGTCGAATCACGGACCCTTGCCGTGCTCGTAGGCCGTAGGCACACGTACACGTGGCCCGAGCGGTGTGTATGTACTATACACAGTCTCGCTCGAGCACACCGACGCTGTAGCATCGTCAGGCAACATGCAGTTGGATATTCCAAAATTATTGCTCAGAAACGTAAAAGAGTGACTTTTGAGGCAAACAGCGGACTAGATTGATCTTTCATTTAGCGATTTTGACTACTAAAAACCCCCGTCTTTGCGTTATCGAGAAATCAGAGGTCGAATCACGAACCCTTGCCGTGCTCGTAGGCCGTAGGCACACGTACACGTGGCCCGAGCGGTGTGTATGTACTATACACAGTCTCGCTCGAGCACACCGACGCTGTAGCATCGTCAGGCAACATGCAGTTGGATATTCCAAAATTATTGCTCAGAAACGTAAAAGAGTGACTTTTGAGGCAAACAGCGGACTAGATTGATCTTTCATTTAGCGATTTTGACTACTAAAAACCCCCGTCTTTGCGTTATCGAGAAATCAGAGGTCGAATCACGAACCCTTGCCGTGCTCGTAGGCCGTAGGCACACGTACACGTGGCCCGAGCGGTGTGTATGTACTATACACAGTCTCGCTCGAGCACACCGACGCTGTAGCATCGTCAGGCAACATGCTGTTGGATATTCCAAAATTATTGCTCGGAAACGTAAAAGAGTGACTTTTGAGGCAAACAGCGGACTAGATTGATCTTTCATTTAGCGATTTTGACTACTAAAAACCCCCGTCTTTGCGTTATCGAGAAATCAGAGGTCGAATCACGAACCCTTGCCGTGCTCGTAGGCCGTAGGCACACGTACACGCGGCCCGAGCGGTGTGTATGTACTATACACAGTCTCACTCGAGCACACCAGCGCTGCAGCATGGTCAGCCATATTGTTACGTTACGCCGGTAAATATAGGCTCTCCGACGGGCAACATGCAGTTGGATATTCCAAAACTATTTCTCGGAAACGTAAAAGAATGACTTTTGAGGCAAACAGCGGACTAGATTGATCTTACATTTAGCGATTTTGACTACTAAAAACCCCCGTCTTTGCGTTATCGAGAAATCAGAGGTCGAATCACGAACCCTTGCCGTGCTCGTAGGCCGTAGGCACACGTACACGTGGCCCGAGCGGTGTGTATGTACTATACACAGTCTCGCTCGAGCACACCGACGCTGTAGCATCGTCAGGCAACATGCAGTTGGATATTCCAAAATTATTGCTCGGAAACGTAAAAGAATGACTTTTGAGGCAAACAGCGGACTAGATTGATCTTTCATTTAGCGATTTTGACTACTAAAAACCCCCGTCTTTGCGTTATCGAGAAATCAGAGGTCGAATCACGAACCCTTGCCGTGCTCGTAGCTCGTAGGAAAGAAAAAAGCAAACGAAGGGCGCAGCTAAAGTGGAATGGAAGAGAGAAACAAGGGAAAAATTCAGGAATAGAACGGAAGGAATAGAATTAACAGGGGAGAGTATAGGAGAAAGACTAGAGGAGATAGAAAGGAAGTTCAACGAAATTATAGACGAAATGAGGAGCGAGGAGGGCAAGAAAGAGAGGAAAAGGAAAGGTTGGTGGGACAAAGAGTGCATCGAGAGAAAGAGGGAATTAAGAAAGGTGCTAAGGGGGTGGAAAAGGGGGAAAGAAGAAGGGGAGGTGTACAGAAGAATGAAAAGCGGATACAAGAAGCTGTGTGAGGAGAAAAAGGAACAAGAAAGGGAGAAGATATTGCAGGAAGCAGGGAAAGCGAACACGGAAGGAAGGGTATGGGATTTTCTAAAGAGAATGAGGGGAGGGACGGGAAAAGGAACGGAGAGCGAGATAAGGAAAGAAGAATGGAAGGATTACTTTATGGGTTTGCTAGGAGGAGTGGAATCAAAAGTAGTAGAAGGTGGTAGGAGGGAGAAGAGCAAGGAGGGAGAGGAAGAGATAAAAATAGAAGAGATAGAGAAAGTAATAAAAAAATTGAAAGGAGGAAAGGCAGCAGGAGAGGATGGGATGGGGAACGAGGTGTGGAAATATGGAGGAGAAAAGGTGAAGAAGGAGGCATGGAAAATATGCAATGAGATATGGAATGGAGGAGGATGGCCGGAGAAATGGAAAACAGGGATAATAATACCTATAAAGAAAAAAGGAGATGGAAAGAAAGTAGAATGTTACAGAGGGGTGACATTACTAAATACACTGTATAAGATTTACACGGTGATACTAGAGGAGAGACTGGAAAGGGAGGTGGAAATGAAGAAAATGGTGCCGGAAAACCAGACGGGATTCAGGAAGGAGAAGGGGACAGTGGACAATATATATGTATTGAATTATGTTATAAATAGGGAGCTAGCAAAAAAAAAAGGAAAAATGGTAGGATGCTTCATAGATCTAAAGGCAGCATTCGACAGCGTGAACAGAGGAAAACTATGGGAAGCATTAGAGGAGAGAGGAGTAAGCGAAGGACTGAGGGAAAGAATAAAGGAGGTGTATAGGGAAACAACAGCAAGGGTAAGAGTAGGAGGGGAGACGGGAGAGAAATTTTGGGTAGGGAGAGGAGTAAGACAAGGATGCCCGCTAAGTGCAAAACTTTTTATTCTATTCATGGCGGACTTAGAAGAGAGGATGAAGAAAAGAGGCAAAGGGGGGGTGGAGATAAGGGGGAAAAAGATTTACACGCTGCAGTATGCAGATGACCTGGTACTGTTGGCAAAGGATGAGAGCGGAATGAGACTGATGATAGAGGAATTTAGGAGCTACATAAGAGAGAAGGGGCTGGAAGTAAATAGGGAAAAGACAAAAGTGGTGAGATTCGAGAGAAGAAGACAGGCGGAAAGGAGGTGGAGATGGGGAGACGGAGAAGTAGAAGAGGTAGATGAAGTAAAGTATCTGGGATACATATTTAAGAAGAACGGAGGGCAGGAAAGGCAAATAGATGAAAGAACAAGAAAGGGAGGAGGAGTAATGAGGAGTGTGTGGGGAATAGGAAAGAGATATTTCAGGGATAAGTACAAAAGAAGAATGTGGTTTTTCGATGCGTTGGTATGGCCAGTAATAGCATATGGAGTTGAGATATGGGGATGGGAGGAATGGAAGAGAGTAGAGGCTATGCAAGAAAGGTATGCTAGATGGGTGCTAGGAGTAGACTGGGTGACGCCAGGATACATGGTGAGGGAAGAAACAAAAAGGGAGAAATTGAGAGCAAGAGGGGCGAGGAGAGCATGGCAATTTGAAGAGAGGCTAAGAAGTGGGAGGGGAAGTGAATGGGCAAGACAATGCCTCAAAGAGATAGAAGAGAGGGTGAGAGAGGGAAAGAAACTGTCCAAATGGGAGGAAGGAAGAAGGAAATACATAGATGAGAGAGGGAACAGAAAAATGCTAGAAAAGGAAAACAGGGAAAGGAGAGAAGAGGAGTGGGAAAAGATAGTAAGAAGAGAGAAGGGAATAGAGGAAGAGGAAAATTGGAAAAGGGCGAAGGAATCGAGGTACAACAAATGGTACAAAGAAATACGAGTGGAGGGCTTGCCAGAGTATCTAGAGAAAGGAAATAAGGAAGAGAAATGGAAGAGAATTGCTAGATACAGATTAGGAAACGAAATGAGGGGAGGAAAGTACTGGGAGGAGGAAGAGGAAAGAGGATGTAGGAGATGTGGATATGAAGAGGAAACATGGGAACACGTGCTGGAAAGATGCAGAGGAGAAGAAAGAAAGGGGGCAGGGTTGCAAGAGAAAGTGAAGGAAATATTAGCTGAGGACGGGAGGGGAGAAGAGTGGATGAAGAGACTGGATAATGACAGAAGATAAATACAGGAAGGAAGAAGCGGAAGATAAAGAGGAAAGAAGAGTACAGGGCAGAAAGAAAAAAAAAAAAAGAAGAGTGAGGAGGAGTGTGAGAGAGAGAGAGAGAGAGAGAGAGAGAGAGAGAGAGAGAGAGAGAGAGAGAGAGAGAGAGAGAGAGAGAGAGAGAGAGAGAGAGAGAGAGAGAGAGCGAAAGAAAGGAATAGTCTGGTAAATGTTATAGATTAGATATAAAGAAAAAGCAATGCAATTTAATAAAAGTAAATGTAGAGGGATCGGGTTCTCACTGTAACCCGAAAGGGAACAGAAATAAAATACATACATACATACACTTCACTTTCAACTTCACTTTTTCAAATTCCACTTCACTTTCAACTTCACTTTTTCAAATTCCACTTCACTTTCAATTTTAACTCTTCAATTTTAACTTGAATTACAACACCCCAATTTCAACTTCACTTTTTCAGTTTCCTCCTCCACTTTTCAGTTTCAACACCATCTTCTCAACTTCAACATCAATTTTTAAAATTCCACTTCACTTCCAATTTTACCTTCAATTACAACACTCCAATTTCAACATCACTTTTTCAGTTTCCACACTCATTTTCCAGTTTCAATATCAATTTCGCAAATTCCACTTCACTTTCAACTTCACTTTTTCAAATTCCATTTCACTTCCAATTTTACCTTCAATTACAACACTCCAATTTCAACTTCATTTTTCAGTTTCCACACTCATTTTCCAGTTTCAATATCAATTTCGCAAATTCCACTTCACTTTCAACTTCACTTTTTCAAATTCCACTTCACTTTCAACTTCACTTTTTCAAATTCCACTTAACTTTCAACTTCACAATTTCAAATTCCATTTCACTTCCAATTTTACCTTCAATTACAACACTCCAATTTCAACTTCACTTTTTCAGTTTCCACACTCATTTTCCAGTTTCAATATCAATTTCGCAAATTCCACTACACTTTCAACTTCACTTTTTCAAATTCCACTTCACTTTCAATTTTAACTTCATTACAACACTCCAATTTCAACTTCACTTTTTCAGTTTCCTCCTCCACTTTTCAGTTTCAACACCATCTTCTCAACTTCAACATAAATTTTTAAAATTCCACTTCACTTCCAATTTTACCTTCAATTACAACACTCCAATTTCAACATCACTTTTTCAGTTTCCACACTCATTTTTCAGTTTCAATATCAATTTCTCAAATTCCACTACACTGTCAATTTTATCTTCAATTTCAACACTCCAATTTCAACTTCACTTTTTCAGTTTCCACTCCCATTTTCCATTTTCAATATCAATTTCTCAAATTCCACTTCACTTTATCAAATTCCACTTCACTTTCAACTTCACTTTTTCAAATTCCACTTCACTTTCAATTTTAACTCTTCAATTTTAACTTGAATTACAACACTCCAATTTCAACTTCACTTTTTCAGTTTCCTCCTCCACTTTTCAGTTTCAACACCATCTTCTCAACTTCAACATCAATTTTTAAAATTCCACTTCACTTCCAATTTTACCTTCAATTACAACACTCCAATTTCAACTTCACTTTTTCAGTTTCCACACTCATTTTTTAGTTTCAATATCAATTTCTCAAATTCCACTTCACTTTCAACTTCACTTTTTCAAATTCCATTTCACTTCCAATTTTACCTTCAATTACAACACTCCAATTTCAACTTCACTTTTTCAGTTTCCTCATTTATTTTCCAGTTTCAATATCAATTTCGCAAATTCCACTTCACTTTCAACTTCACTTTTTCAAATTCCACTTCACTTTCAACTTCACAATTTCAAATTCCATTTCACTTCCAATTTTACCTTCAATTACAACACTCCAATTTCAACTTCACTTTTTCAGTTTCCACACTCATTTTCCAGTTTCAATATCAATTTCGCAAATTCCACTACACTTTCAACTTCACTTTTTCAAATTCCACTTCACTTTCAATTTTAACTTCATTACAACACTCCAATTTCAACTTCACTTTATCAGTTTCCTCACTCATTTTCCAGTTTCAATATCAATTTTTCAAATTCCACTTCACTTTCAACTTCACTTTTTCAAATTCCACTTCACTTTCAATTTTAACTCTTCAATTTTAACTTGAATTACAACACTCCAATTTCAACTTCACTTTTTCAGTTTCCTCCTCCACTTTTCAGTTTCAACACCATCTTCTCAACTTCAACATCAATTTTTAAAATTCCACTTCACTTCCAATTTTACCTTCAATTACAACACTCCAATTTCAACTTCACTTTTTCAGTTTCCACACTCATTTTCCAGTTTCAATATCAATTTCGCAAATTCCACTTCACTTTCAACTTCACTTTTTCAAATTCCATTTCACTTCCAATTTTACCTTCAATTACAACACTCCAATTTCAACTTCACTTTTTCAGTTTCCTCATTTATTTTCCAGTTTCAATATCAATTTCGCAAATTCCACATCACTTTCAACTTCACTTTTTCAAATTCCACTTCACTTTCAACTTCACTTTTTCAAATTGCACTTCACTTTCAACTTCACAATTTCAAATTCCATTTCACTTCCAATTTTACCTTCAATTACAACACTCCAATTTCAACTTCACTTTTTCAGTTTCCACACTCATTTTCCAGTTTCAATATCAATTTCGCAAATTCCACTTCACTTTCAACTTCACTTTTTCAAATTCCACTTCACTTTCAACTTCACTTTTTCAAATTCCACTTCACTTTCAACTTCACTTTTTCAAATTCCACTTCACTTTCAATTTTAACTCTTCAATTTTAACTTGAATTACAACACTCCAATTTCAACTTCACTTTTTCAGTTTCCTCATTTATTTTCCAGTTTCAATATCAATTTCGCAAATTCCACTTCACTTTCAACTTCACTTTTTCAAATTCCACTTCACTTTCAACTTCACTTTTTCAAATTCCACTTCACTTTCAACTTCACAATTTCAAATTCCATTTCACTTCCAATTTTACCTTCAATTACAACACTCCAATTTCAACTTCACTTTTTCAGTTTCCACACTCATTTTCCAGTTTCAATATCAATTTCGCAAATTCCACTACACTTTCAACTTCACTTTTTCAAATTCCACTTCACTTTCAATTTTAACTTCATTACAACACTCCAATTTCAACTTCACTTTATCAGTTTCCTCACTCATTTTCCAGTTTCAATATCAATTTTTCAAATTCCACTTCACTTTCAACTTCACTTTTTCAAATTCCACTTCACTTTCAATTTTAACTCTTCAATTTTAGCTTGAATTACAACACTCCAATTTCAACTTCACTTTTTCAGTTTCCTCCTCCACTTTTCAGTTTCAACACCATCTTCTCAACTTCAACATCAATTTTTAAAATTCCACTTCACTTCCAATTTTACCTTCAATTACAACACTCCAATTTCAACTTCACTTTTTCAGTTTCCACACTCATTTTCCAGTTTCATTATCAATTTCGCAAATTCCACTTCACTTTCAACTTCTCTTTTTCAAATTCCACTTCACTTTCAACTTCACTTTTTCAAATTCCACTTCACTTTCAACTTCACTTTTTCAAATTCCACTTCACTTTCAATTTTAACTCTTCAATTTTAACTTGAATTACAAAACTCCAATGTCAACTTCACTTTTTCAGTTTCCTCCTCCACTTTTCTGTTTCAACACCATCTTCTCAACTTCAACATCAGTTTTTAAAATTCCACTTCACTTCCAATTTTACCTTTAATTACAACACTCCAATTTCAACTTCACTTTTTCAGTTTCCACACTCATTTTCCAGTTTCAATATCAATTTCGCAAATTCCACTTCACTTTCAACTTCACTTTTTCAAATTCCACTTCACTTTCAATTTTAACTTCAATACAACACTCCAATTTCAACTTCACTTTTTCAGTTTCCACTCCCATTGTCCATTTTCAATATCAATTTCGCAAATTCCACTTCACTTTATCAAATTCCACTTCACTTTCAATTTTAACTCTTCAATTTTAACTTGAATTACAACACTCCAATTTCAACTTCACTTTTTCAGTTTCCTCCTCCACTTTTCAGTTTCAATATCAATTTCTCAAATTCCACTTCACTTTCAACTTCACTTTTTCAAATTCCATTTCACTTCCAATTTTACCTTCAATTACAACACTCCAATTTCAACTTCACTTTTTCAGTTTCCACACCCATTTTCCAGTTTCAATATCAATTTCGCAAATTCCACTTCACTTTCAACTTCACTTTTTCAAATTCCACTTCACTTTCAACTTCACTTTTTCAAATTCCACTTCACTTTCAACTTCACTTTTTCAAATTCCACTTCACTTTCAATTTTAACTCTTCAATTTTAACTTGAATTACAACACCCCAATTTCAACTTCACTTTTTCAGTTTCCTCCTCCACTTTTCAGTTTCAACACCATCTTCTCAACTTCAACATCAATTTTTAAAATTCCACTTCACTTCCAATTTTACCTTCAATTACAACACTCCAATTTCAACATCACTTTTTCAGTTTCCACACTCATTTTCCAGTTTCAATATCAATTTCGCAAATTCCACTTCACTTTCAACTTCACTTTTTCAAATTCCATTTCACTTCCAATTTTACCTTCAATTACAACACTCCAATTTCAACTTCATTTTTCAGTTTCCACACTCATTTTCCAGTTTCAATATCAATTTCGCAAATTCCACTTCACTTTCAACTTCATTTTTTCAAATACCACTTCACTTTCAATTTTAACTCTTCAATTTTAACTTGAATTACAACACTCCAATTTCAACTTCACTTTTTCAGTTTCCTCCTCCACTTTTCAGTTTCAACACCATCTTCTCAACTTCAACATAAATTTTTAAAATTCCACTTCACTTCCAATTTTACCTTCAATTACAACACTCCAATTTCAACATCACTTTTTCAGTTTCCACACTCATTTTTCAGTTTCAATATCAATTTCTCAAATTCCACTACACTGTCAATTTTATCTTCAATTTCAACACTCCAATTTCAACTTCACTTTTTCAGTTTCCACTCCCATTTTCCATTTTCAATATCAATTTCTCAAATTCCACTTCACTTTATCAAATTCCACTTCACTTTCAACTTCACTTTTTCAAATTCCACTTCACTTTCAATTTTAACTCTTCAATTTTAACTTGAATTACAACACTCCAATTTCAACTTCACTTTTTCAGTTTCCTCCTCCACTTTTCAGTTTCAACACCATCTTCTCAACTTCAACATCAATTTTTAAAATTCCACTTCACTTCCAATTTTACCTTCAATTACAACACTCCAATTTCAACTTCACTTTTTCAGTTTCCACACTCATTTTCCAGTTTCAATATCAATTTCGCAAATTCCACTTCACTTTCAACTTCTCTTTTTCAAATTCCACTTCACTTTCAACTTCACTTTTTCAAATTCCACTTCACTTTCAACTTCACTTTTTCAAATTCCACTTCACTTTCAATTTTAACTTGAATTACAAAACTCCAATGTCAACTTCACTTTTTCAGTTTCCTCCTCCACTTTTCAGTTTCAACACCATCTTCTCAACTTCAACATCAGTTTTTAAAATTCCACTTCACTTCCAATTAGACCTTCAATTACAATACTCCAATTTCAACTTCACTTTTTCAGTTTCCACACTCATTTTCCAGTTTCAATATCAATTTCGCAAATTCCACTTCACTTTCAACTTCACTTTTTCAAATTCCACTTCACTTTCAATTTTAGCTTCAATACAACACTCCAATTTCAACTTCACTTTTTCAGTTTCCACTCCCATTGTCCATTTTCAATATCAATTTCGCAAATTCCACTTCACTTTATCAAATTCTACTTCACTTTCAATTTTAACTCTTCAATTTTAACTTGAATTACAACACTCCAATTTCAACTTCACTGTTTCAGTTTCCTCCTCCACTTTTCAGTTTCAATATCAATTTCTCAAATTCCACTTCACTTTCAACTTCACTTTTTCAAATTCCATTTCACTTCTAATTTTACCTTCAATTACAACACTCCAATTTCAACTTCACTTTTTCAGTTTCCACACTCATTTTCCAGTTTCAATATCAATTTCGCAAATTCCACTTCACTTTCAACTTCACTTTTTCAAATTCCACTTCACTTTCAACTTCACTTTTTCAAATTCCACTTCACTTTCAACTTCACTTTTTCAAATTCCACTTCACTTTCAATTTTAACTTCATTACAACACTCCAATTTCAACTTCACTTTTTCAGTTTCCACACTCATTTTCCAGTTTCAATATCAATTTCTCAAATTCCACTTCACTTTCAACTTTAGTTTTCCAAATTCCACTTCACTTTCAACTTCACTTTTTCAAATTCCACTTCACTTTCAATTTTAACTCTTCAATTTTAACTTGAATTACAACACTCCAATTTCAACTTCACTTTTTCAGTTTCCTCCTCCACTTTTCAGTTTCAACACCATCTTCTCAACTTCAACATCAATTTTTAAAATTCCACTTCACTTCCAATTTTACCTTCAATTACAACACTCCAATTTCAACTTCACTTTTTCAGTTTCCACACTCATTTTCCAGTTTCAATATCAATTTCGCAAATTCCACTTCACTTTCAACTTCTCTTTTTCAAATTCCACTTCACTTTCAACTTCACTTTTTCAAATTCCACTTCACTTTCAACTTCACTTTTTCAAATTCCACTTCACTTTCAATTTTAACTCTTCAATTTTAACTTGAATTACAAAACTCCAATGTCAACTTCACTTTTTCAGTTTCCTCCTCCACTTTTCAGTTTCAACACCATCTTCTCAACTTCAACATCAGTTTTTAAAATTCCACTTCACTTCCAATTTTACCTTCAATTACAATACTCCAATTTCAACTTCACTTTTTCAGTTTCCACACTCATTTTCCAGTTTCAATATCAATTTCGCAAATTCCACTTCACTTTCAACTTCACTTTTTCAAATTCCACTTCACTTTCAATTTTAACTTCAATACAACACTCCAATTTCAACTTCACTTTTCCAGTTTCCACTCCCATTGTCCATTTTCAATATCAATTTCGCAAATTCCACTTCACTTTATCAAATTCCACTTCACTTTCAATTTTAACTCTTCAATTTTAACTTGAATTACAACACTCCAATTTCAACTTCACTTTTTCAGTTTCCTCCTCCATTTTCCAGTTTCAATATCAATTTCGCAAATTCCACTTCACTTTCAACTTCACTTTTTCAAATTCCACTTCACTTTCAACTTCACTTTTTCAAATTCCACTTCACTTTCAACTTCACTTTTTCAAATTCCACTTCACTTTCAATTTTAACTCTTCAATTTTAACTTGAATTACAACACCCCAATTTCAACTTCACTTTTTCAGTTTCCTCCTCCACTTTTCAGTTTCAACACCATCTTCTCAACTTCAACATCAATTTTTAAAATTCCACTTCACTTCCAATTTTACCTTCAATTACAACACTCCAATTTCAACATCACTTTTTCAGTTTCCACACTCATTTTCCAGTTTCAATATCAATTTCGCAAATTCCACTTCACTTTCAACTTCACTTTTTCAAATTCCATTTCACTTCCAATTTTACCTTCAATTACAACACTCCAATTTCAACTTCATTTTTCAGTTTCCACACTCATTTTCCAGTTTCAATATCAATTTCGCAAATTCCACTTCACTTTCAACTTCACTTTTTCAAATTCCACTTCACTTTCAATTTTAACTCTTCAATTTTAACTTGAATTACAACACTCCAATTTCAACTTCACTTTTTCAGTTTCCTCCTCCACTTTTCAGTTTCAACACCATCTTCTCAACTTCAACATAAATTTTTAAAATTCCACTTCACTTCCAATTTTACCTTCAATTACAACACTCCAATTTCAACATCACTTTTTCAGTTTCCACACTCATTTTTCAGTTTCAATATCAATTTCTCAAATTCCACTACACTGTCAATTTTATCTTCAATTTCAACACTCCAATTTCAACTTCACTTTTTCAGTTTCCACTCCCATTTTCCATTTTCAATATCAATTTCTCAAATTCCACTTCACTTTATCAAATTCCACTTCACTTTCAACTTCACTTTTTCAAATTCCACTTTACTTTCAATTTTAACTCTTCAATTTTAACTTGAATTACAACACTCCAATTTCAACTTCACTTTTTCAGTTTCCTCCTCCACTTTTCAGTTTCAACACCATCTTCTCAACTTCAACATCAATTTTTAAAATTCCACTTCACTTCCAATTTTACCTTCAATTACAACACTCCAATTTCAACTTCACTTTTTCAGTTTCCACACTCATTTTTTAGTTTCAATATCAATTTCTCAAATTCCACTTCACTTTCAACTTCACTTTTTCAAATTCCATTTCACTTCCAATTTTACCTTCAATTACAACACTCCAATTTCAACTTCACTTTTTCAGTTTCCTCATTTATTTTCCAGTTTCAATATCAATTTCGCAAATTCCACTTCACTTTCAACTTCACTTTTTCAAATTCCACTTCACTTTCAACTTCACTTTTTCAAATTCCACTTCACTTTCAACTTCACAATTTCAAATTCCATTTCACTTCCAATTTTACCTTCAATTACAACACTCCAATTTCAACTTCACTTTTTCAGTTTCCACACTCATTTTCCAGTTTCAATATCAATTTCGCAAATTCCACTACACTTTCAACTTCACTTTTTCAAATTCCACTTCACTTTCAATTTTAACTTCATTACAACACTCCAATTTCAACTTCACTTTATCAGTTTCCTCACTCATTTTCCAGTTTCAATATCAATTTTTCAAATTCCACTTCACTTTCAACTTCACTTTTTCAAATTCCACTTCACTTTCAATTTTAACTCTTCAATTTTAACTTGAATTACAACACTCCAATTTCAACTTCACTTTTTCAGTTTCCTCCTCCACTTTTCAGTTTCAACACCATCTTCTCAACTTCAACATCAATTTTTAAAATTCCGCTTCACTTCCAATTTTACCTTCAATTACAACACTCCAATTTCAACTTCACTTTTTCAGTTTCCACACTCATTTTCCAGTTTCAATATCAATTTCGCAAATTCCACTTCACTTTCAACTTCTCTTTTTCAAATTCCACTTCACTTTCAACTTCACTTTTTCAAATTCCACTTCACTTTCAACTTCACTTTTTCAAATTCCACTTCACTTTCAATTTTAACTCTTCAATTTTAACTTGAATTACAAAACTCCAATGTCAACTTCACTTTTTCAGTTTCCTCCTCCACTTTTCAGTTTCAACACCATCTTCTCAACTTCAACATCAGTTTTTAAAATTCCACTTCACTTCCAATTAGACCTTCAATTACAATACTCCAATTTCAACTTCACTTTTTCAGTTTCCACACTCATTTTCCAGTTTCAATATCAATTTCGCAAATTCCACTTCACTTTCAACTTCACTTTTTCAAATTCCACTTCACTTTCAATTTTAACTTCAATACAACACTCCAATTTCAACTTCACTTTTTCAGTTTCCACTCCCATTGTCCATTTTCAATATCAATTTCGCAAATTCCACTTCACTTTATCAAATTCCACTTCACTTTCAATTTTAACTCTTCAATTTTAACTTGAATTACAACACTCCAATTTCAACTTCACTGTTTCAGTTTCCTCCTCCACTTTTCAGTTTCAATATCAATTTCTCAAATTCCACTTCACTTTCAACTTCACTTTTTCAAATTCCATTTCACTTCTAATTTTACCTTCAATTACAAAACTCCAATTTCAACTTCACTTTTTCAGTTTCCACACTCATTTTCCAGTTTCAATATCAATTTCGCAAATTCCACTTCACTTTCAACTTTAGTTTTCCAAATTCCACTTCACTTTCAACTTCACTTTTTCAAATTCCACTTCACTTTCAATTTTAACTCTTCAATTTTAACTTGAATTACAACACTCCAATTTCAACTTCACTTTTTCAGTTTCCTCCTCCACTTTTCAGTTTCAACACCATCTTCTCAACTTCAACATCAATTTTTAAAATTCCACTTCACTTCCAATTTTACCTTCAATTACAACACTCCAATTTCAACTTCACTTTTTCAGTTTCCACACTCATTTTCCAGTTTCAATATCAATTTCGCAAATTCCACTTCACTTTCAACTTCTCTTTTTCAAATTCCACTTCACTTTCAACTTCACTTTTTCAAATTCCACTTCACTTTCAACTTCACTTTTTCAAATTCCACTTCACTTTCAATTTTAACTCTTCAATTTTAACTTGAATTACAAAACTCCAATGTCAACTTCACTTTTTCAGTTTCCTCCTCCACTTTTCAGTTTCAACACCATCTTCTCAACTTCAACATCAGTTTTTAAAATTCCACTTCACTTCCAATTTTACCTTCAATTACAATACTCCAATTTCAACTTCACTTTTTCAGTTTCCACACTCATTTTCCAGTTTCAATATCAATTTCGCAAATTCCACTTCACTTTCAACTTCACTTTTTCAAATTCCACTTCACTTTCAATTTTAACTTCAATACAACACTCCAATTTCAACTTCACTTTTTCAGTTTCCACTCCCATTGTCCATTTTCAATATCAATTTCGCAAATTCCACTTCACTTTATCAAATTCCACTTCACTTTCAATTTTAACTCTTCAATTTTAACTTGAATTACAAAACTCCAATGTCAACTTCACTTTTTCAGTTTCCTCCTCCACTTTTCAGTTTCAACACCATCTTCTCAACTTCAACATCAGTTTTTAAAATTCCACTTCACTTCCAATTTTACCTTCAATTACAATACTCCAATTTCAACTTCACTTTTTCAGTTTCCTCCTCCACTTTTCAGTTTCAATATCAATTTCTCAAATTCCACTTCACTTTCAACTTCACTTTTTCAAATTCCATTTCACTTCTAATTTTACCTTCAATTACAACACTCCAATTTCAACTTCACTTTTTCAGTTTCCACACTCATTTTCCAGTTTCAATATCAATTTCGCAAATTCCACTTCACTTTCAACTTTAGTTTTCCAAATTCCACTTCACTTCCAATTTTACCTTCAATTACAACACTCCAATTTCAACTTCACTTTATCAGTTTCCTCACTCATTTTCCAGTTTCAATATCAATTTCGCAAATTCCACTTCACTTTCAACTTCACTTTTTCAAATTCCATTTCACTTCCAATTTTACCTTCAATTACAACACTCCAATTTCAACTTCATTTTTCAGTTTCCACACTCATTTTACAGTTTCAATATCAATTTCGCAAATTCCACTTCACTTTCAACTTCACTTTTTCAAATTCCACTTCACTTTCAATTTTAACTCTTCAATTTTAACTTGAATTACAACACTCCAATTTCAACTTCACTTTTTCAGTTTCCTCCTCCACTTTTCAGTTTCAACACCATCTTCTCAACTTCAACATAAATTTTTAAAATTCCACTTCACTTCCAATTTTACCTTCAATTACAACACTCCAATTTCAACATCACTTTTTCAGTTTCCACACTCATTTTTCAGTTTCAATATCAATTTCTCAAATTCCACTACACTGTCAATTTTATCTTCAATTTCAACACTCCAATTTCAACTTCACTTTTTCAGTTTCCACTCCCATTTTCCATTTTCAATATCAATTTCTCAAATTCCACTTCACTTTATCAAATTCCACTTCACTTTCAACTTCACTTTTTCAAATTCCACTTCACTTTCAATTTTAACTCTTCAATTTTAACTTGAATTACAACACTCCAATTTCAACTTCACTTTTTCAGTTTCCTCCTCCACTTTTCAGTTTCAACACCATCTTCTCAACTTCAACATCAATTTTTAAAATTCCACTTCACTTCCAATTTTACCTTCAATTACAACACTCCAATTTCAACTTCACTTTTTCAGTTTCCACACTCATTTTTTAGTTTCAATATCAATTTCTCAAATTCCACTTCACTTTCAACTTCACTTTTTCAAATTCCATTTCACTTCCAATTTTACCTTCAATTACAACACTCCAATTTCAACTTCACTTTTTCAGTTTCCTCATTTATTTTCCAGTTTCAATATCAATTTCGCAAATTCCACTTCACTTTCAACTTCACTTTTTCAAATTCCACTTCACTTTCAACTTCACTTTTTCAAATTCCACTTCACTTTCAACTTCACAATTTCAAATTCCATTTCACTTCCAATTTTACCTTCAATTACAACACTCCAATTTCAACTTCACTTTTTCAGTTTCCACACTCATTTTCCAGTTTCAATATCAATTTCGCAAATTCCACTACACTTTCAACTTCACTTTTTCAAATTCCACTTCACTTTCAATTTTAACTTCATTACAACACTCCAATTTCAACTTCACTTTATCAGTTTCCTCACTCATTTTCCAGTTTCAATATCAATTTTTCAAATTCCACTTCACTTTCAACTTCACTTTTTCAAATTCCACTTCACTTTCAATTTTAACTCTTCAATTTTAACTTGAATTACAACACTCCAATTTCAACTTCACTTTTTCAGTTTCCTCCTCCACTTTTCAGTTTCAACACCATCTTCTCAACTTCAACATCAATTTTTAAAATTCCACTTCACTTCCAATTTTACCTTCAATTACAACACTCCAATTTCAACTTCACTTTTTCAGTTTCCACACTCATTTTCCAGTTTCAATATCAATTTCGCAAATTCCACTTCACTTTCAACTTCTCTTTTTCAAATTCCACTTCACTTTCAACTTCACTTTTTCAAATTCCGCTTCACTTTCAACTTCACTTTTTCAAATTCCACTTCACTTTCAATTTTAACTCTTCAATTTTAACTTGAATTACAAAACTCCAATGTTAACTTCACTTTTTCAGTTTCCTCCTCCACTTTTCAGTTTCAACACCATCTTCTCAACTTCAACATCAGTTTTTAAAATTCCACTTCACTTCCAATTTTACCTTCAATTACAATACTCCAATTTCAACTTCACTTTTTCAGTTTCCACACTCATTTTCCAGTTTCAATATCAATTTCGCAAATTCCACTTCACTTTCAACTTCACTTTTTCAAATTCCACTTCACTTTCAATTTTAACTTCAATACAACACTCCAATTTCAACTTCACTTTTTCAGTTTCCACTCCCATTGTCCATTTTCAATATCAATTTCGCAAATTCCACTTCACTTTATCAAATTCCACTTCACTTTCAATTTTAACTCTTCAATTTTAACTTGAATTACAACACTCCAATTTCAACTTCACTTTTTCAGTTTCCTCCTCCACTTTTCAGTTTCAATATCAATTTCTCAAATTCCACTTCACTTTCAACTTCACTTTTTCAAATTCCATTTCACTTCTAATTTTACCTTCAATTACAACACTCCAATTTCAACTTCACTTTTTCAGTTTCCACACTCATTTTCCAGTTTCAATATCAATTTCGCAAATTCCACTTCACTTTCAACTTCACTTTTTCAAATTCCACTTCACTTTCAACTTCACTTTTTCAAATTCCACTTCACTTTCAACTTCACTTTTTCAAATTCCACTTCACTTTCAATTTTAACTTCATTACAACACTCCAATTTCAACATCACTTTTTCAGTTTCCACACTCATTTTCCAGTTTCAATATCAATTTCGCAAATTCCACTTCACTTTCAACTTTAGTTTTCCAAATTCCATTTCACTTCCAATTTTACCTTCAATTACAACACTCCAATTTCAACTTCACTTTTTCAGTTTCCACACTCATTTTCCAGTTTCAATATCAATTTCGCAAATTCCACTACACTTTCAACTTCACTTTTTCAAATTCCACTTCACTTTCAATTTTAACTTCATTACAACACTCCAATTTCAACTTCACTTTATCAGTTTCCTCACTCATTTTCCAGTTTCAATATCAATTTTTCAAATTCCACTTCACTTTCAACTTCACTTTTTCAAATTCCACTTCACTTTCAATTTTAACTCTTCAATTTTAACTTGAATTACAACACTCCAATTTCAACTTCACTTTTTCAGTTTCCTCCTCCACTTTTCAGTTTCAACACCATCTTCTCAACTTCAACATCAATTTTTAAAATTCCACTTCACTTCCAATTTTACCTTCAATTACAACACTCCAATTTCAACTTCACTTTTTCAGTTTCCACACTCATTTTCCAGTTTCAATATCAATTTCGCAAATTCCACTTCACTTTCAACTTCTCTTTTTCAAATTCCACTTCACTTTCAACTTCACTTTTTCAAATTCCACTTCACTTTCAACTTCACTTTTTCAAATTCCACTTCACTTTCAATTTTAACTCTTCAATTTTAACTTGAATTACAAAACTCCAATGTTAACTTCACTTTTTCAGTTTCCTCCTCCACTTTTCAGTTTCAACACCATCTCCTCAACTTCAACATCAGTTTTTAAAATTCCACTTCACTTCCAATTTTACCTTCAATTACAATACTCCAATTTCAACTTCACTTTTTCAGTTTCCACACTCATTTTCCAGTTTCAATATCAATTTCGCAAATTCCACTTCACTTTCAACTTCACTTTTTCAAATTCCACTTCACTTTCAATTTTAACTTCAATACAACACTCCAATTTCAACTTCACTTTTTCAGTTTCCACTCCCATTGTCCATTTTCAATATCAATTTCGCAAATTCCACTTCACTTTATCAAATTCCACTTCACTTTCAATTTTAACTCTTCAATTTTAACTTGAATTACAACACTCCAATTTCAACTTCACTTTTTCAGTTTCCTCCTCCACTTTTCAGTTTCAATATCAATTTCTCAAATTCCACTTCACTTTCAACTTCACTTTTTCAAATTCCATTTCACTTCTAATTTTACCTTCAATTACAACACTCCAATTTCAACTTCACTTTTTCAGTTTCCACACTCATTTTCCAGTTTCAATATCAATTTCGCAAATTCCACTTCACTTTCAACTTCACTTTTTCAAATTCCACTTCACTTTCAACTTCACTTTTTCAAATTCCACTTCACTTTCAATTTTAACTTCATTACAACACTCCAATTTCAACTTCACTTTTTCAGTTTCCACACTCATTTTCCAGTTTCAATATCAATTTCGCAAATTCCACTTCACTTTCAACTTTAGTTTTCCAAATTCCACTTCACTTCCAATTTTACCTTCAATTACAACACTCCAATTTCAACTTCACTTTATCAGTTTCCTCACTCATTTTCCAGTTTCAATATCAATTTCGCAAATTCCACTTCACTTTCAACTTCACTTTTTCAAATTCCATTTCACTTCCAATTTTACCTTCAATTACAACACTCCAATTTCAACTTCATTTTTCAGTTTCCACACTCATTTTACAGTTTCAATATCAATTTCGCAAATTCCACTTCACTTTCAACTTCACTTTTTCAAATTCCACTTCACTTTCAATTTTAACTCTTCAATTTTAACTTGAATTACAACACTCCAATTTCAACTTCACTTTTTCAGTTTCCTCCTCCACTTTTCAGTTTCAACACCATCTTCTCAACTTCAACATAAATTTTTAAAATTCCACTTCACTTCCAATTTTACCTTCAATTACAACACTCCAATTTCAACATCACTTTTTCAGTTTCCACACTCATTTTTCAGTTTCAATATCAATTTCTCAAATTCCACTACACTGTCAATTTTATCTTCAATTTCAACACTCCAATTTCAACTTCACTTTTTCAGTTTCCACTCCCATTTTCCATTTTCAATATCAATTTCTCAAATTCCACTTCACTTTATCAAATTCCACTTCACTTTCAACTTCACTTTTTCAAATTCCACTTCACTTTCAATTTTAACTCTTCAATTTTAACTTGAATTACAACACTCCAATTTCAACTTCACTTTTTCAGTTTCCTCCTCCACTTTTCAGTTTCAACACCATCTTCTCAACTTCAACATCAATTTTTAAAATTCCACTTCACTTCCAATTTTACCTTCAATTACAACACTCCAATTTCAACTTCACTTTTTCAGTTTCCACACTCATTTTTTAGTTTCAATATCAATTTCTCAAATTCCACTTCACTTTCAACTTCACTTTTTCAAATTCCACTTCACTTTCAACTTCACAATTTCAAATTCCATTTCACTTCCAATTTTACCTTCAATTACAACACTCCAATTTCAACTTCACTTTTTCAGTTTCCACACTCATTTTCCAGTTTCAATATCAATTTCGCAAATTCCACTACACTTTCAACTTCACTTTTTCAAATTCCACTTCACTTTCAATTTTAACTTCATTACAACACTCCAATTTCAACTTCACTTTATCAGTTTCCTCACTCATTTTCCAGTTTCAATATCAATTTTTCAAATTCCACTTCACTTTCAACTTCACTTTTTCAAATTCCACTTCACTTTCAATTTTAACTCTTCAATTTTAACTTGAATTACAACACTCCAATTTCAACTTCACTTTTTCAGTTTCCTCCTCCACTTTTCAGTTTCAACACCATCTTCTCAACTTCAACATCAATTTTTAAAATTCCACTTCACTTCCAATTTTACCTTCAATTACAACACTCCAATTTCAACTTCACTTTTTCAGTTTCCACACTCATTTTCCAGTTTCAATATCAATTTCGCAAATTCCACTTCACTTTCAACTTCTCTTTTTCAAATTCCACTTCACTTTCAACTTCACTTTTTCAAATTCCACTTCACTTTCAACTTCACTTTTTCAAATTCCACTTCACTTTCAATTTTAACTCTTCAATTTTAACTTGAATTACAAAACTCCAATGTCAACTTCACTTTTTCAGTTTCCTCCTCCACTTTTCAGTTTAAACACCATCTTCTCAACTTCAACATCAGTTTTTAAAATTCCACTTCACTTCCAATTTTACCTTCAATTACAATACTCCAATTTCAACTTCACTTTTTCAGTTTCCACACTCATTTTCCAGTTTCAATATCAATTTCGCAAATTCCACTTCACTTTCAACTTCACTTTTTCAAATTCCACTTCACTTTCAATTTTAACTTCAATACAACACTCCAATTTCAACTTCACTTTTTCAGTTTCCACTCCCATTGTCCATTTTCAATATCAATTTCGCAAATTCCACTTCACTTTATCAAATTCCACTTCACTTTCAATTTTAACTCTTCAATTTTAACTTGAATTACAACACTCCAATTTCAACTTCACTTTTTCAGTTTCCTCCTCCACTTTTCAGTTTCAATATCAATTTCTCAAATTCCACTTGACTTTCAACTTCACTTTTTCAAATTCCATTTCACTTCTAATTTTACCTTCAATTACAACACTCCAATTTCAACTTCACTTTTTCAGTTTCCACACTCATTTTCCAGTTTCAATATCAATTTCGCAAATTCCACTTGACTTTCAACTTCACTTTTTCAAATTCCATTTCACTTCCAATTTTACCTTCAATTACGACACTCCAATTTCAACATCACTTTTTCAGTTTCCACACTCATTTTTCAGTTTCAATATCAATTTCTCAAATTCCACTACACTGTCAATTTTATCTTCAATTTCAACACTCCAATTTCAACTTCACTTTTTCAGTTTCCACTCCCATTGTCCATTTTCAATATCAATTTCGCAAATTCCACTTCACTTTATCAAATTCCACTTCACTTTCAATTTTAACTCTTCAATTTTAACTTGAATTACAACACTCCAATTTCAACTTCACTTTTTCAGTTTCCTCCTCCACTTTTCAGTTTCAATATCAATTTCTCAAATTCCACTTCACTTTCAACTTCACTTTTTCAAATTCCACTTCACTTTCAACTTCACTTTTTCAAATTCCACTTCACTTTCAACTTCACTTTTTCAAATTCCACTTCACTTTCAATTTTAACTCTTCAATTTTAACTTGAATTACAACACCCCAATTTCAACTTCACTTTTTCAGTTTCCTCCTCCACTTTTCAGTTTCAACACCATCTTCTCAACTTCAACATCAATTTTTAAAATTCCACTTCACTTCCAATTTTACCTTCAATTACAACACTCCAATTTCAACATCACTTTTTCAGTTTCCACACTCATTTTCCAGTTTCAATATCAATTTCGCAAATTCCACTTCACTTTCAACTTCACTTTTTCAAATTCCATTTCACTTCCAATTTTACCTTCAATTACAACACTCCAATTTCAACTTCATTTTTCAGTTTCCACACTCATTTT
Organism: Lasioglossum pauxillum; assembly: GCA_933228785.1. Lineage (NCBI taxonomy): Eukaryota > Metazoa > Arthropoda > Insecta > Hymenoptera > Halictidae > Lasioglossum > Lasioglossum pauxillum. The sequence continues at coordinate 27,386,031 of OW121704.1, read as the reverse complement.
CCAGTTTCAATATCAATTTCGCAAATTCCACTTCACTTTCAACTTCACTTTTTCAAATTCCACTTCACTTTCAATTTTAACTCTTCAATTTTAACTTGAATTACAACACTCCAATTTCAACTTCACTTTTTCAGTTTCCTCCTCCACTTTTCAGTTTCAACACCATCTTCTCAACTTCAACATAAATTTTTAAAATTCGACTTCACTTCCAATTTTACCTTCAATTACAACACTCCAATTTCAACATCACTTTTTCAGTTTCCACACTCATTTTTCAGTTTCAATATCAATTTCTCAAATTCCACTACACTGTCAATTTTATCTTCAATTTCAACACTCCAATTTCAACTTCACTTTTTCAGTTTCCACTCCCATTTTCCATTTTCAATATCAATTTCTCAAATTCCACTTCACTTTATCAAATTCCACTTCACTTTCAACTTCACTTTTTCAAATTCCACTTCACTTTCAATTTTAACTATTCAATTTTAACTTGAATTACAACACTCCAATTTCAACTTCACTTTTTCAGTTTCCTCCTCCACTTTTCAGTTTCAACACCATCTTCTCAACTTCAACATCAGTTTTTAAAATTCCACTTCACTTCCAATTTTACCTTCAATTACAACACTCCAATTTCAACTTCACTTTTTCAGTTTCCACACTCATTTTCCAGTTTCAATATCAATTTCGCAAATTCCACTTCACTTGCAACTTCACTTTTTCAAATTCCACTTCACTTTCAATTTTAACTTCAATACAACACTCCAATTTCAACTTCACTTTTTCAGTTTCCACTCCCATTGTCCATTTTCAATATCAATTTCGCAAATTCCACTTCACTTTATCAAATTCCACTTCACTTTCAATTTTAACTCTTCAATTTTAACTTGAATTACAACACTCCAATTTCAACTTCACTTTTTCAGTTTCCTCCTCCACTTTTCAGTTTCAATATCAATTTCTCAAATTCCACTTCACTTTCAACTTCACTTTTTCAAATTCCATTTCACTTCCAATTTTACCTTCAATTACAACACTCCAATTCAACTTCACTTTTTCAGTTTCCACACTCATTTTCCAGTTTCAATATCAATTTCGCAAATTCCACTTCACTTTCAACTCCACTTTTTCAAATTCCACTTCACTTTCAATTTTAACTTCATTACGACACTCCAATTTCAACTTCACTTTTTCAGTTTCCACACTCATTTTTCAGTTTCAATATCAATTTCTCAAATTCCACTACACTGTCAATTTTATCTTCAATTTCAACACTCCAATTTCAACTTCACTTTTTCAGATTCCACTCCCATTTTCCATTTTCAATATCAATTTCTCAAATTCCACTTCACTTTATCAAATTCCACTTCACTTTCAACTTCACTTTTTCAAATTCCACTTCACTTTCAATTTTAACTCTTCAATTTTAACTTGAATTACAACACTCCAATTTCAACTTCACTTTTTCAGTTTCCTCCTCCACTTTTCAGTTTCAACACCATCTTCTCAACTTCAACATCAGTTTTTAAAATTCCACTTCACTTCCAATTTTACCTTCAACTACAACACTCCAATTTCAACTTCACTTTTTCAGTTTCCACACTCATTTTCCAGTTTCAATATCAATTTCGCAAATTCCACTTCACTTTCAACTTCACTTTTTCAAATTCCACTTCACTTTCAACTTCACTTTTTCAAATTCCACTTCACTTTCAACTTCACTTTTTCAAATTCCACTTCACTTTCAATTTTAACTCTTCAATTTTAACTTGAATTACAACACCCCAATTACAACTTCACTTTTTCAGTTTCCTCCTCCACTTTTCAGTTTCAACACCATCTTCTCAACTTCAACATCAATTTTTAAAATTCCACTACACTTCCAATTTTACCTTCAATTACAACACTCCAATTTCAACATCACTTTTTCAGTTTCCACACTCATTTTCCAGTTTCAATATCAATTTCGCAAATTCCACTTCACTTTCAACTTCACTTTTTCAAATTCCATTTCACTTCCAATTTTACCTTGAATTACAACACTCCAATTTCAACTTCATTTTTCAGTTTCCACACTCATTTTCCAGTTTCAATATCAATTTCGCAAATTCCACTTCACTTTCAACTTCACTTTTTCAAATTCCACTTCACTTTCAATTTTAACTCTTCAATTTTAACTTGAATTACAACACTCCAATTTCAACTTCACTTTTTCAGTTTCCTCCTCCACTTTTCAGTTTCAACACCATCTTCTCAACTTCAACATCAGTTTTTAAAATTCCACTTCACTTCCAATTTTACCTTCAATTACAACACTCCAATTTCAACTTCACTTTTTCACTTTCCACACTCATTTTCCAGTTTCAATATCAATTTCGCAAATTCCACTTGACTTTCAACTTCACTTTTTCAAATTCCACTTAACTTTCAACTTCACTTTTTCAAATTCCACTTCACTTTCAACTTCACTTTTTCAAATTCCACTTCACTTTCAATTTTAACTCTTCAATTTTAACTTGAATTACAACACTCCAATTTCAACTTCACTTTTTCAGTTTCCTCCTCCACTTTTCAGTTTCAACACCATCTTCTCAACTTCAACATAAATTTTTAAAATTCCACTTCACTTCCAATTTTACCTTCAATTACAACACTCCAATTTCAACATCACTTTTTCAGTTTCCACACTCATTTTTCAGTTTCAATATCAATTTCTCAAATTCCACTACACTGTCAATTTTATCTTCAATTTCAACACTCCAATTTCAACTTCACTTTTTCAGTTTCCACTCCCATTTTCCATTTTCAATATCAATTTCTCAAATTCCACTTCACTTTATCAAATTCCACTTCACTTTCAACTTCACTTTTTCAAATTCCACTTCACTTTCAATTTTAACTCTTCAATTTTAACTTGAATTACAACACTCCAATTTCAACTTCACTTTTTCAGTTTCCTCCTCCACTTTTCAGATTCAACACCATCTTCTCAACTTCAACATCAATTTTTAAAATTCCACTTCACTTCCAATTTTACCTTCAATTACAACACTCCAATTTCAACTTCACTTTTCAGTTTCCACACTCATTTTCCAGTTTCAATATCAATTTCGCAAATTCCACTTCACTTTCAACTTCACTTTTTCAAATTCCACTTCACTTTCAACTTCACTTTTTCAAATTCCACTTCACTTTCAATTTTAACTCTTCAATTTTAACTTGAATTACAAAACTCCAATGTCAACTTCACTTTTTCAGTTTCCTCCTCCACTTTTCAGTTTCAACACCATCTTCTCAACTTCAACATCAATTTTTAAAATTCCACTTCATTTCCAATTTTACCTTCAATTACAACACTCCAATTTCAACTTCACTTTTTCAGTTTCCACACTCATTTTCCAGTTTCAATATAAATTTCGCAAATTCCACTTCACTTTCAACTTCACTTTTTCAAATTCCACTTCACTTTCAATTTTAACTTCATTACAACACTCCAATTTCAACTTCACTTTTTCAGTTTCCACTCCCATTGTCCATTTTCAATATCAATTTCTCAAATTCCACTTCACTTTATCAAATTCCACTTCACTTTCAATTTTAACTCTTCAATTTTAACTTGAATTACAACACTCCAATTTCAACTTCACTTTTTCAGTTTCCTCCTCCACTTTTCAGTTTCAATATCAATTTCTCAAATTCCACTTCACTTTCAACTTCACTTTTTCAAATTCCATTTCACTTCCAATTTTACCTTCAATTACAACACTCCAATTTCAACTTCACTTTTTCAGTTTCCACACTCATTTTCCAGTTTCAATATCAATTTCGCAAATTCCACTTCACTTTCAACTTCACTTTTTCAAATTCCACTTCACTTTCAACTTCACTTTTTCAAATTCCACTTCACTTTCAACTTCACTTTTTCAAATTCCACTTCACTTTCAATTTTAACTCTTCAATTTTAACTTGAATTACAACACCCCAATTTCAACTTCACTTTTTCAGTTTCCTCCTCCACTTTTCAGTTTCAACACCATCTTCTCAACTTCAACATCAATTTTTAAAATTCCATTTCACTTCCAATTTTACCTTCAATTACAACACTCCAATTTGAACTTCATTTTTTCAGTTTCCACACTCATTTTCCAGTTTCAATATCAATTTCGCAAATTCCACTTCACATTCAACTTCACTTTTCCAAATTCCACTTCACTTTCAATTTTAACTCTTCAATTTTAACTTGAATTACAACACTCCAATTTCAACTTCACTTTTTCAGTTTCCTCCTCCACTTTTCAGTTTCAACACCATCTTCTCAACTTCAACATAATTTTTTTAAAATTCCACTTCACTTCCAATTTTACCTTCAATTACAACACTCCAATTTCAACATCACTTTTTCAGTTTCCACACTCATTTTCCAGTTTCAATATCAATTTCGCAAATTCCACTTCACTTTCAACTTCACTTTTTCAAATTCCATTTCACTTCCAATTTTACCTTCAATTACAACACTCCAATTTCAACTTCATTTTTCAGTTCCCACACTCATTTTCCAGTTTCAATATCAATTTCGCAAATTCCACGTCACTTTCAACTTCACTTTTTCAAATTCCACTTCACTTTCAATTTTAACTCTTCAATTTTAACTTGAATTACAACACTCCAATTTCAACTTCACTTTTTCAGTTTCCATACTCATTTTCCAGTTTCAATATCAATTTCTCAAATTCCACTTCACTTTCAACTTCACTTTTTCAAATTCCATTTCACTTCAAATTTTACCTTCAATTACAACACTCCAATTTCAACTTCACATTATCAGTTTCCACACTCATTTTCCAGTTTCAATATCAATTTCGCAAATTCCACTTCACTTTCAACTTCACTTTTTCAAATTCCACTTCACTTTCAATTTTAACTCTTCAATTTTAACTTGAATTACAACACTCCAATTTCAACTTCACTTTTTCAGTTTCCTCCTCCACTTTTCAGTTTCAACACCATCTTCTCAACTTCAACATAAATTTTTAAAATTCCACTTCACTTCCAATTTTGCCTTCAATTACAACACTCCAATTTCAACATCACTTTTTCAGTTTCCACACTCATTTTCCAGTTTCAATATCAATTTCGCAAATTCCACTTCACTTTCAACTTCACTTTTTCAAATTCCACTTCACTTTCAACTTCACTTTTTCAAATTCCACTTCACTTTCAACTTCACAATTTCAAATTCCATTTCACTTCCAATTTTACCTTCAATTACAACACTCCAATTTCAACATCACTTTTTCAGTTTCCACACTCATTTTCCAGTTTCAATATCAATTTCGCAAATTCCACTTCACTTTCAACTTCACTTTTTCAAATTCCATTTCACTTCCAATTTTACCTTCAATTACAACACTCCAATTTCAACTTCATTTTTCAGTTTCCACACTCATTTTCCAGTTTCAATATCAATTTCGCAAATTCCACTTCACTTTCAACTTCACTTTTTCAAATTCCACTTCACTTTCAATTTTAACTCTTCAATTTTAACTTGAATTACAACACTCCAATTTCAACTTCACTTTTTCAGTTTCCTCCTCCACTTTTCAGTTTCAACACCATCTTCTCAACTTCAACATAAATTTTTAAAATTCCACTTCACTTCCAATTTTACCTTCAATTACAACACTCCAATTTCAACATCACTTTTTCAGTTTCCACACTCATTTTTCAGTTTCAATATCAATTTCTCATATTCCACTACACTGTCAATTTTATCTTCAATTTCAACACTCCAATTTCAACTTCACTTTTTCAGTTTCCACTCCCATTTTCTATTTTCAATATCAATTTCTCAAATTCCACTTCACTTTATCAAATTCCACTTCACTTTCAACTTCACTTTTTCAAATTCCATTTCACTTCAAATTTTACCTTCAATTACAACACTCCAATTTCAACTTCACATTATCAGTTTCCACACTCATTTTCCAGTTTCAATATCAATTTCGCAAATTCCACTTCACTTTCAACTTCACTTTTTCAAATTCCACTTCACTTTCAATTTTAACTCTTCAATTTTAACTTGAATTACAACACTCCAATTTCAACTTCACTTTTTCAGTTTCCTCCTCCACTTTTCAGTTTCAACACCATCTTCTCAACTTCAACATAAATTTTTAAAATTCCACTTCACTTCCAATTTTGCCTTCAATTACAACACTCCAATTTCAACATCACTTTTTCAGTTTCCACACTCATTTTCCAGTTTCAATATCAATTTCGCAAATTCCACTTCACTTTCAACTTCACTTTTTCAAATTCCACTTCACTTTCAACTTCACTTTTTCAAATTCCACTTCACTTTCAACTTCACAATTTCAAATTCCATTTCACTTCCAATTTTACCTTCAATTACAACACTCCAATTTCAACATCACTTTTTCAGTTTCCACACTCATTTTCCAGTTTCAATATCAATTTCGCAAATTCCACTTCACTTTCAACTTCACTTTTTCAAATTCCATTTCACTTCCAATTTTACCTTCAATTACAACACTCCAATTTCAACTTCATTTTTCAGTTTCCACACTCATTTTCCAGTTTCAATATCAATTTCGCAAATTCCACTTCACTTTCAACTTCACTTTTTCAAATTCCACTTCACTTTCAATTTTAACTCTTCAATTTTAACTTGAATTACAACACTCCAATTTCAACTTCACTTTTTCAGTTTCCTCCTCCACTTTTCAGTTTCAACACCATCTTCTCAACTTCAACATAAATTTTTAAAATTCCACTTCACTTCCAATTTTACCTTCAATTACAACACTCCAATTTCAACATCACTTTTTCAGTTTCCACACTCATTTTTCAGTTTCAATATCAATTTCTCAAATTCCACTACACTGTCAATTTTATCTTCAATTTCAACACTCCAATTTCAACTTCACTTTTTCAGTTTCCACTCCCATTTTCTATTTTCAATATCAATTTCTCAAATTCCACTTCACTTTATCAAATTCCACTTCACTTTCAACTTCACTTTTTCAAATTCCACTTCACTTTCAATTTTAACTCTTCAATTTTAACTTGAATTACAACACTCCAATTTCAACTTCACTTTTTCAGTTTCCTCCTCCACTTTTCAGATTCAACACCATCTTCTCAACTTCAACATCAATTTTTAAAATTCCACTTCACTTCCAATTTTACCTTCAATTACAACACTCCAATTTCAACTTCACTTTTCAGTTTCCACACTCATTTTCCAGTTTCAATATCAATTTCGCAAATTCCACATCACTTTCAACTTCACTTTTTCAAATTCCACTTCACTTTCAACTTCACTTTTTCAAATTCCACTTCACTTTCAACTTCACTTTTTCAAATTCCACTTCACTTTCAATTTTAACTCTTCAATTTTAACTTGAATTACAAAACTCCAATGTCAACTTCACTTTTTCAGTTTCCTCCTCCACTTTTCAGTTTCAACACCATCTTCTCAACTTCAACATCAATTTTTAAAATTCCACTTCATTTCCAATTTTACCTTCAATTACAACACTCCAATTTCAACTTCACTTTTTCAGTTTCCACACTCATTTTCCAGTTTCAATATCAATTTCGCAAATTCCACTTCACTTTCAACTTCACTTTTTCAAATTCCACTTCACTTTCAATTTTAACTTCATTACAACACTCCAATTTCAACTTCACTTTTTCAGTTTCCACTCCCATTGTCCATTTTCAATATCAATTTCTCAAATTCCACTTCACTTTATCAAATTCCACTTCACTTTCAATTTTAACTCTTCAATTTTAACTTGAATTACAACACTCCAATTTCAACTTCACTTTTTCAGTTTCCTCCTCCACTTTTCAGTTTCAATATCAATTTCTCAAATTCCACTTCACTTTCAACTTCACTTTTTCAAATTCCATTTCACTTCCAATTTCACCTTCAATTACAACACTCCAATTTCAACTTCACTTTTTCAGTTTCCACACTCATTTTCCAGTTTCAATATCAATTTCGCAAATTCCACTTCACTTTCAACTTCACTTTCAACTTCACTTTTTCAAATTCCACTTCACTTTCAACTTCACTTTTTCAAATTCCATTTCACTTCCAATTTTACCTTCAATTACAACACTCCAACTACAACTTCACTTTTCCAGTTTCCACACTCATTTTCCAGTTTCAATATCAATTTCGCAAATTCCACTTCACTTTCAACTTCACTTTTTCAAATTCCACTTCACTTTCAACTTCACTTTTTCAAATTCCACTACACTTTCAACTTCACTTTTTCAAATTCCACTTCACTTTCAATTTTAACTCTTCAATTTTAACTTGAATTACAACACCCCAATTTCAACTTCACTTTTTCGGTTTCCTCCTCCACTTTTCAGTTTCAACACCATGTTCTCAACTTCAACATCAATTTTTAAAATTCCATTTCACTTCCAATTTTACCTTCAATTACAACACTCCAATTTCAACTTCACTTTTTCAGTTTCCACACTCATTTTCCAGTTTCAATATCAATATCGCAAATTCCACTTCACTTTCAACTTCACTTTTTCAAATTCCACTTCACTTTCAACTTCACTTTTTCAAATTCCACTTCACTTTCAACTTCACTTTTTCAAATTCCATTTCACTTCCAATTTTACCTTCAATTACAACACTCCAATTACAACTTCACTTTTCCAGTTTCCACACTCATTTTCCAGTTTCAATATCAATTTCGCAATTTCCACTTCACTTTCAACTTCACTTTTTCAAATTCCACTTCACTTTCAACTTCACTTTTTCAAATTCCACTTCACTTTCAACTTCACTTTTTCAAATTCCACTTCACTTCCAACTTTACCTTCAATTACAACACTCCAATTTCAACTTCACTTTTTCAGTTTCCACACTCATTTTCCAGTTTCAATATCAATTTCGCAAAATCCACTTAACTTTCAACTTCACTTTTTCAAATTCCACTTCACTTTCAATTTTAACTTCATTACGACACTCCAATTTCAACTTCACTTTTTCAGTTTCCACACTCACTTTTCAGTTTCAATATCAATTTCTCAAATTCCACTACACTGTCAATTTTATCTTCAATTTCAACACTCCAATTTCAACTTCACTTTTTCAGATTCCACTCCCATTTTCCATTTTCAATATCAATTTCTCAAATTCCACTTCACTTTATCAAATTCCACTTCACTTTCAACTTCACTTTTTCAAATTCCACTTCACTTTCAATTTTAACTCTTCAATTTTAACTTGAATTACAACACTCCAATTTCAACTTCACTTTTTCAGTTTCCTCCTCCACTTTTCAGTTTCAACACCATCTTCTCAACTTCAACATCAGTTTTTAAAATTCCACTTCACTTCCAATTTTACCTTCAATTACAACACTCCAATTTCAACTTCACTTTTTCAGTTTCCACACTCATTTTCCAGTTTCAATATCAATTTCGCAAATTCCACTTGACTTTCAACTTCACTTTTTCAAATTCCACTTAACTTTCAACTTCACTTTTTCAAATTCCACTTCACTTTCAACTTCACTTTTTCAAATTCCACTTCACTTTCAATTTTAACTCTTCAATTTTAACTTGAATTACAACACCCCAATTTCAACTTCACTTTTTCAGTTTCCTCCTCCACTTTTCAGTTTCAACACCATCTTCTCAACTTCAACATAAATTTTTAAAATTCCACTTCATTTCCAATTTTACCTTCAATTACAACACTCCAATTTCAACTTCACTTTTTCAGTTTCCACACTCATTTTCCAGTTTCAATATCAATTTCGCAAATTCCACTTCACTTTCAACTTCACTTTTTCAAATTCCACTTCACTTTCAATTTTAACTTCATTACAACACTCCAATTTCAACTTCACTTTTTCAGTTTCCACTCCCATTGTCCATTTTCAATATCAATTTCTCAAATTCCACTTCACTTTATCAAATTCCACTTCACTTTCAATTTTAACTCTTCAATTTTAACTTGAATTACAACACTCCAATTTCAACTTCACTTTTTCAGTTTCCTCCTCCACTTTTCAGTTTCAATATCAATTTCTCAAATTCCACTTCACTTTCAACTTCACTTTTTCAAATTCCATTTCACTTCCAATTTCACCTTCAATTACAACACTCCAATTTCAACTTCACTTTTTCAGTTTCCACACTCATTTTCCAGTTTCAATATCAATTTCGCAAATTCCACTTCACTTTCAACTTCACTTTCAACTTCACTTTTTCAAATTCCACTTCACTTTCAACTTCACTTTTTCAAATTCCCTTTCACTTCCAATTTTACCTTCAATTACAACACTCCAACTACAACTTCACTTTTCCAGTTTCCACACTCATTTTCCAGTTTCAATATCAATTTCGCAAATTCCACTTCACTTTCAACTTCACTTTTTCAAATTCCACTTCACTTTCAACTTCACTTTTTCAAATTCCACTACACTTTCAACTTCACTTTTTCAAATTCCACTTCACTTTCAATTTTAACTCTTCAATTTTAACTTGAATTACAACACCCCAATTTCAACTTCACTTTTTCGGTTTCCTCCTCCACTTTTCAGTTTCAACACCATGTTCTCAACTTCAACATCAATTTTTAAAATTCCATTTCACTTCCAATTTTACCTTCAATTACAACACTCCAATTTCAACTTCACTTTTTCAGTTTCCACACTCATTTTCCAGTTTCAATATCAATATCGCAAATTCCACTTCACTTTCAACTTCACTTTTTCAAATTCCACTTCACTTTCAACTTCACTTTTTCAAATTCCACTTCACTTTCAACTTCACTTTTTCAAATTCCATTTCACTTCCAATTTTACCTTCAATTACAACACTCCAATTACAACTTCACTTTTCCAGTTTCCACACTCATTTTCCAGTTTCAATATCAATTTCGCAATTTCCACTTCACTTTCAACTTCACTTTTTCAAATTCCACTTCACTTTCAACTTCACTTTTTCAAATTCCACTTCACTTTCAACTTCACTTTTTCAAATTCCACTTCACTTCCAACTTTACCTTCAATTACAACACTCCAATTTCAACTTCACTTTTTCAGTTTCCACACTCATTTTCCAGTTTCAATATCAATTTCGCAAAATCCACTTAACTTTCAACTTCACTTTTTCAAATTCCACTTCACTTTCAATTTTAACTTCATTACGACACTCCAATTTCAACTTCACTTTTTCAGTTTCCACACTCACTTTTCAGTTTCAATATCAATTTCTCAAATTCCACTACACTGTCAATTTTATCTTCAATTTCAACACTCCAATTTCAACTTCACTTTTTCAGATTCCACTCCCATTTTCCATTTTCAATATCAATTTCTCAAATTCCACTTCACTTTATCAAATTCCACTTCACTTTCAACTTCACTTTTTCAAATTCCACTTCACTTTCAATTTTAACTCTTCAATTTTAACTTGAATTACAACACTCCAATTTCAACTTCACTTTTTCAGTTTCCTCCTCCACTTTTCAGTTTCAACACCATCTTCTCAACTTCAACATCAGTTTTTAAAATTCCACTTCACTTCCAATTTTACCTTCAATTACAACACTCCAATTTCAACTTCACTTTTTCAGTTTCCACACTCATTTTCCAGTTTCAATATCAATTTCGCAAATTCCACTTGACTTTCAACTTCACTTTTTCAAATTCCACTTAACTTTCAACTTCACTTTTTCAAATTCCACTTCACTTTCAACTTCACTTTTTCAAATTCCACTTCACTTTCAATTTTAACTCTTCAATTTTAACTTGAATTACAACACCCCAATTTCAACTTCACTTTTTCAGTTTCCTCCTCCACTTTTCAGTTTCAACACCATCTTCTCAACTTCAACATAAATTTTTAAAATTCCACTTCACTTCCAATTTTACCTTCAATTACAACACTCCAATTTCAACATCACTTTTTCAGTTTCCACACTCATTTTTCAGTTTCAATATCAATTTCTCAAATTCCACTACACTGTCAATTTTATCTTCAATTTCAACACTCCAATTTCAACTTCACTTTTTCAGTTTCCACTCCCATTTTCCATTTTCAATATCAATTTCTCAAATTCCACTTCACTTTATCAAATTCCACTTCACTTTCAACTTCACTTTTTCAAATTCCACTTCACTTTCAATTTTAACTCTTCAATTTTAACTTGAATTACAACACTCCAATTTCAACTTCACTTTTTCAGTTTCCTCCTCCACTTTTCAGATTCAACACCATCTTCTCAACTTCAACATCAATTTTTAAAATTCCACTTCACTTCCAATTTTACCTTCAATTACAACACTCCAATTTCAACTTCACTTTTCAGTTTCCACACTCATTTTCCAGTTTCAATATCAATTTCGCAAATTCCACTTCACTTTCAACTTCACTTTTTCAAATTCCACTTCACTTTCAACTTCACTTTTTCAAGTTCCACTTCACTTTCAACTTCACTTTTTCAAATTCCACTTCACTTTCAATTTTAACTCTTCAATTTTAACTTGAATTACAACACCCCAATTTCAACTTCACTTTTTCAGTTTCCTCCTCCACTTTTCAGTTTCAACACCATCTTCTCAACTTCAACATAAATTTTTAAAATTCCACTTCACTTCCAATTTTACCTTCAATTACAACACTCCAATTTCAACATCACTTTTTCAGTTTCCACACTCATTTTTCAGTTTCAATATCAATTTCTCAAATTCCACTACACTGTCAATTTTATCTTCAATTTCAACACTCCAATTTCAACTTCACTTTTTCAGTTTCCACTCCCATTTTCCATTTTCAATATCAATTTCTCAAATTCCACTTCACTTTATCAAATTCCACTTCACTTTCAACTTCACTTTTTCAAATTCCACTTCACTTTCAATTTTAACTCTTCAATTTTAACTTGAATTACAACACTCCAATTTCAACTTCACTTTTTCAGTTTCCTCCTCCACTTTTCAGATTCAACACCATCTTCTCAACTTCAACATCAATTTTTAAAATTCCACTTCACTTCCAATTTTACCTTCAATTACAACACTCCAATTTCAACTTCACTTTTCAGTTTCCACACTCATTTTCCAGTTTCAATATCAATTTCGCAAATTCCACTTCACTTTCAACTTCACTTTTTCAAATTCCACTTCACTTTCAACTTCACTTTTTCAAGTTCCACTTCACTTTCAATTTTAACTCTTCAATTTTAACTTGAATTACAAAACTCCAATGTCAACTTCACTTTTTCAGTTTCCTCCTCCACTTTTCAGTTTCAACACCATCTTCTCAACTTCAACATCAATTTTTAAAATTCCACTTCATTTCCAATTTTACCTTCAATTACAACACTCCAATTTCAACTTCACTTTTTCAGTTTCCACACTCATTTTCCAGTTTCAATATCAATTTCGCAAATTCCACTTCACTTTCAACTTCACTTTTTCAAATTCCACTTCACTTTCAATTTTAACTTCATTACAACACTCCAATTTCAACTTCACTTTTTCAGTTTCCACTCCCATTGTCCATTTTCAATATCAATTTCTCAAATTCCACTTCACTTTATCAAATTCCACTTCACTTTCAATTTTAACTCTTCAATTTTAACTTGAATTACAACACTCCAATTTCAACTTCACTTTTTCAGTTTCCTCCTCCACTTTTCAGTTTCAATATCAATTTCTCAAATTCCACTTCACTTTCAACTTCACTTTTTCAAATTCCATTTCACTTCCAATTTTACCTTCAATTACAACACTCCAATTTCAACTTCACTTTTCAGTTTCCACACTCATTTTCCAGTTTCAATATCAATTTCGCAAATTCCACTTCACTTTCAACTTCACTTTTTCAAATTCCACTTCACTTTCAACTTCACTTTTTCAAGTTCCACTTCACTTTCAATTTTAACTCTTCAATTTTAACTTGAATTACAAAACTCCAATGTCAACTTCACTTTTTCAGTTTCCTCCTCCACTTTTCAGTTTCAACACCATCTTCTCAACTTCAACATCAATTTTTAAAATTCCACTTCATTTCCAATTTTACCTTCAATTACAACACTCCAATTTCAACTTCACTTTTTCAGTTTCCACACTCATTTTCCAGTTTCAATATCAATTTCGCAAATTCCACTTCACTTTCAACTTCACTTTTTCAAATTCCACTTCACTTTCAATTTTAACTTCATTACAACACTCCAATTTCAACTTCACTTTTTCAGTTTCCACTCCCATTGTCCATTTTCAATATCAATTTCTCAAATTCCACTTCACTTTATCAAATTCCACTTCACTTTCAATTTTAACTCTTCAATTTTAACTTGAATTACAACACTCCAATTTCAACTTCACTTTTTCAGTTTCCTCCTCCACTTTTCAGTTTCAATATCAATTTCTCAAATTCCACTTCACTTTCAACTTCACTTTTTCAAATTCCATTTCACTTCCAATTTCACCTTCAATTACAACACTCCAATTTCAACTTCACTTTTTCAGTTTCCACACTCATTTTCCAGTTTCAATATCAATTTCGCAAATTCCACTTCACTTTCAACTTCACTTTCAACGTCACTTTTTCATATTCCACTTCACTTTCAACTTCACTTTTTCAAATTCCATTTCTCTTCCAATTTTACCTTCAATTACAACACTCCAACTACAACTTCACTTTTCCAGTTTCCACACTCATTTTCCAGTTTCAATATCAATTTCGCAAATTCCACTTCACTTTCAACTTCACTTTTTCAAATTCCACTTCACTTTCAACTTCACTTTTTCAAATTCCACTACACTTTCAACTTCACTTTTTCAAATTCCACTTCACTTTCAATTTTAACTCTTCAATTTTAACTTGAATTACAACACCCCAATTTCAACTTCACTTTTTCGGTTTCCTCCTCCACTTTTCAGTTTCAACACCATGTTCTCAACTTCAACATCAATTTTTAAAATTCCATTTCACTTCCAATTTTACCTTCAATTACAACACTCCAATTTCAACTTCACTTTTTCAGTTTCCACACTCATTTTCCAGTTTCAATATCAATTTCGCAAATTCCACTTCACTTTCAACTTCACTTTTTCAAATTCCACTTCACTTTCAACTTCACTTTTTCAAATTCCACTTCACTTTCAACTTCACTTTTTCAAATTCCATTTCACTTCCAATTTTACCTTCAATTACAACACTCCAATTACAACTTCACTTTTCCAGTTTCCACACTCATTTTCCAGTTTCAATATCAATTTCGCAATTTCCACTTCACTTTCAACTTCACTTTTTCAAATTCCACTTCACTTTCAACTTCACTTTTTCAAATTCCACTTCACTTTCAACTTCACTTTTTCAAATTCCACTTCACTTCCAACTTTACCTTCAATTACAACACTCCAATTTCAACTTCACTTTTTCAGTTTCCACACTCATTTTCCAGTTTCAATATCAATTTCGCAAATTCCACTTAACTTTCAACTTCACTTTTTCAAATTCCACTTCACTTTCAATTTTAACTTCATTACGACACTCCAATTTCAACTTCACTTTTTCAGTTTCCACACTCACTTTTCAGTTTCAATATCAATTTCTCAAATTCCACTACACTGTCAATTTTATCTTCAATTTCAACACTCCAATTTCAACTTCACTTTTTCAGATTCCACTCCCATTTTCCATTTTCAATATCAATTTCTCAAATTCCACTTCACTTTATCAAATTCCACTTCACTTTCAACTTCACTTTTTCAAATTCCACTTCACTTTCAATTTTAACTCTTCAATTTTAACTTGAATTACAACACTCCAATTTCAACTTCACTTTTTCAGTTTCCTCCTCCACTTTTCAGTTTCAACACCATCTTCTCAACTTCAACATCAGTTTTTAAAATTCCACTTCACTTCCAATTTTACCTTCAATTACAACACTCCAATTTCAACTTCACTTTTTCAGTTTCCACACTCATTTTCCAGTTTCAATATCAATTTCGCAAATTCCACTTGACTTTCAACTTCACTTTTTCAAATTCCACTTAACTTTCAACTTCACTTTTTCAAATTCCACTTCACTTTCAACTTCACTTTTTCAAATTCCACTTCACTTTCAATTTTAACTCTTCAATTTTAACTTGAATTACAACACCCCAATTTCAACTTCACTTTTTCAGTTTCCTCCTCCACTTTTCAGTTTCAACACCATCTTCTCAACTTCAACATCAATTTTGAAAATTCCACTTCACTTCCAATTTTACCTTCAATTACAACACTCCAATTTCAACATCACTTTTTCAGTTTCCACACTCATTTTCCAGTTTCAATATCAATTTCGCAAATTCCACTTCACTTTCAACTTCACTTTTTCAAATTCCATTTCACTTCCAATTTTACCTTCAATTACAACACTCCAATTTCAACTTCATTTTTCAGTTTCCACACTCATTTTCCAGTTTCAATATCAATTTCGCAAATTCCACTTCACTTTCAACTTCACTTTTTCAAATTCCACTTCACTTTCAATTTTAACTCTTCAATTTTAACTTGAATTACAACACTCCAATTTCAACTTCACTTTTTCAGTTTCCTCCTCCACTTTTCAGTTTCAACACCATCTTCTCAACTTCAACATAAATTTTTAAAATTCCACTTCACTTCCAATTTTACCTTCAATTAGAACACTCCAATTTCAACTTCACTTTTCAGTTTCCACACTCATTTTCCAGTTTCAATATCAATTTCGCAAATTCCACTTCACTTTCAACTTCACTTTTTCAAATTCCACTTCACTTTCAATTTTAACTTCATTACGACACTCCAATTTCAACTTCACTTTTTCAGTTTCCACACTCACTTTTCAGTTTCAATATCAATTTCTCAAATTCCACTACACTGTCAATTTTATCTTCAATTTCAACACTCCAATTTCAACTTCACTTTTTCAGATTCCACTCCCATTTTCCATTTTCAATATCAATTTCTCAAATTCCACTTCACTTTATCAAATTCCACTTCACTTTCAACTTCACTTTTTCAAATTCCACTTCACTTTCAACTTCACTTTTTCAAATTCCACTTCACTTTCAACTTCACTTTTTCAAATTCCACTTCACTTTCAACTTCACTTTTTCAAATTCCATTTCACTTCCAATTTTACCTTCAATTACAACACTCCAATTACAACTTCACTTTTCCAGTTTCCACACTCATTTTCCAGTTTCAATATCAATTTCGCAATTTCCACTTCACTTTCAACTTCACTTTTTCAAATTCCACTTCACTTTCAACTTCACTTTTTCAAATTCCACTTCACTTTCAACTTCACTTTTTCAAATTCCACTTCACTTCCAACTTTACCTTCAATTACAACACTCCAATTTCAACTTCACTTTTTCAGTTTCCACACTCATTTTCCAGTTTCAATATCAATTTCGCAAATTCCACTTAACTTTCAACTTCACTTTTTCAAATTCCACTTCACTTTCAATTTTAACTTCATTACGACACTCCAATTTCAACTTCACTTTTTCAGTTTCCACACTCATTTTCCAGTTTCAATATCAATTTCGCAAATTCCACTTAACTTTCAACTTCACTTTTTCAAATTCCACTTCACTTTCAATTTTAACTTCATTACGACACTCCAATTTCAACTTCACTTTTTCAGTTTCCACACTCACTTTTCAGTTTCAATATCAATTTCTCAAATTCCACTACACTGTCAATTTTATCTTCAATTTCAACACTCCAATTTCAACTTCCCTTTTTCAGATTCCACTCCCATTTTCCATTTTCAATATCAATTTCTCAAATTCCACTTCACTTTATCAAATTCCACTTCACTTTCAACTTCACTTTTTCAAATTCCACTTCACTTTCAATTTTAACTCTTCAATTTTAACTTGAATTACAACACTCCAATTTCAACTTCACTTTTTCAGTTTCCTCCTCCACTTTTCAGTTTCAACACCATCTTCTCAACTTCAACATCAGTTTTTAAAATTCCACTTCACTTCCAATTTTACCTTCAATTACAACACTCCAATTTCAACATCACTTTTTCAGTTTCCACACTCATTTTCCAGTTTCAATATCAATTTCGCAAATTCCACTTCACTTTCAACTTCACTTTTTCAAATTCCATTTCACTTCCAATTTTACCTTCAATTACAACACTCCAATTACAACTTCACTTTTCCAGTTTCCACACTCATTTTCCAGTTTCAATATCAATTTCGCAATTTCCACTTCACTTTCAACTTCACTTTTTCAAATTCCACTTCACTTTCAACTTCACTTTTTCAAATTCCACTTCACTTTCAACTTCACTTTTTCAAATTCCACTTCACTTCCAACTTTACCTTCAATTACAACACTCCAATTTCAACTTCACTTTTTCAGTTTCCACACTCATTTTCCAGTTTCAATATCAATTTCGCAAATTCCACTTAACTTTCAACTTCACTTTTTCAAATTCCACTTCACTTTCAATTTTAACTTCATTACGACACTCCAATTTCAACTTCACTTTTTCAGTTTCCACACTCACTTTTCAGTTTCAATATCAATTTCTCAAATTCCACTACACTGTCAATTTTATCTTCAATTTCAACACTCCAATTTCAACTTCACTTTTTCAGTTTCCACTCCCATTTTCCATTTTCAATATCAATTTCTCAAATTCCACTTCACTTTATCAAATTCCACTTCACTTTCAACTTCAATTTTTCAAATTCCACTTCACTTTCAATTTTAACTCTTCAATTTTAACTTGAATTACAACACTCCAATTTCAACTTCACTTTTTCAGTTTCCTCCTCCACTTTTCAGATTCAACACCATCTTCTCAACTTCAACATCAATTTTTAAAATTCCACTTCACTTCCAATTTTACCTTCAATTACAACACTCCAATTTCAACTTCACTTTTCAGTTTCCACACTCATTTTCCAGTTTCAATATCAATTTCGCAATTTCCACTTCACTTTCAACTTCACTTTTTCAAATTCCACTTCACTTTCAACTTCACTTTTTCAAATTCCACTTCACTTTCAACTTCACTTTTTCAAATTCCACTTCACTTCCAACTTTACCTTCAATTACAACACTCCAATTTCAACTTCACTTTTTCAGTTTCCACACTCATTTTCCAGTTTCAATATCAATTTCGCAAATTCCACTTAACTTTCAACTTCACTTTTTCAAATTCCACTTCACTTTCAATTTTAACTTCATTACGACACTCCAATTTCAACTTCACTTTTTCAGTTTCCACACTCACTTTTCAGTTTCAATATCAATTTCTCAAATTCCACTACACTGTCAATTTTATCTTCAATTTCAACACTCCAATTTCAACTTCACTTTTTCAGTTTCCACTCCCATTTTCCATTTTCAATATCAATTTCTCAAATTCCACTTCACTTTATCAAATTCCACTTCACTTTCAACTTCAATTTTTCAAATTCCACTTCACTTTCAATTTTAACTCTTCAATTTTAACTTGAATTACAACACTCCAATTTCAACTTCACTTTTTCAGTTTCCTCCTCCACTTTTCAGATTCAACACCATCTTCTCAACTTCAACATCAATTTTTAAAATTCCACTTCACTTCCAATTTTACCTTCAATTACAACACTCCAATTTCAACTTCACTTTTCAGTTTCCACACTCATTTTCCAGTTTCAATATCAATTTCGCAAATTCCACTTCACTTTCAACTTCACTTTTTCAAATTCCACTTCACTTTCAATTTTAACTTCATTACGACACTCCAATTTCAACTTCACTTTTTCAGTTTCCACACTCACTTTTCAGTTTCAATATCAATTTCTCAAATTCCACTACACTGTCAATTTTATCTTCAATTTCAACACTCCAATTTCAACTTCACTTTTTCAGTTTCCACTCCCATTTTCCATTTTCAATATCAATTTCTCAAATTCCACTTCACTTTATCAAATTCCACTTCACTTTCAACTTCACTTTTTCAAACTCCACTTCACTTTCAATTTTAACTCTTCAATTTTAACTTGAATTACAACACTCCAATTTCAACTTCACTTTTTCAGTTTCCTCCTCCACTTTTCAGTTTCAACACCATCTTCTCAACTTCAACATCAGTTTTTAAAATTCCACTTCACTTCCAATTTTACCTTCAATTACAACACTCCAATTTCAACTTCACTTTTTCAGTTTCCACACTCATTTTCCAGTTTCAATATCAATTTCGCAAATTCCACTTGACTTTCAACTTCACTTTTTCAAATTCCACTTAAATTTCAACTTCACTTTTTCAAATTCCACTTCACTTTCAACTTCACTTTTTCAAATTCCACTTCACTTTCAATTTTAACTCTTCAATTTTAACTTGAATTACAACACCCCAATTTCAACTTCACTTTTTCAGTTTCCTCCTCCACTTTTCAGTTTCAACACCATCTTCTCAACTTCAACATCAATTTTGAAAATTCCACTTCACTTCCAATTTTACCTTCAATTACAACACTCCAATTTCAACATCACTTTTTCAGTTTCCACACTCATTTTCCAGTTTCAATATCAATTTCGCAAATTCCACTTCACTTTCAACTTCACTTTTTCAAATTCCATTTCACTTCCAATTTTACCTTCAATTACAACACTCCAATTTCAACTTCATTTTTCAGTTTCCACACTCATTTTCCAGTTTCAATATCAATTTCGCAAATTCCACTTCACTTTCAACTTCACTTTTTCAAATTCCACTTCACTTTCAATTTTAACTCTTCAATTTTAACTTGAATTACAACACTCCAATTTCAACTTCACTTTTTCAGTTTCCTCCTCCACTTTTCAGTTTCAACACCATCTTCTCAACTTCAACATAAATTTTTAAAATTCCACTTCACTTCCAATTTTACCTTCAATTACAACACTCCAATTTCAACATCACTTTTTCAGTTTCCACACTCATTTTTCAGTTTCAATATCAATTTCTCAAATTCCACTACACTGTCAATTTTATCTTCAATTTCAACACTCCAATTTCAACTTCACTTTTTCAGTTTCCACTCCCATTTTCCATTTTCAATATCAATTTCTCAAATTCCACTTCACTTTATCAAATTCCACTTCACTTTCAACTTCACTTTTTCAAATTCCACTTCACTTTCAATTTTAACTCTTCAATTTTAACTTGAATTACAACACTCCAATTTCAACTTCACTTTTTCAGTTTCCTCCTCCACTTTTCAGATTCAACACCATCTTCTCAACTTCAACATCAATTTTTAAAATTCCACTTCACTTCCAATTTTACCTTCAATTACAACACTCCAATTTCAACTTCACTTTTCAGTTTCCACACTCATTTTCCAGTTTCAATATCAATTTCGCAAATTCCACTTCACTTTCAACTTCACTTTTTCAAATTCCACTTCACTTTCAACTTCACTTTTTCAAATTCCACTTCACTTTCAACTTCACTTTTTCAAATTCCACTTCACTTTCAATTTTAACTCTTCAATTTTAACTTGAATTACAAAACTCCAATGTCAACTTCACTTTTTCAGTTTCCTCCTCCACTTTTCAGTTTCAACACCATCTTCTCAACTTCAACATCAATTTTTAAAATTCCACTTCATTTCCAATTTTACCTTCAATTACAACACTCCAATTTCAACTTCACTTTTTCAGTTTCCACACTCATTTTCCAGTTTCAATATAAATTTCGCAAATTCCACTTCACTTTCAACTTCACTTTTTCAAATTCCACTTCACTTTCAATTTTAACTTCATTACAACACTCCAATTTCAACTTCACTTTTTCAGTTTCCACTCCCATTGTCCATTTTCAATATCAATTTCTCAAATTCCTCTTCACTTTATCAAATTCCACTTCACTTTCAATTTTAACTCTTCAATTTTAACTTGAATTACAACACTCCAATTTCAACTTCACTTTTTCAGTTTCCTCCTCCACTTTTCAGTTTCAATATCAATTTCTCAAATTCCACTTCACTTTCAACTTCACTTTTTCAAATTCCATTTCACTTCCAATTTTACCTTCAATTACAACACTCCAATTTCAACTTCACTTTTTCAGTTTCCACACTCATTTTCCAGTTTCAATATCAATTTCGCAAATTCCACTTCACTTTCAACTTCACTTTTTCAAATTCCACTTCACTTTCAACTTCACTTTTTCAAATTCCACTTCACTTTCAACTTCACTTTTTCAAATTCCACTTCACTTTCAATTTTAACTCTTCAATTTTAACTTGAATTACAACACCCCAATTTCAACTTCACTTTTTCAGTTTCCTCCTCCACTTTTCAGTTTCAACACCATCTTCTCAACTTCAACATCAATTTTTAAAATTCCATTTCACTTCCAATTTTACCTTCAATTACAACACTCCAATTTGAACTTCATTTTTTCAGTTTCCACACTCATTTTCCAGTTTCAATATCAATTTCGCAAATTCCACTTCACATTCAACTTCACTTTTCCAAATTCCACTTCACTTTCAATTTTAACTCTTCAATTTTAACTTGAATTACAACACTCCAATTTCAACTTCACTTTTTCAGTTTCCTCCTCCACTTTTCAGTTTCAACACCATCTTCTCAACTTCAACATAAATTTTTAAAATTCCACTTCACTTCCAATTTTACCTTCAATTACAACACTCCAATTTCAACATCACTTTTTCAGTTTCCACACTCATTTTCCAGTTTCAATATCAATTTCGCAAATTCCACTTCACTTTCAACTTCACTTTTTCAAATTCCATTTCACTTCCAATTTTACCTTCAATTACAACACTCCAATTTCAACTTCATTTTTCAGTTCCCACACTCATTTTCCAGTTTCAATATCAATTTCGCAAATTCCACGTCACTTTCAACTTCACTTTTTCAAATTCCACTTCACTTTCAATTTTAACTCTTCAATTTTAACTTGAATTACAACACTCCAATTTCAACTTCACTTTTCCAGTTTCCATACTCATTTTCCAGTTTCAATATCAATTTCTCAAATTCCACTTCACTTTCAACTTCACTTTTTCAAATTCCATTTCACTTCAAATTTTACCTTCAATTACAACACTCCAATTTCAACTTCACATTATCAGTTTCCACACTCATTTTCCAGTTTCAATATCAATTTCGCAAATTCCACTTCACTTTCAACTTCACTTTTTCAAATTCCACTTCACTTTCAACTTCACTTTTTCAAATTCCACTTCACTTTCAACTTCACAATTTCAAATTCCATTTCACTTCCAATTTTACCTTCAATTACAACACTCCAATTTCAACATCACTTTTTCAGTTTCCACACTCATTTTCCAGTTTCAATATCAATTTCGCAAATTCCACTTCACTTTCAACTTCACTTTTTCAAATTCCATTTCACTTCCAATTTTACCTTCAATTACAACACTCCAATTTCAACTTCATTTTTCAGTTTCCACACTCATTTTCCAGTTTCAATATCAATTTCGCAAATTCCACTTCACTTTCAACTTCACTTTTTCAAATTCCACTTCACTTTCAATTTTAACTCTTCAATTTTAACTTGAATTACAACACTCCAATTTCAACTTCACTTTTTCAGTTTCCTCCTCCACTTTTCAGTTTCAACACCATCTTCTCAACTTCAACATAAATTTTTAAAATTCCACTTCACTTCCAATTTTACCTTCAATTACAACACTCCAATTTCAACATCACTTTTTCAGTTTCCACACTCATTTTTCAGTTTCAATATCAATTTCTCAAATTCCACTACACTGTCAATTTTATCTTCAATTTCAACACTCCAATTTCAACTTCACTTTTTCAGTTTCCACTCCCATTTTCCATTTTCAATATCAATTTCTCAAATTCCACTTCACTTTATCAAATTCCACTTCACTTTCAACTTCACTTTTTCAAATTCCACTTCACTTTCAATTTTAACTCTTCAATTTTAACTTGAATTACAACACTCCAATTTCAACTTCACTTTTTCAGTTTCCTCCTCCACTTTTCAGATTCAACACCATCTTCTCAACTTCAACATCAATTTTTAAAATTCCACTTCACTTCCAATTTTACCTTCAATTACAACACTCCAATTTCAACTTCACTTTTCAGTTTCCACACTCATTTTCCAGTTTCAATATCAATTTCGCAAATTCCACTTCACTTTCAACTTCACTTTTTCAAATTCCACTTCACTTTCAACTTCACTTTTTCAAATTCCACTTCACTTTCAACTTCACTTTTTCAAATTCCACTTCACTTTCAACTTCACTTTTTCAAATTCCACTTCACTTTCAATTTTAACTCTTCAATTTTAACTTGAATTACAAAACTCCAATGTCAACTTCACTTTTTCAGTTTCCTCCTCCACTTTTCAGTTTCAACACCATCTTCTCAACTTCAACATCAATTTTTAAAATTCCACTTCATTTCCAATTTTACCTTCAATTACAACACTCCAATTTCAACTTCACTTTTTCAGTTTCCACACTCATTTTCCAGTTTCAATATAAATTTCGCAAATTCCACTTCACTTTCAACTTCACTTTTTCAAATTCCACTTCACTTTCAATTTTAACTTCATTACAACACTCCAATTTCAACTTCACTTTTTCAGTTTCCACTCCCATTGTCCATTTTCAATATCAATTTCTCAAATTCCTCTTCACTTTATCAAATTCCACTTCACTTTCAATTTTAACTCTTCAATTTTAACTTGAATTACAACACTCCAATTTCAACTTCACTTTTTCAGTTTCCTCCTCCACTTTTCAGTTTCAATATCAATTTCTCAAATTCCACTTCACTTTCAACTTCACTTTTTCAAATTCCATTTCACTTCCAATTTTACCTTCAATTACAACACTCCAATTTCAACTTCACTTTTTCAGTTTCCACACTCATTTTCCAGTTTCAATATCAATTTCGCAAATTCCACTTCACTTTCAACTTCACTTTTTCAAATTCCACTTCACTTTCAACTTCACTTTTTCAAATTCCACTTCACTTTCAACTTCACTTTTTCAAATTCCACTTCACTTTCAATTTTAACTCTTCAATTTTAACTTGAATTACAACACCCCAATTTCAACTTCACTTTTTCAGTTTCCTCCTCCACTTTTCAGTTTCAACACCATCTTCTCAACTTCAACATCAATTTTTAAAATTCCATTTCACTTCCAATTTTACCTTCAATTACAACACTCCAATTTGAACTTCATTTTTTCAGTTTCCACACTCATTTTCCAGTTTCAATATCAATTTCGCAAATTCCACTTCACATTCAACTTCACTTTTCCAAATTCCACTTCACTTTCAATTTTAACTTGAATTACAACACTCCAATTTCAACTTCACTTTTTCAGTTTCCTCCTCCACTTTTCAGTTTCAACACCATCTTCTCAACTTCAACATAAATTTTTAAAATTCCACTTCACTTCCAATTTTACCTTCAATTACAACACTCCAATTTCAACATCACTTTTTCAGTTTCCACACTCATTTTCCAGTTTCAATATCAATTTCGCAAATTCCACTTCACTTTCAACTTCACTTTTTCAAATTCCATTTCACTTCCAATTTTACCTTCAATTACAACACTCCAATTTCAACTTCATTTTTCAGTTCCCACACTCATTTTCCAGTTTCAATATCAATTTCGCAAATTCCACGTCACTTTCAACTTCACTTTTACAAATTCCACTTCACTTTCAATTTTAACTCTTCAATTTTAACTTGAATTACAACACTCCAATTTCAACTTCACTTTTCCAGTTTCCATACTCATTTTCCAGTTTCAATATCAATTTCTCAAATTCCACTTCACTTTCAACTTCACTTTTTCAAATTCCATTTCACTTCAAATTTTACCTTCAATTACAACACTCCAATTTCAACTTCACATTATCAGTTTCCACACTCATTTTCCAGTTTCAATATCAATTTCGCAAATTCCACTTCACTTTCAACTTCACTTTTTCAAATTCCACTTCACTTTCAACTTCACTTTTTCAAATTCCACTTCACTTTCAACTTCACAATTTCAAATTCCATTTCACTTCCAATTTTACCTTCAATTACAACACTCCAATTTCAACATCACTTTTTCAATTTCCACACTCATTTTCCAGTTTCAATATCAATTTCGCAAATTCCACTTCACTTTCAACTTCACTTTTTCAAATTCCATTTCACTTCCAATTTTACCTTCAATTACAACACTCCAATTTCAACTTCATTTTTCAGTTTCCACACTCATTTTCCAGTTTCAATATCAATTTCGCAAATTCCACTTCACTTTCAACTTCACTTTTTCAAATTCCACTTCACTTTCAATTTTAACTCTTCAATTTTAACTTGAATTACAACACTCCAATTTCAACTTCACTTTTTCAGTTTCCTCCTCCACTTTTCAGTTTCAACACCATCTTCTCAACTTCAACATAAATTTTAAAAATTCCACTTCACTTCCAATTTTACCTTCAATTACAACACTCCAATTTCAACATCACTTTTTCAGTTTCCACACTCATTTTTCAGTTTCAATATCAATTTCTCAAATTCCACTACACTGTCAATTTTATCTTCAATTTCAACACTCCAATTTCAACTTCACTTTTTCAGTTTCCACTCCCATTTTCCATTTTCAATATCAATTTCTCAAATTCCACTTCACTTTATCAAATTCCACTTCACTTTCAACTTCACTTTTTCAAATTCCACTTCACTTTCAATTTTAACTCTTCAATTTTAACTTGAATTACAACACTCCAATTTCAACTTCACTTTTTCAGTTTCCTCCTCCACTTTTCAGATTCAACACCATCTTCTCAACTTCAACATCAATTTTTAAAATTCCACTTCACTTCCAATTTTACCTTCAATTACAACACTCCAATTTCAACTTCACTTTTCAGTTTCCACACTCATTTTCCAGTTTCAATATCAATTTCGCAAATTCCACTTCATTTTCAACTTCACTTTTTCAAATTCCACTTCACTTTCAACTTCACTTTTTCAAATTCCACTTCACTTTCAACTTCACTTTTTCAAATTCCACTTCACTTTCAATTTTAACTCTTCAATTTTAACTTGAATTACAAAACTCCAATGTCAACTTCACTTTTTCAGTTTCCTCCTCCACTTTTCAGTTTCAACACCATCTTCTCAACTTCAACATCAATTTTTAAAATTCCACTTCATTTCCAATTTTACCTTCAATTACAACACTCCAATTTCAACTTCACTTTTTCAGTTTCCACACTCATTTTCCAGTTTCAATATCAATTTCGCAAATTCCACTTCACTTTCAACTTCACTTTTTCAAATTCCACTTCACTTTCAATTTTAACTTCATTACAACACTCCAATTTCAACTTCACTTTTTCAGTTTCCACTCCCATTGTCCATTTTCAATATCAATTTCTCAAATTCCACTTCACTTTATCAAATTCCACTTCACTTTCAATTTTAACTCTTCAATTTTAACTTGAATTACAACACTCCAATTTCAACTTCACTTTTTCAGTTTCCTCCTCCACTTTTCAGTTTCAATATCAATTTCTCAAATTCCACTTCACTTTCAACTTCACTTTTTCAAATTCCATTTCACTTCCAATTTCACCTTCAATTACAACACTCCAATTTCAACTTCACTTTTTCAGTTTCCACACTCATTTTCCAGTTTCAATATCAATTTCGCAAATTCCACTTCACTTTCAACTTCACTTTTTCAAATTCCACTTCACTTTCAACTTCACTTTTTCAAATTCCATTTCACTTCCAATTTTACCTTCAATTACAACACTCCAACTACAACTTCACTTTTCCAGTTTCCACACTCATTTCCAGTTTCAATATCAATTTCGCAAATTCCACTTCACTTTCAACTTCACTTTTTCAAATTCCACTTCACTTTCAACTTCACTTTTTCAAATTCCACTACACTTTCAACTTCACTTTTTCAAATTCCACTTCACTTTCAATTTTAACTCTTCAATTTTAACTTGAATTACAACACCCCAATTTCAACTTCACTTTTTCGGTTTCCTCCTCCACTTTTCAGTTTCAACACCATGTTCTCAACTTCAACATCAATTTTTAAAATTCCACTTCACTTCCAATTTTACCTTCAATTACAACACTCCAATTTGAACTTCACTTTATCAGTTTCCTTACTCATTTTCCAGTTTCAATATCAATTTCGCAAATTCCACTTCACTTTCAACTTCACTTTTTCAAATTCCACTTCACTTTCAATTTGAACTCTTCAATTTTAACTTGAATTACAACACTCCAATTTCAACTTCACTTTTTCAGTTTCCACTCCCAATGTCCATTTTCAATATCAATTTCGCAAATTCCACTTCACTTTATCAAATTCCACTTTACTTTCAATTTTAACTCTTCAATTTTAACTTGAATTACAACACTCCAATTTCAACTTCACTTTTTCAGTTTCCTCCTCCACTTTTCTATTTCAATATCAATTTCTCAAATTCCACTTCACTTTCAACTTCACTTTTTCAAATTCCATTTCACTTCCAATTTTACCTTCAATTACAACACTCCAATTTCAACTTCACTTTTTCAGTTTCCACACTCATTTTCCAGTTTCAATATCAATTTCGCAAATTCCACTTCACTTTCAACTTCACTTTTTCAAATTCCACTTCACTTTCAACTTCACTTTTTCAAATTCCACTTCACTTTCAACTTCACTTTTTCAAATTCCACTTCACTTTCAATTTTAACTCTTCAATTTTAACTTGAATTACAACACCCCAATTTCAACTTCACTTTTTCAGTTTCCTCCTCCACTTTTCAGTTTCAACACCATCTTCTCAACTTCAACATCAATTTTTAAAATTCCATTTCACTTCCAATTTTACCTTCAATTACAACACTCCAATTTCAACTTCACTTTTTCAGTTTCCACACTCATTTTCCAGTTTCAATATCAATTTCGCAAATTCCACTTCACTTTCAACTTCACTTTTTCAAATTCCACTTCACTTTCAACTTCACTTTTTCAAATTCCACTTCACTTTCAACTTCACTTTTTCAAATTCCATTTCACTTCCAATTTTACCTTCAATTACAACACTCCAATTTCAACTTCACATTATCAGTTTCCACACTCATTTTCCAGTTTCAATATCAATTTCGCAAATTCCACTTCACTTTCAACTTCACTTTTTCAAATTCCACTTCACTTTCAACTTCACTTTTTCAAATTCCACTTCACTTTCAACTTCACAATTTCAAATTCCATTTCACTTCCAATTTTACCTTCAATTACAACACTCCAATTTCAACATCACTTTTTCAATTTCCACACTCATTTTCCAGTTTCAATATCAATTTCGCAAATTCCACTTCACTTTCAACTTCACTTTTTCAAATTCCATTTCACTTCCAATTTTACCTTCAATTACAACACTCCAATTTCAACTTCATTTTTCAGTTTCCACACTCATTTTCCAGTTTCAATATCAATTTCGCAAATTCCACTTCACTTTCAACTTCACTTTTTCAAATTCCACTTCACTTTCAATTTTAACTCTTCAATTTTAACTTGAATTACAACACTCCAATTTCAACTTCACTTTTTCAGTTTCCTCCTCCACTTTTCAGTTTCAACACCATCTTCTCAACTTCAACATAAATTTTTAAAATTCCACTTCACTTCCAATTTTACCTTCAATTACAACACTCCAATTTCAACATCACTTTTTCAGTTTCCACACTCATTTTTCAGTTTCAATATCAATTTCTCAAATTCCACTACACTGTCAATTTTATCTTCAATTTCAACACTCCAATTTCAACTTCACTTTTTCAGTTTCCACTCCCATTTTCCATTTTCAATATCAATTTCTCAAATTCCACTTCACTTTATCAAATTCCACTTCACTTTCAACTTCACTTTTTCAAATTCCACTTCACTTTCAATTTTAACTCTTCAATTTTAACTTGAATTACAACACTCCAATTTCAACTTCACTTTTTCAGTTTCCTCCTCCACTTTTCAGATTCAACACCATCTTCTCAACTTCAACATCAATTTTTAAAATTCCACTTCACTTCCAATTTTACCTTCAATTACAACACTCCAATTTCAACTTCACTTTTCAGTTTCCACACTCATTTTCCAGTTTCAATATCAATTTCGCAAATTCCACTTCATTTTCAACTTCACTTTTTCAAATTCCACTTCACTTTCAACTTCACTTTTTCAAATTCCACTTCACTTTCAACTTCACTTTTTCAAATTCCACTTCACTTTCAATTTTAACTCTTCAATTTTAACTTGAATTACAAAACTCCAATGTCAACTTCACTTTTTCAGTTTCCTCCTCCACTTTTCAGTTTCAACACCATCTTCTCAACTTCAACATCAATTTTTAAAATTCCACTTCATTTCCAATTTTACCTTCAATTACAACACTCCAATTTCAACTTCACTTTTTCAGTTTCCACACTCATTTTCCAGTTTCAATATCAATTTCGCAAATTCCACTTCACTTTCAACTTCACTTTTTCAAATTCCACTTCACTTTCAATTTTAACTTCATTACAACACTCCAATTTCAACTTCACTTTTTCAGTTTCCACTCCCATTGTCCATTTTCAATATCAATTTCTCAAATTCCACTTCACTTTATCAAATTCCACTTCACTTTCAATTTTAACTCTTCAATTTTAACTTGAATTACAACACTCCAATTTCAACTTCACTTTTTCAGTTTCCTCCTCCACTTTTCAGTTTCAATATCAATTTCTCAAATTCCACTTCACTTTCAACTTCACTTTTTCAAATTCCATTTCACTTCCAATTTCACCTTCAATTACAACACTCCAATTTCAACTTCACTTTTTCAGTTTCCACACTCATTTTCCAGTTTCAATATCAATTTCGCAAATTCCACTTCACTTTCAACTTCACTTTTTCAAATTCCACTTCACTTTCAACTTCACTTTTTCAAATTCCATTTCACTTCCAATTTTACCTTCAATTACAACACTCCAACTACAACTTCACTTTTCCAGTTTCCACACTCATTTCCAGTTTCAATATCAATTTCGCAAATTCCACTTCACTTTCAACTTCACTTTTTCAAATTCCACTTCACTTTCAACTTCACTTTTTCAAATTCCACTACACTTTCAACTTCACTTTTTCAAATTCCACTTCACTTTCAATTTTAACTCTTCAATTTTAACTTGAATTACAACACCCCAATTTCAACTTCACTTTTTCGGTTTCCTCCTCCACTTTTCAGTTTCAACACCATGTTCTCAACTTCAACATCAATTTTTAAAATTCCACTTCACTTCCAATTTTACCTTCAATTACAACACTCCAATTTGAACTTCACTTTATCAGTTTCCTTACTCATTTTCCAGTTTCAATATCAATTTCGCAAATTCCACTTCACTTTCAACTTCACTTTTTCAAATTCCACTTCACTTTCAATTTGAACTCTTCAATTTTAACTTGAATTACAACACTCCAATTTCAACTTCACTTTTTCAGTTTCCACTCCCAATGTCCATTTTCAATATCAATTTCGCAAATTCCACTTCACTTTATCAAATTCCACTTTACTTTCAATTTTAACTCTTCAATTTTAACTTGAATTACAACACTCCAATTTCAACTTCACTTTTTCAGTTTCCTCCTCCACTTTTCTATTTCAATATCAATTTCTCAAATTCCACTTCACTTTCAACTTCACTTTTTCAAATTCCATTTCACTTCCAATTTTACCTTCAATTACAACACTCCAATTTCAACTTCACTTTTTCAGTTTCCACACTCATTTTCCAGTTTCAATATCAATTTCGCAAATTCCACTTCACTTTCAACTTCACTTTTTCAAATTCCACTTCACTTTCAACTTCACTTTTTCAAATTCCACTTCACTTTCAACTTCACTTTTTCAAATTCCACTTCACTTTCAATTTTAACTCTTCAATTTTAACTTGAATTACAACACCCCAATTTCAACTTCACTTTTTCAGTTTCCTCCTCCACTTTTCAGTTTCAACACCATCTTCTCAACTTCAACATCAATTTTTAAAATTCCATTTCACTTCCAATTTTACCTTCAATTACAACACTCCAATTTCAACTTCACTTTTTCAGTTTCCACACTCATTTTCCAGTTTCAATATCAATTTCGCAAATTCCACTTCACTTTCAACTTCACTTTTTCAAATTCCACTTCACTTTCAACTTCACTTTTTCAAATTCCACTTCACTTTCAACTTCACTTTTTCAAATTCCATTTCACTTCCAATTTTACCTTCAATTACAACACTCCAATTACAACTTCACTTTTCCAGTTTCCACACTCATTTTCCAGTTTCAATATCAATTTCGCAATTTCCACTTCACTTTCAACTTCACTTTTTCAAATTCCACTTCACTTTCAACTTCACTTTTTCAAATTCCACTTCACTTTCAACTTCACTTTTTCAAATTCCACTTCACTTCCAACTTTACCTTCAATTACAACACTCCAATTTCAACTTCACTTTTTCAGTTTCCACACTCATTTTCCAGTTTCAATATCAATTTCGCAAATTCCACTTAACTTTCAACTTCACTTTTTCAAATTCCACTTCACTTTCAATTTTAACTTCATTACGACACTCCAATTTCAACTTCACTTTTTCAGTTTCCACACTCACTTTTCAGTTTCAATATCAATTTCTCAAATTCCACTACACTGTCAATTTTATCTCCAATTTCAACACTCCAATTTCAACTTCACTTTTTCAGATTCCACTCCCATTTTCCATTTTCAATATCAATTTCTCAAATTCCACTTCACTTTATCAAATTCCACTTCACTTTCAACTTCACTTTTTCAAATTCCACTTCACTTTCAATTTTAACTCTTCAATTTTAACTTGAATTACAACACTCCAATTTCAACTTCACTTTTTCAGTTTCCTCCTCCACTTTTCAGTTTCAACACCATCTTCTCAACTTCAACATCAGTTTTTAAAATTCCACTTCACTTCCAATTTTACCTTCAATTACAACACTCCAATTTCAACTTCACTTTTTCAGTTTCCACACTCATTTTCCAGTTTCAATATCAATTTCGCAAATTCCACTTGACTTTCAACTTCACTTTTTCAAATTCCACTTAACTTTCAACTTCACTTTTTCAAATTCCACTTCACTTTCAACTTCACTTTTTCAAATTCCACTTCACTTTCAATTTTAACTCTTCAATTTTAACTTGAATTACAACACCCCAATTTCAACTTCACTTTTTCAGTTTCCTCCTCCACTTTTCAGTTTCAACACCATCTTCTCAACTTCAACATCAATTTTGAAAATTCCACTTCACTTCCAATTTTACCTTCAATTACAACAATCCAATTTCAACATCACTTTTTCAGTTTCCACACTCATTTTCCAGTTTCAATATCAATTTCGCAAATTCCACTTCACTTTCAACTTCACTTTTTCAAATTCCATTTCACTTCCAATTTTACCTTCAATTACAACACTCCAATTTCAACTTCATTTTTCAGTTTCCACACTCATTTTCCAGTTTCAATATCAAATTCGCAAATTCCACTTCACTTTCAACTTCACTTTTTCAAATTCCACTTCACTTTCAATTTTAACTCTTCAATTTTAACTTGAATTACAACACTCCAATTTCAACTTCACTTTTTCAGTTTCCTCCTCCACTTTTCAGTTTCAACACCATCTTCTCAACTTCAACATAAATTTTTAAAATTTCACTTCACTTCCAATTTTACCTTCAATTACAACACTCCAATTTCAACATCACTTTTTCAGTTTCCACACTCATTTTTCAGTTTCAATATCAATTTCTCAAATTCCACTACACTGTCAATTTTATCTTCAATTTCAACACTCCAATTTCAACTTCACTTTTTCAGTTTCCACTCCCATTTTCCATTTTCAATATCAATTTCTCAAATTCCACTTCACTTTTTCAAATTCCACTTCACTTTCAACTTCACTTTTTCAAATTCCACTTCACTTTCAACTTCACTTTTTCAAATTCCACTTCACTTTCAATTTTAACTCTTCAATTTTAACTTGAATTACAAAACTCCAATGTCAACTTCACTTTTTCAGTTTCCTCCTCCACTTTTCAGTTTCAACACCATCTTCTCAACTTCAACATCAATTTTTAAAATTCCACTTCATTTCCAATTTTACCTTCAATTACAACACTCCAATTTCAACTTCACTTTTTCAGTTTCCACACTCATTTTCCAGTTTCAATATCAATTTCGCAAATTCCACTTCACTTTCAACTTCACTTTTTCAAATTCCACTTCACTTTCAATTTTAACTTCATTACAACACTCCAATTTCAACTTCACTTTTTCAGTTTCCACTCCCATTGTCCATTTTCAATATCAATTTCTCAAATTCCACTTCACTTTATCAAATTCCACTTCACTTTCAATTTTAACTCTTCAATTTTAACTTGAATTACAACACTCCAATTTCAACTTCACTTTTTCAGTTTCCTCCTCCACTTTTCAGTTTCAATATCAATTTCTCAAATTCCACTTCACTTTCAACTTCACTTTTTCAAATTCCATTTCACTTCCAATTTTACCTTCAATTACAACACTCCAATTTCAACTTCACTTTTTCAGTTTCCACACTCATTTTCCAGTTTCAATATCAATTTCGCAAATTCCACTTCACTTTCAACTTCACTTTTTCAAATTCCACTTCACTTTCAACTTCACTTTTTCAAATTCCACTTCACTTTCAACTTCACTTTTTCAAATTCCACTTCACTTTCAATTTTAACTCTTCAATTTTAACTTGAATTACAACACCCCAATTTCAACTTCACTTTTTCAGTTTCCTCCTCCACTTTTCAGTTTCAACACCATCTTCTCAACTTCAACATCAATTTTTAAAATTCCATTTCACTTCCAATTTTACCTTCAATTACAACACTCCAATTTGAACTTCATTTTTTCAGTTTCCACACTCATTTTCCAGTTTCAATATCAATTTCGCAAATTCCACTTCACATTCAACTTCACTTTTCCAAATTCCACTTCACTTTCAATTTTAACTCTTCAATTTTAACTTGAATTACAACACTCCAATTTCAACTTCACTTTTTCAGTTTCCTCCTCCACTTTTCAGTTTCAACACCATCTTCTCAACTTCAACATAAATTTTTAAAATTCCACTTCACTTCCAATTTTACCTTCAATTACAACACTCCAATTTCAACATCACTTTTTCAGTTTCCACACTCATTTTCCAGTTTCAATATCAATTTCGCAAATTCCACTTCACTTTCAACTTCACTTTTTCAAATTCCACTTCACTTTCAACTTCACTTTTTCAAATTCCACTTCACTTTCAACTTCACTTTTTCAAATTCCACTTCACTTTCAATTTTAACTCTTCAATTTTAACTTGAATTACAACACCCCAATTTCAACTTCACTTTTTCAGTTTCCTCCTCCACTTTTCAGTTTCAACACCATCTTCTCAACTTCAACATCAATTTTTAAAATTCCATTTCACTTCCAATTTTACCTTCAATTACAACACTCCAATTTCAACTTCACTTTTTCAGTTTCCACACTCATTTTCCAGTTTCAATATCAATTTCGCAAATTCCACTTCACTTTCAACTTCACTTTTTCAAATTCCACTTCACTTTCAACTTCACTTTTTCAAATTCCACTTCACTTTCAACTTCACTTTTTCAAATTCCATTTCACTTCCAATTTTACCTTCAATTACAACACTCCAATTACAACTTCACTTTTCCAGTTTCCACACTCATTTTCCAGTTTCAATATCAATTTCGCAATTTCCACTTCACTTTCAACTTCACTTTTTCAAATTCCACTTCACTTTCAACTTCACTTTTTCAAATTCCACTTCACTTTCAACTTCACTTTTTCAAATTCCACTTCACTTCCAACTTTACCTTCAATTACAACACTCCAATTTCAACTTCACTTTTTCAGTTTCCACACTCATTTTCCAGTTTCAATATCAATTTCGCAAATTCCACTTAACTTTCAACTTCACTTTTTCAAATTCCACTTCACTTTCAATTTTAACTTCATTACGACACTCCAATTTCAACTTCACTTTTTCAGTTTCCACACTCACTTTTCAGTTTCAATATCAATTTCTCAAATTCCACTACACTGTCAATTTTATCTCCAATTTCAACACTCCAATTTCAACTTCACTTTTTCAGATTCCACTCCCATTTTCCATTTTCAATATCAATTTCTCAAATTCCACTTCACTTTATCAAATTCCACTTCACTTTCAACTTCACTTTTTCAAATTCCACTTCACTTTCAATTTTAACTCTTCAATTTTAACTTGAATTACAACACTCCAATTTCAACTTCACTTTTTCAGTTTCCTCCTCCACTTTTCAGTTTCAACACCATCTTCTCAACTTCAACATCAGTTTTTAAAATTCCACTTCACTTCCAATTTTACCTTCAATTACAACACTCCAATTTCAACTTCACTTTTTCAGTTTCCACACTCATTTTCCAGTTTCAATATCAATTTCGCAAATTCCACTTGACTTTCAACTTCACTTTTTCAAATTCCACTTAACTTTCAACTTCACTTTTTCAAATTCCACTTCACTTTCAACTTCACTTTTTCAAATTCCACTTCACTTTCAATTTTAACTCTTCAATTTTAACTTGAATTACAACACCCCAATTTCAACTTCACTTTTTCAGTTTCCTCCTCCACTTTTCAGTTTCAACACCATCTTCTCAACTTCAACATCAATTTTGAAAATTCCACTTCACTTCCAATTTTACCTTCAATTACAACAATCCAATTTCAACATCACTTTTTCAGTTTCCACACTCATTTTCCAGTTTCAATATCAATTTCGCAAATTCCACTTCACTTTCAACTTCACTTTTTCAAATTCCATTTCACTTCCAATTTTACCTTCAATTACAACACTCCAATTTCAACTTCATTTTTCAGTTTCCACACTCATTTTCCAGTTTCAATATCAAATTCGCAAATTCCACTTCACTTTCAACTTCACTTTTTCAAATTCCACTTCACTTTCAATTTTAACTCTTCAATTTTAACTTGAATTACAACACTCCAATTTCAACTTCACTTTTTCAGTTTCCTCCTCCACTTTTCAGTTTCAACACCATCTTCTCAACTTCAACATAAATTTTTAAAATTTCACTTCACTTCCAATTTTACCTTCAATTACAACACTCCAATTTCAACATCACTTTTTCAGTTTCCACACTCATTTTTCAGTTTCAATATCAATTTCTCAAATTCCACTACACTGTCAATTTTATCTTCAATTTCAACACTCCAATTTCAACTTCACTTTTTCAGTTTCCACTCCCATTTTCCATTTTCAATATCAATTTCTCAAATTCCACTTCACTTTATCAAATTCCACTTCACTTTCAACTTCACTTTTTCAAATTCCACTTCACTTTCAATTTTAACTCTTCAATTTTAACTTGAATTACAACACTCCAATTTCAACTTCACTTTTTCAGTTTCCTCCTCCACTTTTCAGATTCAACACCATCTTCTCAACTTCAACATCAATTTTTAAAATTCCACTTCACTTCCAATTTTACCTTCAATTACAACACTCCAATTTCAACTTCACTTTTCAGTTTCCACACTCATTTTCCAGTTTCAATATCAATTTCGCAAATTCCACTTCACTTTCAACTTCACTTTTTCAAATTCCACTTCACTTTCAACTTCACTTTTTCAAATTCCACTTCACTTTCAACTTCACTTTTTCAAATTCCACTTCACTTTCAATTTTAACTCTTCAATTTTAACTTGAATTACAAAACTCCAATGTCAACTTCACTTTTTCAGTTTCCTCCTCCACTTTTCAGTTTCAACACCATCTTCTCAACTTCAACATCAATTTTTAAAATTCCACTTCATTTCCAATTTTACCTTCAATTACAACACTCCAATTTCAACTTCACTTTTTCAGTTTCCACACTCATTTTCCAGTTTCAATATCAATTTCGCAAATTCCACTTCACTTTCAACTTCACTTTTTCAAATTCCACTTCACTTTCAATTTTAACTTCATTACAACACTCCAATTTCAACTTCACTTTTTCAGTTTCCACTCCCATTGTCCATTTTCAATATCAATTTCTCAAATTCCACTTCACTTTATCAAATTCCACTTCACTTTCAATTTTAACTCTTCAATTTTAACTTGAATTACAACACTCCAATTTCAACTTCACTTTTTCAGTTTCCTCCTCCACTTTTCAGTTTCAATATCAATTTCTCAAATTCCACTTCACTTTCAACTTCACTTTTTCAAATTCCATTTCACTTCCAATTTTACCTTCAATTACAACACTCCAATTTCAACTTCACTTTTTCAGTTTCCACACTCATTTTCCAGTTTCAATATCAATTTCGCAAATTCCACTTCACTTTCAACTTCACTTTTTCAAATTCCACTTC
This sequence comes from Lasioglossum pauxillum, assembly GCA_933228785.1. Lineage (NCBI taxonomy): Eukaryota > Metazoa > Arthropoda > Insecta > Hymenoptera > Halictidae > Lasioglossum > Lasioglossum pauxillum. The sequence continues at coordinate 27,347,453 of OW121704.1, read as the reverse complement.
ACTTTCAACTTCACTTTTTCAAATTCCACTTCACTTCCAACTTCACTTTTTCAAATTCCACTTCACTTTCAATTTTAACTCTTCAATTTTAACTTGAATTACAACACCCCAATTTCAACTTCACTTTTTCAGTTTCCTCCTCCACTTTTCAGTTTCAACACCATCTTCTCAACTTCAACATCAATTTTTAAAATTCCATTTCACTTCCAATTTTACCTTCAATTACAACACTCCAATTTGAACTTCATTTTTTCAGTTTCCACACTCATTTTCCAGTTTCAATATCAATTTCGCAAATTCCACTTCACATTCAACTTCACTTTTCCAAATTCCACTTCACTTTCAATTTTAACTCTTCAATTTTAACTTGAATTACAACACTCCAATTTCAACTTCACTTTTTCAGTTTCCTCCTCCACTTTTCAGTTTCAACACCATCTTCTCAACTTCAACATAAATTTTTAAAATTCCACTTCACTTCCACTTTTACCTTCAATTACAACACTCCAATTTCAACATCACTTTTTCAGTTTCCACACTCATTTTCCAGTTTCAATATCAATTTCGCAAATTCCACTTCACTTTCAACTTCACTTTTTCAAATTCCACTTCACTTTCAACTTCACTTTTTCAAATTCCACTTCACTTTCAACTTCACTTTTTCAAATTCCACTTCACTTTCAATTTTAACTCTTCAATTTTAACTTGAATTACAACACCCCAATTTCAACTTCACTTTTTCAGTTTCCTCCTCCACTTTTCAGTTTCAACACCATCTTCTCAACTTCAACATCAATTTTTAAAATTCCATTTCACTTCCAATTTTACCTTCAATTACAACACTCCAATTTGAACTTCATTTTTTCAGTTTCCACACTCATTTTCCAGTTTCAATATCAATTTCGCAAATTCCACTTCACATTCAACTTCACTTTTCCAAATTCCACTTCACTTTCAATTTTAACTCTTCAATTTTAACTTGAATTACAACACTCCAATTTCAACTTCACTTTTTCAGTTTCCTCCTCCACTTTTCAGTTTCAACACCATCTTCTCAACTTCAACATAAATTTTTAAAATTCCACTTCACTTCCAATTTTACCTTCAATTACAACACTCCAAATTCAACATCACTTTTTCAGTTTCCACACTCATTTTCCAGTTTCAATATCAATTTCGCAAATTCCACTTCACTTTCAACTTCACTTTTTCAAATTCCATTTCACTTCCAATTTTACCTTCAATTACAACACTCCAACTACAACTTCACTTTTCCAGTTTCCACACTCATTTTCCAGTTTCAATATCAATTTCGCAAATTCCACTTCACTTTCAACTTCACTTTTTCAAATTCCACTTCACTTTCAACTTCACTTTTTCAAATTCCACTTCACTTTCAATTTTAACTTCATTACGACACTCCAATTTCAACATCACTTTTTCAGTTTCCACACTCATTTTTCAGTTTCAATATCAATTTCTCAAATTCCACTACACTGTCAATTTTATCTTCAATTTCAACACTCCAATTTCAACTTCACTTTTTCAGTTTCCACTCCCATTTTCCATTTTCAATATCAATTTCTCAAATTCCACTTCACTTTATCAAATTCCACTTCACTTTCAACTTCACTTTTTCAAATTCCACTTCACTTTCAATTTTAACTCTTCAATTTTAACTTGAATTACAACACTCCAATTTCAACTTCACTTTTTCAGTTTCCTCCTCCACTTTTCAGATTCAACACCATCTTCTCAACTTCAACATCAATTTTTAAAATTCCACTTCACTTCCAATTTTACCTTCAATTACAACACTCCAATTTCAACTTCACTTTTCAGTTTCCACACTCATTTTCCAGTTTCAATATCAATTTCGCAAATTCCACTTCACTTTCAACTTCACTTTTTCAAATTCCACTTCACTTTCAACTTCACTTTTTCAAATTCCACTTCACTTTCAACTTCACTTTTTCAAATTCCACTTCACTTTCAATTTTAACTCTTCAATTTTAACTTGAATTACAAAACTCCAATGTCAACTTCACTTTTTCAGTTTCCTCCTCCACTTTTCAGTTTCAACACCATCTTCTCAACTTCAACATCAATTTTTAAAATTCCACTTCATTTCCAATTTTACCTTCAATTACAACACTCCAATTTCAACTTCACTTTTTCAGTTTCCACACTCATTTTCCAGTTTCAATATCAATTTCGCAAATTCCACTTCACTTTCAACTTCACTTTTTCAAATTCCACTTCACTTTCAATTTTAACTTCATTACAACACTCCAATTTCAACTTCACTTTTTCAGTTTCCACTCCCATTGTCCATTTTCAATATCAATTTCTCAAATTCCACTTCACTTTATCAAATTCCACTTCACTTTCAACTTCACTTTTTCAAATTCCACTTCACTTTCAATTTTAACTCTTCAATTTTAACTTGAATTACAAAACTCCAATGTCAACTTCACTTTTTCAGTTTCCTCCTCCACTTTTCAGTTTCAACACCATCTTCTCAACTTCAACATCAATTTTTAAAATTCCACTTCATTTCCAATTTTACCTTCAATTACAACACTCCAATTTCAACTTCACTTTTTCAGTTTCCACACTCATTTTCCAGTTTCAATATCAATTTCGCAAATTCCACTTCACTTTCAACTTCACTTTTTCAAATTCCACTTCACTTTCAATTTTAACTTCATTACAACACTCCAATTTCAACTTCACTTTTTCAGTTTCCACTCCCATTGTCCATTTTCAATATCAATTTCTCAAATTCCACTTCACTTTATCAAATTCCACTTCACTTTCAACTTCACTTTTTCAAATTCCACTTCACTTTCAATTTTAACTCTTCAATTTTAACTTGAATTACAAAACTCCAATGTCAACTTCACTTTTTCAGTTTCCTCCTCCACTTTTCAGTTTCAACACCATCTTCTCAACTTCAACATCAATTTTTAAAATTCCACTTCATTTCCAATTTTACCTTCAATTACAACACTCCAATTTCAACTTCACTTTTTCAGTTTCCACACTCATTTTCCAGTTTCAATATCAATTTCGCAAATTCCACTTCACTTTCAACTTCACTTTTTCAAATTCCACTTCACTTTCAATTTTAACTTCATTACAACACTCCAATTTCAACTTCACTTTTTCAGTTTCCACTCCCATTGTCCATTTTCAATATCAATTTCTCAAATTCCACTTCACTTTATCAAATTCCACTTCACTTTCAATTTTAACTCTTCAATTTTAACTTGAATTACAACACTCCAATTTCAACTTCACTTTTTCAGTTTCCTCCTCCACTTTTCAGTTTCAATATCAATTTCTCAAATTCCACTTCACTTTCAACTTCACTTTTTCAAATTCCATTTCACTTCCAATTTTACCTTCAATTACAACACTCCAATTTCAACTTCATTTTTTCAGTTTCCACACTCATTTTCCAGTTTCAATATCAATTTCGCAAATTCCACTTCACATTCAACTTCACTTTTCCAAATTCCACTTCACTTTCAATTTTAACTCTTCAATTTTAACTTGAATTACAACACTCCAATTTCAACTTCACTTTTTCAGTTTCCTCCTCCACTTTTCAGTTTCAACACCATCTTCTCAACTTCAACATAAATTTTTAAAATTCCACTTCACTTCCAATTTTACCTTCAATTACAACACTCCAATTTCAACATCACTTTTTCAGTTTCCACACTCATTTTCCAGTTTCAATATCAATTTCGCAAATTCCACTTCACTTTCAACTTCACTTTTTCAAATTCCACTTCACTTTCAACTTCACTTTTTCAAATTCCACTTCACTTTCAACTTCACTTTTTCAAATTCCACTTCACTTTCAATTTTAACTCTTCAATTTTAACTTGAATTACAACACCCCAATTTCAACTTCACTTTTTCAGTTTCCTCCTCCACTTTTCAGTTTCAACACCATCTTCTCAACTTCAACATCAATTTTTAAAATTCCATTTCACTTCCAATTTTACCTTCAATTACAACACTCCAATTTGAACTTCATTTTTTCAGTTTCCACACTCATTTTCCAGTTTCAATATCAATTTCGCAAATTCCACTTCACATTCAACTTCACTTTTCCAAATTCCACTTCACTTTCAATTTTAACTCTTCAATTTTAACTTGAATTACAACACTCCAATTTCAACTTCACTTTTTCAGTTTCCTCCTCCACTTTTCAGTTTCAACACCATCTTCTCAACTTCAACATAAATTTTTAAAATTCCACTTCACTTCCAATTTTACCTTCAATTACAACACTCCAATTTCAACATCACTTTTTCAGTTTCCACACTCATTTTCCAGTTTCAATATCAATTTCGCAAATTCCACTTCACTTTCAACTTCACTTTTTCAAATTCCATTTCACTTCCAATTTTACCTTCAATTACAACACTCCAACTACAACTTCACTTTTCCAGTTTCCACACTCATTTTCCAGTTTCAATATCAATTTCGCAAATTCCACTTCACTTTCAACTTCACTTTTTCAAATTCCACTTCACTTTCAACTTCACTTTTTCAAATTCCACTTCACTTTCAATTTTAACTTCATTACGACACTCCAATTTCAACATCACTTTTTCAGTTTCCACACTCATTTTTCAGTTTCAATATCAATTTCTCAAATTCCACTACACTGTCAATTTTATCTTCAATTTCAACACTCCAATTTCAACTTCACTTTTTCAGTTTCCACTCCCATTTTCCATTTTCAATATCAATTTCTCAAATTCCACTTCACTTTATCAAATTCCACTTCACTTTCAACTTCACTTTTTCAAATTCCACTTCACTTTCAATTTTAACTCTTCAATTTTAACTTGAATTACAACACTCCAATTTCAACTTCACTTTTTCAGTTTCCTCCTCCACTTTTCAGATTCAACACCATCTTCTCAACTTCAACATCAATTTTTAAAATTCCACTTCACTTCCAATTTTACCTTCAATTACAACACTCCAATTTCAACTTCACTTTTCAGTTTCCACACTCATTTTCCAGTTTCAATATCAATTTCGCAAATTCCACTTCACTTTCAACTTCACTTTTTCAAATTCCACTTCACTTTCAACTTCACTTTTTCAAATTCCACTTCACTTTCAACTTCACTTTTTCAAATTCCACTTCACTTTCAATTTTAACTCTTCAATTTTAACTTGAATTACAAAACTCCAATGTCAACTTCACTTTTTCAGTTTCCTCCTCCACTTTTCAGTTTCAACACCATCTTCTCAACTTCAACATCAATTTTTAAAATTCCACTTCATTTCCAATTTTACCTTCAATTACAACACTCCAATTTCAACTTCACTTTTTCAGTTTCCACACTCATTTTCCAGTTTCAATATCAATTTCGCAAATTCCACTTCACTTTCAACTTCACTTTTTCAAATTCCACTTCACTTTCAATTTTAACTTCATTACAACACTCCAATTTCAACTTCACTTTTTCAGTTTCCACTCCCATTGTCCATTTTCAATATCAATTTCTCAAATTCCACTTCACTTTATCAAATTCCACTTCACTTTCAACTTCACTTTTTCAAATTCCACTTCACTTTCAATTTTAACTCTTCAATTTTAACTTGAATTACAAAACTCCAATGTCAACTTCACTTTTTCAGTTTCCTCCTCCACTTTTCAGTTTCAACACCATCTTCTCAACTTCAACATCAATTTTTAAAATTCCACTTCATTTCCAATTTTACCTTCAATTACAACACTCCAATTTCAACTTCACTTTTTCAGTTTCCACACTCATTTTCCAGTTTCAATATCAATTTCGCAAATTCCACTTCACTTTCAACTTCACTTTTTCAAATTCCACTTCACTTTCAATTTTAACTTCATTACAACACTCCAATTTCAACTTCACTTTTTCAGTTTCCACTCCCATTGTCCATTTTCAATATCAATTTCTCAAATTCCACTTCACTTTATCAAATTCCACTTCACTTTCAACTTCACTTTTTCAAATTCCACTTCACTTTCAATTTTAACTCTTCAATTTTAACTTGAATTACAAAACTCCAATGTCAACTTCACTTTTTCAGTTTCCTCCTCCACTTTTCAGTTTCAACACCATCTTCTCAACTTCAACATCAATTTTTAAAATTCCACTTCATTTCCAATTTTACCTTCAATTACAACACTCCAATTTCAACTTCACTTTTTCAGTTTCCACACTCATTTTCCAGTTTCAATATCAATTTCGCAAATTCCACTTCACTTTCAACTTCACTTTTTCAAATTCCACTTCACTTTCAATTTTAACTTCATTACAACACTCCAATTTCAACTTCACTTTTTCAGTTTCCACTCCCATTGTCCATTTTCAATATCAATTTCTCAAATTCCACTTCACTTTATCAAATTCCACTTCACTTTCAATTTTAACTCTTCAATTTTAACTTGAATTACAACACTCCAATTTCAACTTCACTTTTTCAGTTTCCTCCTCCACTTTTCAGTTTCAATATCAATTTCTCAAATTCCACTTCACTTTCAACTTCACTTTTTCAAATTCCATTTCACTTCCAATTTTACCTTCAATTACAACACTCCAATTTCAACTTCACTTTTTCAGTTTCCACACTCATTTTCCAGTTTCAATATCAATTTCGCAAATTCCACTTCACTTTCAACTTCACTTTTTCAAATTCCACTTCACTTTCAACTTCACTTTTTCAAATTCCACTTCACTTTCAACTTCACTTTTTCAAATTCCATTTCACTTCCAATTTTACCTTCAATTACAACACTCCAATTTCAACTTCACTTTTTCAGTTTCCACACTCATTTTCCAGTTTCAATATCAATTTCGCAAATTCCACTTCACTTTCAACTTCACTTTTTCAAATTCCACTTCACTTTCAACTTCACTTTTTCAAATTCCACTTCACTTTCAACTTCACTTTTTCAAATTCCACTTCACTTTCAATTTTAACTCTTCAATTTTAACTTGAATTACAACACCCCAATTTCAACTTCACTTTTTCAGTTTCCTCCTCCACTTTTCAGTTTCAACACCATCTTCTCAACTTCAACATCAATTTTTAAAATTCCATTTCACTTCCAATTTTACCTTCAATTACAACACTCCAATTTGAACTTCATTTTTTCAGTTTCCACACTCATTTTCCAGTTTCAATATCAATTTCGCAAATTCCACTTCACATTCAACTTCACTTTTCCAAATTCCACTTCACTTTCAATTTTAACTCTTCAATTTTAACTTGAATTACAACACTCCAATTTCAACTTCACTTTTTCAGTTTCCTCCTCCACTTTTCAGTTTCAACACCATCATCTCAACTTCAACATAAATTTTTAAAATTCCACTTCACTTCCAATTTTACCTTCAATTACAACACTCCAATTTCAACATCACTTTTTCAGTTTCCACACTCATTTTCCAGTTTCAATATCAATTTCGCAAATTCCACTTCACTTTCAACTTCACTTTTTCAAATTCCACTTCACTTTCAACTTCACTTTTTCAAATTCCACTTCACTTTCAACTTCACTTTTTCAAATTCCACTTCACTTTCAATTTTAACTCTTCAATTTTAACTTGAATTACAACACCCCAATTTCAACTTCACTTTTTCAGTTTCCTCCTCCACTTTTCAGTTTCAACACCATCTTCTCAACTTCAACATCAATTTTTAAAATTCCATTTCACTTCCAATTTTACCTTCAATTACAACACTCCAATTTGAACTTCATTTTTTCAGTTTCCACACTCATTTTCCAGTTTCAATATCAATTTCGCAAATTCCACTTCACATTCAACTTCACTTTTCCAAATTCCACTTCACTTTCAATTTTAACTCTTCAATTTTAACTTGAATTACAACACTCCAATTTCAACTTCACTTTTTCAGTTTCCTCCTCCACTTTTCAGTTTCAACACCATCTTCTCAACTTCAACATAAATTTTTAAAATTCCACTTCACTTCCAATTTTACCTTCAATTAGAACACTCCAATTTCAACATCACTTTTTCAGTTTCCACACTCATTTTCCAGTTTCAATATCAATTTCGCAAATTCCACTTCACTTTCAACTTCACTTTTTCAAATTCCATTTCACTTCCAATTTTACCTTCAATTACAACACTCCAATTTCAACTTCATTTTTCAGTTCCCACACTCATTTTCCAGTTTCAATATCAATTTCGCAAATTCCACTTCACTTTCAACTTCACTTTTTCAAATTCCACTTCACTTTCAATTTTAACTCTTCAATTTTAACTTGAATTACAACACTCCAATTTCAACTTCACTTTTTCAGTTTCCATACTCATTTTCCAGTTTCAATATCAATTTCTCAAATTCCACTTCACTTTCAACTTCACTTTTTCAAATTCCATTTCACTTCAAATTTTACATTCAATTACAACACTCCAATTTCAACTTCACATTATCAGTTTCCACACTCATTTTCCAGTTTCAATATCAATTTCGCAAATTCCACTTCACTTTCAACTTCACTTTTTCAAATTCCACTTCACTTTCAACTTCACTTTTTCAAATTCCACTTCACTTTCAACTTCACAATTTCAAATTCCATTTCACTTCCAATTTTACCTTCAATTACAACACTCCAATTTCAACATCACTTTTTCAGTTTCCACACTCATTTTCCAGTTTCAATATCAATTTCGCAAATTCCACTTCACTTTCAACTTCACTTTTTCAAATTCCACTTCACTTTCAACTTCACTTTTTCAAATTCCACTTCACTTTCAACTTCACTTTTTCAAATTCCATTTCACTTCCAATTTTACCTTCAATTACAACACTCCAACTACAACTTCACTTTTCCAGTTTCCACACTCATTTTCCAGTTTCAATATCAATTTCGCAAATTCCACTTCACTTTCAACTTCACTTTTTCAAATTCCACTTCACTTTCAACTTCACTTTTTCAAATTCCACTTCACTTTCAATTTTAACTTCATTACGACACTCCAATTTCAACTTCACTTTTTCAGTTTCCACACTCATTTTTCAGTTTCAATATCAATTTCTCAAATTCTACTACACTGTCAATTTTATCTTCAATTTCAACACTCCAATTTCAACTTCACTTTTTCAGTTTCCACTCCCATTTTCCATTTTCAATATCAATTTCTCAAATTCCACTTCACTTTATCAAATTCCACTTCACTTTCAACTTCACTTTTTCAAATTCCACTTCACTTTCAATTTTAACTCTTCAATTTTAACTTGAATTACAACACTCCAATTTCAACTTCACTTTTTCAGTTTCCTCCTCCACTTTTCAGTTTCAACACCATCTTCTCAACTTCAACATCAATTTTTAAAATTCCACTTCACTTCCAATTTTACCTTCAATTACAACACTCCAATTTCAACTTCACTTTTTCAGTTTCCACACTCATTTTTTAGTTTCAATATCAATTTCTCAAATTCCACTTCACTTTCAACTTCACTTTTTCAAATTCCATTTCACTTCCAATTTTACCTTCAATTACAACACTCCAATTTCAACTTCACTTTTTCAGTTTCCACACTCATTTTCCAGTTTCAATATCAATTTCGCAAATTCCACTTCACTTTCAACTTCACTTTTTCAAATTCCACTTCACTTTCAATTTTAACTCTTCAATTTTAACTTGAATTACAACACTCCAATTTCAACTTCACTTTTTCAGTTTCCTCCTCCACTTTTCAGTTTCAACACCATCTTCTCAACTTCAACATCATCAATTTTTAAAATTCCACTTCACTTCCAATTTTACCTTCAATTACAACACTCCAATTTCAACATCACTTTTTCAGTTTCCACACTCATTTTCCAGTTTCAATATCAATTTCGCAAATTCCACTTCACTTTCAACTTCACTTTTTCAAATTCCACTTCACTTTCAACTTCACTTTTTCAAATTCCACTTCACTTTCAACTTCACAATTTCAAATTCCATTTCACTTCCAATTTTACCTTCAATTACAACACTCCAATTTCAACTTCACTTTTTCAGTTTCCACACTCATTTTCCAGTTTCAATATCAATTTCGCAAATTCCACTTCACTTTCAACTTCACTTTTTCAAATTCCACTTCACTTTCAACTTCACTTTTTCAAATTCCACTTCACTTTCAACTTCACTTTTTCAAATTCCATTTCACTTCCAATTTTACCTTCAATTACAACACTCCAATTACAACTTCACTTTTCCAGTTTCCACACTCATTTTCCAGTTTCAATATCAATTTCGCAAATTCCACTTCACTTTCAACTTCACTTTTTCAAATTCCACTTCACTTTCAACTTCACTTTTTCAAATTCCACTTCACTTTCAACTTCACTTTTTCAAATTCCACTTCACTTTCAACTTCACAATTTCAAATTCCATTTCACTTCCAATTTTACCTTCAATTACAACACTCCAATTTCAACTTCACTTTTTCAGTTTCCACACTCATTTTCCAGTTTCAATATCAATTTCGCAAATTCCACTTCACTTTCAACTTCACTTTTTCAAATTCCACTTCACTTTCAACTTCACTTTTTCAAATTCCACTTCACTTTCAACTTCACAATTTCAAATTCCATTTCACTTCCAATTTTACCTTCAATTACAACACTCCAATTTCAACATCACTTTTTCAGTTTCCACACTCATTTTCCAGTTTCAATATCAATTTCGCAAATTCCACTTCACTTTCAACTTCACTTTTTCAAATTCCACTTCACTTTCAACTTCACTTTTTCAAATTCCACTTCACTTTCAACTTCACTTTTTCAAATTCCATTTCACTTCCAATTTTACCTTCAATTACAACACTCCAACTACAACTTCACTTTTCCAGTTTCCACACTCATTTTCCAGTTTCAATATCAATTTCGCAAATTCCACTTCACTTTCAACTTCACTTTTTCAAATTCCACTTCACTTTCAACTTCACTTTTTCAAATTCCACTTCACTTTCAATTTTAACTTCATTACGACACTCCAATTTCAACTTCACTTTTTCAGTTTCCACACTCATTTTTCAGTTTCAATATCAATTTCTCAAATTCTACTACACTGTCAATTTTATCTTCAATTTCAACACTCCAATTTCAACTTCACTTTTTCAGTTTCCACTCCCATTTTCCATTTTCAATATCAATTTCTCAAATTCCACTTCACTTTATCAAATTCCACTTCACTTTCAACTTCACTTTTTCAAATTCCACTTCACTTTCAATTTTAACTCTTCAATTTTAACTTGAATTACAACACTCCAATTTCAACTTCACTTTTTCAGTTTCCTCCTCCACTTTTCAGTTTCAACACCATCTTCTCAACTTCAACATCAATTTTTAAAATTCCACTTCACTTCCAATTTTACCTTCAATTACAACACTCCAATTTCAACTTCACTTTTTCAGTTTCCACACTCATTTTTTAGTTTCAATATCAATTTCTCAAATTCCACTTCACTTTCAACTTCACTTTTTCAAATTCCATTTCACTTCCAATTTTACCTTCAATTACAACACTCCAATTTCAACTTCACTTTTTCAGTTTCCACACTCATTTTCCAGTTTCAATATCAATTTCGCAAATTCCACTTCACTTTCAACTTCACTTTTTCAAATTCCACTTCACTTTCAATTTTAACTCTTCAATTTTAACTTGAATTACAACACTCCAATTTCAACTTCACTTTTTCAGTTTCCTCCTCCACTTTTCAGTTTCAACACCACCTTCTCAACTTCAACATCATCAATTTTTAAAATTCCACTTCACTTCCAATTTTACCTTCAATTACAACACTCCAATTTCAACATCACTTTTTCAGTTTCCACACTCATTTTCCAGTTTCAATATCAATTTCGCAAATTCCACTTCACTTTCAACTTCACTTTTTCAAATTCCACTTCACTTTCAACTTCACTTTTTCAAATTCCACTTCACTTTCAACTTCACAATTTCAAATTCCATTTCACTTCCAATTTTACCTTCAATTACAACACTCCAATTACAACTTCACTTTTCCAGTTTCCACACTCATTTTCCAGTTTCAATATCAATTTCGCAAATTCCACTTCACTTTCAACTTCACTTTTTCAAATTCCACTTCACTTTCAACTTCACTTTTTCAAATTCCACTTCACTTTCAACTTCACTTTTTCAAATTCCACTTCACTTTCAACTTCACTTTTTCAAATTCCATTTCACTTCCAATTTTACCTTCAATTACAACACTCCAATTACAACTTCACTTTTCCAGTTTCCACACTCATTTTCCAGTTTCAATATCAATTTCGCAAATTCCACTTCACTTTCAACTTCACTTTTTCAAATTCCACTTCACTTTCAACTTCACTTTTTCAAATTCCACTTCACTTTCAACTTCACTTTTTCAAATTCCACTTCACTTCCAACTTTACCTTCAATTACAACACTCCAATTTCAACTTCACTTTTTCAGTTTCCACACTCATTTTCCAGTTTCAATATCAATTTCGCAAATTCCACTTAACTTTCAACTTCACTTTTTCAAATTCCACTTCACTTTCAATTTTAACTTCATTACGACACTCCAATTTCAACTTCACTTTTTCAGTTTCCACACTCACTTTTCAGTTTCAATATCAATTTCTCAAATTCCACTACACTGTCAATTTTATCTTCAATTTCAACACTCCAATTTCAACTTCACTTTTTCAGTTTCCACTCCTATTTTCCATTTTCAATATCAATTTCGCAAATTCCACTTCACTTTTTCAAATTCCACTTCACTTTCAATTTTAACTCTTCAATTTTAACTTGAATTACAACACTCCAATTTCAACTTCACTTTTTCAGTTTCCTCCTCCACTTTTCAGTTTCAACACCATCTTCTCAACTTCAACATCAATTTTTAAAATTCCACTTCACTTCCAATTTTACCTTCAATTACAACACTCCAATTTCAACTTCACTTTTTCAGTTTCCACACTCATTTTCCTGTTTCAATATCAATTTCGCAAATTCCACTTCACTTTTTCAAATTCCACTTCACTTTCAACTTCACTTTTTCAAATTCCACTTCACTTTCAATTTTAACTCTTCAATTTTAACTTGAATTACAACACTCCAATTTCAACTTCACTTTTTCAGTTTCCTCCTCCACTTTTCAGTATCAACACCATCTTCTCAACTTCAACATCAATTTTTAAAATTCCACTTCACTTCTAATTTTACCTTCAATTACAACACTCCAATTCCAACTTCACTTTTTCAGTTTCCACACTCATTTTCCAGTTTCAATATCAATTTCTCAAATTCCACTTCACTTTCAACTTCACTTTTTCAAATTCCATTTCACTTCCAATTTTACCTTCAATTACAACACTCCAATTTCAACTTCACTTTATCAGTTTCCTCACTCATTTTCCAGTTTCAATATCCATTTCGCAAATTCCACTTCACTTTTTCAAATTCCACTTCACTTTCAACTTCACTTTTTCAAATTCCACTTCACTTTCAATTTTAACTCTTCAATTTTAACTTGAATTACAACACTCCAATTTCAACTTCACTTTTTCAGTTTCCTCCTCCACTTTTCAGTATCAACACCATCTTCTCAACTTCAACATCAATTTTTAAAATTCCACTTCACTTCTAATTTTACCTTCAATTACAACACTCCAATTCCAACTTCACTTTTTCAGTTTCCACACTCATTTTCCAGTTTCAATATCAATTTCTCAAATTCCACTTCACTTTCAACTTCACTTTTTCAAATTCCATTTCACTTCAAATTTTACCTTCAATTACAACACTCCAATTTCAACTTCACTTTATCAGTTTCCTCACTCATTTTCCAGTTTCAATATCAATTTCGCAAATTCCACTTCACTTTCAACTTCACTTTTTCAAATTCCACTTCACTTTCAATTTTAACTCTTCAATTTTAACTTGAATTACAAAACTCCAATGTCAACTTCACTTTTTCAGTTTCCTCCTCCACTTTTCAGTTTCAACACCATCTTCTCAACTTCAACATCAATTTTTAAAATTCCACTTCACTTCCAATTTTACCTTCAATTACAACACTCCAATTTCAACTTCACTTTTTCAGTTTCCACACTCATTTTCCAGTTTCAATATCAATTTCTCAAATTCCACTTCACTTTATCAAATTCCAATTCACTTTCAACTTCACTTTTTCAAATTCCACTTCACTTTCAATTTTAACTCTTCAATTTTAACTTGAATTACAACACTCCAATTTCAACTTCACTTTTTCAGTTTCCTCCTCCACTTTTCAGTTTCAACACCATCTTCTCAACTTCAACATCAATTTTTAAAATTCCACTTCACTTCCAATTTTACTTTCAATTACAACACTCCAATTTCAACTTCACTTTTTCAGTTTCCACACTCATTTGTTAGTTTCAATATCAATTTCTCAAATTCCACTTCACTTTCAACTTCACTTTTTCAAATTCCATTTCACTTCCAATTTTACCTTCAATTACAACACTCCAATTTCAACTTCACTTTTTCAGTTTCCACACTCATTTTCCAGTTTCAATATCAATTTCGCAAATTCCATTTCACTTTCAACTTCACTTTTTCAAATTCCACTTCACTTTCAACTTCACTTTTTCAAATTCCACTTCACTTTCAACTTCACAATTTCAAATTCCATTTCACTTCCAATTTTACCTTCAATTACAACACTCCAATTTCAACTTCACTTTTTCAGTTTCCACACTCATTTTCCAGTTTCAATATCAATTTCGCAAATTCCACTACACTTTTAACTTCAATTTTTCAAATTCCACTTCACTTTCAACTTCACTTTTTCAAATTCCACTTCACTTTCAACTTCACTTTTTCAAATTCCACTTCACTTTCAATTTTAACTCTTCAATTTTAACTTGAATTACAACACTCCAATTTCAACTTCACTTTTTCAGTTTCCTCCTCCACTTTTCAGTTTCAACACCATCTTCTCAACTTCAACATCAATTTTTAAAATTCCACTTCACTTCCAATTTTACCTTCAATTACAACACTCCAATTTCAACTTCACTTTTTCAGTTTCCACACTCATTTTCCTGTTTCAATATCAATTTCGCAAATTCCACTTCACTTTCAACTTCACTTTTTCAAATTCCACTTCACTTTCAACTTCACTTTTTCAAATTCCACTTCACTTTCAACTTCACTTTTTCAAATTCCACTTCACTTTCAATTTTAACTCTTCAATTTTAACTTGAATTACAAAACTCCAATGTCAACTTCACTTTTTCAGTTTCCTCCTCCACTTTTCAGTTTCAACACCATCTTCTCAACTTCAACATCAATTTTTAAAATTCCACTTCACTTCCAATTTTACCTTCAATTACAACACTCCAATTTCAACTTCACTTTTTCAGTTTCCACACTCATTTTCCAGTTTCAATATCAATTTCGCAAATTCCACTTCACTTTCAACTTCACTTTTTCAAATTCCACTTCACTTTCAATTTTAACTTCAATACAACACTCCAATTTCAACTTCACTTTTTCAGTTTCCACTCCCATTGTCCATTTTCAATATCAATTTCGCAAATTCCACTTCACTTTATCAAATTCCACTTCAATTTCAATTTTAACTCTTCAATTTTAACTTGAATTACAACACCCCAATTTCAACTTCACTTTTTCGGTTTCCTCCTCCACTTTTCAGTTTCAACACCATGTTCTCAACTTCAACATCAATTTTTAAAATTCCACTTCACTTCCAATTTTACCTTCAATTACAACACTCCAATTTGAACTTCACTTTATCAGTTTCCTTACTCATTTTCCAGTTTCAATATCAATTTCGCAAATTCCACTTCACTTTCAACTTCACTTTTTCAAATTCCACTTCACTTTCAATTTTAACTCTTCAATTTTAACTTGAATTACAACACTCCAATTTCAACTTCACTTTTTCAGTTTCCACTCCCAATGTCCATTTTCAATATCAATTTCGCAAATTCCACTTCACTTTTTCAAATTCCATTTCACTTCCAATTTTACCTTCAATTACAACACTCCAATTTCAACTTCACTTTTTCAGTTTCCACACTCATTTTCCAGTTTCAATATCAATTTCGCAAATTCCACTTCACTTTCAACTTCACTTTTTCAAATTCCACTTCACTTTCAACTTCACTTTTTCAAATTCCACTTCACTTTCAACTTCACTTTTTCAAATTCCACTTCACTTTCAATTTTAACTCTTCAATTTTAACTTGAATTACAACACCCCAATTTCAACTTCACTTTTTCAGTTTCCGCCTCCACTTTTCAGTTTCAACACCATCTTCTCAACTTCAACATCAATTTTTAAAATTCCATTTCACTTCCAATTTTACCTTCAATTACAACACTCCAATTTGAACTTCATTTTTTCAGTTTCCACACTCATTTTCCAGTTTCAATATCAATTTCGCAAATTTCGCTTCACATTCAACTTCACTTTTCCAAATTCCACTTCACTTTCAATTTTAACTCTTCAATTTTAACTTGAATTACAACAGTCCAATTTCAACTTCACTTTTTCAGTTTCCTCCTCCACTTTTCAGTTTCAACACCATCTTCTCAACTTCAACATAAATTTTTAAAATTCCACTTCACTTCCAATTTTACCTTCAATTACAACACTCCAATTTCAACATCACTTTTTCAGTTTCCACACTCATTTTCCAGTTTCAATATCAATTTCGCAAATTCCACTTCACTTTCAACTTCACTTTTTCAAATTCCATTTCACTTCCAATTTTACCTTCAATTACAACACTCCAATTTCAACTTCATTTTTCAGTTCCCACACTCATTTTCCAGTTTCAATATCAATTTCGCAAATTCCACTTCACTTTCAACTTCACTTTTTCAAATTCCACTTCACTTTCAATTTTAACGCTTCAATTTTAACTTGAATTACAACACTCCAATTTCAACTTCACTTTTTCAGTTTCCATACTCATTTTCCAGTTTCAATATCAATTTCTCAAATTCCACTTCACTTTCAACTTCACTTTTTCAAATTCCATTTCACTTCAAATTTTACCTTCAATTACAACACTCCAATTTCAACTTCACATTATCAGTTTCCACACTCATTTTCCAGTTTCAATATCAATTTCGCAAATTCCACTTCACTTTCAACTTCACTTTTTCAAATTCCACTTCACTTTCAATTTTAACTCTTCAATTTTAACTTGAATTACAACACTCCAATTTCAACTTCACTTTTTCAGTTTCCTCCTCCACTTTTCAGTTTCAACACCATCTTCTCAACTTCAACATAAATTTTTAAAATTCCACTTCACTTCCAATTTTACCTTCAATTACAACACTCCAATTTCAACATCACTTTTTCAGTTTCCACACTCATTTTCCAGTTTCAATATCAATTTCGCAAATTCCACTTCACTTTCAACTTCACTTTTTCAAATTCCACTTCACTTTCAACTTCACTTTTTCAAATTCCACTTCACTTTCAACTTCACAATTTCAAATTCCATTTCACTTCCAATTTTACCTTCAATTACAACACTCCAAATTCAACATCACTTTTTCAGTTTCCACACTCATTTTCCAGTTTCAATATCAATTTCGCAAATTCCACTTCACTTTCAACTTCACTTTTTCAAATTCCACTTCACTTTCAACTTCACTTTTTCAAATTCCACTTCACTTTCAACTTCACTTTTTCAAATTCCATTTCACTTCCAATTTTACCTTCAATTACAACACTCCAACTACAACTTCACTTTTCCAGTTTCCACACTCATTTTCCAGTTTCAATATCAATTTCGCAAATTCCACTTAACTTTCAACTTCACTTTTTCAAATTCCACTTCACTTTCAACTTCACTTTTTCAAATTCCACTTCACTTTCAATTTTAACTTCATTACGACACTCCAATTTCAACTTCACTTTTTCAGTTTCCACACTCATTTTTCAGTTTCAATATCAATTTCTCAAATTCTACTACACTGTCAATTTTATCTTCAATTTCAACACTCCAATTTCAACTTCACTTTTTCAGTTTCCACTCCCATTTTCCATTTTCAATATCAACTTCTCAAATTCCACTTCACTTTATCAAATTCCACTTCACTTTCAACTTCACTTTTTCAAATTCCACTTCACTTTCAATTTTAACTCTTCAATTTTAACTTGAATTACAACACTCCAATTTCAACTTCACTTTTTCAGTTTCCTCCTCCACTTTTCAGTTTCAACACCATCTTCTCAACTTCAACATCAATTTTTAAAATTCCACTTCACTTCCAATTTTACCTTCAATTACAACACTCCAATTTCAACTTCACTTTTTCAGTTTCCACACTCATTTTTTAGTTTCAATATCAATTTCTCAAATTCCACTTCACTTTCAACTTCACTTTTTCAAATTCCATTTCACTTCCAATTTTACCTTCAATTACAACACTCCAATTTCAACTTCACTTTTTCAGTTTCCACACTCATTTTCCAGTTTCAATATCAATTTCGCAAATTCCACTTCACTTTCAACTTCACTTTTTCAAATTCCACTTCACTTTCAATTTTAACTCTTCAATTTTAACTTGAATTACAACACTCCAATTTCAACATCACTTTTTCAGTTTCCACACTCATTTTCCAGTTTCAATATCAATTTCGCAAATTCCACTTCACTTTCAACTTCACTTTTTCAAATTCCACTTCACTTTCAACTTCACTTTTTCAAATTCCACTTCACTTTCAACTTCACTTTTTCAAATTCCATTTCACTTCCAATTTTACCTTCAATTACAACACTCCAATTACAACTTCACTTTTCCAGTTTCCACACTAATTTTCCAGTTTCAATATCAATTTCGCAAATTCCACTTCACTTTCAACTTCACTTTTTCAAATTCCACTTCACTTTCAACTTCACTTTTTCAAATTCCACTTCACTTTCAACTTCACAATTTCAAATTCCATTTCACTTCCAATTTTACCTTCAATTACAACACTCCAATTTCAACTTCACTTTTTCAGTTTCCACACTCATTTTCCAGTTTCAATATCAATTTCGCAAATTCCACTTCACTTTCAACTTCACTTTTTCAAATTCCACTTCACTTTCAACTTCACTTTTTCAAATTCCATTTCACTTCCAATTTTACCTTCAATTACAACACTCCAATTACAACTTCACTTTTCCAGTTTCCACACTCATTTTCCAGTTTCAATATCAATTTCGCAAATTCCACTTCACTTTCAACTTCACTTTTTCAAATTCCACTTCACTTTCAACTTCACTTTTTCAAATTCCACTTCACTTTCAACTTCACTTTTTCAAATTCCACTTCACTTCCAATTTTACCTTCAATTACAACACTCCAATTTCAACTTCACTTTTTCAGTTTCCACACTCATTTTCCAGTTTCAATATCAATTTCGCAAATTCCACTTCACTTTCAACTTCACTTTTTCAAATTCCACTTCACTTTCAACTTCACTTTTTCAAATTCCACTTCACTTTCAACTTCACTTTTTCAAATTCCACTTCACTTTCAATTTTAACTCTTCAATTTTAACTTGAATTACAACACCCCAATTTCAACTTCACTTTTTCAGTTTCCTCCTCCACTTTTCAGTTTCAACACCATCTTCTCAACTTCAACATCAATTTTTAAAATTCCATTTCACTTCCAATTTTACCTTCAATTACAACACTCCAATTTGAACTTCATTTTTTCAGTTTCCACACTCATTTTCCAGTTTCAATATCAATTTCGCAAATTTCGCTTCACATTCAACTTCACTTTTCCAAATTCCACTTCACTTTCAATTTTAACTCTTCAATTTTAACTTGAATTACAACACCCCAATTTCAACTTCACTTTTTCGGTTTCCTCCTCCACTTTTCAGTTTCAACACCATGTTCTCAACTTCAACATCAATTTTTAAAATTCCACTTCACTTCCAATTTTACCTTCAATTACAACACTCCAATTTGAACTTCACTTTATCAGTTTCCTTACTCATTTTCCAGTTTCAATATCAATTTCGCAAATTCCACTTCACTTTCAACTTCACTTTTTCAAATTCCACTTCACTTTCAATTTTAACTCTTCAATTTTAACTTGAATTACAACACTCCAATTTCAACTTCACTTTTTCAGTTTCCACTCCCAATGTCCATTTTCAATATCAATTTCGCAAATTCCACTTCACTTTTTCAAATTCCATTTCACTTCCAATTTTACCTTCAATTACAACACTCCAATTTCAACTTCACTTTTTCAGTTTCCACACTCATTTTCCAGTTTCAATATCAATTTCGCAAATTCCACTTCACTTTCAACTTCACTTTTTCAAATTCCACTTCACTTTCAACTTCACTTTTTCAAATTCCACTTCACTTTCAACTTCACTTTTTCAAATTCCACTTCACTTTCAATTTTAACTCTTCAATTTTAACTTGAATTACAACACCCCAATTTCAACTTCACTTTTTCAGTTTCCGCCTCCACTTTTCAGTTTCAACACCATCTTCTCAACTTCAACATCAATTTTTAAAATTCCATTTCACTTCCAATTTTACCTTCAATTACAACACTCCAATTTGAACTTCATTTTTTCAGTTTCCACACTCATTTTCCAGTTTCAATATCAATTTCGCAAATTTCGCTTCACATTCAACTTCACTTTTCCAAATTCCACTTCACTTTCAATTTTAACTCTTCAATTTTAACTTGAATTACAACACCCCAATTTCAACTTCACTTTTTCGGTTTCCTCCTCCACTTTTCAGTTTCAACACCATGTTCTCAACTTCAACATCAATTTTTAAAATTCCACTTCACTTCCAATTTTACCTTCAATTACAACACTCCAATTTCAACATCACTTTTTCAGTTTCCACACTCATTTTCCAGTTTCAATATCAATTTCGCAAATTCCACTTCACTTTCAACTTCACTTTTTCAAATTCCATTTCACTTCCAATTTTACCTTCAATTACAACACTCCAATTTCAACTTCATTTTTCAGTTCCCACACTCATTTTCCAGTTTCAATATCAATTTCGCAAATTCCACTTCACTTTCAACTTCACTTTTTCAAATTCCACTTCACTTTCAATTTTAACGCTTCAATTTTAACTTGAATTACAACACTCCAATTTCAACTTCACTTTTTCAGTTTCCATACTCATTTTCCAGTTTCAATATCAATTTCTCAAATTCCACTTCACTTTCAACTTCACTTTTTCAAATTCCATTTCACTTCAAATTTTACCTTCAATTACAACACTCCAATTTCAACTTCACATTATCAGTTTCCACACTCATTTTCCAGTTTCAATATCAATTTCGCAAATTCCACTTCACTTTCAACTTCACTTTTTCAAATTCCACTTCACTTTCAATTTTAACTCTTCAATTTTAACTTGAATTACAACACTCCAATTTCAACTTCACTTTTTCAGTTTCCTCCTCCACTTTTCAGTTTCAACACCATCTTCTCAACTTCAACATAAATTTTTAAAATTCCACTTCACTTCCAATTTTACCTTCAATTACAACACTCCAATTTCAACATCACTTTTTCAGTTTCCACACTCATTTTCCAGTTTCAATATCAATTTCGCAAATTCCACTTCACTTTCAACTTCACTTTTTCAAATTCCACTTCACTTTCAACTTCACTTTTTCAAATTCCACTTCACTTTCAACTTCACAATTTCAAATTCCATTTCACTTCCAATTTTACCTTCAATTACAACACTCCAATTTCAACATCACTTTTTCAGTTTCCACACTCATTTTCCAGTTTCAATATCAATTTCGCAAATTCCACTTCACTTTCAACTTCACTTTTTCAAATTCCACTTCACTTTCAACTTCACTTTTTCAAATTCCACTTCACTTTCAACTTCACTTTTTCAAATTCCATTTCACTTCCAATTTTACCTTCAATTACAACACTCCAACTACAACTTCACTTTTCCAGTTTCCACACTCATTTTCCAGTTTCAATATCAATTTCGCAAATTCCACTTAACTTTCAACTTCACTTTTTCAAATTCCACTTCACTTTCAACTTCACTTTTTCAAATTCCACTTCACTTTCAATTTTAACTTCATTACGACACTCCAATTTCAACTTCACTTTTTCAGTTTCCACACTCATTTTTCAGTTTCAATATCAATTTCTCAAATTCTACTACACTGTCAATTTTATCTTCAATTTCAACACTCCAATTTCAACTTCACTTTTTCAGTTTCCACTCCCATTTTCCATTTTCAATATCAACTTCTCAAATTCCACTTCACTTTATCAAATTCCACTTCACTTTCAACTTCACTTTTTCAAATTCCACTTCACTTTCAATTTTAACTCTTCAATTTTAACTTGAATTACAACACTCCAATTTCAACTTCACTTTTTCAGTTTCCTCCTCCACTTTTCAGTTTCAACACCATCTTCTCAACTTCAACATCAATTTTTAAAATTCCACTTCACTTCCAATTTTACCTTCAATTACAACACTCCAATTTCAACTTCACTTTTTCAGTTTCCACACTCATTTTTTAGTTTCAATATCAATTTCTCAAATTCCACTTCACTTTCAACTTCACTTTTTCAAATTCCATTTCACTTCCAATTTTACCTTCAATTACAACACTCCAATTTCAACTTCACTTTTTCAGTTTCCACACTCATTTTCCAGTTTCAATATCAATTTCGCAAATTCCACTTCACTTTCAACTTCACTTTTTCAAATTCCACTTCACTTTCAATTTTAACTCTTCAATTTTAACTTGAATTACAACACTCCAATTTCAACATCACTTTTTCAGTTTCCACACTCATTTTCCAGTTTCAATATCAATTTCGCAAATTCCACTTCACTTTCAACTTCACTTTTTCAAATTCCACTTCACTTTCAACTTCACTTTTTCAAATTCCACTTCACTTTCAACTTCACTTTTTCAAATTCCATTTCACTTCCAATTTTACCTTCAATTACAACACTCCAATTACAACTTCACTTTTCCAGTTTCCACACTAATTTTCCAGTTTCAATATCAATTTCGCAAATTCCACTTCACTTTCAACTTCACTTTTTCAAATTCCACTTCACTTTCAACTTCACTTTTTCAAATTCCACTTCACTTTCAACTTCACAATTTCAAATTCCATTTCACTTCCAATTTTACCTTCAATTACAACACTCCAATTTCAACTTCACTTTTTCAGTTTCCACACTCATTTTCCAGTTTCAATATCAATTTCGCAAATTCCACTTCACTTTCAACTTCACTTTTTCAAATTCCACTTCACTTTCAACTTCACTTTTTCAAATTGCATTTCACTTCCAATTTTACCTTCAATTACAACACTCCAATTACAACTTCACTTTTCCAGTTTCCACACTCATTTTCCAGTTTCAATATCAATTTCGCAAATTCCACTTCACTTTCAACTTCACTTTTTCAAATTCCACTTCACTTTCAACTTCACTTTTTCAAATTCCACTTCACTTTCAACTTCACTTTTTCAAATTCCACTTCACTTCCAATTTTACCTTCAATTACAACACTCCAATTTCAACTTCACTTTTTCAGTTTCCACACTCATTTTCCAGTTTCAATATCAATTTCGCAAATTCCACTTCACTTTCAACTTCACTTTTTCAAATTCCACTTCACTTTCAACTTCACTTTTTCAAATTCCACTTCACTTTCAACTTCACTTTTTCAAATTCCACTTCACTTTCAATTTTAACTCTTCAATTTTAACTTGAATTACAACACCCCAATTTCAACTTCACTTTTTCAGTTTCCTCCTCCACTTTTCAGTTTCAACACCATCTTCTCAACTTCAACATCAATTTTTAAAATTCCATTTCACTTCCAATTTTACCTTCAATTACAACACTCCAATTTGAACTTCATTTTTTCAGTTTCCACACTCATTTTCCAGTTTCAATATCAATTTCGCAAATTTCGCTTCACATTCAACTTCACTTTTCCAAATTCCACTTCACTTTCAATTTTAACTCTTCAATTTTAACTTGAATTACAACAGTCCAATTTCAACTTCACTTTTTCAGTTTCCTCCTCCACTTTTCAGTTTCAACACCATCTTCTCAACTTCAACATAAATTTTTAAAATTCCACTTCACTTCCAATTTTACCTTCAATTACAACACTCCAATTTCAACATCACTTTTTCAGTTTCCACACTCATTTTCCAGTTTCAATATCAATTTCGCAAATTCCACTTCACTTTCAACTTCACTTTTTCAAATTCCATTTCACTTCCAATTTTACCTTCAATTACAACACTCCAATTTCAACTTCATTTTTCAGTTCCCACACTCATTTTCCAGTTTCAATATCAATTTCGCAAATTCCACTTCACTTTCAACTTCACTTTTTCAAATTCCACTTCACTTTCAATTTTAACGCTTCAATTTTAACTTGAATTACAACACTCCAATTTCAACTTCACTTTTTCAGTTTCCATACTCATTTTCCAGTTTCAATATCAATTTCTCAAATTCCACTTCACTTTCAACTTCACTTTTTCAAATTCCATTTCACTTCCAATTTTACCTTCAATTACAACACTCCAATTTCAACTTCATTTTTCAGTTTCCACACTCATTTTCCAGTTTCAATATCAATTTCGCAAATTCCACTTAACTTTCAACTTCACTTTTTCAAATTCCACTTCACTTTCAACTTCACTTTTTCAAATTCCACTTCACTTTCAATTTTAACTTCATTACGACACTCCAATTTCAACTTCACTTTTTCAGTTTCCACACTCATTTTTCAGTTTCAATATCAATTTCTCAAATTCTACTACACTGTCAATTTTATCTTCAATTTCAACACTCCAATTTCAACTTCACTTTTTCAGTTTCCACTCCCATTTTCCATTTTCAATATCAACTTCTCAAATTCCACTTCACTTTATCAAATTCCACTTCACTTTCAACTTCACTTTTTCAAATTCCACTTCACTTTCAATTTTAACTCTTCAATTTTAACTTGAATTACAACACTCCAATTTCAACTTCACTTTTTCAGTTTCCTCCTCCACTTTTCAGTTTCAACACCATCTTCTCAACTTCAACATCAATTTTTAAAATTCCACTTCACTTCCAATTTTACCTTCAATTACAACACTCCAATTTCAACTTCACTTTTTCAGTTTCCACACTCATTTTCCAGTTTCAATATCAATTTCGCAAATTCCACTTCACTTTCAACTTCACTTTTTCAAATTCCACTTCACTTTCAATTTTAACTCTTCAATTTTAACTTGAATTACAACACTCCAATTTCAACATCACTTTTTCAGTTTCCACACTCATTTTCCAGTTTCAATATCAATTTCGCAAATTCCACTTCACTTTCAACTTCACTTTTTCAAATTCCACTTCACTTTCAACTTCACTTTTTCAAATTCCACTTCACTTTCAACTTCACTTTTTCAAATTCCATTTCACTTCCAATTTTACCTTCAATTACAACACTCCAATTACAACTTCACTTTTCCAGTTTCCACACTAATTTTCCAGTTTCAATATCAATTTCGCAAATTCCACTTCACTTTCAACTTCACTTTTTCAAATTCCACTTCACTTTCAACTTCACTTTTTCAAATTCCACTTCACTTTCAACTTCACAATTTCAAATTCCATTTCACTTCCAATTTTACCTTCAATTACAACACTCCAATTTCAACTTCACTTTTTCAGTTTCCACACTCATTTTCCAGTTTCAATATCAATTTCGCAAATTCCACTTCACTTTCAACTTCACTTTTTCAAATTCCACTTCACTTTCAACTTCACTTTTTCAAATTCCATTTCACTTCCAATTTTACCTTCAATTACAACACTCCAATTACAACTTCACTTTTCCAGTTTCCACACTCATTTTCCAGTTTCAATATCAATTTCGCAAATTCCACTTCACTTTCAACTTCACTTTTTCAAATTCCACTTCACTTTCAACTTCACTTTTTCAAATTCCACTTCACTTTCAACTTCACTTTTTCAAATTCCACTTCACTTTCAATTTTAACTCTTCAATTTTAACTTGAATTACAACACCCCAATTTCAACTTCACTTTTTCAGTTTCCTCCTCCACTTTTCAGTTTCAACACCATCTTCTCAACTTCAACATCAATTTTTAAAATTCCATTTCACTTCCAATTTTACCTTCAATTACAACACTCCAATTTGAACTTCATTTTTTCAGTTTCCACACTCATTTTCCAGTTTCAATATCAATTTCGCAAATTTCGCTTCACATTCAACTTCACTTTTCCAAATTCCACTTCACTTTCAATTTTAACTCTTCAATTTTAACTTGAATTACAACAGTCCAATTTCAACTTCACTTTTTCAGTTTCCTCCTCCACTTTTCAGTTTCAACACCATCTTCTCAACTTCAACATAAATTTTTAAAATTCCACTTCACTTCCAATTTTACCTTCAATTACAACACTCCAATTTCAACATCACTTTTTCAGTTTCCACACTCATTTTCCAGTTTCAATATCAATTTCGCAAATTCCACTTCACTTTCAACTTCACTTTTTCAAATTCCATTTCACTTCCAATTTTACCTTCAATTACAACACTCCAATTTCAACTTCATTTTTCAGTTCCCACACTCATTTTCCAGTTTCAATATCAATTTCGCAAATTCCACTTCACTTTCAACTTCACTTTTTCAAATTCCACTTCACTTTCAATTTTAACTCTTCAATTTTAACTTGAATTACAACACTCCAATTTCAACTTCACTTTTTCAGTTTCCTCCTCCACTTTTCAGTTTCAACACCATCTTCTCAACTTCAACATAAATTTTTAAAATTCCACTTCACTTCCAATTTTACCTTCAATTACAACACTCCAATTTCAACATCACTTTTTCAGTTTCCACACTCATTTTCCAGTTTCAATATCAATTTCGCAAATTCCACTTCACTTTCAACTTCACTTTTTCAAATTCCACTTCACTTTCAACTTCACTTTTTCAAATTCCACTTCACTTTCAACTTCACAATTTCAAATTCCATTTCACTTCCAATTTTACCTTCAATTACAACACTCCAATTTCAACATCACTTTTTCAGTTTCCACACTCATTTTCCAGTTTCAATATCAATTTCGCAAATTCCACTTCACTTTCAACTTCACTTTTTCAAATTCCACTTCACTTTCAACTTCACTTTTTCAAATTCCATTTCACTTCCAATTTTACCTTCAATTACAACACTCCAATTTCAACTTCACTTTTTCAGTTTCCACACTCATTTTCCAGTTTCAATATCAATTTCGCAAATTCCACTTCACTTTCAACTTCACTTTTTCAAATTCCACTTCACTTTCAATTTTAACTCTTCAATTTTAACTTGAATTACAACACTCCAATTTCAACATCACTTTTTCAGTTTCCACACTCATTTTCCAGTTTCAATATCAATTTCGCAAATTCCACTTCACTTTCAACTTCACTTTTTCAAATTCCACTTCACTTTCAACTTCACTTTTTCAAATTCCACTTCACTTTCAACTTCACTTTTTCAAATTCCATTTCACTTCCAATTTTACCTTCAATTACAACACTCCAATTACAACTTCACTTTTCCAGTTTCCACACTAATTTTCCAGTTTCAATATCAATTTCGCAAATTCCACTTCACTTTCAACTTCACTTTTTCAAATTCCACTTCACTTTCAACTTCACTTTTTCAAATTCCACTTCACTTTCAACTTCACAATTTCAAATTCCATTTCACTTCCAATTTTACCTTCAATTACAACACTCCAATTACAACTTCACTTTTTCAGTTTCCACACTCATTTTCCAGTTTCAATATCAATTTCGCAAATTCCACTTCACTTTCAACTTCACTTTTTCAAATTCCACTTCACTTTCAACTTCACTTTTTCAAATTCCACTTCACTTTCAACTTCACTTTTTCAAATTCCACTTCACTTCCAATTTTACCTTCAATTACAACACTCCAATTTCAACTTCACTTTTTCAGTTTCCACACTCATTTTCCAGTTTCAATATCAATTTCGCAAATTCCACTTCACTTTCAACTTCACTTTTTCAAATTCCACTTCACTTTCAACTTCACTTTTTCAAATTCCACTTCACTTTCAACTTCACTTTTTCATTTCCACTTCACTTTCAATTTTAACTCTTCAATTTTAACTTGAATTACAACACCCCAATTTCAACTTCACTTTTTCAGTTTCCTCCTCCACTTTTCAGTTTCAACACCATCTTCTCAACTTCAACATCAATTTTTAAAATTCCATTTCACTTCCAATTTTACCTTCAATTACAACACTCCAATTTGAACTTCATTTTTTCAGTTTCCACACTCATTTTCCAGTTTCAATATCAATTTCGCAAATTTCGCTTCACATTCAACTTCACTTTTCCAAATTCCCCTTCACTTTCAATTTTAACTCTTCAATTTTAACTTGAATTACAACAGTCCAATTTCAACTTCACTTTTTCAGTTTCCTCCTCCACTTTTCAGTTTCAACACCATCTTCTCAACTTCAACATAAATTTTTAAAATTCCACTTCACTTCCAATTTTACCTTCAATTACAACACTCCAATTTCAACATCACTTTTTCAGTTTCCACACTCATTTTCCAGTTTCAATATCAATTTCGCAAATTCCACTTCACTTTCAACTTCACTTTTTCAAATTCCACTTCACTTTCAACTTCACTTTTTCAAATTCCACTTCACTTTCAACTTCACAATTTCAAATTCCATTTCACTTCCAATTTTACCTTCAATTACAACACTCCAATTTCAACATCACTTTTTCAGTTTCCACACTCATTTTCCAGTTTCAATATCAATTTCGCAAATTCCACTTCACTTTCAACTTCACTTTTTCAAATTCCATTTCACTTCCAATTTTACCTTCAATTACAACACTCCAACTACAACTTCACTTTTCCAGTTTCCACACTCATTTTCCAGTTTCAATATCAATTTCGCAAATTCCACTTAACTTTCAACTTCACTTTTTCAAATTCCACTTCACTTTCAACTTCACTTTTTCAAATTCCACTTCACTTTCAATTTTAACTTCATTACGACACTCCAATTTCAACTTCACTTTTTCAGTTTCCACACTCATTTTTCAGTTTCAATATCAATTTCTCAAATTCTACTACACTGTCAATTTTATCTTCAATTTCAACACTCCAATTTCAACTTCACTTTTTCAGTTTCCACTCCCATTTTCCATTTTCAATATCAATTTCTCAAATTCCACTTCACTTTATCAAATTCCACTTCACTTTCAACTTCACTTTTTCAAATTCCACTTCACTTTCAATTTTAACTCTTCAATTTTAACTTGAATTACAACACTCCAATTTCAACTTCACTTTTTCAGTTTCCTCCTCCACTTTTCAGTTTCAACACCATCTTCTCAACTTCAACATCAATTTTTAAAATTCCACTTCACTTCCAATTTTACCTTCAATTACAACACTCCAATTTCAACTTCACTTTTTCAGTTTCCACACTCATTTTTTAGTTTCAATATCAATTTCTCAAATTCCACTTCACTTTCAACTTCACTTTTTCAAATTCCATTTCACTTCCAATTTTACCTTCAATTACAACACTCCAATTTCAACTTCACTTTTTCAGTTTCCACACTCATTTTCCAGTTTCAATATCAATTTCGCAAATTCCACTTCACTTTCAACTTCACTTTTTCAAATTCCACTTCACTTTCAATTTTAACTCTTCAATTTTAACTTGAATTACAACACTCCAATTTCAACATCACTTTTTCAGTTTCCACACTCATTTTCCAGTTTCAATATCAATTTCGCAAATTCCACTTCACTTTCAACTTCACTTTTTCAAATTCCACTTCACTTTCAACTTCACTTTTTCAAATTCCACTTCACTTTCAACTTCACTTTTTCAAATTCCATTTCACTTCCAATTTTACCTTCAATTACAACACTCCAATTACAACTTCACTTTTCCAGTTTCCACACTAATTTTCCAGTTTCAATATCAATTTCGCAAATTCCACTTCACTTTCAACTTCACTTTTTCAAATTCCACTTCACTTTCAACTTCACTTTTTCAAATTCCACTTCACTTTCAACTTCACAATTTCAAATTCCATTTCACTTCCAATTTTACCTTCAATTACAACACTCCAATTTCAACTTCACTTTTTCAGTTTCCACACTCATTTTCCAGTTTCAATATCAATTTCGCAAATTCCACTTCACTTTCAACTTCACTTTTTCAAATTCCACTTCACTTTCAACTTCACTTTTTCAAATTCCATTTCACTTCCAATTTTACCTTCAATTACAACACTCCAATTACAACTTCACTTTTCCAGTTTCCACACTCATTTTCCAGTTTCAATATCAATTTCGCAAATTCCACTTCACTTTCAACTTCACTTTTTCAAATTCCACTTCACTTTCAACTTCACTTTTTCAAATTCCACTTCACTTTCAACTTCACTTTTTCAAATTCCACTTCACTTCCAATTTTACCTTCAATTACAACACTCCAATTTCAACTTCACTTTTTCAGTTTCCACACTCATTTTCCAGTTTCAATATCAATTTCGCAAATTCCACTTCACTTTCAACTTCACTTTTTCAAATTCCACTTCACTTTCAACTTCACTTTTTCAAATTCCACTTCACTTTCAACTTCACTTTTTCAAATTCCACTTCACTTTCAATTTTAACTCTTCAATTTTAACTTGAATTACAACACCCCAATTTCAACTTCACTTTTTCAGTTTCCTCCTCCACTTTTCAGTTTCAACACCATCTTCTCAACTTCAACATCAATTTTTAAAATTCCATTTCACTTCCAATTTTACCTTCAATTACAACACTCCAATTTGAACTTCATTTTTTCAGTTTCCACACTCATTTTCCAGTTTCAATATCAATTTCGCAAATTCCACTTCACATTCAACTTCACTTTTCCAAATTCCACTTCACTTTCAATTTTAACTCTTCAATTTTAACTTGAATTACAACACTCCAATTTCAACTTCACTTTTTCAGTTTCCTCCTCCACTTTTCAGTTTCAACACCATCTTCTCAACTTCAACATAAATTTTTAAAATTCCACTTCACTTCCAATTTTACCTTCAATTACAACACTCCAATTTCAACATCACTTTTTCACTTTCCACACTCATTTTCCAGTTTCAATATCAATTTCGCAAATTCCACTTCACTTTCAACTTCACTTTTTCAAATTCCATTTCACTTCCAATTTTACCTTCAATTACAACACTCCAATTTCAACTTCATTTTTCAGTCCCCACACTCATTTTCCAGTTTCAATATCAATTTCGCAAATTCCACTTCACTTTCAACTTCACTTTTTCAAATTCCACTTCACTTTCAATTTTAACTCTTCAATTTTAACTTGAATTACAACACTCCAATTTCAACTTCACTTTTTCAGTTTCCATACTCATTTTCCAGTTTCAATATCAATTTCTCAAATTCCACTTCACTTTCAACTTCACTTTTTCAAATTCCATTTCACTTCAAATTTTACCTTCAATTACAACACTCCAATTTCAACTTCACATTATCAGTTTCCACACTCATTTTCCAGTTTCAATATCAATTTCGCAAATTCCACTTCACTTTCAACTTCACTTTTTCAAATTCCACTTCACTTTCAATTTTAACTCTTCAATTTTAACTTGAATTACAACACTCCAATTTCAACTTCACTTTTTCAGTTTCCTCCTCCACTTTTCAGTTTCAACACCATCTTCTCAACTTCAACATAAATTTTTAAAATTCCACTTCACTTCCAATTTTACCTTCAATTACAACACTCCAATTTCAACATCACTTTTTCAGTTTCCACACTCATTTACCAGTTTCAATATCAATTTCGCAAATTCCACTTCACTTTCAACTTCACTTTTTCAAATTCCACTTCACTTTCAACTTCACAATTTCAAATTCCATTTCACTTCCAATTTTACCTTCAATTACAACACTCCAATTTCAACATCACTTTTTCAGTTTCCACACTCATTTTCCAGTTTCAATATCAATTTCGCAAATTCCACTTCACTTTCAACTTCACTTTTTCAAATTCCACTTCACTTTCAACTTCACTTTTTCAAATTCCACTTCACTTTCAACTTCACTTTTTCAAATTCCATTTCACTTCCAATTTTACCTTCAATTACAACACTCCAACTACAACTTCACTTTTCCAGTTTCCACACTCATTTTCCAGTTTCAATATCAATTTCGCAAATTCCACTTAACTTTCAACTTCACTTTTTCAAA
This sequence comes from Lasioglossum pauxillum, assembly GCA_933228785.1. Classification (NCBI taxonomy): domain Eukaryota; kingdom Metazoa; phylum Arthropoda; class Insecta; order Hymenoptera; family Halictidae; genus Lasioglossum; species Lasioglossum pauxillum. Next base: position 27,315,032 of record OW121704.1, on the reverse strand, counting down.
TTCCACTTCACTTTCAACTTCACTTTTTCAAATTCCACTTCACTTTCAATTTTAACTTCATTACGACACTCCAATTTCAACTTCACTTTTTCAGTTTCCACACTCATTTTTCAGTTTCAATATCAATTTCTCAAATTCTACTACACTGTCAATTTTATCTTCAATTCCAACACTCCAATTTCAACTTCACTTTTTCAGTTTCCACTCCCATTTTCCATTTTCAATATCAATTTCTCAAATTCCACTTCACTTTATCAAATTCCACTTCACTTTCAACTTCACTTTTTCAAATTCCACTTCACTTTCAATTTTAACTCTTCAATTTTAACTTGAATTACAACACTCCAATTTCAACTTCACTTTTTCAGTTTCCTCCTCCACTTTTCAGTTTCAACACCATCTTCTCAACTTCAACATCAATTTTTATAATTCCACTTCACTTCCAATTTTACCTTCAATTACAACACTCCAATTTCAACTTCACTTTTTCAGTTTCCACACTCATTTTTTAGTTTCAATATCAATTTCTCAAATTCCACTTCACTTTCAACTTCACTTTTTCAAATTCCACTTCACTTTCAACTTCACTTTTTCAAATTCCATTTCACTTCCAATTTTACCTTCAATTACAACACTCCAATTACAACTTCACTTTTCCAGTTTCCACACTCATTTTCCAGTTTCAATATCAATTTCGCAAATTCCACTTCACTTTCAACTTCACTTTTTCAAATTCCACTTCACTTTCAACTTCACTTTTTCAAATTCCACTTCACTTTCAACTTCACTTTTTCAAATTCCATTTCACTTCCAATTTTACCTTCAATTACAACACTCCAATTTCAACTTCACTTTTTCAGTTTCCACACTCATTTTCCAGTTTCAATATCAATTTCGCAAATTCCACTTAACTTTCAACTTCACTTTTTCAAATTCCACTTCACTTCCAATTTTACCTTCAATTACAACACTCCAATTTCAACTTCACTTTTTCAGTTTCCACACTCATTTTTTAGTTTCAATATCAATTTCTCAAATTCCACTTCACTTTCAACTTCACTTTTTCAAATTCCATTTCACTTCCAATTTTACCTTCAATTACAACACTCCAATTTCAACTTCACTTTTTCAGTTTCCACACTCATTTTCCAGTTTCAATATCAATTTCGCAAATTCCACTTCACTTTCAACTTCACTTTTTCAAATTCCACTTCACTTTCAACTTCACTTTTTCAAATTCCACTTCACTTTCAACTTCACAATTTCAAATTCCATTTCACTTCCAATTTTACCTTCAATTACAACACTCCAATTTCAACTTCACTTTTTCAGTTTCCACACTCATTTTCCAGTTTCAATATCAATTTCGCAAATTCCACTACACTTTTAACTTCACTTTTTCAAATTCCACTTCACTTTCAACTTCACTTTTTCAAATTCCACTTCACTTTCAACTTCACTTTTTCAAATTCCACTTCACTTTCAATTTTAACTCTTCAATTTTAACTTGAATTACAACACTCCAATTTCAACTTCACTTTTTCAGTTTCCTCCTCCACTTTTCAGTTTCAACACCATCTTCTCAACTTCAACATCAATTTTTAAAATTCCACTTCACTTCCAATTTTACCTTCAATTACAACACTCCAATTTCAACTTCACTTTTTCAGTTTCCACACTCATTTTCCTGTTTCAATATCAATTTCGCAAATTCCACTTCACTTTCAACTTCACTTTTTCAAATTCCACTTCACTTTCAACTTCACTTTTTCAAATTCCACTTCACTTTCAACTTCACTTTTTCAAATTCCACTTCACTTTCAACTTCACTTTTTCAAATTCCACTTCACTTTCAATTTTAACTTCAATACAACACTCCAATTTCAACTTCACTTTTTCAGTTTCCACTCCCATTGTCCATTTTCAATATCAATTTCGCAAATTCCACTTCACTTTATCAAATTCCACTTCACTTTCAATTTTAACTCTTCAATTTTAACTTGAATTACAACACTCCAATTTCAACTTCACTTTTTCAGTTTCCTCCTCCACTTTTCAGTTTCAACACCATCTTCTCAACTTCAACATCAATTTTTAAAATTCCACTTCACTTCCAATTTTACCTTCAATTACAACACTCCAATTTCAACTTCACTTTTTCAGTTTCCACACTCATTTTCCAGTTTCAATATCAATTTCGCAAATTCCACTTCACTTTCAACTTCACTTTTTCAAATTCCACTTCACTTTCAATTTTAACTTCAATACAACACTCCAATTTCAACTTCACTTTTTCAGTTTCCACTCCCATTGTCCATTTTCAATATCAATTTCGCAAATTCCACTTCACTTTATCAAATTCCACTTCACTTTCAATTTCAACTCTTCAATTTTAACTTGAATTACAACACTCCAATTTCAACTTCACTTTTTCAGTTTCCTCCTCCACTTTTCAGTTTCAATATCAATTTCTCAAATTCCACTTCACTTTCAACTTCACTTTTTCAAATTCCATTTCACTTCCAATTTTACCTTCAATTACAACACTCCAATTTCAACTTCACTTTTTCAGTTTCCACACTCATTTACCAGTTTCAATATCAATTTCGCAAATTCCACTTCACTTTCAACTCCACTTTTTCAAATTCCACTTCACTTTCAACTTCACTTTTTCAAATTCCACTTCACTTTCAACTTCACAATTTCAAATTCCATTTCACTTCCAATTTTACCTTCAATTACAACACTCCAATTTCAACTTCACTTTTTCAGTTTCCACACTCATTTTCCAGTTTCAATATCAATTTCGCAAATTCCACTACACTTTTAACTTCACTTTTTCAAATTCCACTTCACTTTCAACTTCACTTTTTCAAATTCCACTTCACTTTCAACTTCACTTTTTCAAATTCCACTTCACTTTCAATTTTAACTCTTCAATTTTAACTTGAATTACAACACTCCAATTTCAACTTCACTTTTTCAGTTTCCTCCTCCACTTTTCAGTTTCAACACCATCTTCTCAACTTCAACATCAATTTTTAAAATTCCACTTCACTTCCAATTTTACCTTCAATTACAACACTCCAATTTCAACTTCACTTTTTCAGTTTCCACACTCATTTTCCAGTTTCAATATCAATTTCGCAAATTCCACTTCACTTTCAACTTCACTTTTTCACATTCCTCTTCATTTTCAATTTTAACTTCAATACAACACTCCAATTTCAACTTCACTTTTTCAGTTTCCACTCCCATTGTCCATTTTCAATATCAATTTCGCAAATTCCACTTCACTTTATCAAATTCCACTTAACTTTCAATTTTAACTCTTCAATTTTAACTTGAATTACAACACTCCAATTTCAACTTCACTTTTTCAGTTTCCTCCTCCACTTTTCAGTTTCAACACCATCTTCTCAACTTCAACATCAATTTTTAAAATTCCACTTCACTTCCAATTTTACCTTCAATTACAACACTCCAATTTCAACTTCACTTTTTCAGTTTCCACACTCATTTTCCTATTTCAATATCAATTTCGCAAATTCCACTTCACTTTCAACTTCACTTTTTCAAATTCCACTTCACTTTCAACTTCACTTTTTCAAATTCCACTTCACTTTCAACTTCACTTTTTCAAATTCCACTTCACTTTCAATTTTAACTCTTCAATTTTAACTTGAATTACAAAACTCCAATGTCAACTTCACTTTTTCAGTTTCCTCCTCCACTTTTCAGTTTCAACACCATCTTCTCAACTTCAACATCAACTTTTAAAATTCCACTTCTCTTCCAATTTTACCTTCAATTACAACACTCCAATTTCAACTTCACTTTTTCAGTTTCCACACTCATTTTCCAGTTTCAATATCAATTTCGCAAATTCCACTTCACTTTCAACTTCACTTTTTCAAATTCCACTTCACTTTCAATTTTAACTTCAATACAACACTCCAATTTCAACTTCACTTTTTCAGTTTCCACTCCCATTGTCCATTTTCAATATCAATTTCGCAAATTCCACTTCACTTTATCAAATTCCACTTCACTTTCAATTTCAACTCTTCAATTTTAACTTGAATTACAACACTCCAATTTCAACTTCACTTTTTCAGTTTCCTCCTCCACTTTTCAGTTTCAATATCAATTTCTCAAATTCCACTTCACTTTCAACTTCACTTTTTCAAATTCCATTTCACTTCCAATTTTACCTTCAATTACAACACTCCAATTTCAACTTCACTTTTTCAGTTTCCACACTCATTTTCCAGTTTCAATATCAATTTCGCAAATTCCACTTCACTTTCAACTCCACTTTTTCAAATTCCACTTCACTTTCAACTTCACTTTTTCAAATTCCACTTCACTTTCAACTTCACAATTTCAAATTCCATTTCACTTCCAATTTTACCTTCAATTACAACACTCCAATTTCAACTTCACTTTTTCAGTTTCCACACTCATTTTCCAGTTTCAATATCAATTTCGCAAATTCCACTACACTTTTAACTTCACTTTTTCAAATTCCACTTCACTTTCAACTTCACTTTTTCAAATTCCACTTCACTTTCAACTTCACTTTTTCAAATTCCACTTCACTTTCAATTTTAACTCTTCAATTTTAACTTGAATTACAACACTCCAATTTCAACTTCACTTTTTCAGTTTCCTCCTCCACTTTTCAGTTTCAACACCATCTTCTCAACTTCAACATCAATTTTTAAAATTCCACTTCACTTCCAATTTTACCTTCAATTACAACACTCCAATTTCAACTTCACTTTTTCAGTTTCCACACTCATTTTCCTGTTTCAATATCAATTTCGCAAATTCCACTTCACTTTCAACTTCACTTTTTCAAATTCCACTTCACTTTCAACTTCACTTTTTCAAATTCCACTTCACTTTCAACTTCACTTTTTCAAATTCCACTTCACTTTCAATTTTAACTCTTCAATTTTAACTTGAATTACGAAACTCCAATGTCAACTTCACTTTTTCAGTTTCCTCCTCCACTTTTCAGTTTCAACACCATCTTCTCAACTTCAACATCAATTTTTAAAATTCCACTTCACTTCCAATTTTACCTTCAATTACAACACTCCAATTTCAACTTCACTTTTTCAGTTTCCACACTCATTTTCCAGTTTCAATATCAATTTCGCAAATTCCACTTCACTTTCAACTTCACTTTTTCACATTCCACTTCACTTTCAATTTTAACTTCAATACAACACTCCAATTTCAACTTCACTTTTTCAGTTTCCACTCCCATTGTCCATTTTCAATATCAATTTCGCAAATTCCACTTCACTTTATCAAATTCCACTTAACTTTCAATTTTAACTCTTCAATTTTAACTTGAATTACAACACTCCAATTTCAACTTCACTTTTTCAGTTTCCTCCTCCACTTTTCAGTTTCAACACCATCTTCTCAACTTCAACATCAATTTTTAAAATTCCACTTCACTTCCAATTTTACCTTCAATTACAACACTCCAATTTCAACTTCACTTTTTCAGTTTCCACACTCATTTTCCTGTTTCAATATCAATTTCGCAAATTCCACTTCACTTTCAACTTCACTTTTTCAAATTCCACTTCACTTTCAACTTCACTTTTTCAAATTCCACTTCACTTTCAACTTCACTTTTTCAAATTCCACTTCACTTTCAATTTTAACTCTTCAATTTTAACTTGAATTACAAAACTCCAATGTCAACTTCACTTTTTCAGTTTCCTCCTCCACTTTTCAGTTTCAACACCATCTTCTCAACTTCAACATCAACTTTTAAAATTCCACTTCACTTCCAATTTTACCTTCAATTACAACACTCCAATTTCAACTTCACTTTTTCAGTTTCCACACTCATTTTCCAGTTTCAATATCAATTTCGCAAATTCCACTTCACTTTCAACTTCACTTTTTCAAATTCCATTTCACTTCCAATTTTAACTTCAATACAACACTCCAATTTCAACTTCACTTTTTCAGTTTCCACACTCATTTTTCAGTTTCAATATCAATTTCTCAAATTCCACTACACTATCAATTTTATCTTCAATTTCAACACTCCAATTTCAACTTCACTTTTTCAGATTCCACTCCCATTTTCCATTTTCAATATCAATTTCTCAAATTCCACTTCACTTTATCAAATTCCACTTCACTTTCAACTTCACTTTTTCAAATTCCACTTCACTTTCAATTTTAACTCTTCAATTTTAACTTGAATTACAACACTCCAATTTCAACTTCACTTTTTCAGTTTCCTCCCCACTTTTCAGTTTCAACACCATCTTCTCAACTTCAACATCAATTTTTAAAATTCCACTTCACTTCCAATTTTACCTTCAATTACAACACTCCAATTTCAACTTCACTTTTTCAGTTTCCACACTCATTTTTTAGTTTCAATATCAATTTCTCAAATTCCACTTCACTTTCAACTTCACTTTTTCAAATTGTATTTCACTTCCAATTTTACCTTCAATTACAACACTCCAATTTCAACTTCACTTTTTCAGTTTCCTCATTTATTTTCCAGTTTCAATATCAATTTCGCAAATTCCACTTCACTTTCAACTTCACTTTTTCAAATTCCACTTCACTTTCAACTTCACTTTTTCAAATTCCACTTCACTTTCAACTTCACAATTTCAAATTCCATTTCACTTCCAATTTTACCTTCAATTACAACACTCCAATTTCAACTTCACTTTTTCAGTTTCCACACTCATTTTCCAGTTTCAATATCAATTTCGCAAATTCCACTACACTTTCAACTTCACTTTTTCAAATTCCACTTCACTTTCAATTTTAACTTCATTACAACACTCCAATTTCAACTTCACTTTATCAGTTTCCTCACTCATTTTCCAGTTTCAATATCAATTTTTCAAATTCCACTTCACTTTCAACTTCACTTTTTCAAATTCCACTTCACTTTCAACTTCACTTTTTCAAATTCCACTTCACTTTCAATTTTAACTCTTCAATTTTAACTTGAATTACAAAACTCCAATGTCAACTTCACTTTTTCAGTTTCCTCCTCCACTTTTCAGTTTCAATATCAATTTCTCAAATTCCACTTCACTTTCAACTTCACTTTTTCAAATTCCATTTCACTTCCAATTTTACCTTCAATTACAACACTCCAATTTCAACTTCACTTTTTCAGTTTCCACACTCATTTTCCAGTTTCAATATCAATTTCGCAAATTCCACTTCACTTTCAACTTCACTTTTTCAAATTCCACTTCACTTTCAACTTCACTTTTTCAAATTCCACTTCACTTTCAACTTCACTTTTTCAAATTCCACTTCACTTTCCATTTTAACTCTTCAATTTTAACTTGAATTACAACACCCCAATTTCAACTTCACTTTTTCAGTTTCCTCCTCCACTTTTCAGTTTCAACACCATCTTCTCAACTTCAACATCAATTTTTAAAATTCCACTTCACTTCCAATTTTACCTTCAATTACAACACTCCAATTTCAACATCACTTTTTCAGTTTCCACACTCATTTTCCAGTTTCAATATCAATTTCGCAAATTCCACTTCACTTTCAAATTCACTTTTTCAAATTCCATTTCACTTCCAATTTTACCTTCAATTACAACACTCCAATTTCAACTTCATTTTTCAGTTTCCACACTCATTTTCCAGTTTCAATATCAATTTCGCAAATTCCACTTCACTTTCAACTTCACTTTTTCAAATTCCACTTCACTTTCAATTTTAACTCTTCAATTTTAACTTGAATTACAACACTCCAATTTCAACTTCACTTTTTCAGTTTCCTCCTCCACTTTTCAGTTTCAACACCATCTTCTCAACTTCAACATAAATTTTTAAAATTCCACTTCACTTCCAATTTTACCTTCAATTACAACACTCCAATTTCAACATCACTTTTTCAGTTTCCACACTCATTTTTCAGTTTCAATATCAATTTCTCAAATTCCACTACACTGTCAATTTTATCTTCAATTTCAACACTCCAATTTCAACTTCACTTTTTCAGTTTCCACTCCCATTTTCCATTTTCAATATCAATTTCTCAAATTCCACTTCACTTTATCAAATTCCACTTCACTTTCAACTTCACTTTTTCAAATTCCACTTCACTTTCAATTTTAACTCTTCAATTTTAACTTGAATTACAACACTCCAATTTCAACTTCACTTTTTCAGTTTCCTCCTCCACTTTTCAGATTCAACACCATCTTCTCAACTTCAACATCAATTTTTAAAATTCCACTTCACTTCCAATTTTACCTTCAATTACAACACTCCAATTTCAACTTCACTTTTCAGTTTCCACACTCATTTTCCAGTTTCAATATCAATTTCGCAAATTCCACTTCACTTTCAACTTCACTTTTTCAAATTCCACTTCACTTTCAACTTCACTTTTTCAAATTCCACTTCACTTTCAACTTCACTTTTTCAAATTCCACTTCACTTTCAATTTTAACTCTTCAATTTTAACTTGAATTACAAAACTCCAATGTCAACTTCACTTTTTCAGTTTCCTCCTCCACTTTTCAGTTTCAACACCATCTTCTCAACTTCAACATCAATTTTTAAAATTCCACTTCATTTCCAATTTTACCTTCAATTACAACACTCCAATTTCAACTTCACTTTTTCAGTTTCCACACTCATTTTCCAGTTTCAATATCAATTTCGCAAATTCCACTTCACTTTCAACTTCACTTTTTCAAATTCCACTTCACTTTCAATTTTAACTTCATTACAACACTCCAATTTCAACTTCACTTTTTCAGTTTCCACTCCCATTGTCCATTTTCAATATCAATTTCTCAAATTCCACTTCACTTTATCAAATTCCACTTCACTTTCAATTTTAACTCTTCAATTTTAACTTGAATTACAACACTCCAATTTCAACTTCACTTTTTCAGTTTCCTCCTCCACTTTTCAGTTTCAATATCAATTTCTCAAATTCCACTTCACTTTCAACTTCACTTTTTCAAATTCCATTTCACTTCCAATTTTACCTTCAATTACAACACTCCAATTTCAACTTCACTTTTTCAGTTTCCACACTCATTTTCCAGTTTCAATATCAATTTCGCAAATTCCACTTCACTTTCAACTTCACTTTTTCAAATACCACTTCACTTTCAACTTCACTTTTTCAAAATCCACTTCACTATCAACTTCACTTTTTCAAATTCCATTTCACTTCCAATTTTACCTTCAATTACAACACTCCAATTTCAACTTCACTTTTTCAGTTTCCACACTCATTTTCCAGTTTCAATATCAATTTCGCAAATTCCACTTCACTTTCAACTTCACTTTTTCAAATTCCACTTCACTTTCAACTTCACTTTTTCAAATTCCACTACACTTTCAACTTCACTTTTTCAAATTCCACTTCACTTTCAATTTTAACTCTTCAATTTTAACTTGAATTACAACACCCCAATTTCAACTTCACTTTTTCGGTTTCCTCCTCCACTTTTCAGTTTCAACACCATGTTCTCAACTTCAACATCAATTTTTAAAATTCCACTTCACTTCCAATTTTACCTTCAATTACAACACTCCAATTTGAACTTCACTTTATCAGTTTCTTACTCATTTTCCAGTTTCAATATCAATTTCGCAAATTCCACTTCACTTTCAACTTCACTTTTTCAAATTCCACTTCACTTTCAACTTCACTTTTTCAAATTCCAATTCACTTTCAACTTCACTTTTTCAAATTCCACTTCACTTTCAATTTTAACTCTTCAATTTTAACTTGAATTACAACACTCCAATTTCAACTTCACATTTTCAGTTTCCACTCCCATTGTCCATTTTCAATATCAATTTCGCAAATTCCACTTCACTTTCAATTTTAACTCTTCAATTTTAACTTGAATTACAACACTCCAATTTCAACTTCACTTTTTCAGTTTCCTCCTCCACTTTTCAGTTTCAATATCAATTTCTCAAATTCCACTTCACTTTCAACTTCACTTTTTCAAATTCCATTTCACTTCCAATTTTACCTTCAATTACAACACTCCAATTTCAACTTCACTTTTTCAGTTTCCACACTCATTTTCCAGTTTCAATATCAATTTCGCAAATTCCACTTCACTTTCAACTTCACTTTTTCAAATTCTACTTCACTTTCAACTTCACTTTTTCAAATTCCACTTCACTTTCAACTTCACTTTTTCAAATTCCACTTCACTTTCAACTTCACTTTTTCAAATTCCACTTCACTTTCAATTTTAACTCTTCAATTTTAACTTGAATTACAAAACTCCAATGTCAACTTCACTTTTTCAGTTTCCTCCTCCACTTTTCAGTTTCAACACCATCTTCTCAACTTCAACATCAATTTTTAAAATTCCACTTCACTTCCAATTTTACCTTCAATTACAACACTCCAATTTCAACTTCACTTTTTCAGTTTCCACTCCCATTGTCCATTTTCAATATCAATTTCTCAAATTCCACTTCACTTTATCAAATTCCACTTCACTTTCCATTTTAACTCTTCAATTTTAACTTGAATTACAACACTCCAATTTCAACTTCACTTTTTCAGTTTCCTCCTCCACTTTTCAGTTTCAATATCAATTTCTCAAATTCCACTTCACTTTCAACTTCACTTTTACAAATTCCATTTCACTTCCAATTTTACCTTCAATTACAACACTCCAATTTCAACTTCACTTTTTCAGTTTCCACACTCATTTTCCAGTTTCAATATCAATTTCGCAAATTCCACTTCACTTTCAACTTCACTTTTTCAAATTCCACTTCACTTTCAACTTCACTTTTTCAAATTCCACTTCACTTTCAACTTCACTTTTTCAAATTCCACTTCACTTTCAACTTCACTTTTTCAAATTCCACTTCACTTTCAATTTTAACTCTTCAATTTTAACTTGAATTACAAAACTCCAATGTCAACTTCACTTTTTCAGTTTCCTCCTCCACTTTTCAGTTTCAACACCATCTTCTCAACTTCAACATCAATTTTTAAAATTCCACTTCACTTCCAATTTTACCTTCAATTACAACACTCCAATTTCAACTTCACTTTTTCAGTTTCCACTCCCATTGTCCATTTTCAATATCAATTTCTCAAATTCCACTTCACTTTATCAAATTCCACTTCACTTTCCATTTTAACTCTTCAATTTTAACTTGAATTACAACACTAAAATTTCAACTTCACTTTTTCAGTTTCCTCCTCCACTTTTCAGTTTCAATATCAATTTCTCAAATTCCACTTCACTTTCAACTTCACTTTTTCAAATTCCATTTCACTTCCAATTTTACCTTCAATTACAACACTCCAATTTCAACTTCACTTTTTCAGTTTCCACACTCATTTTCCAGTTTCAATATCAATTTCGCAAATTCCACTTCACTTTCAACTTCACTTTTTCAAATTCCACTTCACTTTCAACTTCACTTTTTCAAATTCCACTTCACTTTCAACTTCACTTTTTCAAATTTCATTTCACTTCCAATTTTAACTTGAATTACAACACTCCAATTTCAACTTCACTTTTTCAGTTTCCACTCCCATTGTCCATTTTCAATATCAATTTCGCAAATTCCACTTCACTTTCAATTTTAACTCTTCAATTTTAACTTGAATTACAACACTCCAATTTCAACTTCACTTTTTCAGTTTCCTCCTCCACTTTTCAGTTTCAATATCAATTTCTCAAATTCCACTTCACTTTCAACTTCACTTTTTCAAATTCCACTTCACTTTCAACTTCACTTTTTCAAATTCCACTTCACTTTCAACATCACTTTTTCAAATTCCACTTCACTTTCAATTTTAACTCTTCAATTTTAACTTGAATTACAACACCCCAATTTCAACTTCACTTTTTCAGTTTCCTCCTCCACTTTTCAGTTTCAACACCATCTTCTCAACTTCAACATCAATTTTTAAAATTCCATTTCACTTCCAATTTTACCTTCAATTACAACACTCCAATTTGAACTTCATTTTTTCTGTTTCAACACTCATTTTCCAGTTTCAATATCAATTTCGCAAATTCCACTTCACTTTCAACTTCACTTTTCCAAATTCCACTTCACTTTCAATTTTAACTCTTCAATTTTAACTTGAATTACAACACTCCAATTTCAACTTCACTTTTTCAGTTTCCTCCTCCACTTTTCAGTTTCAACACCATCTTCTCAACTTCAACATAAATTTTTAAAATTCCACTTCACTTCCAATTTTACCTTCAATTACAACACTCCAATTTCAACATCACTTTTTCAGTTTCCACACTCATTTTCCAGTTTCAATATCAATTTCGCAAATTCCACTTCACTTTCAACTTCACTTTTTCAAATTCCATTTCACTTCCAATTTTACCTTCAATTACAACACTCCAATTTCAACTTCATTTTTCAGTTTCCACACTCATTTTCCAGTTTCAATATCAATTTCTCAAATTCCACTTCACTTTCAACTTCACTTTTTCAAATTCCATTTCACTTCCAATTTTACCTTCAATTACAACACTCCAATTTCAACTTCACTTTTTCAGTTTCCACACTCATTTTCCAGTTTCAATATCAATTTCTCAAATTCCACTTCACTTTCAACTTCACTTTTTCAAATTCCATTTCACTTCCAATTTTACCTTCAATTACAACACTGTAATTTCAACTTCACTTTTTCAGTTTCCACACTCATTTTCCAGTTTCAATATCAATTTCGCAAATTCCACTTCACTTTCAACTTCACTTTTTCAAATTCCACTTCACTTTCAATTTTAACTTCATTACGACACTCCAATTTCAACTTCACTTTTTCAGTTTCCACACTCATTTTTCAGTTTCAATATCAATTTCCCAAATTCCACTACACTGTCAATTTTATCTTCAATTTCAACACTCCAATTTCAACTTCACTTTTTCAGTTCCCACTCCCATTTTCCATTTTCAATATCAATTTCTCAAATTCCACTTCACTTTATCAAATTCCACTTCACTTTCAACTTCACTTTTTCAAATTCCACTTAACTTTCAATTTTAACTCTTCAATTTTAACTTGAATTACAAAACTCCAATGTCAACTTCACTTTTTCAGTTTCCTCCTCCACTTTTCAGTTTCAACACCATCTTCTCAACTTCAACATCAATTTTTAAAATTCCACTTCACTTCCAATTTTACCTTCAATTACAACACTCCAATTTCAACTTCACTTTTTCAGTTTCCACACTCATTTTCCAGTTTCAATATCAATTTCGCAAATTCCACTTCACTTTCAACTTCACTTTTTCAAATTCCACTTCACTTTCAATTTTAACTTCATTACAACACTCCAATTTCAACTTCACTTTTTCAGTTTCCACTCCCATTGTCCATTTTCAATATCAATTTCTCAAATTCCACTTCACTTTATCAAATTCCACTTCACTTTCAATTTTAACTCTTCAATTTTAACTTGAATTACAACACTCCAATTTCAACTTCACTTTTTCAGTTTCCTCCTCCACTTTTCAGTTTCAATATCAATTTCTCAAATTCCACTTCACTTTCAACTTCACTTTTTCAAATTCCATTTCACTTCCAATTTTACCTTCAATTACAACACTCCAATTTCAACTTCACTTTTTCAGTTTCCACACTCATTTTCCAGTTTCAATATCAATTTCGCAAATTCCACTTCACTTTCAACTTCACTTTTTCAAATTCCACTTCACTTTCAACTTCACTTTTTCAAATTCCACTTCACTTTCAACTTCACTTTTTCAAATTCCATTTCACTTCCAATTTTAACTTGAATTACAACACTCCAATTTCAACTTCACTTTTTCAGTTTCCACTCCCATTGTCCATTTTCAATATCAATTTCGCAAATTCCACTTCACTTTCAATTTTAACTCTTCAATTTTAACTTGAATTACAACACTCCAATTTCAACTTCACTTTTTCAGTTTCCTCCTCCACTTTTCAGTTTCAATATCAATTTCTCAAATTCCACTTCACTTTCAACTTCACTTTTTCAAATTCCATTTCACTTCCAATTTTACCTTCAATTACAACACCCCAATTTCAACTTCACTTTTTCAGTTTCCTCCTCCACTTTTCAGTTTCAACACCATCTTCTCAACTTCAACATCAATTTTTAAAATTCCATTTCACTTCCAATTTTACCTTCAATTACAACACTCCAATTTGAACTTCATTTTTTCAGTTTCCACACTCATTTTCCAGTTTCAATATCAATTTCGCAAATTCCACTTCACTTTCAACTTCACTTTTCCAAATTCCACTTCACTTTCAATTTTAACTCTTCAATTTTAACTTGAATTACAAAACTCCAATGTCAACTTCACTTTTTCAGTTTCCTCCTCCACTTTTCAGTTTCAACACCATCTTCTCAACTTCAACATAAATTTTTAAAATTCCACTTCACTTCCAATTTTACCTTCAATTACAACACTCCAATTTCAACATCACTTTTTCAGTTTCCGCACTCATTTTCCAGTTTCAATATCAATTTCGCAAATTCCACTTCACTTTCAACTTCACTTTTTCAAATTCCATTTCACTTCCAATTTTACCTTCAATTACAACACTCCAATTTCAACTTCACTTTTTCAGTTTCCACACTCATTTTCCAGTTTCAATATCAATTTCTCAAATTCCACTTCACTTTCAACTTCACTTTTTCAAATTCCACTTCACTTTCAACTTCACTTTTTCAAATTCCACTTCACTCTCAACTTCACTTTTTCAAATTCCACTTCACTTTCAATTTTAGCTCTTCAATTTTAACTTGAATTACAACACTCCAATTTCAACTTCACTTTTTCAGTTTCCTCCTCCACTTTTCAGTTTCAACACCATCTTCTCAACTTCAACATCAATTTTTAAAATTCCACTTCACTTCCAATTTTACCTTCAATTACAACACTCCAATTTCAACTTAACTTTTCAGTTTCCACACTCATTTTCCAGTTTCAATATCAATTTCGCAAATTCCACTTCACTTTCAACTTCACTTTTTCAAATTCTACTTCACTTTCAACTTCACTTTTTCAAATTCCACTTCACTTTCAACTTCACTTTTTCAAATTCCACTTCACTTTCAACTTCACTTTTTCAAATTCCACTTCACTTTCAATTTTAACTCTTCAATTTTAACTTGAATTACAAAACTCCAATGTCAACTTCACTTTTTCAGTTTCCTCCTCCACTTTTCAGTTTCAACACCATCTTCTCAACTTCAACATCAATTTTTAAAATTCCACTTCACTTCCAATTTTACCTTCAATTACAACACTCCAATTTCAACTTCACTTTTTCAGTTTCCACTCCCATTGTCCATTTTCAATATCAATTTCTCAAATTCCACTTCACTTTATCAAATTCCACTTCACTTTCCATTTTAACTCTTCAATTTTAACTTGAATTACAACACTCCAATTTCAACTTCACTTTTTCAGTTTCCTCCTCCACTTTTCAGTTTCAATATCAATTTCTCAAATTCCACTTCACTTTCAACTTCACTTTTTCAAATTCCATTTCACTTCCAATTTTACCTTCAATTACAACACTCCAATTTCAACTTCACTTTTTCAGTTTCCACACTCATTTTCCAGTTTCAATATCAATTTCGCAAATTCCACTTCACTTTCAACTTCACTTTTTCAAATTCCACTTCACTTTCAACTTCACTTTTTCAAATTCCACTTCACTTTCAACTTCACTTTTTCAAATTCCACTTCACTTTCAACTTCACTTTTTCAAATTCCACTTCACTTTCAATTTTAACTCTTCAATTTTAACTTGAATTACAAAACTCCAATGTCAACTTCACTTTTTCAGTTTCCTCCTCCACTTTTCAGTTTCAACACCATCTTCTCAACTTCAACATCAATTTTTAAAATTCCACTTCACTTCCAATTTTACCTTCAATTACAACACTCCAATTTCAACTTCACTTTTTCAGTTTCCACTCCCATTGTCCATTTTCAATATCAATTTCTCAAATTCCACTTCACTTTATCAAATTCCACTTCACTTTCCATTTTAACTCTTCAATTTTAACTTGAATTACAACACTAAAATTTCAACTTCACTTTTTCAGTTTCCTCCTCCACTTTTCAGTTTCAATATCAATTTCTCAAATTCCACTTCACTTTCAACTTCACTTTTTCAAATTCCATTTCACTTCCAATTTTACCTTCAATTACAACACTCCAATTTCAACTTCACTTTTTCAGTTTCCACACTCATTTTCCAGTTTCAATATCAATTTCGCAAATTCCACTTCACTTTCAACTTCACTTTTTCAAATTCCACTTCACTTTCAACTTCACTTTTTCAAATTCCACTTCACTTTCAACTTCACTTTTTCAAATTTCATTTCACTTCCAATTTTAACTTGAATTACAACACTCCAATTTCAACTTCACTTTTTCAGTTTCCACTCCCATTGTCCATTTTCAATATCAATTTCGCAAATTCCACTTCACTTTCAATTTTAACTCTTCAATTTTAACTTGAATTACAACACTCCAATTTCAACTTCACTTTTTCAGTTTCCTCCTCCACTTTTCAGTTTCAATATCAATTTCTCAAATTCCACTTCACTTTCAACTTCACTTTTTCAAATTCCACTTCACTTTCAACTTTACTTTTTCAAATTCCACTTCACTTTCAACATCACTTTTTCAAATTCCACTTCACTTTCAATTTTAACTCTTCAATTTTAACTTGAATTACAACACCCCAATTTCAACTTCACTTTTTCAGTTTCCTCCTCCACTTTTCAGTTTCAACACCATCTTCTCAACTTCAACATCAATTTTTAAAATTCCATTTCACTTCCAATTTTACCTTCAATTACAACACTCCAATTTGAACTTCATTTTTTCTGTTTCAACACTCATTTTCCAGTTTCAATATCAATTTCGCAAATTCCACTTCACTTTCAACTTCACTTTTCCAAATTCCACTTCACTTTCAATTTTAACTCTTCAATTTTAACTTGAATTACAACACTCCAATTTCAACTTCACTTTTTCAGTTTCCTCCTCCACTTTTCAGTTTCAACACCATCTTCTCAACTTCAACATAAATTTTTAAAATTCCACTTCACTTCCAATTTTACCTTCAATTACAACACTCCAATTTCAACATCACTTTTTCAGTTTCCACACTCATTTTCCAGTTTCAATATCAATTTCGCAAATTCCACTTCACTTTCAACTTCACTTTTTCAAATTCCATTTCACTTCCAATTTTACCTTCAATTACAACACTCCAATTTCAACTTCATTTTTCAGTTTCCACACTCATTTTCCAGTTTCAATATCAATTTCTCAAATTCCACTTCACTTTCAACTTCACTTTTTCAAATTCCATTTCACTTCCAATTTTACCTTCAATTACAACACTCCAATTTCAACTTCACTTTTTCAGTTTCCACACTCATTTTCCAGTTTCAATATCAATTTCTCAAATTCCACTTCACTTTCAACTTCACTTTTTCAAATTCCATTTCACTTCCAATTTTACCTTCAATTACAACACTGTAATTTCAACTTCACTTTTTCAGTTTCCACACTCATTTTCCAGTTTCAATATCAATTTCGCAAATTCCACTTCACTTTCAACTTCACTTTTTCAAATTCCACTTCACTTTCAATTTTAACTTCATTACGACACTCCAATTTCAACTTCACTTTTTCAGTTTCCACACTCATTTTTCAGTTTCAATATCAATTTCCCAAATTCCACTACACTGTCAATTTTATCTTCAATTTCAACACTCCAATTTCAACTTCACTTTTTCAGTTCCCACTCCCATTTTCCATTTTCAATATCAATTTCTCAAATTCCACTTCACTTTATCAAATTCCACTTCACTTTCAACTTCACTTTTTCAAATTCCACTTAACTTTCAATTTTAACTCTTCAATTTTAACTTGAATTACAAAACTCCAATGTCAACTTCACTTTTTCAGTTTCCTCCTCCACTTTTCAGTTTCAACACCATCTTCTCAACTTCAACATCAATTTTTAAAATTCCACTTCACTTCCAATTTTACCTTCAATTACAACACTCCAATTTCAACTTCACTTTTTCAGTTTCCACACTCATTTTCCAGTTTCAATATCAATTTCGCAAATTCCACTTCACTTTCAACTTCACTTTTTCAAATTCCACTTCACTTTCAATTTTAACTTCATTACAACACTCCAATTTCAACTTCACTTTTTCAGTTTCCACTCCCATTGTCCATTTTCAATATCAATTTCTCAAATTCCACTTCACTTTATCAAATTCCACTTCACTTTCAATTTTAACTCTTCAATTTTAACTTGAATTACAACACTCCAATTTCAACTTCACTTTTTCAGTTTCCTCCTCCACTTTTCAGTTTCAATATCAATTTCTCAAATTCCACTTCACTTTCAACTTCACTTTTTCAAATTCCATTTCACTTCCAATTTTACCTTCAATTACAACACTCCAATTTCAACTTCACTTTTTCAGTTTCCACACTCATTTTCCAGTTTCAATATCAATTTCGCAAATTCCACTTCACTTTCAACTTCACTTTTTCAAATTCCACTTCACTTTCAACTTCACTTTTTCAAATTCCACTTCACTTTCAACTTCACTTTTTCAAATTCCATTTCACTTCCAATTTTAACTTGAATTACAACACTCCAATTTCAACTTCACTTTTTCAGTTTCCACTCCCATTGTCCATTTTCAATATCAATTTCGCAAATTCCACTTCACTTTCAATTTTAACTCTTCAATTTTAACTTGAATTACAACACTCCAATTTCAACTTCACTTTTTCAGTTTCCTCCTCCACTTTTCAGTTTCAATATCAATTTCTCAAATTCCACTTCACTTTCAACTTCACTTTTTCAAATTCCATTTCACTTCCAATTTTACCTTCAATTACAACACCCCAATTTCAACTTCACTTTTTCAGTTTCCTCCTCCACTTTTCAGTTTCAACACCATCTTCTCAACTTCAACATCAATTTTTAAAATTCCATTTCACTTCCAATTTTACCTTCAATTACAACACTCCAATTTGAACTTCATTTTTTCAGTTTCCACACTCATTTTCCAGTTTCAATATCAATTTCGCAAATTCCACTTCACTTTCAACTTCACTTTTCCAAATTCCACTTCACTTTCAATTTTAACTCTTCAATTTTAACTTGAATTACAACACTCCAATTTCAACTTCACTTTTTCAGTTTCCTCCTCCACTTTTCAGTTTCAACACCATCTTCTCAACTTCAACATAAATTTTTAAAATTCCACTTCACTTCCAATTTTACCTTCAATTACAACACTCCAATTTCAACATCACTTTTTCAGTTTCCGCACTCATTTTCCAGTTTCAATATCAATTTCGCAAATTCCACTTCACTTTCAACTTCACTTTTTCAAATTCCATTTCACTTCCAATTTTACCTTCAATTACAACACTCCAATTTCAACTTCATTTTTCAGTTTCCACACTCATTTTCCAGTTTCAATATCAATTTCTCAAATTCCACTTCACTTTCAACTTCACTTTTTCAAATTCCATTTCACTTCCAATTTTACCTTCAATTACAACACTCCAATTTCAACTTCACTTTTTCAGTTTCCACACTCATTTTCCAGTTTCAATATCAATTTCTCAAATTCCACTTCACTTTCAACTTCACTTTTTCAAATTCCATTTCACTTCCAATTTTACCTTCAATTACAACACTGTAATTTCAACTTCACTTTTTCAGTTTCCACACTCATTTTCCAGTTTCAATATCAATTTCGCAAATTCCACTTCACTTTCAACTTCACTTTTTCAAATTCCACTTCACTTTCAATTTTAACTTCATTACGACACTCCAATTTCAACTTCACTTTTTCAGTTTCCACACTCATTTTTCAGTTTCAATATCAATTTCCCAAATTCCACTACACTGTCAATATTATCTTCAATTTCAACACTCCAATTTCAACTTCACTTTTTCAGTTCCCACTCCCATTTTCCATTTTCAATATCAATTTCTCAAATTCCACTTCACTTTATCAAATTCCACTTCACTTTCAACTTCACTTTTTCAAATTCCACTTCACTTTCAATTTTAACTCTTCAATTTTAACTTGAATTACAAAACTCCAATGTCAACTTCACTTTTTCAGTTTCCTCCTCCACTTTTCAGTTTCAACACCATCTTCTCAACTTCAACATCAATTTTTAAAATTCCACTTCACTTCCAATTTTACCTTCAATTACAACACTCCAATTTCAACTTCACTTTTTCAGTTTCCACACTCATTTTCCAGTTTCAATATCAATTTCGCAAATTCCACTTCACTTTCAACTTCACTTTTTCAAATTCCACTTCACTTTCAATTTTAACTTCATTACAACACTCCAATTTCAACTTCACTTTTTCAGTTTCCACTCCCATTGTCCATTTTCAATATCAATTTCTCAAATTCCACTTCACTTTATCAAATTCCACTTCACTTTCAATTTTAACTCTTCAATTTTAACTTGAATTACAACACTCCAATTTCAACTTCACTTTTTCAGTTTCCTCCTCCACTTTTCAGTTTCAATATCAATTTCTCAAATTCCACTTCACTTTCAACTTCACTTTTTCAAATTCCATTTCACTTCCAATTTTACCTTCAATTACAACACTCCAATTTCAACTTCACTTTTTCAGTTTCCACACTCATTTTCCAGTTTCAATATCAATTTCGCAAATTCCACTTCACTTTCAACTTCACTTTTTCAAATTCCACTTCACTTTCAACTTCACTTTTTCAAATTCCACTTCACTTTCAACTTCACTTTTTCAAATTCCATTTCACTTCCAATTTTAACTTGAATTACAACACTCCAATTTCAACTTCACTTTTTCAGTTTCCACTCCCATTGTCCATTTTCAATATCAATTTCGCAAATTCCACTTCACTTTCAATTTTAACTCTTCAATTTTAACTTGAATTACAACACTCCAATTTCAACTTCACTTTTTCAGTTTCCTCCTCCACTTTTCAGTTTCAATATCAATTTCTCAAATTCCACTTCACTTTCAACTTCACTTTTTCAAATTCCATTTCACTTCCAATTTTACCTTCAATTACAACACCCCAATTTCAACTTCACTTTCTCAGTTTCCTCCTCCACTTTTCAGTTTCAACACCATCTTCTCAACTTCAACATCAATTTTTAAAATTCCATTTCACTTCCAATTTTACCTTCAATTACAACACTCCAATTTGAACTTCATTTTTTCAGTTTCCACACTTATTTTCCAGTTTCAATATCAATTTCGCAAATTCCACTTCACTTTCAACTTCACTTTTCCAAATTCCACTTCACTTTCAATTTTAACTCTTCAATTTTAACTTGAATTACAACACTCCAATTTCAACTTCACTTTTTCAGTTTCCTCCTCCACTTTTCAGTTTCAACACCATCTTCTCAACTTCAACATAAATTTTTAAAATTCCACTTCACTTCCAATTTTACCTTCAATTACAACACTCCAATTTGAACTTCATTTTTTCAGTTTCCACACTCATTTTCCAGTTTCAATATCAATTTCGCAAATTCCACTTCACTTTCAACTTCACTTTTTCAAATTCCATTTCACTTCCAATTTTACCTTCAATTACAACACTCCAATTTCAACTTCATTTTTCAGTTTCCACACTCATTTTCCAGTTTCAATATCAATTTCTCAAATTCCACTTCACTTTCAACTTCACTTTTTCAAATTCCATTTCACTTCCAATTTTACCTTCAATTACAACACTCCAATTTCAACTTCACTTTTTCAGTTTCCACACTCATTTTCCAGTTTCAATATCAATTTCGCAAATTCCACTACACTTTTAACTTCACTTTTTCAAATTCCACTTCACTTTCAACTTCACTTTTTCAAATTCCACTTCACTTTCAACTTCACTTTTTCAAATTCCACTTCACTTTCAATTTTAACTCTTCAATTTTAACTTGAATTACAACACTCCAATTTCAACTTCACTTTTTCAGTTTCCTCCTCCACTTTTCAGTTTCAACACCATCTTCTCAACTTCAACATCAATTTTTAAAATTCCACTTCACTTCCAATTTTACCTTCAATTACAACACTCCAATTTCAACTTCACTTTTTCAGTTTCCACACTCATTTTCCTGTTTCAATATCAATTTCGCAAATTCCACTTCACTTTCAACTTCACTTTTTCAAATTCCACTTCACTTTCAACTTCACTTTTTCAAATTCCACTTCACTTTCAACTTCACTTTTTCAGTTTCCACACTCATTTTCCAGTTTCAATATCAATTTCGCAAATTCCACTTCACTTTCAACTTCACTTTTTCAAATTCCACTTCACTTTCAATTTTAACTTCAATTACAACACTGTAATTTCAACTTCACTTTTTCAGTTTCCACTCCCATTGCCCATTTTCAATATCAATTTCGCAAATTCCACTTCACTTTATCAAATTCCACTTCACTTTCAATTTTAATTCTTCAATTTTAACTTGAATTACAACACTCAAATTTCAACTTCACTTTTTCAGTTTCCACACTCATTTTCCAGTTTCAATATCAATTTCTCAAATTCCACTTCACTTTCAACTTCACTTTTTCAAATTCCATTTCACTTCCAATTTTACCTTCAATTACAACACTGTAATTTCAACTTCACTTTTTCAGTTTCCACACTCATTTTCCAGTTTCAATATCAATTTCGCAAATTCCACTTCACTTTCAACTTCACTTTTTCAAATTCCACTTCACTTTCAATTTTAACTTCATTACGACACTCCAATTTCAACTTCACTTTTTCAGTTTCCACACTCATTTTTCAGTTTCAATATCAATTTCCCAAATTCCACTACACTGTCAATATTATCTTCAATTTCAACACTCCAATTTCAACTTCACTTTTTCAGTTCCCACTCCCATTTTCCATTTTCAATATCAATTTCTCAAATTCCACTTAACTTTATCAAATTCCACTTCACTTTCAACTTCACTTTTTCAAATTCCACTTCACTTTCAATTTCAACTCTTCAATTTTAACTTGAATTACAAAACTCCAATGTCAACTTCACTTTTTCAGTTTCCTCCTCCACTTTTCAGTTTCAACACCATCTTCTCAACTTCAACATCAATTTTTAAAATTCCACTTCACTTCCAATTTTACCTTCAATTACAACACTCCAATTTCAACTTCACTTTTTCAGTTTCCACACTCATTTTCCAGTTTCAATATCAATTTCGCAAATTCCACTTCACTTTCAACTTCACTTTTTCAAATTCCACTTCACTTTCAATTTTAACTTCATAACAACACTCCAATTTCAACTTCACTTTTTCAGTTTCCACTCCCATTGTCCATTTTCAATATCAATTTCTCAAATTCCACTTCACTTTATCAAATTCCACTTCACTTTCAATTTTAACTCTTCAATTTTAACTTGAATTACAACACTCCAATTTCAACTTCACTTTTTCAGTTTCCTCCTCCACTTTTCAGTTTCAATATCAATTTCTCAAATTCCACTTCACTTTCAACTTCACTTTTTCAAATTCCATTTCACTTCCAATTTTACCTTCAATTACAACACTCCAATTTCAACTTCACTTTTTCAGTTTCCACACTCATTTTCCAGTTTCAATATCAATTTCGCAAATTCCACTTCACTTTCAACTTCACTTTTTCAAATTCCACTTCACTTTCAACTTCACTTTTTCTAATTCCACTTCACTTTCAACTTCACTTTTTCAAATTCCATTTCACTTCCAAGTTTAACTTGAATTACAACACTCCAATTTCAACTTCACTTTTTCAGTTTCCACTCCCATTGTCCATTTTCAATATCAATTTCGCAAATTCCACTTCACTTTCAATTTTAACTCTTCAATTTTAACTTGAATTACAACACTCCAATTTCAACTTCACTTTTTCAGTTTCCTCCTCCACTTTTCAGTTTCAATATCAATTTCTCAAATTCCACTTCACTTTATCAAATTCCACTTCACTTTCAATTTTAACTCTTCAATTTTAACTTGAATTACAACACTCCAATTTCAACTTCACTTTTTCAGTTTCCTCCTCCACTTTTCAGTTTCAATATCAATTTCTCAAATTCCACTTCACTTTCAACTTCACTTTTTCAAATTCCATTTCACTTCCAATTTTACCTTCAATTACAACACTCCAATTTCAACTTCACTTTTTCAGTTTCCACACTCATTTTCCAGTTTCAATATCAATTTCGCAAATTCCACTTCACTTTCAACTTCACTTTTTCAAATTCCACTTCACTTTCAACTTCACTTTTTCAAATTCCACTTCACTTTCAACTTCACTTTTTCAAATTCCATTTCACTTCCAATTTTAACTTGAATTACAACACTCCAATTTCAACTTCACTTTTTCAGTTTCCACTCCCATTGTCCATTTTCAATATCAATTTCGCAAATTCCACTTCACTTTCAATTTTAACTCTTCAATTTTAACTT
The DNA here is from genome assembly GCA_933228785.1 of Lasioglossum pauxillum. Lineage (NCBI taxonomy): Eukaryota > Metazoa > Arthropoda > Insecta > Hymenoptera > Halictidae > Lasioglossum > Lasioglossum pauxillum. The sequence goes on along the minus strand of OW121704.1, from coordinate 27,290,468 downwards.
GAATTACAACACTCCAATTTCAACTTCACTTTTTCAGTTTCCTCCTCCACTTTTCAGTTTCAATATCAATTTCTCAAATTCCACTTCACTTTCAACTTCACTTTTTCAAATTCCATTTCACTTCCAATTTTACCTTCAATTACAACACCCCAATTTCAACTTCACTTTTTCAGTTTCCTCCTCCACTTTTCAGTTTCAACACCATCTTCTCAACTTCAACATCAATTTTTAAAATTCCATTTCACTTCCAATTTTACCTTCAATTACAACACTCCAATTTGAACTTCATTTTTTCAGTTTCCACACTTATTTTCCAGTTTCAATATCAATTTCGCAAATTCCACTTCACTTTCAACTTCACTTTTCCAAATTCCACTTCACTTTCAATTTTAACTCTTCAATTTTAACTTGAATTACAACACTCCAATTTCAACTTCACTTTTTCAGTTTCCTCCTCCACTTTTCAGTTTCAACACCATCTTCTCAACTTCAACATAAATTTTTAAAATTCCACTTCACTTCCAATTTTACCTTCAATTACAACACTCCAATTTGAACTTCATTTTTTCAGTTTCCACACTCATTTTCCAGTTTCAATATCAATTTCGCAAATTCCACTTCACTTTCAACTTCACTTTTTCAAATTCCATTTCACTTCCAATTTTACCTTCAATTACAACACTCCAATTTCAACTTCATTTTTCAGTTTCCACACTCATTTTCCAGTTTCAATATCAATTTCTCAAATTCCACTTCACTTTCAACTTCACTTTTTCAAATTCCATTTCACTTCCAATTTTACCTTCAATTACAACACTCCAATTTCAACTTCACTTTTTCAGTTTCCACACTCATTTTCCAGTTTCAATATCAATTTCGCAAATTCCACTACACTTTTAACTTCACTTTTTCAAATTCCACTTCACTTTCAACTTCACTTTTTCAAATTCCACTTCACTTTCAACTTCACTTTTTCAAATTCCACTTCACTTTCAATTTTAACTCTTCAATTTTAACTTGAATTACAACACTCCAATTTCAACTTCACTTTTTCAGTTTCCTCCTCCACTTTTCAGTTTCAACACCATCTTCTCAACTTCAACATCAATTTTTAAAATTCCACTTCACTTCCAATTTTACCTTCAATTACAACACTCCAATTTCAACTTCACTTTTTCAGTTTCCACACTCATTTTCCTGTTTCAATATCAATTTCGCAAATTCCACTTCACTTTCAACTTCACTTTTTCAAATTCCACTTCACTTTCAACTTCACTTTTTCAAATTCCACTTCACTTTCAACTTCACTTTTTCAGTTTCCACACTCATTTTCCAGTTTCAATATCAATTTCGCAAATTCCACTTCACTTTCAACTTCACTTTTTCAAATTCCACTTCACTTTCAATTTTAACTTCAATTACAACACTGTAATTTCAACTTCACTTTTTCAGTTTCCACTCCCATTGCCCATTTTCAATATCAATTTCGCAAATTCCACTTCACTTTATCAAATTCCACTTCACTTTCAATTTTAATTCTTCAATTTTAACTTGAATTACAACACTCAAATTTCAACTTCACTTTTTCAGTTTCCACACTCATTTTCCAGTTTCAATATCAATTTCTCAAATTCCACTTCACTTTCAACTTCACTTTTTCAAATTCCATTTCACTTCCAATTTTACCTTCAATTACAACACTGTAATTTCAACTTCACTTTTTCAGTTTCCACACTCATTTTCCAGTTTCAATATCAATTTCGCAAATTCCACTTCACTTTCAACTTCACTTTTTCAAATTCCACTTCACTTTCAATTTTAACTTCATTACGACACTCCAATTTCAACTTCACTTTTTCAGTTTCCACACTCATTTTTCAGTTTCAATATCAATTTCCCAAATTCCACTACACTGTCAATATTATCTTCAATTTCAACACTCCAATTTCAACTTCACTTTTTCAGTTCCCACTCCCATTTTCCATTTTCAATATCAATTTCTCAAATTCCACTTAACTTTATCAAATTCCACTTCACTTTCAACTTCACTTTTTCAAATTCCACTTCACTTTCAATTTCAACTCTTCAATTTTAACTTGAATTACAAAACTCCAATGTCAACTTCACTTTTTCAGTTTCCTCCTCCACTTTTCAGTTTCAACACCATCTTCTCAACTTCAACATCAATTTTTAAAATTCCACTTCACTTCCAATTTTACCTTCAATTACAACACTCCAATTTCAACTTCACTTTTTCAGTTTCCACACTCATTTTCCAGTTTCAATATCAATTTCGCAAATTCCACTTCACTTTCAACTTCACTTTTTCAAATTCCACTTCACTTTCAATTTTAACTTCATAACAACACTCCAATTTCAACTTCACTTTTTCAGTTTCCACTCCCATTGTCCATTTTCAATATCAATTTCTCAAATTCCACTTCACTTTATCAAATTCCACTTCACTTTCAATTTTAACTCTTCAATTTTAACTTGAATTACAACACTCCAATTTCAACTTCACTTTTTCAGTTTCCTCCTCCACTTTTCAGTTTCAATATCAATTTCTCAAATTCCACTTCACTTTCAACTTCACTTTTTCAAATTCCATTTCACTTCCAATTTTACCTTCAATTACAACACTCCAATTTCAACTTCACTTTTTCAGTTTCCACACTCATTTTCCAGTTTCAATATCAATTTCGCAAATTCCACTTCACTTTCAACTTCACTTTTTCAAATTCCACTTCACTTTCAACTTCACTTTTTCTAATTCCACTTCACTTTCAACTTCACTTTTTCAAATTCCATTTCACTTCCAAGTTTAACTTGAATTACAACACTCCAATTTCAACTTCACTTTTTCAGTTTCCACTCCCATTGTCCATTTTCAATATCAATTTCGCAAATTCCACTTCACTTTCAATTTTAACTCTTCAATTTTAACTTGAATTACAACACTCCAATTTCAACTTCACTTTTTCAGTTTCCTCCTCCACTTTTCAGTTTCAATATCAATTTCTCAAATTCCACTTCACTTTCAACTTCACTTTTTCAAATTCCATTACACTTCCAATTTTACCTTCAATTACAACACTCCAATTTCAACTTCACTTTTTCAGTTTCCACACTCATTTTCCAGTTTCAATATCAATTTCGCAAATTCCACTTCACTTTCAACTTCACTTTTTCAAATTCCACTTCACTTTCAACTTCACTTTTTCAAATTCCACTTCACTTTCAACATCACTTTTTCAAATTCCACTTCACTTTCAATTTTAACTCTTCAATTTTAACTTGAATTACAACACCCCAATTTCAACTTCACTTTTTCAGTTTCCTCCTCCACTTTTCAGTTTCAACACCATCTTCTCAACTTCAACATCAATTTTTAAAATTCCATTTCACTTCCAATTTTACCTTCAATTACAACACTCCAATTTGAACTTCATTTTTTCAGTTTCCACACTCATTTTCCAGTTTCAATATCAATTTCGCAAATTCCACTTCACTTTCAACTTCACTTTTCCAAATTCCACTTCACTTTCAATTTTAACTCTTCAATTTTAACTTGAATTACAACACTCCAATTTCAACTTCACTTTTTCAGTTTCCTCCTCCACTTTTCAGTTTCAATATCAATTTCTCAAATTCCACTTCACTTTCAACTTCACTTTTTCAAATTCCATTTCACTTCCAATTTTACCTTCAATTACAACACTCCAATTTCAACTTCACTTTTTCAGTTTCCACACTCATTTTCCAGATTCAATATCAATTTCGCAAATTCCACTTCACTTTCAACTTCACTTTTTCAAATTCCACTTCACTTTCAATTTTAACTTCATTACGACACTCCAATTTCAACTTCACTTTTTCAGTTTCCACACTCATTTTTCAGTTTCAATATCAATTTCTCAAATTCCACTACACTGTCAATTTTATCTTCAATTTCAACACTCCAATTTCAACTTCACTTTTTCAGTTTCCACTCCCATTTTCCATTTTCAATATCAATTTCTCAAATTCCACTTCACTTTATCAAATTCCAGTTCACTTACAACTTCACTTTTTCAAATTCCACTTCACTTTCAATTTTAACTCTTCAATTTTAACTTGAATTACAACACTCCAATTTCAACTTCACTTTTTCAGTTTCCTCCTCCACTTTTCAGTTTCAACACCATCTTCTCAACTTCAACATCAATTTTTAAAATTCCACTTCACTTCCAATTTTACCTTCAATTACAACACTCCAATTTCAACTTCACTTTTCAGTTTCCACACTCATTTTCCAGTTTCAATATCAATTTCGCAAATTCCACTTCACTTTCAACTTCACTTTTTCAAATTCCACTTCAGTTTCAACTTCACTTTTTCAAATTCCACTTCACTTTCAACTTCACTTTTTCAAATTCCACTTCACTTTCAATTTTAACTCTTCAATTTTAACTTGAATTACAAAACTCCAATGTCAACTTCACTTTTTCAGTTTCCTCCTCCACTTTTCAGTTTCAACACCATCTTCTCAACTTCAACATCAATTTTTAAAATTCCACTTCACTTCCAATTTTACCTTCAATTACAACACTCCAATTTCAACTTCACTTTTTCAGTTTCCACACTCATTTTCCAGTTTCAATATCAATTTCGCAAATTCCACTTCACTTTCAACTTCACTTTTTCAAATTCCACTTCACTTTCAATTTGAACTTCATAACAACACTCCAATTTCAACTTCACTTTTTCAGTTTCCACTCCCATTGTCCATTTTCAATATCAATTTCTCAAATTCCACTTCACTTTATCAAATTCCACTTCACTTTCAATTTTAACTCTTCAATTTTAACTTGAATTACAACACTCCAATTTCAACTTCACTTTTTCAGTTTTCTCCTCCACTTTTCAGTTTCAACACCATCTTCTCAACTTCAACATCAATTTTTAAAATTCCATTTCACTTCCAATTTTACCTTCAATTACAACACTCCAATTTGAACTTCATTTTTTCAGTTTCCACACTCATTTTCCAGTTTCAATATCAATTTCGCAAATTCCACTTCACTTTCAACTTCACTTTTCCAAATTCCACTTCACTTTCAATTTTAACTCTTCAATTTTAACTTGAATTACAACACTCCAATTTCAACTTCACTTTTTCAGTTTCCTCCTCCACTTTTCAGTTTCAACACCATCTTCTCAACTTCAACATAAATTTTAAATAATTCCACTTCACTTCCAATTTTACCTTCAATTACAACACTCCAATTTCAACATCACTTTTTCAGTTTCCACACTCATTTTCCAGTTTCAATATCAATTTCGCAAATTCCACTTCACTTTCAACTTCACTTTTTCAAATTCCATTTCACTTCCAATTTTACCTTCAATTACAACACTGTAATTTCAACTTCACTTTTTCAGTTTCCACACTCATTTTCCAGTTTCAATATCAATTTCGCAAATTCCACTTCACTTTCAACTTCACTTTTTCAAATTCCACTTCACTTTCAATTTTAACTTCATTACGACACTCCAATTTCAACTTCACTTTTTCAGTTTCCACACTCATTTTTCAGTTTCAATATCAATTTCTCAAATTCCACTACACTGTCAATTTTATCTTCAATTTCAACACTCCAATTTCAACTTCACTTTTTCAGTTCCCACTCCCATTTTCCATTTTCAATATCAATTTCTCAAATTCCACTTCACTTTATCAAATTCCACTTCACTTTCAACTTCACTTTTTCAAATTCCACTTCACTTTCAATTTTAACTCTTCAATTTCAACTTGAATTACAACACTCCAATTTCAACTTCACATTTTCAGTATCCTCCTCCACTTTTCAGTTTCAAAACCATCTTCTCAACTTCAACATCAATTTTTAAAATTCCACTTCACTTCCAATTTTACCTTCAATTACAACACTCCAATTTCAACTTCACTTCTCCAGTTTCCACACTCATTTTCCAGTTTCAATATCAATTTCTCAAATTCCACTTCACTTTCAACTTCACTTTTTCAAATTCCATTTCACTTCCAATTTTACCTTCAATTACAACACTCCAATTTCAACTTCACTTTTTCAGTTTCCTCCTCCACTTTTCAGTTTCAACACCATCTTCTCAACTTCAACATCAATTTTTAAAATTCCACTTCACTTCCAATTTTACCTTCAATTACAACACTCCAATTTCAACTTCTCTTTTTCAGTTTCCACACTCATTTTCCAGTTTCAATATCAATTTCTCAAATTCCACTTCACTTTCAACTTCACTTTTTCAAATTCCATTTCACTTCCAATTTTACCTTCAATTACAACACTCCAATTTCAACTTCACTTTTTCAGTTTCCACACTCATTTTCCAGTTTCAATATCAATTTCGCAAAATTCCACTTCACTTTCAACTTCACTTTTTCAAATTCCACTTCACTTTCAATTTTAACTTCATTACAACACTCCAATTTCAACTTCACTTTTTCAGTTTCCACTCCCATTGTCCATTTTCAATATCAATTTCTCAAATTCCACTTCACTTTATCAAATTCCACTTCACTTTCAATTTTAACTCTTCAATTTTAACTTGAATTACAACACTCCAATTTCAACTTCACTTTTTCAGTTTCCTCCTCCACTTTTCAGTTTCAATATCAATTTCTCAAATTCCACTTCACTTTCAACTTCACTTTTTCAAATTCCATTTCACTTCCAATTTTACCTTCAATTACAACACTCCAATTTCAACTTCACTTTTTCAGTTTCCACACTCATTTTCCAGATTCAATATCAATTTCGCAAATTCCACTTCACTTTCAACTTCACTTTTTCAAATTCCACTTCACTTTCAATTTTAACTTCATTACGACACTCCAATTTCAACTTCACTTTTTCAGTTTCCACACTCATTTTTCAGTTTCAATATCAATTTCTCAAATTCCACTACACTGTCAATTTTATCTTCAATTTCAACACTCCAATTTCAACTTCACTTTTTCAGTTTCCACTCCCATTTTCCATTTTCAATATCAATTTCTCAAATTCCACTTCACTTTATCAAATTCCAGTTCACTTACAACTTCACTTTTTCAAATTCCACTTCACTTTCAATTTTAACTCTTCAATTTTAACTTGAATTACAACACTCCAATTTCAACTTCACTTTTTCAGTTTCCTCCTCCACTTTTCAGTTTCAACACCATCTTCTCAACTTCAACATCAATTTTTAAAATTCCACTTCACTTCCAATTTTACCTTCAATTACAACACTCCAATTTCAACTTCACTTTTCAGTTTCCACACTCATTTTCCAGTTTCAATATCAATTTCGCAAATTCCACTTCACTTTCAACTTCACTTTTTCAAATTCCACTTCAGTTTCAACTTCACTTTTTCAAATTCCACTTCACTTTCAACTTCACTTTTTCAAATTCCACTTCACTTTCAATTTTAACTCTTCAATTTTAACTTGAATTACAAAACTCCAATGTCAACTTCACTTTTTCAGTTTCCTCCTCCACTTTTCAGTTTCAACACCATCTTCTCAACTTCAACATCAATTTTTAAAATTCCACTTCACTTCCAATTTTACCTTCAATTACAACACTCCAATTTCAACTTCACTTTTTCAGTTTCCACACTCATTTTCCAGTTTCAATATCAATTTCGCAAATTCCACTTCACTTTCAACTTCACTTTTTCAAATTCCACTTCACTTTCAATTTTAACTTCATTACGACACTCCAATTTCAACTTCACTTTTTCAGTTTCCACACTCATTTTTCAGTTTCAATATCAATTTCTCAAATTCCACTACACTGTCAATTTTATCTTCAATTTCAACACTCCAATTTCAACTTCACTTTTTCAGTTTCCACTCCCATTTTCCATTTTCAATATCAATTTCTCAAATTCCACTTCACTTTATCAAATTCCAGTTCACTTACAACTTCACTTTTTCAAATTCCACTTCACTTTCAATTTTAACTCTTCAATTTTAACTTGAATTACAACACTCCAATTTCAACTTCACTTTTTCAGTTTCCTCCTCCACTTTTCAGTTTCAACACCATCTTCTCAACTTCAACATCAATTTTTAAAATTCCACTTCACTTCCAATTTTACCTTCAATTACAACACTCCAATTTCAACTTCACTTTTCAGTTTCCACACTCATTTTCCAGTTTCAATATCAATTTCGCAAATTCCACTTCACTTTCAACTTCACTTTTTCAAATTCCACTTCAGTTTCAACTTCACTTTTTCAAATTCCACTTCACTTTCAACTTCACTTTTTCAAATTCCACTTCACTTTCAATTTTAACTCTTCAATTTTAACTTGAATTACAAAACTCCAATGTCAACTTCACTTTTTCAGTTTCCTCCTCCACTTTTCAGTTTCAACACCATCTTCTCAACTTCAACTTCACTTTTTCAAATTCCATTTCACTTCCAATTTTACCTTCAATTACAACACTCCAATTTCAACTTCACTTTTTCAGTTTCCACACTCATTTTCCAGTTTCAATATCAATTTCGCAAAATTCCACTTCACTTTCAACTTCACTTTTTCAAATTCCACTTCACTTTCAATTTTAACTTCATTACAACACTCCAATTTCAACTTCACTTTTTCAGTTTCCACTCCCATTGTCCATTTTCAATATCAATTTCTCAAATTCCACTTCACTTTATCAAATTCCACTTCACTTTCAATTTTAACTCTTCAATTTTAACTTGAATTACAACACTCCAATTTCAACTTCACTTTTTCAGTTTCCTCCTCCACTTTTCAGTTTCAATATCAATTTCTCAAATTCCACTTCACTTTCAACTTCACTTTTTCAAATTCCATTTCACTTCCAATTTTACCTTCAATTACAACACTCCAATTTCAACTTCACTTTTTCAGTTTCCACACTCATTTTCCAGATTCAATATCAATTTCGCAAATTCCACTTCACTTTCAACTTCACTTTTTCAAATTCCACTTCACTTTCAATTTTAACTTCATTACGACACTCCAATTTCAACTTCACTTTTTCAGTTTCCACACTCATTTTTCAGTTTCAATATCAATTTCTCAAATTCCACTACACTGTCAATTTTATCTTCAATTTCAACACTCCAATTTCAACTTCACTTTTTCAGTTTCCACTCCCATTTTCCATTTTCAATATCAATTTCTCAAATTCCACTTCACTTTATCAAATCCCAGTTCACTTACAACTTCACTTTTTCAAATTCCACTTCACTTTCAATTTTAACTCTTCAATTTTAACTTGAATTACAACACTCCAATTTCAACTTCACTTTTTCAGTTTCCTCCTCCACTTTTCAGTTTCAACACCATCTTCTCAACTTCAACATCAATTTTTAAAATTCCACTTCACTTCCAATTTTACCTTCAATTACAACACTCCAATTTCAACTTCACTTTTCAGTTTCCACACTCATTTTCCAGTTTCAATATCAATTTCGCAAATTCCACTTCACTTTCAACTTCACTTTTTCAAATTCCACTTCACTTTCAATTTTAACTCTTCAATTTTAACTTGAATTACAAAACTCCAATGTCAACTTCACTTTTTCAGTTTCCTCCTCCACTTTTCAGTTTCAACACCATCTTCTCAACTTCAACATCAATTTTTAAAATTCCATTTCACTTCCAATTTTACCTTCAATTACAACACTCCAATTTGAACTTCATTTTTTCAGTTTCCACACTCATTTTCCAGTTTCAATATCAATTTCGCAAATTCCACTTCACTTTCAACTTCACTTTTCCAAATTCCACTTCACTTTCAATTTTAACTCTTCAATTTTAACTTGAATTACAACACTCCAATTTCAACTTCACTTTTTCAGTTTCCTCCTCCACTTTTCAGTTTCAACACCATCTTCTCAACTTCAACATAAATTTTAAAAAATTCCACTTCACTTCCAATTTTACCTTCAATTACAACACTCCAATTTCAACATCACTTTTTCAGTTTCCACACTCATTTTCCAGTTTCAATATCAATTTCGCAAATTCCACTTCACTTTCAACTTCACTTTTTCAAATTCCATTTCACTTCCAATTTTACCTTCAATTACAACACTCCAATTTCAACTTCATTTTTCAGTTTCCATACTCATTTTCCAGTTTCAATATCAATTTCTCAAATTCCACTTCACTTTCAACTTCACTTTTTCAAATTCCATTTCACTTCCAATTTTACCTTCAATTACAACACTCCAATTTCAACTTCACTTTTTCAGTTTCCACACTCATTTTCCAGTTTCAATATCAATTTCTCAAATTCCACTTCACTTTCAACTTCACTTTTTCAAATTCCATTTCACTTCCAATTTTACCTTCAATTACAACACTGTAATTTCAACTTCACTTTTTCAGTTTCCACACTCATTTTCCAGTTTCAATATCAATTTCGCAAATTCCACATCACTTTCAACTTCACTTTTTCAAATTCCACTTCACTTTCAATTTTAACTTCATTACGACACTCCAATTTCAACTTCACTTTTTCAGTTTCCACACTCATTTTTCAGTTTCAATATCAATTTCTCAAATTCCACTACACTGTCAATTTTATCTTCAATTTCAACACTCCAATTTCAACTTCACTTTTTCAGTTCCCACTCCCATTTTCCATTTTCAATATCAATTTCTCAAATTCCACTTCACTTTATCAAATTCCACTTCACTTTCAACTTCACTTTTTCAAATTCCACTTCACTTTCAATTTTAACTCTTCAATTTCAACTTGAATTACAACACTCCAATTTCAACTTCACATTTTCAGTATCCTCCTCCACTTTTCAGTTTCAACACCATCTTCTCAACTTCAACATCAATTTTTAAAATTCCACTTCACTTCCAATTTTACCTTCAATTACAACACTCCAATTTCAACTTCACTTCTCCAGTTTCCACACTCATTTTCCAGTTTCAATATCAATTTCTCAAATTCCACTTCACTTTCAACTTCACTTTTTCAAATTCCATTTCACTTCCAATTTTACCTTCAATTACAACACTCCAATTTCAACTTCACTTTTTCAGTTTCCTCCTCCACTTTTCAGTTTCAACACCATCTTCTCAACTTCAACATCAATTTTTAAAATTCCACTTCACTTCCAATTTTACCTTCAATTACAACACTCCAATTTCAACTTCTCTTTTTCAGTTTCCACACTCATTTTCCAGTTTCAATATCAATTTCTCAAATTCCACTTCACTTTCAACTTCACTTTTTCAAATTCCATTTCACTTCCAATTTTACCTTCAATTACAACACTCCAATTTCAACTTCACTTTTTCAGTTTCCACTCCCATTTTCCATTTTCAATATCAATTTCTCAAATTCCACTTCACTTTATCAAATTCCAGTTCACTTACAACTTCACTTTTTCAAATTCCACTTCACTTTCAATTTTAACTCTTCAATTTTAACTTGAATTACAACACTCCAATTTCAACTTCACTTTTTCAGTTTCCTCCTCCACTTTTCAGTTTCAACACCATCTTCTCAACTTCAACATCAATTTTTAAAATTCCACTTCACTTCCAATTTTACCTTCAATTACAACACTCCAATTTCAACTTCACTTTTCAGTTTCCACACTCATTTTCCAGTTTCAATATCAATTTCGCAAATTCCACTTCACTTTCAACTTCACTTTTTCAAATTCCACTTCAGTTTCAACTTCACTTTTTCAAATTCCACTTCACTTTCAACTTCACTTTTTCAAATTCCACTTCACTTTCAATTTTAACTCTTCAATTTTAACTTGAATTACAAAACTCCAATGTCAACTTCACTTTTTCAGTTTCCTCCTCCACTTTTCAGTTTCAACACCATCTTCTCAACTTCAACTTCACTTTTTCAAATTCCATTTCACTTCCAATTTTACCTTCAATTACAACACTCCAATTTCAACTTCACTTTTTCAGTTTCCACACTCATTTTCCAGTTTCAATATCAATTTCGCAAAATTCCACTTCACTTTCAACTTCACTTTTTCAAATTCCACTTCACTTTCAATTTTAACTTCATTACAACACTCCAATTTCAACTTCACTTTTTCAGTTTCCACTCCCATTGTCCATTTTCAATATCAATTTCTCAAATTCCACTTCACTTTATCAAATTCCACTTCACTTTCAATTTTAACTCTTCAATTTTAACTTGAATTACAACACTCCAATTTCAACTTCACTTTTTCAGTTTCCTCCTCCACTTTTCAGTTTCAATATCAATTTCTCAAATTCCACTTCACTTTCAACTTCACTTTTTCAAATTCCATTTCACTTCCAATTTTACCTTCAATTACAACACTCCAATTTCAACTTCACTTTTTCAGTTTCCACACTCATTTTCCAGATTCAATATCAATTTCGCAAATTCCACTTCACTTTCAACTTCACTTTTTCAAATTCCACTTCACTTTCAATTTTAACTTCATTACGACACTCCAATTTCAACTTCACTTTTTCAGTTTCCACACTCATTTTTCAGTTTCAATATCAATTTCTCAAATTCCACTACACTGTCAATTTTATCTTCAATTTCAACACTCCAATTTCAACTTCACTTTTTCAGTTTCCACTCCCATTTTCCATTTTCAATATCAATTTCTCAAATTCCACTTCACTTTATCAAATTCCAGTTCACTTACAACTTCACTTTTTCAAATTCCACTTCACTTTCAATTTTAACTCTTCAATTTTAACTTGAATTACAACACTCCAATTTCAACTTCACTTTTTCAGTTTCCTCCTCCACTTTTCAGTTTCAACACCATCTTCTCAACTTCAACATCAATTTTTAAAATTCCACTTCACTTCCAATTTTACCTTCAATTACAACACTCCAATTTCAACTTCACTTTTCAGTTTCCACACTCATTTTCCAGTTTCAATATCAATTTCGCAAATTCCACTTCACTTTCAACTTCACTTTTTCAAATTCCACTTCAGTTTCAACTTCACTTTTTCAAATTCCACTTCACTTTCAACTTCACTTTTTCAAATTCCACTTCACTTTCAATTTTAACTCTTCAATTTTAACTTGAATTACAAAACTCCAATGTCAACTTCACTTTTTCAGTTTCCTCCTCCACTTTTCAGTTTCAACACCATCTTCTCAACTTCAACATCAATTTTTAAAATTCCACTTCACTTCCAATTTTACCTTCAATTACAACACTCCAATTTCAACTTCACTTTTTCAGTTTCCACACTCATTTTCCAGTTTCAATATCAATTTCGCAAATTCCACTTCACTTTCAACTTCACTTTTTCAAATTCCACTTCACTTTCAATTTTAACTTCATAACAACACTCCAATTTCAACTTCACTTTTTCAGTTTCCACTCCCATTGTCCATTTTCAATATCAATTTCTCAAATTCCACTTCACTTTATCAAATTCCACTTCACTTTCAATTTTAACTCTTCAATTTTAACTTGAATTACAACACTCCAATTTCAACTTCACTTTTTCAGTTTCCTCCTCCACTTTTCAGTTTCAACACCATCTTCTCAACTTCAACATCAATTTTTAAAATTCCATTTCACTTCCAATTTTACCTTCAATTACAACACTCCAATTTGAACTTCATTTTTTCAGTTTCCACACTCATTTTCCAGTTTCAATATCAATTTCGCAAATTCCACTTCACTTTCAACTTCACTTTTCCAAATTCCACTTCACTTTCAATTTTAACTCTTCAATTTTAACTTGAATTACAACACTCCAATTTCAACTTCACTTTTTCAGTTTCCTCCTCCACTTTTCAGTTTCAACACCATCTTCTCAACTTCAACATAAATTTTAAAAAATTCCACTTCACTTCCAATTTTACCTTCAATTACAACACTCCAATTTCAACATCACTTTTTCAGTTTCCACACTCATTTTCCAGTTTCAATATCAATTTCGCAAATTCCACTTCACTTTCAACTTCACTTTTTCAAATTCCATTTCACTTCCAATTTTACCTTCAATTACAACACTCCAATTTCAACTTCATTTTTCAGTTTCCATACTCATTTTCCAGTTTCAATATCAATTTCTCAAATTCCACTTCACTTTCAACTTCACTTTTTCAAATTCCATTTCACTTCCAATTTTACCTTCAATTACAACACTCCAATTTCAACTTCACTTTTTCAGTTTCCACACTCATTTTCCAGTTTCAATATCAATTTCTCAAATTCCACTTCACTTTCAACTTCACTTTTTCAAATTCCATTTCACTTCCAATTTTACCTTCAATTACAACACTGTAATTTCAACTTCACTTTTTCAGTTTCCACACTCATTTTCCAGTTTCAATATCAATTTCGCAAATTCCACATCACTTTCAACTTCACTTTTTCAAATTCCACTTCACTTTCAATTTTAACTTCATTACGACACTCCAATTTCAACTTCACTTTTTCAGTTTCCACACTCATTTTTCAGTTTCAATATCAATTTCTCAAATTCCACTACACTGTCAATTTTATCTTCAATTTCAACACTCCAATTTCAACTTCACTTTTTCAGTTCCCACTCCCATTTTCCATTTTCAATATCAATTTCTCAAATTCCACTTCACTTTATCAAATTCCACTTCACTTTCAACTTCACTTTTTCAAATTCCACTTCACTTTCAATTTTAACTCTTCAATTTCAACTTGAATTACAACACTCCAATTTCAACTTCACATTTTCAGTATCCTCCTCCACTTTTCAGTTTCAACACCATCTTCTCAACTTCAACATCAATTTTTAAAATTCCACTTCACTTCCAATTTTACCTTCAATTACAACACTCCAATTTCAACTTCACTTCTCCAGTTTCCACACTCATTTTCCAGTTTCAATATCAATTTCTCAAATTCCACTTCACTTTCAACTTCACTTTTTCAAATTCCATTTCACTTCCAATTTTACCTTCAATTACAACACTCCAATTTCAACTTCACTTTTTCAGTTTCCTCCTCCACTTTTCAGTTTCAACACCATCTTCTCAACTTCAACATCAATTTTTAAAATTCCACTTCACTTCCAATTTTACCTTCAATTACAACACTCCAATTTCAACTTCTCTTTTTCAGTTTCCACACTCATTTTCCAGTTTCAATATCAATTTCTCAAATTCCACTTCACTTTCAACTTCACTTTTTCAAATTCCATTTCACTTCCAATTTTACCTTCAATTACAACACTCCAATTTCAACTTCACTTTTTCAGTTTCCACTCCCATTTTCCATTTTCAATATCAATTTCTCAAATTCCACTTCACTTTATCAAATTCCAGTTCACTTACAACTTCACTTTTTCAAATTCCACTTCACTTTCAATTTTAACTCTTCAATTTTAACTTGAATTACAACACTCCAATTTCAACTTCACTTTTTCAGTTTCCTCCTCCACTTTTCAGTTTCAACACCATCTTCTCAACTTCAACATCAATTTTTAAAATTCCACTTCACTTCCAATTTTACCTTCAATTACAACACTCCAATTTCAACTTCACTTTTCAGTTTCCACACTCATTTTCCAGTTTCAATATCAATTTCGCAAATTCCACTTCACTTTCAATTTCACTTTTTCAAATTCCACTTCACTTTCAACTTCACTTTTTCAAATTCCACTTCACTTTCAACTTCACAATTTCAAATTCCATTTCACTTCCAATTTTACCTTCAATTACAACACTCCAATTTCAACTTCACTTTTTCAGTTTCCACACTCATTTTCCAGTTTCAATATCAATTTCGAAAATTCCACTACACTTTCAACTTCAATTTTTCAAATTCCACTTCACTTTCAACTTCACTTTTTCAAATTCCACTTCACTTTCAACTTCACTTTTTCAAATTTTACTTCACTTTCAATTTTAACTCTTCAATTTTAACTTGAATTACAACACTCCAATTTCAACTTCACTTTTTCAGTTTCCTCCTCCACTTTTCAGTTTCAACACCATCTTCTCAACTTCAACATCAATTTTTAAAATTCCACTTCACTTCCAATTTTACCTTCAATTACAACACTCCAATTTCAACTTCACTTTTCAGTTTCCACACTCATTTTCCAGTTTCAATATCAATTTCGCAAATTCCACTTCACTTTCAACTTCACTTTTTCAAATTCCACTTCACTTTCAACTTCACTTTTTCAAATTTTACTTCACTTTCAATTTTAACTCTTCAATTTTAACTTGAATTACAACACTCCAATTTCAACTTCACTTTTTCAGTTTCCTCCTCCACTTTTCAGTTTCAACACCATCTTCTCAACTTCAACATCAATTTTTAAAATTCCATTTCACTTCCAATTTTACCTTCAATTACAACACTCCAATTTGAACTTCATTTTTTCAGTTTCCACACTCATTTTCCAGTTTCAATATCAATTTCGCAAATTCCACTTCACTTTCAACTTCACTTTTCCAAATTCCACTTCACTTTCAATTTTAACTCTTCAATTTTAACTTGAATTACAACACTCCAATTTCAACTTCACTTTTTCAGTTTCCTCCTCCACTTTTCAGTTTCAACACCATCTTCTCAACTTCAACATAAATTTTAAAAAATTCCACTTCACTTCCAATTTTACCTTCAATTACAACACTCCAATTTCAACATCACTTTTTCAGTTTCCACACTCATTTTCCAGTTTCAATATCAATTTCTCAAATTCCACTTCACTTTCAACTTCACTTTTTCAAATTCCATTTCACTTCCAATTTTACCTTCAATTACAACACTCCAATTTCAACTTCACTTTTTCAGTTTCCACACTCATTTTCCAGTTTCAATATCAATTTCTCAAATTCCACTTCACTTTCAACTTCACTTTTTCAAATTCCATTTCACTTCCAATTTTACCTTCAATTACAACACTGTAATTTCAACTTCACTTTTTCAGTTTCCACACTCATTTTCCAGTTTCAATATCAATTTCGCTAATTCCACATCACTTTCAACTTCACTTTTTCAAATTCCACTTCACTTTCCATTTTAACTTCATTACGACACTAAAATTTCAACTTCACTTTTTCAGTTTCCACACTCATTTTTCAGTTTCAATATCAATTTCTCAAATTCCACTACACTGTCAATTTTATCTTCAATTTCAACACTCCAATTTCAACTTCACTTTTTCAGTTCCCACTCCCATTTTCCATTTTCAATATCAATTTCTCAAATTCCACTTCACTTTATCAAATTCCACTTCACTTTCAACTTCACTTTTTCAAATTCCACTTCACTTTCAATTTTAACTCTTCAATTTCAACTTGAATTACAACACTCCAATTTCAACTTCACATTTTCAGTATCCTCCTCCACTTTTCAGTTTCAACACCATCTTCTCAACTTCAACATCAATTTTTAAAATTCCACTTCACTTCCAATTTTACCTTCAATTACAACACTCCAATTTCAACTTCACTTCTCCAGTTTCCACACTCATTTTCCAGTTTCAATATCAATTTCTCAAATTCCACTTCACTTTCAACTTCACTTTTTCAAATTCCATTTCACTTCCAATTTTACCTTCAATTACAACACTCCAATTTCAACTTCACTTTTTCAGTTTCCTCCTCCACTTTTCAGTTTCAACACCATCTTCTCAACTTCAACATCAATTTTTAAAATTCCACTTCACTTCCAATTTTACCTTCAATTACAACACTCCAATTTCAACTTCTCTTTTTCAGTTTCCACACTCATTTTCCAGTTTCAATATCAATTTCTCAAATTCCACTTCACTTTCAACTTCACTTTTTCAAATTCCATTTCACTTCCAATTTTACCTTCAATTACAACACTCCAATTTCAACTTCACTTTTTCAGTTTCCACACTCATTTTTTAGTTTCAATATCAATTTCGCAAATTCCACTTCACTTTCAACTTCACTTTTTCAAATTCCACTTCACTTTCAATTTTAACTTCATTACGACACTCCAATTTCAACTTCACTTTTTCAGTTTCCACACTCATTTTCCAGATTCAATATCAATTTCGCAAATTCCACTTCACTTTCAACTTCACTTTTTCAAATTCCACTTCACTTTCAATTTTAACTTCATTACGACACTCCAATTTCAACTTCACTTTTTCAGTTTCCACACTCATTTTTCAGTTTCAATATCAATTTCTCAAATTCCACTTCACTTTCAACTTCACTTTTTCAAATTCCATTTCACTTCCAATTTTACCTTCAATTACAACACTCCAATTTCAACTTCACTTTTTCAGTTTCCTCCTCCACTTTTCAGTTTCAACACCATCTTCTCAACTTCAACATCAATTTTTAAAATTCCACTTCACTTCCAATTTTACCTTCAATTACAACACTCCAATTTCAACTTCTCTTTTTCAGTTTCCACACTCATTTTCCAGTTTCAATATCAATTTCTCAAATTCCACTTCACTTTCAACTTCACTTTTTCAAATTCCATTTCACTTCCAATTTTACCTTCAATTACAACACTCCAATTTCAACTTCACTTTTTCAGTTTCCACTCCCATTTTCCATTTTCAATATCAATTTCTCAAATTCCACTTCACTTTATCAAATTCCAGTTCACTTACAACTTCACTTTTTCAAATTCCACTTCACTTTCAATTTTAACTCTTCAATTTTAACTTGAATTACAACACTCCAATTTCAACTTCACTTTTTCAGTTTCCTCCTCCACTTTTCAGTTTCAACACCATCTTCTCAACTTCAACATCAATTTTTAAAATTCCACTTCACTTCCAATTTTACCTTCAATTACAACACTCCAATTTCAACTTCACTTTTCAGTTTCCACACTCATTTTCCAGTTTCAATATCAATTTCGCAAATTCCACTTCACTTTCAATTTCACTTTTTCAAATTCCACTTCACTTTCAACTTCACTTTTTCAAATTCCACTTCACTTTCAACTTCACAATTTCAAATTCCATTTCACTTCCAATTTTACCTTCAATTACAACACTCCAATTTCAACTTCACTTTTTCAGTTTCCACACTCATTTTCCAGTTTCAATATCAATTTCGAAAATTCCACTACACTTTCAACTTCAATTTTTCAAATTCCACTTCACTTTCAACTTCACTTTTTCAAATTCCACTTCACTTTCAACTTCACTTTTTCAAATTTTACTTCACTTTCAATTTTAACTCTTCAATTTTAACTTGAATTACAACACTCCAATTTCAACTTCACTTTTTCAGTTTCCTCCTCCACTTTTCAGTTTCAACACCATCTTCTCAACTTCAACATCAATTTTTAAAATTCCACTTCACTTCCAATTTTACCTTCAATTACAACACTCCAATTTCAACTTCACTTTTCAGTTTCCACACTCATTTTCCAGTTTCAATATCAATTTCGCAAATTCCACTTCACTTTCAACTTCACTTTTTCAAATTCCACTTCACTTTCAACTTCACTTTTTCAAATTTTACTTCACTTTCAATTTTAACTCTTCAATTTTAACTTGAATTACAACACTCCAATTTCAACTTCACTTTTTCAGTTTCCTCCTCCACTTTTCAGTTTCAACACCATCTTCTCAACTTCAACATCAATTTTTAAAATTCCATTTCACTTCCAATTTTACCTTCAATTACAACACTCCAATTTGAACTTCATTTTTTCAGTTTCCACACTCATTTTCCAGTTTCAATATCAATTTCGCAAATTCCACTTCACTTTCAACTTCACTTTTCCAAATTCCACTTCACTTTCAATTTTAACTCTTCAATTTTAACTTGAATTACAACACTCCAATTTCAACTTCACTTTTTCAGTTTCCTCCTCCACTTTTCAGTTTCAACACCATCTTCTCAACTTCAACATAAATTTTAAAAAATTCCACTTCACTTCCAATTTTACCTTCAATTACAACACTCCAATTTCAACATCACTTTTTCAGTTTCCACACTCATTTTCCAGTTTCAATATCAATTTCTCAAATTCCACTTCACTTTCAACTTCACTTTTTCAAATTCCATTTCACTTCCAATTTTACCTTCAATTACAACACTCCAATTTCAACTTCACTTTTTCAGTTTCCACACTCATTTTCCAGTTTCAATATCAATTTCTCAAATTCCACTTCACTTTCAACTTCACTTTTTCAAATTCCATTTCACTTCCAATTTTACCTTCAATTACAACACTGTAATTTCAACTTCACTTTTTCAGTTTCCACACTCATTTTCCAGTTTCAATATCAATTTCGCTAATTCCACATCACTTTCAACTTCACTTTTTCAAATTCCACTTCACTTTCCATTTTAACTTCATTACGACACTAAAATTTCAACTTCACTTTTTCAGTTTCCACACTCATTTTTCAGTTTCAATATCAATTTCTCAAATTCCACTACACTGTCAATTTTATCTTCAATTTCAACACTCCAATTTCAACTTCACTTTTTCAGTTCCCACTCCCATTTTCCATTTTCAATATCAATTTCTCAAATTCCACTTCACTTTATCAAATTCCACTTCACTTTCAACTTCACTTTTTCAAATTCCACTTCACTTTCAATTTTAACTCTTCAATTTCAACTTGAATTACAACACTCCAATTTCAACTTCACATTTTCAGTATCCTCCTCCACTTTTCAGTTTCAACACCATCTTCTCAACTTCAACATCAATTTTTAAAATTCCACTTCACTTCCAATTTTACCTTCAATTACAACACTCCAATTTCAACTTCACTTCTCCAGTTTCCACACTCATTTTCCAGTTTCAATATCAATTTCTCAAATTCCACTTCACTTTCAACTTCACTTTTTCAAATTCCATTTCACTTCCAATTTTACCTTCAATTACAACACTCCAATTTCAACTTCACTTTTTCAGTTTCCTCCTCCACTTTTCAGTTTCAACACCATCTTCTCAACTTCAACATCAATTTTTAAAATTCCACTTCACTTCCAATTTTACCTTCAATTACAACACTCCAATTTCAACTTCTCTTTTTCAGTTTCCACACTCATTTTCCAGTTTCAATATCAATTTCTCAAATTCCACTTCACTTTCAACTTCACTTTTTCAAATTCCATTTCACTTCCAATTTTACCTTCAATTACAACACTCCAATTTCAACTTCACTTTTTCAGTTTCCACACTCATTTTTTAGTTTCAATATCAATTTCGCAAATTCCACTTCACTTTCAACTTCACTTTTTCAAATTCCACTTCACTTTCAATTTTAACTTCATTACGACACTCCAATTTCAACTTCACTTTTTCAGTTTCCACACTCATTTTCCAGATTCAATATCAATTTCGCAAATTCCACTTCACTTTCAACTTCACTTTTTCAAATTCCACTTCACTTTCAATTTTAACTTCATTACGACACTCCAATTTCAACTTCACTTTTTCAGTTTCCACACTCATTTTTCAGTTTCAATATCAATTTCTCAAATTCCACTACACTGTCAATTTTATCTTCAATTTCAACACTCCAATTTCAACTTCACTTTTTCAGTTTCCACTCCCATTTTCCATTTTCAATATCAATTTCTCAAATTCCACTTCACTTTATCAAATTCCAGTTCACTTACAACTTCACTTTTTCAAATTCCACTTCACTTTCAATTTTAACTCTTCAATTTTAACTTGAATTACAACACTCCAATTTCAACTTCACTTTTTCAGTTTCCTCCTCCACTTTTCAGTTTCAACACCATCTTCTCAACTTCAACATCAATTTTTAAAATTCCACTTCACTTCCAATTTTACCTTCAATTACAACACTCCAATTTCAACTTCACTTTTCAGTTTCCACACTCATTTTCCAGTTTCAATATCAATTTCGCAAATTCCACTTCACTTTCAATTTCACTTTTTCAAATTCCACTTCACTTTCAACTTCACTTTTTCAAATTCCACTTCACTTTCAACTTCACAATTTCAAATTCCATTTCACTTCCAATTTTACCTTCAATTACAACACTCCAATTTCAACTTCACTTTTTCAGTTTCCACACTCATTTTCCAGTTTCAATATCAATTTCGAAAATTCCACTACACTTTCAACTTCAATTTTTCAAATTCCACTTCACTTTCAACTTCACTTTTTCAAATTCCACTTCACTTTCAACTTCACTTTTTCAAATTTTACTTCACTTTCAATTTTAACTCTTCAATTTTAACTTGAATTACAACACTCCAATTTCAACTTCACTTTTTCAGTTTCCTCCTCCACTTTTCAGTTTCAACACCATCTTCTCAACTTCAACATCAATTTTTAAAATTCCATTTCACTTCCAATTTTACCTTCAATTACAACACTCCAATTTGAACTTCATTTTTTCAGTTTCCACACTCATTTTCCAGTTTCAATATCAATTTCGCAAATTCCACTTCACTTTCAACTTCACTTTTCCAAATTCCACTTCACTTTCAATTTTAACTCTTCAATTTTAACTTGAATTACAACACTCCAATTTCAACTTCACTTTTTCAGTTTCCTCCTCCACTTTTCAGTTTCAACACCATCTTCTCAACTTCAACATAAATTTTAAAAAATTCCACTTCACTTCCAATTTTACCTTCAATTACAACACTCCAATTTCAACATCACTTTTTCAGTTTCCACACTCATTTTCCAGTTTCAATATCAATTTCGCAAATTCCACTTCACTTTCAACTTCACTTTTTCAAATTCCATTTCACTTCCAATTTTACCTTCAATTACAACACTCCAATTTCAACTTCATTTTTCAGTTTCCATACTCATTTTCCAGTTTCAATATCAATTTCTCAAATTCCACTTCACTTTCAACTTCACTTTTTCAAATTCCATTTCACTTCCAATTTTACCTTCAATTACAACACTCCAATTTCAACTTCACTTTTTCAGTTTCCACACTCATTTTCCAGTTTCAATATCAATTTCTCAAATTCCACTTCACTTTCAACTTCACTTTTTCAAATTCCATTTCACTTCCAATTTTACCTTCAATTACAACACTGTAATTTCAACTTCACTTTTTCAGTTTCCACACTCATTTTCCAGTTTCAATATCAATTTCGCAAATTCCACATCACTTTCAACTTCACTTTTTCAAATTCCACTTCACTTTCAATTTTAACTTCATTACGACACTCCAATTTCAACGTCACTTTTTCAGTTTCCACACTCATTTTTCAGTTCAATATCAATTTCTCAAATTCCACTACACTGTCAATTTTATCTTCAATTTCAACACTCCAATTTCAACTTCACTTTTTCAGTTCCCACTCCCATTTTCCATTTTCAATATCAATTTCTCAAATTCCACTTCACTTTATCAAATTCCACTTCACTTTCAACTTCACTTTTTCAAATTCCACTTCACTTTCAATTTTAACTCTTCAATTTCAACTTGAATTACAACACTCCAATTTCAACTTCACATTTTCAGTATCCTCCTCCACTTTTCAGTTTCAACACCATCTTCTCAACTTCAACATCAATTTTTAAAATTCCACTTCACTTCCAATTTTACCTTCAATTACAACACTCCAATTTCAACTTCACTTCTCCAGTTTCCACACTCATTTTCCAGTTTCAATATCAATTTCTCAAATTCCACTTCACTTTCAACTTCACTTTTTCAAATTCCATTTCACTTCCAATTTTACCTTCAATTACAACACTCCAATTTCAACTTCACTTTTTCAGTTTCCTCCTCCACTTTTCAGTTTCAACACCATCTTCTCAACTTCAACATCAATTTTTAAAATTCCACTTCACTTCCAATTTTACCTTCAATTACAACACTCCAATTTCAACTTCTCTTTTTCAGTTTCCACACTCATTTTCCAGTTTCAATATCAATTTCTCAAATTCCACTTCACTTTCAACTTCACTTTTTCAAATTCCATTTCACTTCCAATTTTACCTTCAATTACAACACTCCAATTTCAACTTCACTTTTTCAGTTTCCACACTCATTTTTTAGTTTCAATATCAATTTCTCAAATTCCACTTCACTTTCAACTTCACTTTTTCAAATTCCACTTCACTTTCAACTTCACTTTTTCAAATTCCACTTCACTTTCAACTTCACAATTTCAAATTCCATTTCACTTCCAATTTTACCTTCAATTACAACACCCCAATTTCAACTTCACTTTTTCAGTTTCCACACTCATTTTTCAGTTTCAATATCAATTTCTCAAATTCCACTACACTGTCAATTTTATCTTCAATTTCAACACTCCAATTTCAACTTCACTTTTTCAGTTTCCACTCCCATTTTCCATTTTCAATATCAATTTCTCAAATTCCACTTCACTTTATCAAATTCCAGTTCACTTACAACTTCACTTTTTCAAATTCCACTTCACTTTCAATTTTAACTCTTCAATTTTAACTTGAATTACAACACTCCAATTTCAACTTCACTTTTTCAGTTTCCTCCTCCACTTTTCAGTTTCAACACCATCTTCTCAACTTCAACATCAATTTTTAAAATTCCACTTCACTTCCAATTTTACCTTCAATTACAACACTCCAATTTCAACTTCACTTTTCAGTTTCCACACTCATTTTCCAGTTTCAATATCAATTTCTCAAATTCCACTTCACTTTCAACTTCACTTTTTCAAATTCCATTTCACTTCCAATTTTACCTTCAATTACAACACTGTAATTTCAACTTCACTTTTTCAGTTTCCACACTCATTTTCCAGTTTCAATATCAATTTCGCAAATTCCACATCACTTTCAACTTCACTTTTTCAAATTCCACTTCACTTTCAATTTTAACTTCATTACGACACTCCAATTTCAACGTCACTTTTTCAGTTTCCACACTCATTTTTCAGTTCAATATCAATTTCTCAAATTCCACTACACTGTCAATTTTATCTTCAATTTCAACACTCCAATTTCAACTTCACTTTTTCAGTTCCCACTCCCATTTTCCATTTTCAATATCAATTTCTCAAATTCCACTTCACTTTATCAAATTCCACTTCACTTTCAACTTCACTTTTTCAAATTCCACTTCACTTTCAATTTTAACTCTTCAATTTCAACTTGAATTACAACACTCCAATTTCAACTTCACATTTTCAGTATCCTCCTCCACTTTTCAGTTTCAACACCATCTTCTCAACTTCAACATCAATTTTTAAAATTCCACTTCACTTCCAATTTTACCTTCAATTACAACACTCCAATTTCAACTTCACTTCTCCAGTTTCCACACTCATTTTCCAGTTTCAATATCAATTTCTCAAATTCCACTTCACTTTCAACTTCACTTTTTCAAATTCCATTTCACTTCCAATTTTACCTTCAATTACAACACTCCAATTTCAACTTCACTTTTTCAGTTTCCTCCTCCACTTTTCAGTTTCAACACCATCTTCTCAACTTCAACATCAATTTTTAAAATTCCACTTCACTTCCAATTTTACCTTCAATTACAACACTCCAATTTCAACTTCTCTTTTTCAGTTTCCACACTCATTTTCCAGTTTCAATATCAATTTCTCAAATTCCACTTCACTTTCAACTTCACTTTTTCAAATTCCATTTCACTTCCAATTTTACCTTCAATTACAACACTCCAATTTCAACTTCACTTTTTCAGTTTCCACACTCATTTTTTAGTTTCAATATCAATTTCTCAAATTCCACTTCACTTTCAACTTCACTTTTTCAAATTCCACTTCACTTTCAACTTCACTTTTTCAAATTCCACTTCACTTTCAACTTCACAATTTCAAATTCCATTTCACTTCCAATTTTACCTTCAATTACAACACCCCAATTTCAACTTCACTTTTTCAGTTTCCACACTCATTTTCCAGTTTCAATATCAATTTCGCAAATTCCACTACACTTTCAACTTCACTTTTTCAAATTCCACTTCACTTTCAACTTCACTTTTTCAAATTCCACTTCACTTTCAACTTCACTTTTTCAAATTCCACTTCACTTTCAACTTCACTTTTTCAAATTCCACTTCACTTTCAATTTTAACTTGAATTACAACACTCCAATTTCAACTTCACTTTTTCAGTTTCCTCCTCCACTTTTCAGTTTCAACACCATCTTCTCAACTTCAACATCAATTTTTAAAATTCCACTTCACTTCCAATTTTACCTTCAATTACAACACTCCAATTTCAACTTCACTTTTTCAGTTTCCACACTCATTTTCCAGTTTCAATATCAATTTCGCAAATTCCACTTCACTTTCAACTTCACTTTTTCAAATTCCACTTCACTTTCAACTTCACTTTTTCAAATTCCACTTCACTTTCAATTTTAACTTGAATTACAACACTGCAATTTCAACTTCACTTTTTCAGTTTCCTCCTCCACTTTTCAGTTTCAACACCATCTTCTCAACTTCAACATCAATTTTTAAAATTCCACTTCACTTCCAATTTTACCTTCAATTACAACACTCCAATTTCAACTTCACTTTTTCAGTTTCCACACTCATTTTTTAGTTTCAATATCAATTTCTCAAATTCCACTTCACTTTCAACTTCACTTTTTCAAATTCCATTTCACTTCCAATTTTACCTTCAATTACAACACTCCAATTTCAACTTCACTTTTTCAGTTTCCACACTCATTTTCCAGTTCCAATATCAATTTCGCAAATTCCACTTCACTTGCAACTTCACTTTTTCAAATTCCACTTCACTTTCAACTTCACTTTTTCAAATTCCACTTCACTTTCAACTTCACAATTTCAAATTCCATTTCACTTCCAATTTTACCTTCAATTACGACACTCCAATTTCAACTTCACTTTTTCAGTTTCCACACTCATTTTCCAGATTCAATATCAATTTCGCAAATTCCACTTCACTTTCAACTTCACTTTTTCAAAATTCCACTTCACTTTCAATTTTAACTTCATTACGACACTCCAATTTCAACTTCACTTTTTCAGTTTCCACACTCATTTTTCAGTTTCAATATCAATTTCTCAAATTCCACTACACTGTCAATTTTATCTTCAATTTCAACACTCCAATTTCAACTTCACTTTTTCAGTTTCCACTCCCATTTTCCATTTTCAATATCAATTTCTCAAATTCCACTTCACTTTATCAAATTCCAGTTCACTTACAACTTCACTTTTTCAAATTCCACTTCACTTTCAATTTTAACTCTTCAATTTTAACTTGAATTACAACACTCCAATTTCAACTTCACTTTTTCAGTTTCCTCCTCCACTTTTCAGTTTCAACACCATCTTCTCAACTTCAACATCAATTTTTAAAATTCCACTTCACTTCCAATTTTACCTTCAATTACAACACTCCAATTTCAACTTCACTTTTCAGTTTCCACACTCATTTTCCAGTTTCAATATCAATTTCGCAAATTCCACTTCACTTTCAATTTCACTTTTTCAAATTCCACTTCACTTTCAACTTCACTTTTTCAAATTCCACTTCACTTTCAACTTCACAATTTCAAATTCCATTTCACTTCCAATTTTACCTTCAATTACAACACTCCAATTTCAACTTCACTTTTTCAGTTTCCACACTCATTTTCCAGTTTCAATATCAATTTCGAAAATTCCACTACACTTTCAACTTCAATTTTTCAAATTCCACTTCACTTTCAACTTCACTTTTTCAAATTCCACTTCACTTTCAACTTCACTTTTTCAAATTTTACTTCACTTTCAATTTTAACTCTTCAATTTTAACTTGAATTACAACACTCCAATTTCAACTTCACTTTTTCAGTTTCCTCCTCCACTTTTCAGTTTCAACACCATCTTCTCAACTTCAACATCAATTTTTAAAATTCCATTTCACTTCCAATTTTACCTTCAATTACAACACTCCAATTTGAACTTCATTTTTTCAGTTTCCACACTCATTTTCCAGTTTCAATATCAATTTCGCAAATTCCACTTCACTTTCAACTTCACTTTTCCAAATTCCACTTCACTTTCAATTTTAACTCTTCAATTTTAACTTGAATTACAACACTCCAATTTCAACTTCACTTTTTCAGTTTCCTCCTCCACTTTTCAGTTTCAACACCATCTTCTCAACTTCAACATAAATTTTAAAAAATTCCACTTCACTTCCAATTTTACCTTCAATTACAACACTCCAATTTCAACATCACTTTTTCAGTTTCCACACTCATTTTCCAGTTTCAATATCAATTTCGCAAATTCCACTTCACTTTCAACTTCACTTTTTCAAATTCCATTTCACTTCCAATTTTACCTTCAATTACAACACTCCAATTTCAACTTCATTTTTCAGTTTCCATACTCATTTTCCAGTTTCAATATCAATTTCTCAAATTCCACTTCACTTTCAACTTCACTTTTTCAAATTCCATTTCACTTCCAATTTTACCTTCAATTACAACACTCCAATTTCAACTTCACTTTTTCAGTTTCCACACTCATTTTCCAGTTTCAATATCAATTTCTCAAATTCCACTTCACTTTCAACTTCACTTTTTCAAATTCCATTTCACTTCCAATTTTACCTTCAATTACAACACTGTAATTTCAACTTCACTTTTTCAGTTTCCACACTCATTTTCCAGTTTCAATATCAATTTCGCAAATTCCACATCACTTTCAACTTCACTTTTTCAAATTCCACTTCACTTTCAATTTTAACTTCATTACGACACTCCAATTTCAACGTCACTTTTTCAGTTTCCACACTCATTTTTCAGTTCAATATCAATTTCTCAAATTCCACTACACTGTCAATTTTATCTTCAATTTCAACACTCCAATTTCAACTTCACTTTTTCAGTTCCCACTCCCATTTTCCATTTTCAATATCAATTTCTCAAATTCCACTTCACTTTATCAAATTCCACTTCACTTTCAACTTCACTTTTTCAAATTCCACTTCACTTTCAATTTTAACTCTTCAATTTCAACTTGAATTACAACACTCCAATTTCAACTTCACATTTTCAGTATCCTCCTCCACTTTTCAGTTTCAACACCATCTTCTCAACTTCAACATCAATTTTTAAAATTCCACTTCACTTCCAATTTTACCTTCAATTACAACACTCCAATTTCAACTTCACTTCTCCAGTTTCCACACTCATTTTCCAGTTTCAATATCAATTTCTCAAATTCCACTTCACTTTCAACTTCACTTTTTCAAATTCCATTTCACTTCCAATTTTACCTTCAATTACAACACTCCAATTTCAACTTCACTTTTTCAGTTTCCTCCTCCACTTTTCAGTTTCAACACCATCTTCTCAACTTCAACATCAATTTTTAAAATTCCACTTCACTTCCAATTTTACCTTCAATTACAACACTCCAATTTCAACTTCTCTTTTTCAGTTTCCACACTCATTTTCCAGTTTCAATATCAATTTCTCAAATTCCACTTCACTTTCAACTTCACTTTTTCAAATTCCATTTCACTTCCAATTTTACCTTCAATTACAACACTCCAATTTCAACTTCACTTTTTCAGTTTCCACACTCATTTTTTAGTTTCAATATCAATTTCTCAAATTCCACTTCACTTTCAACTTCACTTTTTCAAATTCCACTTCACTTTCAACTTCACTTTTTCAAATTCCACTTCACTTTCAACTTCACAATTTCAAATTCCATTTCACTTCCAATTTTACCTTCAATTACAACACCCCAATTTCAACTTCACTTTTTCAGTTTCCACACTCATTTTCCAGTTTCAATATCAATTTCGCAAATTCCACTACACTTTCAACTTCACTTTTTCAAATTCCACTTCACTTTCAACTTCACTTTTTCAAATTCCACTTCACTTTCAACTTCACTTTTTCAAATTCCACTTCACTTTCAACTTCACTTTTTCAAATTCCACTTCACTTTCAATTTTAACTTGAATTACAACACTCCAATTTCAACTTCACTTTTTCAGTTTCCTCCTCCACTTTTCAGTTTCAACACCATCTTCTCAACTTCAACATCAATTTTTAAAATTCCACTTCACTTCCAATTTTACCTTCAATTACAACACTCCAATTTCAACTTCACTTTTTCAGTTTCCACACTCATTTTCCAGTTTCAATATCAATTTCGCAAATTCCACTTCACTTTCAACTTCACTTTTTCAAATTCCACTTCACTTTCAACTTCACTTTTTCAAATTCCACTTCACTTTCAATTTTAACTTGAATTACAACACTGCAATTTCAACTTCACTTTTTCAGTTTCCTCCTCCACTTTTCAGTTTCAACACCATCTTCTCAACTTCAACATCAATTTTTAAAATTCCACTTCACTTCCAATTTTACCTTCAATTACAACACTCCAATTTCAACTTCACTTTTTCAGTTTCCACACTCATTTTCCAGTTTCAATATCAATTTCGCAAATTCCACTACACTTTCAACTTCACTTTTTCAAATTCCACTTCACTTTCAACTTCACTTTTTCAAATTCCACTTCACTTTCAACTTCACTTTTTCAAATTCCACTTCACTTTCAATTTTAACTCTTCAATTTTAACTTGAATTACAACACTCCAATTTCAACTTCACTTTTTCAGTTTCCTCCTCCACTTTTTAGTTTCAACACCATCTTCTCAACTTCAACATCAATTTTTAAAATTCCACTTCACTTCCAATTTAACCTTCAATTACAACACTCCAATTTCAACTTCACTTTTTCAGTTTCCACACTCATTTTCCAGTTTCAATATCAATTTCGCAAATTCCACTTCACTTTCAACTTCACTTTTTCAAATTCCACTTCACTTTCAACTTCACTTTTTCAAATTCCACTTCACTTTCAACTTCACTTTTTCAAATTCCACTTCACTTTCAATTTTAACTCTTCAATTTTAACTTGAATTACAAAACTCCAATGTCAACTTCACTTTTTCAGTTTCCTCCTCCACTTTTCAGTTTCAACACCATCTTCTCAACTTCAACATCAATTTTTAAAACTCCACTTCACTTCCAATTTTACCTTCAATTACAACACTCCAATTTCAACTTCACTTTTTCAGTTTCCACACTCATTTTCCAGTTTCAATATCAATTTCGCAAATTCCACTTCACTTTCAACTTCACTTTTCAAATTCCACTTCACTTTCAATTTTAACTTCATTACAACACTCCAATTTCAACTTCACTTTTTCAGTTTCCACTCCCATTGTCCATTTTCAATATCAATTTCTCAAATTCCACTTCACTTTCAACTTCACTTTTTCAAATTCCACTTCACTTTCAACTTCACTTTTTCAAATTCCACTTCACTTTCAACTTCACAATTTCAAATTCCATTTCACTTCCAATTTTACCTTCAATTACAACACCCCAATTTCAACTTCACTTTTTCAGTTTCCACACTCATTTTCCAGTTTCAATATCAATTTCGCAAATTCCACTACACTTTCAACTTCACTTTTTCAAATTCCACTTCACTTTCAACTTCACTTTTTCAAATTCCACTTCACTTTCAACTTCACTTTTTCAAATTCCACTTCACTTTCAACTTCACTTTTTCAAATTCCACTTCACTTTCAATTTTAACTTGAATTACAACACTCCAATTTCAACTTCACTTTTTCAGTTTCCTCCTCCACTTTTCAGTTTCAACACCATCTTCTCAACTTCAACATCAATTTTTAAAATTCCACTTCACTTCCAATTTTACCTTCAATTACAACACTCCAATTTCAACTTCACTTTTTCAGTTTCCACACTCATTTTCCAGTTTCAATATCAATTTCGCAAATTCCACTTCACTTTCAACTTCACTTTTTCAAATTCCACTTCACTTTCAACTTCACTTTTTCAAATTCCACTTCACTTTCAATTTTAACTTGAATTACAACACTGCAATTTCAACTTCACTTTTTCAGTTTCCTCCTCCACTTTTCAGTTTCAACACCATCTTCTCAACTTCAACATCAATTTTTAAAATTCCACTTCACTTCCAATTTTACCTTCAATTACAACACTCCAATTTCAACTTCACTTTTTCAGTTTCCACACTCATTTTCCAGTTTCAATATCAATTTCGCAAATTCCACTACACTTTCAACTTCACTTTTTCAAATTCCACTTCACTTTCAACTTCACTTTTTCAAATTCCACTTCACTTTCAACTTCACTTTTTCAAATTCCACTTCACTTTCAATTTTAACTCTTCAATTTTAACTTGAATTACAACACTCCAATTTCAACTTCACTTTTTCAGTTTCCTCCTCCACTTTTTAGTTTCAACACCATCTTCTCAACTTCAACATCAATTTTTAAAATTCCACTTCACTTCCAATTTAACCTTCAATTACAACACTCCAATTTCAACTTCACTTTTTCAGTTTCCACACTCATTTTCCAGTTTCAATATCAATTTCGCAAATTCCACTTCACTTTCAACTTCACTTTTTCAAATTCCACTTCACTTTCAACTTCACTTTTTCAAATTCCACTTCACTTTCAACTTCACTTTTTCAAATTCCACTTCACTTTCAATTTTAACTCTTCAATTTTAACTTGAATTACAAAACTCCAATGTCAACTTCACTTTTTCAGTTTCCTCCTCCACTTTTCAGTTTCAACACCATCTTCTCAACTTCAACATCAATTTTTAAAACTCCACTTCACTTCCAATTTTACCTTCAATTACAACACTCCAATTTCAACTTCACTTTTTCAGTTTCCACACTCATTTTCCAGTTTCAATATCAATTTCGCAAATTCCACTTCACTTTCAACTTCACTTTTCAAATTCCACTTCACTTTCAATTTTAACTTCATTACAACACTCCAATTTCAACTTCACTTTTTCAGTTTCCACTCCCATTGTCCATTTTCAATATCAATTTCTCAAATTCCACTTCACTTTATCAAATTCCACTTCACTTTCAATTTTAACTCTTCAATTTTAACTTGAATTACAACACTCCAATTTCAACTTCACTTTTTCAGTTTCCTCCTCCACTTTTCAGTTTCAATATCAATTTCTCAAATTCCACTTCACTTTCAACTTCACTTTTTCAAATTCCATTTCACTTCCAATTTTACCTTCAATTACAACACTCCAATTTCAACTTCACTTTTCCAGTTTCCACACTCATTTTCCAGTTTCAATATCAATTTCGCAAATTCCACTTCACTTTCAACTTCACTTTTTCAAATTCCACTTCACTTTCATGTTACGAGCCAGGGCCGCGAGCAGCACGAGTGGCCGGCGAAGGATTATAAACCCAGGGAATATGGTATCAGTTTGTTAATAAAGGCACGCGGACGAACCCAATGCGAAATTGGGGAGCCGCTAGGATTATAGACGACGAGGACGAACCTGACGCGAAGTCAGGGAGCCTCTAGGAATGGAGTCAAACACAGACGAACCTGATGCGAAATCAGGGAGCTGCTAGGAAGGTGAAACTTCGTGAACGAACCCAATGCGAAATTGGGGAGTCACTAGGAACGACGCGCAGACGAACCCGATGCGAAACCGGGGAGCTGCTAGGAGGTTGTAGAATCAGCGCGGACGAACCCAATGCGAAATTGGGGAGCCGCTGGGAAGTTGGATAAAAGCACAGACGAACCTGATGCGAAATCAGGGAGCTGTTAGGATACGGACGAACCTGATGCGAAATCAGGGAGCCGCTAGGATGGTATAGGTTTCGTGGACGAACCCAATGCGAAATTGGGGAGCCACTAGGTAGGAAAAATCTCTATTTGAATAATTGGTAAGTAGCGAACGAACCTGATGCGAAATCAGGGAGTCGCTAGGATAGTTAGTAGGCCTCGTAACTAATATAATCTAATTGATACAACCCGAGCGGTAGGGTTGTATCGAGTGAGAACGTTCAATTATTATATTAGGATTTTGGACGATAATAATGGGTTTAATAATCTCAATCTAATTTCCAAACAACACAAATATATTGTAACTATAAAAATCTGTGGTACAGGTGTGTAACTGTCGCGGTTGGAATTTAAAGAAAGATATAGAAAAAGGAATTTACCTAAAACGATGTTCGTTTTTTGACGCACTGGCAATGCGGGGGACTCGGAAACAACTTTAACAAAACTTTGATCCGAAAGGTACTTTAGCCCGATCTCACTATAGTTGCTTTTCCGAAATTACAGCACGACGTGACGCGATACGTGTCTACTGAAGTACTAACCCGAGAGAGTGAGAATCTAAGGGTTTATATACCCCTACAATGAATAGAATACTCTGTTCATAATCTAATCGCGCTTAGAGATTAGGGCATAGGGCCAGACTCTTATTTTGTCGCCTCTAATGAGATCGGGCTAAAAACTCGGTACTAAATCAAAGGGTTCAACTACGATATGAAAGGTTATCTAGGACGCTTCCTGCCAGAGACGATCTGGAAGAGATTCCAATGAGAAAACGAACGGAATCTATTCTCTATCCGTAACATTCAACTTCACTTTTTCAAATTCCACTTCACTTTCAACTTCACTTTTTCAAATTCCACTTCACTTTCAATTCTAACTCTTCAATTTTAACTTGAATTACAACACTCCAATTTCAACTTCACTTTTTCAGTTTCCTCCTCCACTTTTCAGTTTCAACACCATCTTCTCAACTTCAACATCAATTTTTAAAATTCCACTTCACTTCCAATTTTACCTTCAATTACAACACTCCAATTTCAACTTCACTTTTTCAGTTTCCACACTCATTTTTTAGTTTCAATATCAATTTCTCAAATTCCACTTCACTTTCAACTTCACTTTTTCAAATTCCATTTCACTTCCAATTTTACCTTCAATTACAACACTCCAATTTCAACTTCACTTTTTCAGTTTCCACACTCATTTTCCAGTTTCAATATCAATTTCGCAAATTCCACTTCACTTTCAACTTCACTTTTTCAAATTCCACTTCACTTTCAACTTCACTTTTTCAAATTCCACTTCACTTTCAACTTCACTTTTTCAAATTCCACTTCACTTTCAATTTTAACTCTTCAATTTTAACTTGAATTACAACACTCCAATGTCAACTTCACTTTTTCAGTTTCCTCCTCCACTTTTCAGTTTCAACACCATCTTCTCAACTTCAACATCAATTTTTAAAACTCCACTTCACTTCCAATTTTACCTTCAATTACAACACTCCAATTTCAACTTCACTTTTTCAGTTTCCACACTCATTTTCCAGTTTCAATATCAATTTCGCAAATTCCACTTCACTTTCAACTTCACTTTTTCAAATTCCACTTCACTTTCAATTTTAACTTCATTACAACACTCCAATTTCAACTTCACTTTTTCAGTTTCCACTCCCATTGTCCATTTTCAATATCAATTTCTCAAATTCCACTTCACTTTATCAAATTCCACTTCACTTCCAATTTTACCTTCAATTACAACACTCCAATTTCAACTTCACTTTTTCAGTTTCCTCCTCCACTTTTCAGTTTCAACACCATCTTCTCAACTTCAACATCAATTTTTAAAATTCCACTTCACTTCCAATTTTACCTTCAATTACAACACTCCAATTTCAACATCACTTTTTCAGTTTCCACACTCATTTTCCAGTTTCAATATCAATTTCTCAAATTCCACTTCACTTTCAACTTCACTTTTTCAAATTCCATTTCACTTCCAATTTTACCTTCAATTACAACACTGTAATTTCAACTTCACTTTTTCAGTTTCCACACTCATTTTCCAGTTTCAATATCAATTTCGCAAATTCCACTTCACTTTCAACTTCACTTTTTCAAATTCCACTTCACTTTCAATTTTAACTTCATTACGACACTCCAATTTCAACTTCACTTTTTCAGTTTCCACACTCATTTTTCAGTTTCAATATCAATTTCTCAAATTCCACTACACTGTCAATTTTATCTTCAATTTCAACACTCCAATTTCAACTTCACTTTTTCAGTTCCCACTCCCATTTTCCATTTTCAATATCAATTTCTCAAATTCCACTTCACTTTATCAAATTCCACTTCACTTTCAACTTCACTTTTTCAAATTCCACTTCACTTTCAATTTTAACTCTTCAATTTCAACTTGAATTACAACACTCCAATTTCAACTTCACATTTTCAGTATCCTCCTCCACTTTTCAGTTTCAACACCATCTTCTCAACTTCAACATCAATTTTTAAAATTCCACTTCACTTCCAATTTTACCTTCAATTACAACACTCCAATTTCAACTTCACTTCTCCAGTTTCCACACTCATTTTCCAGTTTCAATATCAATTTCTCAAATTCCACTTCACTTTCAACTTCACTTGTTCAAATTCCATTTCACTTCCAATTTTACCTTCAATTACAACACTCCAATTTCAACTTCACTTTTTCAGTTTCCTCCTCCACTTTTCAGTTTCAACACCATCTTCTCAACTTCAACATCAATTTTTAAAATTCCACTTCACTTCCAATTTTACCTTCAATTACAACACTCCAATTTCAACTTCTCTTTTTCAGTTTCCACACTCATTTTCCAGTTTCAATATCAATTTCTCAAATTCCACTTCACTTTCAACTTCACTTTTTCAAATTCCATTTCACTTCCAATTTTACCTTCAATTACAACACTCCAATTTCAACTTCACTTTTTCAGTTTCCACACTCATTTTCCAGTTTCAATATCAATTTCGCAAATTCCACTTCACTTTCAACTTCACTTTTTCAAATTCCACTTCACTTTCAATTTTAACTTCATTACGACACTCCAATTTCAACTTCACTTTTTCAGTTTCCACACTCATTTTTCAGTTTCAATATCAATTTCTCAAATTCCACTACACTGTCTATTTTATCTTCAATTTCAACACTCCAATTTCAACTTCACTTTTTCAGTTTCCACTCCCATTTTCCATTTTCAATATCAATTTCTCAAATTCCACTTCACTTTATCAAATTCCAGTTCACTTACAACTTCACTTTTTCAAATTCCACTTCACTTTCAATTTTAACTCTTCAATTTTAACTTGAATTACAACACTCCAATTTCAACTTCACTTTTTCAGTTTCCTCCACTTTTCAGTTTCAACACCATCTTCTCAACTTCAACATCAATTTTTAAAATTCCACTTCACTTCCAATTTGACCTTCAATTACAACACTCCAATTTCAACTTCACTTTTTCAGTTTCCACACTCATTTTTTAGTTTCAATATCAATTTCTCAAATTCCACTTCACTTTCAACTTCACTTTTTCAAATTCCATTTCACTTCCAATTTTACCTTCAATTACAACACTCCAATTTCAACTTCACTTTTTCAGTTTCCACACTCATTTTTTAGTTTCAATATCAATTTCTCAAATTCCACTTCACTTTCAACTTCACTTTTTCAAATTCCACTTCACTTTCAACTTCACTTTTTCAAATTCCACTTCACTTTCAATTTTAACTTGAATTACAACACTCCAATTTCAACTTCACTTTTTCAGTTTCCTCCTCCACTTTTCAGTTTCAACACCATCTTCTCAACTTCAACATCAATTTTTAAAATTCCACTTCACTTCCAATTTTACCTTCAATTACAACACTCCAATTTCAACTTCACTTTTTCAGTTTCCACACTCATTTTCCAGTTTCAATATCAATTTCGCAAATTCCACTTCACTTTCAACTTCACTTTTTCAAATTCCACTTCACTTTCAACTTCACTTTTTCAAATTCCACTTCACTTTCAATTTTAACTTGAATTACAACACTGCAATTTCAACTTCACTTTTTCAGTTTCCTCCTCCACTTTTCAGTTTCAACACCATCTTCTCAACTTCAACATCAATTTTTAAAATTCCACTTCACTTCCAATTTTACCTTCAATTACAACACTCCAATTTCAACTTCACTTTTTCAGTTTCCACACTCATTTTTTAGTTTCAATATCAATTTCTCAAATTCCACTTCACTTTCAACTTCACTTTTTCAAATTCCATTTCACTTCCAATTTTACCTTCAATTACAACACTCCAATTTCAACTTCACTTTTTCAGTTTCCACACTCATTTTCCAGTTCCAATATCAATTTCGCAAATTCCACTTCACTTGCAACTTCACTTTTTCAAATTCCACTTCACTTTCAACTTCACTTTTTCAAATTCCACTTCACTTTCAACTTCACAATTTCAAATTCCATTTCACTTCCAATTTTACCTTCAATTACAACACTCCAATTTCAACTTCACTTTTTCAGTTTCCACACTCATTTTCCAGTTTCAATATCAATTTCGCAAATTCCACTACACTTTCAACTTCACTTTTTCAAATTCCACTTCACTTTCAACTTCACTTTTTCAAATTCCACTTCACTTTCAACTTCACTTTTTCAAATTCCACTTCACTTTCAATTTTAACTCTTCAATTTTAACTTGAATTACAACACTCCAATTTCAACTTCACTTTTTCAGTTTCCTCCTCCACTTTTTAGTTTCAACACCATCTTCTCAACTTCAACATCAATTTTTAAAATTCCACTTCACTTCCAATTTAACCTTCAATTACAACACTCCAATTTCAACTTCACTTTTTCAGTTTCCACACTCATTTTCCAGTTTCAATATCAATTTCGCAAATTCCACTTCACTTTCAACTTCACTTTTTCAAATTCCACTTCACTTTCAACTTCACTTTTTCAAATTCCACTTCACTTTCAACTTCACTTTTTCAAATTCCACTTCACTTTCAATTTTAACTCTTCAATTTTAACTTGAATTACAAAACTCCAATGTCAACTTCACTTTTTCAGTTTCCTCCTCCACTTTTCAGTTTCAACACCATCTTCTCAACTTCAACATCAATTTTTAAAACTCCACTTCACTTCCAATTTTACCTTCAATTACAACACTCCAATTTCAACTTCACTTTTTCAGTTTCCACACTCATTTTCCAGTTTCAATATCAATTTCGCAAATTCCACTTCACTTTCAACTTCACTTTTTCAAATTCCACTTCACTTTCAATTTTAACTTCATTACAACACTCCAATTTCAACTTCACTTTTTCAGTTTCCACTCCCATTGTCCATTTTCAATATCAATTTCTCAAATTCCACTTCACTTTATCAAATTCCACTTCACTTTCAATTTTAACTCTTCAATTTTAACTTGAATTACAACACTCCAATTTCAACTTCACTTTTTCAGTTTCCTCCTCCACTTTTCAGTTTCAATATCAATTTCTCAAATTCCACTTCACTTTCAACTTCACTTTTTCAAATTCCATTTCACTTCCAATTTTACCTTCAATTACAACACTCCAATTTCAACTTCACTTTTCCAGTTTCCACACTCATTTTCCAGTTTCAATATCAATTTCGCAAATTCCACTTCACTTTCAACTTCACTTTTTCAAATTCCACTTCACTTTCATGTTACGAGCCAGGGCCGCGAGCAGCACGAGTGGCCGGCGAAGGATTATAAACCCAGGGAATATGGTATCAGTTTGTTAATAAAGGCACGCGGACGAACCCAATGCGAAATTGGGGAGCCGCTAGGATTATAGACGACGAGGACGAACCTGACGCGAAGTCAGGGAGCCTCTAGGAATGGAGTCAAACACAGACGAACCTGATGCGAAATCAGGGAGCTGCTAGGAAGGTGAAACTTCGTGAACGAACCCAATGCGAAATTGGGGAGTCACTAGGAACGACGCGCAGACGAACCCGATGCGAAACCGGGGAGCTGCTAGGAGGTTGTAGAATCAGCGCGGACGGACCCAATGCGAAATTGGGGAGCCGCTGGGAAGTTGGATAAAAGCACAGACGAACCTGATGCGAAATCAGGGAGCTGTTAGGATACGGACGAACCTGATGCGAAATCAGGGAGCCGCTAGGGTGGTATAGGTTTCGTGGACGAACCCAATGCGAAATTGGGGAGCCACTAGGTAGGAAAAATCTCTATTTGAATAATTGGTAAGTAGCGAACGAACCTGATGCGAAATCAGGGAGTCGCTAGGATAGTTAGTAGGCCTCGTAACTAATATAATCTAATTGATACAACCCGAGCGGTAGGGTTGTATCGAGTGAGAACGTTCAATTATCATATTAGGATTTTGGACGATAATAATGGGTTTAATAATCTCAATCTAATTTCCAAACAACACAAATATATTGTAACTATAAAAATCTGTGGTACAGGTGTGTAACTGTCGCGGTTGGAATTTAAAGAAAGATATAGAAAAAGGAATTTACCTAAAACGATGTTCGTTTTTTGACGCACTGGCAATGCGGGGGACTCGGAAACAACTTTAACAAAACTTTGATCCGAAAGGTACTTTAGCCCGATCTCACTATAGTTGCTTTTCCGAAATTACAGCACGACGTGACGCGATACGTGTCTACTGAAGTACTAACCCGAGAGAGTGAGAATCTAAGGGTTTATATACCCCTACAATGAATAGAATACTCTGTTCATAATCTAATCGCGCTTAGAGATTAGGGCATAGGGCCAGACTCTTATTTTGTCGCCTCTAATGAGATCGGGCTAAAAACTCGGTACTAAATCAAAGTGTTCAACTACGATATGAAAGGTTATCTAGGACGCTTCCTGCCAGAGACGATCTGGAAGAGATTCCAATGAGAAAACGAACGGAATCTATTCTCTATCCGTAACAATCAACTTCACTTTTTCAAATTCCACTTCACTTTCAACTTCACTTTTTCAAATTCCACTTCACTTTCAATTCTAACTCTTCAATTTTAACTTGAATTACAACACTCCAATTTCAACTTCACTTTTTCAGTTTCCTCCTCCACTTTTCAGTTTCAACACCATCTTCTCAACTTCAACATCAATTTTTAAAATTCCACTTCACTTCCAATTTTACCTTCAATTACAACACTCCAATTTCAACTTCACTTTTTCAGTTTCCACACTCATTTTTTAGTTTCAATATCAATTTCTCAAATTCCACTTCACTTTCAACTTCACTTTTTCAAATTCCATTTCACTTCCAATTTTACCTTCAATTACAACACTCCAATTTCAACTTCACTTTTTCAGTTTCCACACTCATTTTCCAGTTTCAATATCAATTTCGCAAATTCCACTTCACTTTCAACTTCACTTTTTCAAATTCCACTTCACTTTCAACTTCACTTTTTCAAATTCCACTTCACTTTCAACTTCACTTTTTCAAATTCCACTTCACTTTCAATTTTAACTCTTCAATTTTAACTTGAATTACAACACTCCAATGTCAACTTCACTTTTTCAGTTTCCTCCTCCACTTTTCAGTTTCAACACCATCTTCTCAACTTCAACATCAATTTTTAAAACTCCACTTCACTTCCAATTTTACCTTCAATTACAACACTCCAATTTCAACTTCACTTTATCAGTTTCCACACTCATTTTCCAGTTTCAATATCAATTTCGCAAATTCCACTTCACTTTCAACTTCACTTTTTCAAATTCCACTTCACTTTCAATTTTAACTTCATTACAACACTCCAATTTCAACTTCACTTTTTCAGTTTCCACTCCCATTGTCCATTTTCAATATCAATTTCTCAAATTCCACTTCACTTTATCAAATTCCACTTCACTTCCAATTTTACCTTCAATTACAACACTCCAATTTCAACTTCACTTTTTCAGTTTCCTCCTCCACTTTTCAGTTTCAACACCATCTTCTCAACTTCAACATCAATTTTTAAAATTCCACTTCACTTCCAATTTTACCTTCAATTACAACACTCCAATTTCAACATCACTTTTTCAGTTTCCACACTCATTTTCCAGTTTCAATATCAATTTCGCAAATTCCACTTCACTTTCAACTTCACTTTTTCAAATTCCACTTCACTTTCAATTTTAACTTCATTACAACACTCCAATTTCAACTTCACTTTTTCAGTTTCCACTCCCATTGTCCATTTTCAATATCAATTTCTCAAATTCCACTTCACGTTATCAAATTCCACTTCACTTTCAATTTTAACTCTTCAATTTTAACTTGAATTACAACACTCCAATTTCAACTTCACTTTTTCAGTTTCCTCCTCCACTTTTCAGTTTCAATATCAATTTCTCAAATTCCACTTCACTTTCAACTTCACTTTTTCAAATTCCATTTCACTTCCAATTTTACCTTCAATTACAACACTCCAATTTCAACTTCACTTTTTCAGTTTCCACACTCATTTTCCAGTTTCAATATCAATTTCGCAAATTCCACTTCACTTTCAACTTCACTTTTTCAAATTCCACTTCACTTTCAACTTCACTTTTTCAAATTCCACTTCACTTTCAACTTCACTTTTTCAAATTCCATTTCACTTCCAATTTTACCTTCAATTACATCACTCCA
This sequence comes from Lasioglossum pauxillum, assembly GCA_933228785.1. Classification (NCBI taxonomy): domain Eukaryota; kingdom Metazoa; phylum Arthropoda; class Insecta; order Hymenoptera; family Halictidae; genus Lasioglossum; species Lasioglossum pauxillum. The sequence continues at coordinate 27,248,190 of OW121704.1, read as the reverse complement.
ATTTCAACTTCACTTTTTCAGTTTCCTCCTCCACTTTTCAGTTTCAACACCATCTTCTCAACTTCAACATCAATTTTTAAAATTCCACTTCACTTCCAATTTTACCTTCAATTACAACACTCCAATTTCAACTTCACTTTTTCAGTTTCCACACTCATTTTTTAGTTTCAATATCAATTTCTCAAATTCCACTTCACTTTCAACTTCACTTTTTCAAATTCCATTTCACTTCCAATTTTACCTTCAATTACAACACTCCAATTTCAACTTCACTTTTTCAGTTTCCACACTCATTTTCCAGTTCCAATATCAATTTCGCAAATTCCACTTCACTTGCAACTTCACTTTTTCAAATTCCACTTCACTTTCAACTTCACTTTTTCAAATTCCACTTCACTTTCAACTTCACAATTTCAAATTCCATTTCACTTCCAATTTTACCTTCAATTACAACACTCCAATTTCAACTTCACTTTTTCAGTTTCCACACTCATTTTCCAGTTTCAATATCAATTTCGCAAATTCCACTACACTTTCAACTTCACTTTTTCAAATTCCACTTCACTTTCAACTTCACTTTTTCAAATTCCACTTCACTTTCAACTTCACTTTTTCAAATTCCACTTCACTTTCAATTTTAACTTGAATTACAACACTCCAATTTCAACTTCACTTTTTCAGTTTCCTCCTCCACTTTTCAGTTACAACACCATCTTCTCAACTTCAACATCAATTTTTAAAATTCCACTTCACTTCCAATTTTACCTTCAATTACAACACTCCAATTTCAACTTCACTTTTTCAGTTTCCACACTCATTTTCCAGTTTCAATACCAATTTCGCAAATTCCACTTCACTTTCAACTTCACTTTTTCAAATTCCACTTCACTTTCAATTTTAACTCTTCAATTTTAACTTGAATTACAACACTCCAATGTCAACTTCACTTTTTCAGTTTCCTCCTCCACTTTTCAGTTTCAACACCATCTTCTCAACTTCAACATCAATTTTTAAAACTCCACTTCACTTCCAATTTTACCTTCAATTACAACACTCCAATTTCAACTTCACGTTTTCAGTTTCCACACTCATTTTCCAGTTTCAATATCAATTTCGCAAATTCCACTTCACTTTCAACTTCACTTTTTCAAATTCCACTTCACTTTCAATTTTAACTTCATTACAACACTCCAATTTCAACTTCACTTTTTCAGTTTCCACTCCCATTGTCCATTTTCAATATCAATTTCTCAAATTCCACTTCACTTTATCAAATTCCACTTCACTTTCAATTTTAACTCTTCAATTTTAACTTGAATTACAACACTCCAATTTCAACTTCACTTTTTCAGTTTCCTCCTCCACTTTTCAGTTTCAATATCAATTTCTCAAATTCCACTTCACTTTCAACTTCACTTTTTCAAATTCCATTTCACTTCCAATTTTACCTTCAATTACAACACTCCAATTTCAACTTCACTTTTTCAGTTTCCACACTCATTTTCCAGTTTCAATATCAATTTCGCAAATTCCACTTCACTTTCAACTTCACTTTTTCAAATTCCACTTCACTTTCAACTTCACTTTTTCAAATTCCATTTCACTTCCAATTTTACCTTCAATTACAACACTCCAATTTCAACTTCACTTTTTCAGTTTCCTCCTCCACTTCTCAGTTTCAACACCATCTTCTCAACTTCAACATCAATTTTTAAAATTCCACTTCACTTCCAATTTTACCTTCAATTACAACACTCCAATTTCAACTTCACTTTTTCAGTTTCCTCCTCCACTTTTCAGTTTCAATATCAATTTCGCAAATTCCACTTCACTTTCAACTTCACTTTTTAAAATTCCACTTCACTTCCAATTTTACCTTCAATTACAACACTCCAATTTCAACTTCACTTTTCCAGTTTCCACACTCATTTTCCAATTTCAATATCAATTTCGCAAATTCCACTTCACTTTCAACTTCACTTTTTCAAATTCCACTTCACTTTCATGTTACGAGCCAGGGCCGCGAGCAGCACGAGTGGCCGGCGAAGGATTATAAACCCAGGGAATATGGTATCAGTTTGTTAATAAAGGCACGCGGACGAACCCAATGCGAAATTGGGGAGCCGCTAGGATTATAGACGACGAGGACGAACCTGACGCGAAGTCAGGGAGCCTCTAGGAATGGAGTCAAACACAGACGAACCTGATGCGAAATCAGGGAGCTGCTAGGAAGGTGAAACTTCGTGAACGAACCCAATGCGAAATTGGGGAGTCACTAGGAACGACGCGCAGACGAACCCGATGCGAAACCGGGGAGCTTCTAGGAGGTTGTAGAATCAGCGCGGACGAACCCAATGCGAAATTGGGGAGCCGCTGGGAAGTTGGATAAAAGCACAGACGAACCTGATGCGAAATCAGGGAGCTGTTAGGATACGGACGAACCTGATGCGAAATCAGGGAGCCGCTAGGATGGTATAGGTTTCGTGGACGAACCCAATGCGAAATTGGGGAGCCACTAGGTAGGAAAAATCTCTATTTGAATAATTGGTAAGTAGCGAACGAACCTGATGCGAAATCAGGGAGTCGCTAGGATAGTTAGTAGGCCTCGTAACTAATATAATCTAATTGATACAACCCGAGCGGTAGGGTTGTATCGAGTGAGAACGTTCAATTATTATATTAGGATTTTGGACGATAATAATGGGTTTAATAATCTCAATCTAATTTCCAAATAACACAAATATATTGTAACTATAAAAATCTGTGGTACAGGTGTGTAACTGTCGCGGTTGGAATTTAAAGAAAGATATAGAAAAAGGAATTTACCTAAAACGATGTTCGTTTTTTGACGCACTGGCAATGCGGGGGACTCGGAAACAACTTTAACAAAACTTTGATCCGAAAGGTACTTTAGCCCGATCTCACTATAGTTGCTTTTCCGAAATTACAGCACGACGTGACGCGATACGTGTCTACTGAAGTACTAACCCGAGAGAGTGAGAATCTAAGGGTTTATATACCCCTACAATGAATAGAATACTCTGTTCATAATCTAATCGCGCTTAGAGACTAGGGCCTAGGGCCAGACTCTTATTTTGTCGCCTCTAATGAGATCGGGCTAAAAACTCGGTACTAAATCAAAGGGTTCAACTACGATATGAAAGGTTATCTAGGACGCTTCCTGCCAGAGACGATCTGGAAGAGATTCCAATGAGAAAACGAACGGAATCTATTCTCTATCCGTAACATCTCCCCACCAAGAAGAAACATCGCGGTTCGCGTGATGCTTTCTCATACGGAAGGAAACGTCCTAGATACTATTGACTTTGAGAAGAAAGAACAAGAGAGAAAAAATAGAAATCTTTTAAAAAACTAATGACGGGTGTAGTGTAATGTAGTGTAATGTAGTGTACTTATTTCTAAATCGTCGCTCGGAGTGGGACCACGTATCCTTGTCGCAGCCATCCCTCAATAACGTCGTGCGGTGGCTGGCCTGGGAGCCTGTCTAGGAGAAGGCGCCCCTCGATGCATCCGTCCTCCGCCTTTGAAATGCTAGGAACGCAGCCCCTCCTGTTACCCATCACATGTTTCGCAAAAGCTATGACTTTTGCGATGGGTCGAGTGTTGCGTTGTTTAACACCCTCTAGGCGCAGCCGGATCGCCCGCCAAGGCAAAGTGCGGAAGCGCGGCGGCAGGATCCACACTCGGCTGACCTCTCGCTCCACTGTCAAGCCGCTATCCCCCAGGAAGACGGAGACAAGTCTTCCGTTCTCTGCGGTCACTTCTCCCCGAAGCCAGCAGGACCCATTCCTCCGCACGGCTGCAAGGAGCCCCGGCTTGACGGCAGTCAACAAAGGCACACATAGCTGGTGGCGCTCCTCCATGTGTCTGCCGAAATCCCTGAAAAAACATCTCACCTCTTCTGGGTGGTGTTCTGCAGTGATCCATGCCGTTGTTTGATTTTCGACCTCGCCAACGATGCAGCGGAAAGGTGCATGTACCTCCATGGTCTTCATCGCACACACGTCTTCTTTTCCCAGGGTTCCCCTGGAGTCCAGTCACGTATATTGTTGTCCGTAACGACGAAGAACTCAAGATGGTGTGGCTGCTTCGCAGGCTGGGTTGTCACTCGCTTCGATGTTCCTCTGGTTGCAGTTGCTCTGCCTTTGGCGACTCTTCCCTCCTTCGCAGGCAGATAGGGTTTTGGGATAATTACCCTTCTCTTCCCTCCTCGGAACCAGATGGTCTCGAGCGCCGGTCCCTGTGTCTATCGTATCTGTGCGGGGATAGAGGATATGACACCTCACGCTCGCGATAACGAGAACCCTGATCATATGACTCTTGACGAGACCACCTCGATGGTGATTCATTTCGCGGCGACTGTCGTCGGTTTCTTAATCTTTTGTCTATCTGTAGCACAGCGTCGTAAGCATCCTCCAAATTTTTGATATCCCTCAGAGATGCCGACACCTTCAGGGAAATCCGGTCGGGTAATCCGTCGATAAAGTTTTCAATGACGTCTTTTTCCATCAATTCAATAAACTCTTCGGCATGTTCTTCCCCGTATTTTTCCCTTATGGCTCCGCGCGTACAGTGGACTAAATGGCTTGTCCTATCGATGTATAGTCGTAGGTTTACACCATCGCGGATATGTAACCTCGCGATTTCTACCTGATAATTCGACAGGCTCTTACCGGGAGCGAACCGTTTCTTTAAATGCTGAACTAATGCTTTTATGGTAGTAAACTTGTGCTCTAACGTACATCTACGTGCTGGCCCGACGAGTTTAGTAAGAACAATTGCTAGATACTCAGCCTCCGTACCCTCCGGAATCAAAGTTAAACCGTCCTCTATAATTTGCGCGAAACGCGTTAAAGAAGGGTCTTCCCCGTCGAAGGTCGGAATTGTCGAAGTAATATTCTGTAAGCATGTCTTTTGCGTCAAAAGCGACATAGAATGCGCAAGCGAAACCGTCAGATTCATTATGTCAACAGAAGAAGTATTTGCAGTTGAATTCTGCATTTTTAAAGAATGTAACTAGAGAAAACTAGTATATTAAAAAAAAAATTTTTTAACTAGGAAAACTAGTATAAAAAAATTTGTTAACTAGGAAAACTAGTATATTATTAATATAAAAGCGTGACTAGCGAAAACTAGTATATTGCTAATAATATCGAGACGTAAACTAGGAAAACTAGTATATTGTCAATACTCAGCTACGAGTAATTTAACGTAGTAAACCCAAAATTAAAGTGATCCTAAAATAATTGAAAATCCCACCGCTGTCACCAGTTCTGTTACGAGCCAGGGCCGCGAGCAGCACGAGTGGCCGGCGAAGGATTATAAACCCAGGGAATATGGTATCAGTTTGTTAATAAAGGCACGCGGACGAACCCAATGCGAAATTGGGGAGCCGCTAGGATTATAGACGACGAGGACGAACCTGACGCGAAGTCAGGGAGCCTCTAGGAATGGAGTCAAACACAGACGAACCTGATGCGAAATCAGGGAGCTGCTAGGAAGGTGAAACTTCGTGAACGAACCCAATGCGAAATTGGGGAGTCACTAGGAACGACGCGCAGACGAACCCGATGCGAAACCGGGGAGCTTCTAGGAGGTTGTAGAATCAGCGCGGACGAACCCAATGCGAAATTGGGGAGCCGCTGGGAAGTTGGATAAAAGCACAGACGAACCTGATGCGAAATCAGGGAGCTGTTAGGATACGGACGAACCTGATGCGAAATCAGGGAGCCGCTAGGATGGTATAGGTTTCGTGGACGAACCCAATGCGAAATTGGGGAGCCACTAGGTAGGAAAAATCTCTATTTGAATAATTGGTAAGTAGCGAACGAACCTGATGCGAAATCAGGGAGTCGCTAGGATAGTTAGTAGGCCTCGTAACTAATATAATCTAATTGATACAACCCGAGCGGTAGGGTTGTATCGAGTGAGAACGTTCAATTATTATATTAGGATTTTGGACGATAATAATGGGTTTAATAATCTCAATCTAATTTCCAAATAACACAAATATATTGTAACTATAAAAATCTGTGGTACAGGTGTGTAACTGTCGCGGTTGGAATATAAAGAAAGATATAGAAAAAGGAATTTACCTAAAACGATGTTCGTTTTTTGACGCACTGGCAATGCGGGGGACTCGGAAACAACTTTAACAAAACTTTGATCCGAAAGGTACTTTAGCCCGATCTCACTATAGTTGCTTTTCCGAAATTACAGCACGACGTGACGCGATACGTGTCTACTGAAGTACTAACCCGAGAGAGTGAGAATCTAAGGGTTTATATACCCCTACAATGAATAGAATACTCTGTTCATAATCTAATCGCGCTTAGAGACTAGGGCCTAGGGCCAGACTCTTATTTTGTCGCCTCTAATGAGATCGGGCTAAAAACTCGGTACTAAATCAAAGGGTTCAACTACGATATGAAAGGTTATCTAGGACGCTTCCTGCCAGAGACGATCTGGAAGAGATTCCAATGAGAAAACGAACGGAATCTATTCTCTATCCGTAACATTCAACTTCACTTTTTCAAATTCCACTTCACTTTCAACTTCACTTTTTCAAATTCCACTTCACTTTCAACTTCACTTTTTCAAATTCCACTTCACTTTCAATTTTAACTCTCCAATTTTAACTTGAATTACAACACTCCAATTTCAACTTCACTTTTTCAGTTTCCTCCTCCACTTTTCAGTTTCAACACCATCTTCTCAACTTCAACATCAATTTTTAAAATTCCACTTCACTTCCAATTTTACCTTCAATTACAACACTCCAATTTCAACTTCACTTTTTCAGTTTCCACACTCATTTTTTAGTTTCAATATCAATTTCTCAAATTCCACTTCACTTTCAACTTCACTTTTTCAAATTCCATTTCACTTCCAATTTTACCTTCAATTACAACACTCCAATTTCAACTTCACTTTTTCAGTTTCCACACTCATTTTCCAGTTTCAATATCAATTTCGCAAATTCCACTACACTTTCAACTTCACTTTTTCAAATTCCACTTCACTTTCAACTTCACTTTTTCAAATTCCACTTCACTTTCAACTTCACTTTTTCAAATTCCACTTCCCTTTCAACTTCACTTTTTCAAATTCCACTTCACTTTCAATTTTAACTCTTCAATTTTAACTTGAATTACAAAACTCCAATGTCAACTTCACTTTTTCAGTTTCCTCCTCCACTTTTCAGTTTCAACACCATCTTCTCAACTTCAACATCAATTTTTAAAATTCCACTTCACTTCCAATTTTACCTTCAATTACAACACTCCAATTTCAACTTCACTTTTTCAGTTTCCACACTCATTTTTTAGTTTCCACACTCATTTTCCAGTTTCAATATCAATTTCGCAAATTCCACTTCACTTTCAACTTCACTTTTTCAAATTCCACTTCACTTTCAACTTCACTTTTTCAAATTCCATTTCACTTCCAATTTTACCTTCAATTACAACACTCCAATTTCAACTTCACTTTTTCAGTTTCCTCCTCCACTTTTCAGTTTCAACACCATCTTCTCAACTTCAACATCAATTTTTAAAATTCCACTTCACTTCCAATTTTACCTTCAATTACAACACTCCAATTTCAACATCACTTTTTCAGTTTCCACACTCATTTTCCAGTTTCAATATCAATTTCGCAAATTCCACTTCACTTTCAACTTCACTTTTTAAAATTCCACTTCACTTCCAATTTTACCTTCAATTACAACACTCCAATTTCAACTTCACTTTTTCAGTTTCCACACTCATTTTTTAGTTTCAATATCAATTTCTCAAATTCCACTTCACTTTCAACTTCACTTTTTCAAATTCCATTTCACTTCCAATTTTACCTTCAATTACAACACTCCAATTTCAACTTCACTTTTTCAGTTTCCACACTCATTTTCCAGTTTCAATATCAATTTCGCAAATTCCACTTCACTTTCAACTTCACTTTTTCAAATTCCACTTCACTTTCAACTTCACAATTTCAAATTCCATTTCACTTCCAATTTTACCTTCAATTACGACACTCCAATTTCAACTTCACTTTTTCAGTTTGCACACTCATTTTCCAGTATCAATATCAATTTCGCAAATTCCACTCCACTTTCAACTTCACTTTTTCAAATTCCACTTCACTTTCAACTTCACTTTTTCAAATTCCACTTCACTTTCAACTTCACTTTTTCAAATTCCACTTCACTTTCAACTTCACTTTTTCAAATTCCACTTCACTTTCAATTTTAACTCTCCAATTTTAACTTGAATTACAACACTCCAATTTCAACTTCACTTTTTCAGTTTCCTCCTCCACTTTTCAGTTTCAACACCATCTTCTCAACTTCAACATCAATTTTTAAAATTCCACTTCACTTCCAATTTTACCTTCTATTACAACACTCCAATTTCAACTTCACTTTTTCAGTTTCCACACTCATTTTTTAGTTTCAATATCAATTTCTCAAATTCCACTTCACTTTCAACTTCACTTTTTCAAATTCCATTTCACTTCCAATTTTACCTTCAATTACAACACTCCAATTTCAACTTCACTTTTTCAAATTCCACTTCACTTTCAACTTCACTTTTTCAAATTCCACTTCACTTTCAACTTCACTTTTTCAAATTCCACTTCACTTTCAATTTTAACTCTCCAATTTTAACTTGAATTACAACACTCCAATTTCAACTTCACTTTTTCAGTTTCCTCCTCCACTTTTCAGTTTCAACACCATCTTCTCAACTTCAACATCAATTTTTAAAATTCCACTTCACTTCCAATTTTACCTTCAATTACAACACTCCAATTTCAACTTCACTTTTTCAGTTTCCACACTCATTCTTTAGTTTCAATATCAATTTCTCAAATTCCACTTCACTTTCAACTTCACTTTTTCAAATTCCATTTCACTTCCAATTTTACCTTCAATTACAACACTCCAATTTCAACTTCACTTTTTCAGTTTCCACACTCATTTTCCAGTTTCAATATCAATTTCGCAAATTCCACTACACTTTCAACTTCACTTTTTCAAATTCCACTTCACTTTCAACTTCACTTTTTCAAATTCCACTTCACTTTCAACTTCACTTTTTCAAATTCCACTTCCCTTTCAACTTCACTTTTTCAAATTCCACTTCACTTTCAATTTTAACTCTTCAATTTTAACTTGAATTACAAAACTCCAATGTCAACTTCACTTTTTCAGTTTCCTCCTCCACTTTTCAGTTTCAACACCATCTTCTCAACTTCAACATCAATTTTTAAAATTCCACTTCACTTCCAATTTTACCTTCAATTACAACACTCCAATTTCAACTTCACTTTTTCAGTTTCCACACTCATTTTTTAGTTTCAATATCAATTTCTCAAATTCCACTTCACTTTCAACTTCACTTTTTCAAATTCCATTTCACTTCCAATTTTACCTTCAATTACAACACTCCAATTTCAACTTCACTTTTTCAGTTTCCACACGCAGTTTCCAGTTCCAATATCAATTTCGCAAATTCCACTTCACTTGCAACTTCACTTTTTCAAATTCCACTTCACTTTCAACTTCACTTTTTCAAATTCCACTTCACTTTCAATTTTAACTCTTCAATTTTAACTTGAATTACAACACTCCAATTTCAACTTCACTTTTTCAGTTTCCTCCTCCACTTTTCAGTTTCAACACCAATCTCAACTTCAACATCAATTTTTAAAATTCCACTTCACTTCCAATTTTACCTTCAATTACAACACTCCAATTTCAACTTCACTTTTTCAGTTTCCACACTCATTTTCCAGTTTCAATATCAATTTCGCAAATTCCACTTCACTTTCAACTTCACTTTTTCAAATTCCACTTCACTTTCAATTTTAACTTCATTACAACACTCCAATTTCAACTTCACTTTTTCAGTTTCCACTCCCATTGTCCATTTTCAATATCAATTTCTCAAATTCCACTTCACGTTATCAAATTCCACTTCACTTTCAATTTTAACTCTTCAATTTTAACTTGAATTACAACACTCCAATTTCAACTTCACTTTTTCAGTTTCCTCCTCCACTTTTCAGTTTCAATATCAATTTCTCAAATTCCACTTCACTTTCAACTTCACTTTTTCAAATTCCATTTCACTTCCAATTTTACCTTCAATTACAACACTCCAATTTCAACTTCACTTTTTCAGTTTCCACACTCATTTTCCAGTTTCAATATCAATTTCGCAAATTCCACTTCACTTTCAACTTCACTTTTTCAAATTCCACTTCACTTTCAACTTCACTTTTTCAAATTCCATTTCACTTCCAATTTTACCTTCAATTACAACACTCCAATTTCAACTTCACTTTTTCAGTTTCCTCCTCCACTTTTCAGTTTCAACACCATCTTCTCAACTTCAACATCAATTTTTAAAATTCCACTTCACTTCCAATTTTACCTTCAATTACAACACTCCAATTTCAACATCACTTTTTCAGTTTCCACACTCATTTTCCAGTTTCAATATCAATTTCGCAAATTCCACTTCACTTTCAACTTCACTTTTTAAAATTCCACTTCACTTCCAATTTTACCTTCAATTACAACACTCCAATTTCAACTTCACTTTTTCAGTTTCCACACTCATTTTTTAGTTTCAATATCAATTTCTCAAATTCCACTTCACTTTCAACTTCACTTTTTCAAATTCCATTTCACTTCCAATTTTACCTTCAATTACAACACTCCAATTTCAACTTCACTTTTTCAGTTTCCACACTCATTTTCCAGTTTCAATATCAATTTCGCAAATTCCACTTCACTTTCAACTTCACTTTTTCAAATTCCACTTCACTTTCAACTTCACTTTTTCAAATTCCACTTCACTTTCAACTTCACAATTTCAAATTCCATTTCACTTCCAATTTTACCTTCAATTACGACACTCCAATTTCAACTTCACTTTTTCAGTTTGCACACTCATTTTCCAGTATCAATATCAATTTCGCAAATTCCACTCCACTTTCAACTTCACTTTTTCAAATTCCACTTCACTTTCAACTTCACTTTTTCAAATTCCACTTCACTTTCAACTTCACTTTTTCAAATTCCACTTCACTTTCAACTTCACTTTTTCAAATTCCACTTCACTTTCAATTTTAACTCTCCAATTTTAACTTGAATTACAACACTCCAATTTCAACTTCACTTTTTCAGTTTCCTCCTCCACTTTTCAGTTTCAACACCATCTTCTCAACTTCAACATCAATTTTTAAAATTCCACTTCACTTCCAATTTTACCTTCAATTACAACACTCCAATTTCAACTTCACTTTTTCAGTTTCCACACTCATTTTTTAGTTTCAATATCAATTTCTCAAATTCCACTTCACTTTCAACTTCACTTTTTCAAATTCCATTTCACTTCCAATTTTACCTTCAATTACAACACTCCAATTTCAACTTCACTTTTTCAGTTTCCACACTCATTTTCCAGTTTCAATATCAATTTCGCAAATTCCACTACACTTTCAACTTCACTTTTTCAAATTCCACTTCACTTTCAACTTCACTTTTTCAAATTCCACTTCACTTTCAACTTCACTTTTTCAAATTCCACTTCACTTTCAATTTTAACTCTTCAATTTTAACTTGAATTACAACACTCCAATTTCAACTTCACTTTTTCAGTTTCCACACTCATTTTCCAGTTTCAATATCAATATCGCAAATTCCACTTCACTTTCAACTTCACTTTTTCAAATTCCACTTCACTTTCAATTTTAACTTCATTACAACACTCCAATTTCAACTTCACTTTTTCAGTTTCCACTCCCATTGTCCATTTTCAATATCAATTTCTCAAATTCCACTTCACGTTATCAAATTCCACTTCACTTTCAATTTTAACTCTTCAATTTTAACTTGAATTACAACACTCCAATTTCAACTTCACTTTTTCAGTTTCCTCCTCCACTTTTCAGTTTCAATATCAATTTCTCAAATTCCACTTCACTTTCAACTTCACTTTTTCAAATTCCATTTCACTTCCAATTTTACCTTCAATTACAACACTCCAATTTCAACTTCACTTTTTCAGTTTCCACACTCATTTTCCAGTTTCAATATCAATTTCGCAAATTCCACTTCACTTTCAACTTCACTTTTTCAAATTCCACTTCACTTTCAACTTCACTTTTTCAAATTCCATTTCACTTCCAATTTTACCTTCAATTACAACACTCCAATTTTACCTTCAATTACAACACTCCAATTTCAACTTCACTTTTTCAGTTTCCTCCTCCACTTTTCAGTTTCAACACCATCTTCTCAACTTCAACATCAATTTTTAAAATTCCACTTCACTTCCAATTTTACCTTCAATTACAACACTCCAATTTCAACATCACTTTTTCAGTTTCCACACTCATTTTCCAGTTTCAATATCAATTTCGCAAATTCCACTTCACTTTCAACTTCACTTTTTAAAATTCCACTTCACTTCCAATTTTACCTTCAATTACAACACTCCAATTTCAACTTCACTTTTTCAGTTTCCACACTCATTTTTTAGTTTCAATATCAATTTCTCAAATTCCACTTCACTTTCAACTTCACTTTTTCAAATTCCATTTCACTTCCAATTTTACCTTCAATTACAACACTCCAATTTCAACTTCACTTTTTCAGTTTCCACACTCATTTTCCAGTTTCAATATCAATTTCGCAAATTCCACTTCACTTTCAACTTCACTTTTTCAAATTCCACTTCACTTTCAACTTCACTTTTTCAAATTCCACTTCACTTTCAACTTCACAATTTCAAATTCCATTTCACTTCCAATTTTACCTTCAATTACGACACTCCAATTTCAACTTCACTTTTTCAGTTTGCACACTCATTTTCCAGTATCAATATCAATTTCGCAAATTCCACTCCACTTTCAACTTCACTTTTTCAAATTCCACTTCACTTTCAACTTCACTTTTTCAAATTCCACTTCACTTTCAACTTCACTTTTTCAAATTCCACTTCACTTTCAACTTCACTTTTTCAAATTCCACTTCACTTTCAATTTTAACTCTCCAATTTTAACTTGAATTACAACACTCCAATTTCAACTTCACTTTTTCAGTTTCCTCCTCCACTTTTCAGTTTCAACACCATCTTCTCAACTTCAACATCAATTTTTAAAATTCCACTTCACTTCCAATTTTACCTTCAATTACAACACTCCAATTTCAACTTCACTTTTTCAGTTTCCACACTCATTTTTCAGTTTCAATATCAATTTCTCAAATTCCACTTCACTTTCAACTTCACTTTTTCAAATTCCATTTCACTTCCAATTTTACCTTCAATTACAACACTCCAATTTCAACTTCACTTTTTCAGTTTCCACACTCATTTTCCAGTTTCAATATCAATTTCGCAAATTCCACTACACTTTCAACTTCACTTTTTCAAATTCCACTTCACTTTCAACTTCACTTTTTCAAATTCCATTTCACTTCCAATTTTACCTTCAATTACAACACTCCAATTTCAACTTCACTTTTTCAGTTTCCTCCTCCACTTTTCAGTTTCAACACCATCTTCTCAACTTCAACATCAATTTTTAAAATTCCACTTCACTTCCAATTTTACCTTCAATTACAACACTCCAATTTCAACATCACTTTTTCAGTTTCCACACTCATTTTCCAGTTTCAATATCAATTTCGCAAATTCCACTTCACTTTCAACTTCACTTTTTAAAATTCCACTTCACTTCCAATTTTACCTTCAATTACAACACTCCAATTTCAACTTCACTTTTTCAGTTTCCACACTCATTTTTTAGTTTCAATATCAATTTCTCAAATTCCACTTCACTTTCAACTTCACTTTTTCAAATTCCATTTCACTTCCAATTTTACCTTCAATTACAACACTCCAATTTCAACTTCACTTTTTCAGTTTCCACACTCATTTTCCAGTTTCAATATCAATTTCGCAAATTCCACTTCACTTTCAACTTCACTTTTTCAAATTCCACTTCACTTTCAACTTCACTTTTTCAAATTCCACTTCACTTTCAACTTCACAATTTCAAATTCCATTTCACTTCCAATTTTACCTTCAATTACGACACTCCAATTTCAACTTCACTTTTTCAGTTTGCACACTCATTTTCCAGTATCAATATCAATTTCGCAAATTCCACTCCACTTTCAACTTCACTTTTTCAAATTCCACTTCACTTTCAACTTCACTTTTTCAAATTCCACTTCACTTTCAACTTCACTTTTTCAAATTCCACTTCACTTTCAACTTCACTTTTTCAAATTCCACTTCACTTTCAATTTTAACTCTCCAATTTTAACTTGAATTACAACACTCCAATTTCAACTTCACTTTTTCAGTTTCCTCCTCCACTTTTCAGTTTCAACACCATCTTCTCAACTTCAACATCAATTTTTAAAATTCCACTTCACTTCCAATTTTACCTTCAATTACAACACTCCAATTTCAACTTCACTTTTTCAGTTTCCACACTCATTTTTTAGTTTCAATATCAATTTCTCAAATTCCACTTCACTTTCAACTTCACTTTTCAAATTCCATTTCACTTCCAATTTTACCTTCAATTACAACACTCCAATTTCAACTTCACTTTTTCAGTTTCCACACTCATTTTCCAGTTTCAATATCAATTTCGCAAATTCCACTACACTTTCAACTTCACTTTTTCAAATTCCACTTCACTTTCAACTTCACTTTTTCAAATTCCACTTCACTTTCAATTTTAACTCTTCAATTTTAACTTGAATTACAACACTCCAATTTCAACTTCACTTTTTCAGTTTCCACACTCATTTTCCAGTTTCAATATCAATATCGCAAATTCCACTTCACTTTCAACTTCACTTTTTCAAATTCCACTTCACTTTCAATTTTAACTTCATTACAACACTCCAATTTCAACTTCACTTTTTCAGTTTCCACTCCCATTGTCCATTTTCAATATCAATTTCTCAAATTCCACTTCACGTTATCAAATTCCACTTCACTTTCAATTTTAACTCTTCAATTTTAACTTGAATTACAACACTCCAATTTCAACTTCACTTTTTCAGTTTCCTCCTCCACTTTTCAGTTTCAATATCAATTTCTCAAATTCCACTTCACTTTCAACTTCACTTTTTCAAATTCCATTTCACTTCCAATTTTACCTTCAATTACAACACTCCAATTTCAACTTCACTTTTTCAGTTTCCACACTCATTTTCCAGTTTCAATATCAATTTCGCAAATTCCACTTCACTTTCAACTTCACTTTTTCAAATTCCACTTCACTTTCAACTTCACTTTTTCAAATTCCATTTCACTTCCAATTTTACCTTCAATTACAACACTCCAATTTCAACTTCACTTTTTCAGTTTCCTCCTCCACTTTTCAGTTTCAACACCATCTTCTCAACTTCAACATCAATTTTTAAAATTCCACTTCACTTCCAATTTTACCTTCAATTACAACACTCCAATTTCAACATCACTTTTTCAGTTTCCACACTCATTTTCCAGTTTCAATATCAATTTCGCAAATTCCACTTCACTTTCAACTTCACTTTTTAAAATTCCACTTCACTTCCAATTTTACCTTCAATTACAACACTCCAATTTCAACTTCACTTTTTCAGTTTCCACACTCATTTTTTAGTTTCAATATCAATTTCTCAAATTCCACTTCACTTTCAACTTCACTTTTTCAAATTCCATTTCACTTCCAATTTTACCTTCAATTACAACACTCCAATTTCAACTTCACTTTTTCAGTTTCCACACTCATTTTCCAGTTTCAATATCAATTTCGCAAATTCCACTTCACTTTCAACTTCACTTTTTCAAATTCCACTTCACTTTCAACTTCACTTTTTCAAATTCCACTTCACTTTCAACTTCACAATTTCAAATTCCATTTCACTTCCAATTTTACCTTCAATTACGACACTCCAATTTCAACTTCACTTTTTCAGTTTGCACACTCATTTTCCAGTATCAATATCAATTTCGCAAATTCCACTCCACTTTCAACTTCACTTTTTCAAATTCCACTTCACTTTCAACTTCACTTTTTCAAATTCCACTTCACTTTCAACTTCACTTTTTCAAATTCCACTTCACTTTCAACTTCACTTTTTCAAATTCCACTTCACTTTCAATTTTAACTCTCCAATTTTAACTTGAATTACAACACTCCAATTTCAACTTCACTTTTTCAGTTTCCTCCTCCACTTTTCAGTTTCAACACCATCTTCTCAACTTCAACATCAATTTTTAAAATTCCACTTCACTTCCAATTTTACCTTCAATTACAACACTCCAATTTCAACTTCACTTTTTCAGTTTCCACACTCATTTTTTAGTTTCAATATCAATTTCTCAAATTCCACTTCACTTTCAACTTCACTTTTTCAAATTCCATTTCACTTCCAATTTTACCTTCAATTACAACACTCCAATTTCAACTTCACTTTTTCAGTTTCCACACTCATTTTCCAGTTTCAATATCAATTTCGCAAATTCCACTACACTTTCAACTTCACTTTTTCAAATTCCACTTCACTTTCAACTTCACTTTTTCAAATTCCACTTCACTTTCAACTTCACTTTTTCAAATTCCACTTCACTTTCAATTTTAACTCTTCAATTTTAACTTGAATTACAACACTCCAATTTCAACTTCACTTTTTCAGTTTCCACACTCATTTTCCAGTTTCAATATCAATATCGCAAATTCCACTTCACTTTCAACTTCACTTTTTCAAATTCCACTTCACTTTCAACTTCACTTTTTCAAATTCCACTTCACTTTCAACTTCACTTTTTCAAATTCCACTTCCCTTTCAACTTCACTTTTTCAAATTCCACTTCACTTTCAATTTTAACTCTTCAATTTTAACTTGAATTACAAAACTCCAATGTCAACTTCACTTTTTCAGTTTCCTCCTCCACTTTTCAGTTTCAACACCATCTTCTCAACTTCAACATCAATTTTTAAAATTCCACTTCACTTCCAATTTTACCTTCAATTACAACACTCCAATTTCAACTTCACTTTTTCAGTTTCCACACTCATTTTCCAGTTTCAATATCAATTTCGCAAATTCCACTTCACTTTCAACTTCACTTTTTCAAATTCCACTTCACTTTCAATTTTAACTTCATTACAACACTCCAATTTCAACTTCACTTTTTCAGTTTCCACTCCCATTGTCCATTTTCAATATCAATTTCTCAAATTCCACTACACGTTATCAAATTCCACTTCACTTTCAATTTTAACTCTTCAATTTTAACTTGAATTACAACACTCCAATTTCAACTTCACTTTTTCAGTTTCCTCCTCCACTTTTCAGTTTCAATATCAATTTCTCAAATTCCACTTCACTTTCAACTTCACTTTTTCAAATTCCATTTCACTTCCAATTTTACCTTCAATTACAACACTCCAATTTCAACTTCACTTTTTCAGTTTCCACACTCATTTTCCAGTTTCAATATCAATTTCGCAAATTCCACTTCACTTTCAACTTCACTTTTTCAAATTCCACTTCACTTTCAACTTCACTTTTTCAAATTCCATTTCACTTCCAATTTTACCTTCAATTACATCACTCCAATTTCAACTTCACTTTTTCAGTTTCCTCCTCCACTTTTCAGTTTCAACACCATCTTCTCAACTTCAACATCAATTTTTAAAATTCCACTTCACTTCCAATTTTACCTTCAATTACAACACTCCAATTTCAACATCACTTTTTCAGTTTCCACACTCATTTTCCAGTTTCAATATCAATTTCGCAAATTCCACTCCACTTTCAACTTCACTTTTTCAAATTCCACTTCACTTTCAACTTCACTTTTTCAAATTCCACTTCACTTTCAACTTCACTTTTTCAAATTCCACTTCACTTTCAACTTCACTTTTTCAAATTCCACTTCACTTTCAATTTTAACTCTCCAATTTTAACTTGAATTACAACACTCCAATTTCAACTTCACTTTTTCAGTTTCCTCCTCCACTTTTCAGTTTCAACACCATCTTCTCAACTTCAACATCAATTTTTAAAATTCCACTTCACTTCCAATTTTACCTTCAATTACAACACTCCAATTTCAACTTCACTTTTTCAGTTTCCACACTCATTTTTTAGTTTCAATATCAATTTCTCAAATTCCACTTCACTTTCAACTTCACTTTTTCAAATTCCATTTCACTTCCAATTTTACCTTCAATTACAACACTCCAATTTCAACTTCACTTTTTCAGTTTCCACACTCATTTTCCAGTTTCAATATCAATTTCGCAAATTCCACTACACTTTCAACTTCACTTTTTCAAATTCCACTTCACTTTCAACTTCACTTTTTCAAATTCCACTTCACTTTCAATTTTAACTCTTCAATTTTAACTTGAATTACAACACTCCAATTTCAACTTCACTTTTTCAGTTTCCACACTCATTTTCCAGTTTCAATATCAATATCGCAAATTCCACTTCACTTTCAACTTCACTTTTTCAAATTCCACTTCACTTTCAATTTTAACTTCATTACAACACTCCAATTTCAACTTCACTTTTTCAGTTTCCACTCCCATTGTCCATTTTCAATATCAATTTCTCAAATTCCACTTCACGTTATCAAATTCCACTTCACTTTCAATTTTAACTCTTCAATTTTAACTTGAATTACAACACTCCAATTTCAACTTCACTTTTTCAGTTTCCTCCTCCACTTTTCAGTTTCAATATCAATTTCTCAAATTCCACTTCACTTTCAACTTCACTTTTTCAAATTCCATTTCACTTCCAATTTTACCTTCAATTACAACACTCCAATTTCAACTTCACTTTTTCAGTTTCCACACTCATTTTCCAGTTTCAATATCAATTTCGCAAATTCCACTTCACTTTCAACTTCACTTTTTCAAATTCCACTTCACTTTCAACTTCACTTTTTCAAATTCCATTTCACTTCCAATTTTACCTTCAATTACAACACTCCAATTTCAACTTCACTTTTTCAGTTTCCTCCTCCACTTTTCAGTTTCAACACCATCTTCTCAACTTCAACATCAATTTTTAAAATTCCACTTCACTTCCAATTTTAC
This sequence comes from Lasioglossum pauxillum, assembly GCA_933228785.1. Classification (NCBI taxonomy): domain Eukaryota; kingdom Metazoa; phylum Arthropoda; class Insecta; order Hymenoptera; family Halictidae; genus Lasioglossum; species Lasioglossum pauxillum. Next base: position 27,229,029 of record OW121704.1, on the reverse strand, counting down.
CTTCAATTACAACACTCCAATTTCAACATCACTTTTTCAGTTTCCACACTCATTTTCCAGTTTCAATATCAATTTCGCAAATTCCACTTCACTTTCAACTTCACTTTTTAAAATTCCACTTCACTTCCAATTTTACCTTCAATTACAACACTCCAATTTCAACTTCACTTTTTCAGTTTCCACACTCATTTTTTAGTTTCAATATCAATTTCTCAAATTCCACTTCACTTTCAACTTCACTTTTTCAAATTCCATTTCACTTCCAATTTTACCTTCAATTACAACACTCCAATTTCAACTTCACTTTTTCAGTTTCCACACTCATTTTCCAGTTTCAATATCAATTTCGCAAATTCCACTTCACTTTCAACTTCACTTTTTCAAATTCCACTTCACTTTCAACTTCACTTTTTCAAATTCCACTTCACTTTCAACTTCACAATTTCAAATTCCATTTCACTTCCAATTTTACCTTCAATTACGACACTCCAATTTCAACTTCACTTTTTCAGTTTGCACACTCATTTTCCAGTATCAATATCAATTTCGCAAATTCCACTCCACTTTCAACTTCACTTTTTCAAATTCCACTTCACTTTCAACTTCACTTTTTCAAATTCCACTTCACTTTCAACTTCACTTTTTCAAATTCCACTTCACTTTCAACTTCACTTTTTCAAATTCCACTTCACTTTCAATTTTAACTCTCCAATTTTAACTTGAATTACAACACTCCAATTTCAACTTCACTTTTTCAGTTTCCTCCTCCACTTTTCAGTTTCAACACCATCTTCTCAACTTCAACATCAATTTTTAAAATTCCACTTCACTTCCAATTTTACCTTCAATTACAACACTCCAATTTCAACTTCACTTTTTCAGTTTCCACACTCATTTTTTAGTTTCAATATCAATTTCTCAAATTCCACTTCACTTTCAACTTCACTTTTTCAAATTCCATTTCACTTCCAATTTTACCTTCAATTACAACACTCCAATTTCAACTTCACTTTTTCAGTTTCCACACTCATTTTCCAGTTTCAATATCAATTTCGCAAATTCCACTACACTTTCAACTTCACTTTTTCAAATTCCACTTCACTTTCAACTTCACTTTTTCAAATTCCACTTCACTTTCAACTTCACTTTTTCAAATTCCACTTCACTTTCAATTTTAACTCTTCAATTTTAACTTGAATTACAACACTCCAATTTCAACTTCACTTTTTCAGTTTCCACACTCATTTTCCAGTTTCAATATCAATATCGCAAATTCCACTTCACTTTCAACTTCACTTTTTCAAATTCCACTTCACTTTCAACTTCACTTTTTCAAATTCCACTTCACTTTCAACTTCACTTTTTCAAATTCCACTTCCCTTTCAACTTCACTTTTTCAAATTCCACTTCACTTTCAATTTTAACTCTTCAATTTTAACTTGAATTACAAAACTCCAATGTCAACTTCACTTTTCCAGTTTCCTCCTCCACTTTTCAGTTTCAACACCATCTTCTCAACTTCAACATCAATTTTTAAAATTCCACTTCACTTCCAATTTTACCTTCAATTACAACACTCCAATTTCAACTTCACTTTTTCAGTTTCCACACTCATTTTCCAGTTTCAATATCAATTTCGCAAATTCCACTTCACTTTCAACTTCACTTTTTCAAATTCCACTTCACTTTCAATTTTAACTTCATTACAACACTCCAATTTCAACTTCACTTTTTCAGTTTCCACTCCCATTGTCCATTTTCAATATCAATTTCTCAAATTCCACTACACGTTATCAAATTCCACTTCACTTTCAATTTTAACTCTTCAATTTTAACTTGAATTACAACACTCCAATTTCAACTTCACTTTTTCAGTTTCCTCCTCCACTTTTCAGTTTCAATATCAATTTCTCAAATTCCACTTCACTTTCAACTTCACTTTTTCAAATTCCATTTCACTTCCAATTTTACCTTCAATTACAACACTCCAATTTCAACTTCACTTTTTCAGTTTCCACACTCATTTTCCAGTTTCAATATCAATTTCGCAAATTCCACTTCACTTTCAACTTCACTTTTTCAAATTCCACTTCACTTTCAACTTCACTTTTTCAAATTCCATTTCACTTCCAATTTTACCTTCAATTACATCACTCCAATTTCAACTTCACTTTTTCAGTTTCCTCCTCCACTTTTCAGTTTCAACACCATCTTCTCAACTTCAACATCAATTTTTAAAATTCCACTTCACTTCCAATTTTACCTTCAATTACAACACTCCAATTTCAACATCACTTTTTCAGTTTCCACACTCATTTTCCAGTTTCAATATCAATTTCGCAAATTCCACTTCACTTTCAACTTCACTTTTTAAAATTCCACTTCACTTCCAATTTTACCTTCAATTACAACACTCCAATTTCAACTTCACTTTTTCAGTTTCCACACTCATTTTTTAGTTTCAATATCAATTTCTCAAATTCCACTTCACTTTCAACTTCACTTTTTCAAATTCCATTTCACTTCCAATTTTACCTTCAATTACAACACTCCAATTTCAACTTCACTTTTTCAGTTTCCACACTCATTTTCCAGTTTCAATATCAATTTCGCAAATTCCACTTCACTTTCAACTTCACTTTTTCAAATTCCACTTCACTTTCAACTTCACTTTTTCAAATTCCACTTCACTTTCAACTTCACAATTTCAAATTCCATTTCACTTCCAATTTTACCTTCAATTACGACACTCCAATTTCAACTTCACTTTTTCAGTTTGCACACTCATTTTCCAGTATCAATATCAATTTCGCAAATTCCACTCCACTTTCAACTTCACTTTTTCAAATTCCACTTCACTTTCAACTTCACTTTTTCAAATTCCACTTCACTTTCAACTTCACTTTTTCAAATTCCACTTCACTTTCAATTTTAACTCTTCAATTTTAACTTGAATTACAACACTCCAATTACAACTTCACTTTTTCAGTTTCCTCCTCCACTTTTCAGTTTCAACACCATCTTCTCAACTTCAACATCAATTTTTAAAATTCCACTTCACTTCCAATTTTACCTTCAATTACAACACTCCAATTTCAACTTCACTTTTTCAGTTTCCACACTCATTTTCCAGGTTCAATATCAATTTCGCAAATTCCACTTCACTTTCAACTTCACTTTTTCAAATTCCACTTCACTTTCAACTTCACTTTTTCAAATTCCACTTCACTTTCAATTTTAACTCTTCAATTTTAACTTGAATTACAAAACTCCAATGTCAACTTCACTTTTTCAGTTTCCTCCTCCACTTTTCAGTTTCAACACCATCTTCTCAACTTCAACATCAATTTTTAAAATTCCACTTCACTTCCAATTTTACCTTCAATTACGACACTCCAATTTCAACTTCACTTTTTCAGTTTCCACACTCATTTTTCAGTTTCAATATCAATTTCTCAAATTCCACTACACTGTCAATTTTATCTTCAATTTCAACACTCCAATTTCAACTTCACTTTTTCAGTTTCCACACTCATTTTCCAGTTTCAATATCAATTTCGCAAATTCCACTTCACTTTCAACTTCACTTTTTAAAATTCCACTTCACTTCCAATTTTACCTTCAATTACAACACTCCAATTTCAACTTCACTTTTTCAGTTTCCACACCCATTTTTTAGTTTCAATATCAATTTCTCAAATTCCACTTCACTTTCATCTTCACAATTTCAAATTCCATTTCACTTCCAATTTTACCTTCAATTACAACACTCCAATTTCAACTTCACTTTTTCAGTTTCCACACTCATTTTCCAGTTTCAATATCAATTTCGCAAATTCCACTACACTTTCAACTTCACTTTTTCAAATTCCACTTCACTTTCAACTTCACTTTTTCAAATTCCACTTCACTTTCAACTTCACTTTTTCAAATTCCACTTCACTTTCAACTTCACTTTTTCAAATTCCACTTCACTTTCAATTTTAACTCTTCAATTTTAACTTGAATTACAACACTCCAATTACAACTTCACTTTTTCAGTTTCCTCCTCCACTTTTCAGTTTCAACACCATCTTCTCAACTTCAACATCAATTTTTAAAATTCCACTTCACTTCCAATTTTACCTTCAATTACAACACTCCAATTTCAACTTCACTTTTTCAGTTTCCACACTCATTTTCCAGGTTCAATATCAATTTCGCAAATTCCACTTCACTTTCAACTTCACTTTTTCAAATTCCACTTCACTTTCAACTTCACTTTTTCAAATTCCACTTCACTTTCAATTTTAACTCTTCAATTTTAACTTGAATTACAAAACTCCAATGTCAACTTCACTTTTTCAGTTTCCTCCTCCACTTTTCAGTTTCAACACCATCTTCTCAACTTCAACATCAATTTTTAAAATTCCACTTCACTTCCAATTTTACCTTCAATTACGACACTCCAATTTCAACTTCACTTTTTCAGTTTCCACACTCATTTTTCAGTTTCAATATCAATTTCGCAAATTCCACTTCACTTTCAACTTCACATTTTCAAATTTCACTTCACTTTCAACTTCACTTTTTCAAATTCCACTTCACTTTCAACTTCACAATTTCAAATTCCATTTCACTTCCAATTTTACCTTCAATTACAACACTCCAATTTCAACTTCACTTTTTCAGTTTCCACACTCATTTTCCAGTTTCAATATCAATTTCGCAAATTCCACTACACTTTCAACTTCACTTTTTCAAATTCCATTTCACTTTCAACTTCACTTTTTCAAATTCCACTTCACTTTCAACTTCACTTTTTCAAATTCCACTTCACTTTCAATTTTAACTCTTCAATTTTAACTTGAATTACAACACTCCAATTTCAACTTCACTTTTTCAGTTTCCACACTCATTTTCCAGTTTCAATATCAATATCGCAAATTCCACTTCACTTTCAACTTCACTTTTTCAAATTCCACTTCACTTTCAACTTCACTTTTTCAAATTCCACTTCACTTTCAATTTTAACTCTTCAATTTTAACTTGAAATACAACACTCCAATTTCAACTTCACTTTTTCAGTTTCCACACTCATTTTCCAGTTTCAATATCAATATCGCAAATTCCACTTCACTTTCAACTTCACTTTTTCAAATTCCACTTCACTTTCAACTTCACTTTTTCAAATTCCACTTCACTTTCAACTTCACTTTTTCAAATTCCACTTCACTTTCAACTTCACTTTTTCAAATTCAACTTCACTTTCAATTTTAACTCTTCAATTTTAACTTGAATTACAAAACTCCAATGTCAACTTCACTTTTTCAGTTTCCTCCTCCACTTTTCAGTTTCAACACCATCTTCTCAACTTCAACATCAATTTTTAAAATTCCCCTTCACTTCCATTTTTACCTTCAATTACAACACTCCAATTTCAACTTCACTTTTTCAGTTTCCACACTCATTTTTTAGTTTCAATATCAATTTCTCAAATTCCACTTCACTTTCAACTTCACTTTTTCAAATTCCATTTCACTTCCAATTTTACCTTCAATTACAACACTCCAATTTCAACTTCACTTTTTCAGTTTCCACACTCATTTTCCAGTATCAATATCAATTTCGCAAATTCCACTTCACTTTCAACTTCACATTTTCAAATTTCACTTCACTTTCAACTTCACTTTTTCAAATTCCACTTCACTTTCAACTTCACAATTTCAAATTCCATTTCACTTCCAATTTTACCTTCAATTACAACACTCCAATTTCAACTTCACTTTTTCAGTTTCCACACTCATTTTCCAGTTTCAATATCAATTTCGCAAATTCCACTACACTTTCAACTTCACTTTTTCAAATTCCACTTCACTTTCAACTTCACTTTTTCAAATTCCACTTCACTTTCAACTTCACTTTTTCAAATTCCACTTCACTTTCAATTTTAACTCTTCAATTTTAACTTGAATTACAACACTCCAATTTCAACTTCACTTTTTCAGTTTCCACACTCATTTTCCAGTTTCAATATCAATATCGCAAATTCCACTTCACTTTTTCAAATTCCACTTCACTTTCAACTTCACTTTTTCAAATTCCACTTCACTTTCAACTTCACTTTTTCAAATTCCACTTCACTTTCAACTTCACTTTTTCAAATTCCACTTCACTTTCAATTTTAACTCTTCAATTTTAACTTGAATTACAAAACTTCAATGTCAACTTCACTTTTTCAGTTTCCTCCTCCACTTTTCAGTTTCAACACCATCTTCTCAACTTCAACATCAATTTTTAAAATTCCACTTCACTTCCAATTTTACCTTCAATTACGACACTCCAATTTCAACTTCACTTTTTCAGTTTCCACACTCATTTTTCAGTTTCAATATCAATTTCTCAAATTCCACTACACTGTCAATTTTATCTTCAATTTCAACACTCCAATTTCAACTTCACTTTTTCAGTTTCCACTCCCATTTTCCATTTTCAATATCAATTTCTCAAATTCCACTTCACTTTATCAAATTCCACTTCACTTTCAACTTCACTTTTTCAAATTCCACTTCACTTTCAATTTTAACTCTTCAATTTTAACTTGAATTACAACACTCCAATTTCAACTTCACTTTTTCAGTTTCCTCCTCCACTTTTCAGTTTCAACACCATCTTCTCAACTTCAACATCAATTTTTAAAATTCCACTTCACTTCCAATTTTACCTTCAATTACAACACTCCAATTTCAACATCACTTTTTCAGTTTCCACACTCATTTTCCAGTTTCAATATCAATTTCGCAAATTCCACTTCACTTTCAACTTCACTTTTTAAAATTCCACTTCACTTCCAATTTTACCTTCAATTACAACACTCCAATTTCAACTTCACTTTTTCAGTTTCCACACCCATTTTTTAGTTTCAATATCAATTTCTCAAATTCCACTTCACTTTCAACTTCACAATTTCAAATTCCATTTCACTTCCAATTTTACCTTCAATTACAACACTCCAATTTCAACTTCACTTTTTCAGTTTCCACACTCATTTTCCAGTTTCAATATCAATTTCGCAAATTCCACTACACTTTCAACTTCACTTTTTCAAATTCCACTTCACTTTCAACTTCACTTTTTCAAATTCCACTTCACTTTCAACTTCACTTTTTCAAATTCCACTTCACTTTCAACTTCACTTTTTCAAATTCCACTTCACTTTCAATTTTAACTCTTCAATTTTAACTTGAAATACAACACTCCAATTTCAACTTCACTTTTTCAGTTTCCACACTCATTTTCCAGTTTCAATATCAATATCGCAAATTCCACTTCACTTTCAACTTCACTTTTTCAAATTCCACTTCACTTTCAACTTCACTTTTTCAAATTCCACTTCACTTTCAACTTCACTTTTTCAAATTCCACTTCACTTTCAACTTCACTTTTTCAAATTCAACTTCACTTTCAATTTTAACTCTTCAATTTTAACTTGAATTACAAAACTCCAATGTCAACTTCACTTTTTCAGTTTCCTCCTCCACTTTTCAGTTTCAACACCATCTTCTCAACTTCAACATCAATTTTTAAAATTCCACTTCACTTCCATTTTTACCTTCAATTACAACACTCCAATTTCAACTTCACTTTTTCAGTTTCCACACTCATTTTTTAGTTTCAATATCAATTTCTCAAATTCCACTTCACTTTCAACTTCACTTTTTCAAATTCCATTTCACTTCCAATTTTACCTTCAATTACAACACTCCAATTTCAACTTCACTTTTTCAGTTTCCACACTCATTTTCCAGTTTCAATATCAATTTCGCAAATTCCACTTCACTTTCAACTTCACTTTTTCAAATTCCACTTCACTTTCAACTTCACTTTTTCAAATTCCACTTCACTTTCAACTTCACAATTTCAAATTCCATTTCACTTCCAATTTTACCTTCAATTACGACACTCCAATTTCAACTTCACTTTTTCAGTTTGCACACTCATTTTCCAGTATCAATATCAATTTCGCAAATTCCACTCCACTATCAACTTCACTTTTTCAAATTCCACTTCACTTTCAACTTCACTTTTTCAAATTCCCCTTCACTTTCAACTTCACTTTTTCAAATTCCACTTCACTTTCAATTTTAACTCTTCAATTTTAACTTGAATTACAACACTCCAATTTCAACTTCACTTTTTCAGTTTCCTCCTCCACTTTTCAGTTTCAACACCATCTTCTCAACTTCAACATCAATTTTTAAAATTCCACTTCACTTCCAATTTTACCTTCAATTACAACACTCCAATTTCAACTTCACTTTTTCAGTTTCCACACTCATTTTTTAGTTTCAATATCAATTTCTCAAATTCCACTTCACTTTCAACTTCACTTTTTCAAATTCCATTTCACTTCCAATTTTACCTTCAATTACAACACTCCAATTTCAACTTCACTTTTTCAGTTTCCACACTCATTTTCCAGTTTCAATATCAATTTCGCAAATTCCACTTCACTTTCAACTTCACATTTTCAAATTTCACTTCACTTTCAACTTCACTTTTTCAAATTCCACTTCACTTTCAACTTCACAATTTCAAATTCCATTTCACTTCCAATTTTACCTTCAATTACAACACTCCAATTTCAACTTCACTTTTTCAGTTTCCACACTCATTTTCCAGTTTCAATATCAATTTCGCAAATTCCACTACACTTTCAACTTCACTTTTTCAAATTCCACTTCACTTTCAACTTCACTTTTTCAAATTCCACTTCACTTTCAACTTCACTTTTTCAAATTCCACTTCACTTTCAATTTTAACTCTTCAATTTTAACTTGAATTACAACACTCCAATTTCAACTTCACTTTTTCAGTTTCCACACTCATTTTCCAGTTTCAATATCAATATCGCAAATTCCACTTCACTTTCAACTTCACTTTTTCAAATTCCACTTCACTTTCAACTTCACTTTTTCAAATTCCACTTCACTTTCAACTTCACTTTTTCAAATTCCACTTCACTTTCAACTTCACTTTTTCAAATTCCACTTCACTTTCAATTTTAACTCTTCAATTTTAACTTGAATTACAAAACTCCAATGTCAACTTCACTTTTTCAGTTTCCTCCTCCACTTTTCAGTTTCAACACCATCTTCTCAACTTCAACATCAATTTTTAAAATTCCACTTCACTTCCAATTTTACCTTCAATTACAACACTCCAATTTCAACTTCACTTTTTCAGTTTCCACACTCATTTTCCAGTTTCAATATCAATTTCGCAAATTCCACTTCACTTTCAACTTCACTTTTTCAAATTCCACTTCACTTTCAATTTTAACTTCATTACAACACTCCAATTTCAACTTCACTTTTTCAGTTTCCACTCCCATTGTCCATTTTCAATATCAATTTCTCAAATTCCACTTCACGTTATCAAATTCCACTTCACTTTCAATTTTAACTCTTCAATTTTAACTTGAATTACAACATTCCAATTTCAACTTCACTTTTTCAGTTTCCTCCTCCACTTTTCAGTTTCAATATCAATTTCTCAAATTCCACTTCACTTTCAACTTCACTTTTTCAAATTCCATTTCACTTCCAATTTTACCTTCAATTACAACACTCCAATTTCAACTTCACTTTTTCAGTTTCCACACTCATTTTCCAGTTTCAATATCAATTTCGCAAATTCCACTTCACTTTCAACTTCACTTTTTCAAATTCCACTTCACTTTCAACTTCACTTTTTCAAATTCCACTTCACTTCCAATTTTACCTTCAATTACAACACTCCAATTTCAACTTCACTTTTTCAGTTTCCACACTCATTTTTTAGTTTCAATATCAATTTCTCAAATTCCACTTCACTTTCAACTTCACAATTTCAAATTCCATTTCACTTCCAATTTTACCTTCAATTACAACACTCCAATTTCAACTTCACTTTTTCAGTTTCCACACTCATTTTCCAGTTTCAATATCAATTTCGCAAATTCCACTACACTTTCAACTTCACTTTTTCAAATTCCACTTCACTTTCAACTTCATTTTTTCAAATTCCACTTCACTTTCAACTTCACTTTTTCAAATTCCACTTCACTTTCAATTTTAACTCTTCAATTTTAACTTGAAATACAACACTCCAATTTCAACTTCACTTTTTCAGTTTCCACACTCATTTTCCAGTTTCAATATCAATATCGCAAATTCCACTTCACTTTCAACTTCACTTTTTCAAATTCCACTTCACTTTCAACTTCACTTTTTCAAATTCCACTTCACTTTCAACTTCACTTTTTCAAATTCCACTTCACTTTCAACTTCACTTTTTCAAATTCAACTTCACTTTCAATTTTAACTCTTCAATTTTAACTTGAATTACAAAACTCCAATGTCAACTTCACTTTTTCAGTTTCCTCCTCCACTTTTCAGTTTCAACACCATCTTCTCAACTTCAACATCAATTTTTAAAATTCCCCTTCACTTCCATTTTTACCTTCAATTACAACACTCCAATTTCAACTTCACTTTTTCAGTTTCCACACTCATTTTTTAGTTTCAATATCAATTTCTCAAATTCCACTTCACTTTCAACTTCACTTTTTCAAATTCCATTTCACTTCCAATTTTACCTTCAATTACAACACTCCAATTTCAACTTCACTTTTTCCGTTTCCACACTCATTTTCCAGTTTCAATATCAATTTCGCAAATTCCACTTCACTTTCAACTTCACATTTTCAAATTTCACTTCACTTTCAACTTCACTTTTTCAAATTCCACTTCACTTTCAACTTCACAATTTCAAATTCCATTTCACTTCCAATTTTACCTTCAATTACAACACTCCAATTTCAACTTCACTTTTTCAGTTTCCACACTCATTTTCCAGTTTCAATATCAATTTCGCAAATTCCACTACACTTTCAACTTCACTTTTTCAAATTCCACTTCACTTTCAACTTCACTTTTTCAAATTCCACTTCACTTTCAACTTCACTTTTTCAAATTCCACTTCACTTTCAATTTTAACTCTTCAATTTTAACTTGAATTACAACACTCCAATTTCAACTTCACTTTTTCAGTTTCCACACTCATTTTCCAGTTTCAATATCAATATCGCAAATTCCACTTCACTTTTTCAAATTCCACTTCACTTTCAACTTCACTTTTTCAAATTCCACTTCACTTTCAACTTCACTTTTTCAAATTCCACTTCACTTTCAACTTCACTTTTTCAAATTCCACTTCACTTTCAATTTTAACTCTTCAATTTTAACTTGAATTACAAAACTCCAATGTCAACTTCACTTTTTCAGTTTCCTCCTCCACTTTTCAGTTTCAACACCATCTTCTCAACTTCAACATCAATTTTTAAAATTCCACTTCACTTCCAATTTTACCTTCAATTACAACACTCCAATTTCAACTTCACTTTTTCAGTTTCCACACTCATTTTCCAGTTTCAATATCAATTTCGCAAATTCCACTTCACTTTCAACTTCACTTTTTCAAATTCCACTTCACTTTCAATTTTAACTTCATTACAACACTCCAATTTCAACTTCACTTTTTCAGTTTCCACTCCCATTGTCCATTTTCAATATCAATTTCTCAAATTCCACTTCACGTTATCAAATTCCACTTCACTTTCAATTTTAACTCTTCAATTTTAACTTGAATTACAACATTCCAATTTCAACTTCACTTTTTCAGTTTCCTCCTCCACTTTTCAGTTTCAATATCAATTTCTCAAATTCCACTTCACTTTCAACTTCACTTTTTCAAATTCCATTTCACTTCCAATTTTACCTTCAATTACAACACTCCAATTTCAACTTCACTTTTTCAGTTTCCACACTCATTTTCCAGTTTCAATATCAATTTCGCAAATTCCACTTCACTTTCAACTTCACTTTTTCAAATTCCACTTCACTTTCAACTTCACTTTTTCAAATTCCACTTCACTTCCAATTTTACCTTCAATTACAACACTCCAATTTCAACTTCACTTTTTCAGTTTCCACACTCATTTTTTAGTTTCAATATCAATTTCTCAAATTCCACTTCACTTTCAACTTCACAATTTCAAATTCCATTTCACTTCCAATTTTACCTTCAATTACAACACTCCAATTTCAACTTCACTTTTTCAGTTTCCACACTCATTTTCCAGTTTCAATATCAATTTCGCAAATTCCACTACACTTTCAACTTCACTTTTTCAAATTCCACTTCACTTTCAACTTCATTTTTTCAAATTCCACTTCACTTTCAACTTCACTTTTTCAAATTCCACTTCACTTTCAATTTTAACTCTTCAATTTTAACTTGAAATACAACACTCCAATTTCAACTTCACTTTTTCAGTTTCCACACTCATTTTCCAGTTTCAATATCAATATCGCAAATTCCACTTCACTTTCAACTTCACTTTTTCAAATTCCACTTCACTTCCAATTTTACCTTCAATTACAACACTCCAATTTCAACTTCACTTTTTCAGTTTCCACACTCATTTTTTAGTTTCAATATCAATTTCTCAAATTCCACTTCACTTTCAACTTCACAATTTCAAATTCCATTTCACTTCCAATTTTACCTTCAATTACAACACTCCAATTTCAACTTCACTTTTTCAGTTTCCACACTCATTTTCCAGTTTCAATATCAATTTCGCAAATTCCACTACACTTTCAACTTCACTTTTTCAAATTCCACTTCACTTTCAACTTCATTTTTTCAAATTCCACTTCACTTTCAACTTCACTTTTTCAAATTCCACTTCACTTTCAATTTTAACTCTTCAATTTTAACTTGAAATACAACACTCCAATTTCAACTTCACTTTTTCAGTTTCCACACTCATTTTCCAGTTTCAATATCAATATCGCAAATTCCACTTCACTTTCAACTTCACTTTTTCAAATTCCACTTCACTTTCAACTTCACTTTTTCAAATTCCACTTCACTTTCAACTTCACTTTTTCAAATTCCACTTCACTTTCAACTTCACTTTTTCAAATTCAACTTCACTTTCAATTTTAACTCTTCAATTTTAACTTGAATTACAAAACTCCAATGTCAACTTCACTTTTTCAGTTTCCTCCTCCACTTTTCAGTTTCAACACCATCTTCTCAACTTCAACATCAATTTTTAAAATTCCACTTCACTTCCATTTTTACCTTCAATTACAACACTCCAATTTCAACTTCACTTTTTCAGTTTCCACACTCATTTTTTAGTTTCAATATCAATTTCTCAAATTCCACTTCACTTTCAACTTCACTTTTTCAAATTCCATTTCACTTCCAATTTTACCTTCAATTACAACACTCCAATTTCAACTTCACTTTTTCAGTTTCCACACTCATTTTCCAGTTTCAATATCAATTTCGCAAATTCCACTTCACTTTCAACTTCACTTTTTCAAATTCCACTTCACTTTCAACTTCACTTTTTCAAATTCCACTTCACTTTCAACTTCACAATTTCAAATTCCATTTCACTTCCAATTTTACCTTCAATTACGACACTCCAATTTCAACTTCACTTTTTCAGTTTGCACACTCATTTTCCAGTATCAATATCAATTTCGCAAATTCCACTCCACTTTCAACTTCACTTTTTCAAATTCCACTTCACTTTCAACTTCACTTTTTCAAATTCCACTTCACTTTCAACTTCACTTTTTCAAATTCCACTTCACTTTCAACTTCACTTTTTCAAATTCCACTTCACTTTCAATTTTAACTCTTCAATTTTAACTTGAATTACAACACTCCAATTTCAACTTCACTTTTTCAGTTTCCTCCTCCACTTTTCAGTTTCAACACCATCTTCTCAACTTCAACATCAATTTTTAAAATTCCACTTCACTTCCAATTTTACCTTCAATTACAACACTCCAATTTCAACTTCACTTTTTCAGTTTCCACACTCATTTTTTAGTTTCAATATCAATTTCTCAAATTCCACTTCACTTTCAACTTCACTTTTTCAAATTCCATTTCACTTCCAATTTTACCTTCAATTACAACACTCCAATTTCAACTTCACTTTTTCAGTTTCCACACTCATTTTCCAGTTTCAATATCAATTTCGCAAATTCCACTACACTTTCAACTTCACTTTTTCAAATTCCACTTCACTTTCAACTTCACTTTTTCAAATTCCACTTCACTTTCAACTTCACTTTTTCAAATTCCACTTCACTTTCAATTTTAACTTGAATTACAACACTCCAATTTCAACTTCACTTTTTCAGTTTCCACACTCATTTTCCAGTTTCAATATCAATTTCGCAAATTCCACTTCACTTTCAACTTCACTTTTTCAAATTCCACTTCACTTTCAACTTCACTTTTTCAAATTCCATTTCACTTCCAATTTTACCTTCAATTACAACACTCCAATTTCAACTTCACTTTTTCAGTTTCCTCCTCCACTTTTCAGTTTCAACACCATCTTCTCAACTTCAACATCAATTTTTAAAATTCCACTTCACTTCCAATTTTACCTTCAATTACAACACTCCAATTTCAACATCACTTTTTCAGTTTCCACACTCATTTTCCAGTTTCAATATCAATTTCGCAAATTCCACTTCACTTTCAACTTCACTTTTTAAAATTCCACTTCACTTCCAATTTTACCTTCAATTACAACACTCCAATTTCAACTTCACTTTTTCAGTTTCCACACTCATTTTTTAGTTTCAATATCAATTTCTCAAATTCCACTTCACTTTCAACTTCACTTTTTCAAATTCCATTTCACTTCCAATTTTACCTTCAATTACAACACTCCAATTTCAACTTCACTTTTTCAGTTTCCACACTCATTTTCCAGTTTCAATATCAATTTCGCAAATTCCACTTCACTTTCAACTTCACTTTTTCAAATTCCACTTCACTTTCAACTTCACTTTTTCAAATTCCACTTCACTTTCAACTTCACAATTTCAAATTCCATTTCACTTCCAATTTTACCTTCAATTACGACACTCCAATTTCAACTTCACTTTTTCAGTTTCCACACTCATTTTTTAGTTTCAATATCAATTTCTCAAATTCCACTTCACTTTCAACTTCACTTTTTCAAATTCCATTTCACTTCCAATTTTACCTTCAATTACAACACTCCAATTTCAACTTCACTTTTTCAGTTTCCACACTCATTTTCCAGTTTCAATATCAATTTCGCAAATTCCACTACACTTTCAACTTCACTTTTTCAAATTCCACTTCACTTTCAACTTCACTTTTTCAAATTCCACTTCACTTTCAACTTCACTTTTTCAAATTCCACTTCACTTTCAATTTTAACTCTTCAATTTTAACTTGAATTACAACACTCCAATTTCAACTTCACTTTTTCAGTTTCCACACTCATTTTCCAGTTTCAATATCAATATCGCAAATTCCACTTCACTTTCAACTTCACTTTTTCAAATTCCACTTCACTTTCAACTTCACTTTTTCAAATTCCACTTCACTTTCAACTTCACTTTTTCAAATTCCACTTCCCTTTCAACTTCACTTTTTCAAATTCCACTTCACTTTCAATTTTAACTCTTCAATTTTAACTTGAATTACAAAACTCCAATGTCAACTTCACTTTTTCAGTTTCCTCCTCCACTTTTCAGTTTCAACACCATCTTCTCAACTTCAACATCAATTTTTAAAATTCCACTTCACTTCCAATTTTACCTTCAATTACAACACTCCAATTTCAACTTCACTTTTTCAGTTTCCACACTCATTTTTTAGTTTCAATATCAATTTCTCAAATTCCACTTCACTTTCAACTTCACTTTTTCAAATTCCATTTCACTTCCAATTTTACCTTCAATTACAACACTCCAATTTCAACTTCACTTTTTCAGTTTCCACACTCATTTTCCAGTTTCAATATCAATTTCGCAAATTCCACTTCACTTTCAACTTCACTTTTTCAAATTCCACTTCACTTTCAACTTCACTTTTTCAAATTCCACTTCACTTTCAACTTCACTTTTTCAAATTCCACTTCACTTTCAATTTTAACTCTTCAATTTTAACTTGAATTACAAAACTCCAATGTCAACTTCACTTTTTCAGTTTCCTCCTCCACTTTTCAGTTTCAACACCATCTTCTCAACTTCAACATCAATTTTTAAAACTCCACTTCACTTCCAATTTTACCTTCAATTACAACACTCCAATTTCAACTTCACTTTATCAGTTTCCACACTCATTTTCCAGTTTCAATATCAATTTCGCAAATTCCACTTCACTTTCAACTTCACTTTTTCAAATTCCATTTCACTTCCAATTTTACCTTCAATTACAACACTCCAATTTCAACTTCACTTTTTCAGTTTCCACACTCATTTTCCAGTTTCAATATCAATTTCGCAAATTCCACTACACTTTCAACTTCACTTTTTCAAATTCCACTTCACTTTCAACTTCACTTTTTCAAATTCCACTTCACTTTCAACTTCACTTTTTCAAATTCCACTTCACTTTCAATTTTAACTCTTCAATTTTAACTTGAATTACAACACTCCAATTTCAACTTCACTTTTTCAGTTTCCACACTCATTTTCCAGTTTCAATATCAATATCGCAAATTCCACTTCACTTTCAACTTCACTTTTTCAAATTCCACTTCACTTTCAACTTCACTTTTTCAAATTCCACTTCACTTTCAACTTCACTTTTTCAAATTCCACTTCCCTTTCAACTTCACTTTTTCAAATTCCACTTCACTTTCAATTTTAACTCTTCAATTTTAACTTGAATTACAAAACTCCAATGTCAACTTCACTTTTTCAGTTTCCTCCTCCACTTTTCAGTTTCAACACCATCTTCTCAACTTCAACATCAATTTTTAAAATTCCACTTCACTTCCAATTTTACCTTCAATTACAACACTCCAATTTCAACTTCACTTTTTCAGTTTCCACACTCATTTTTTAGTTTCAATATCAATTTCTCAAATTCCACTTCACTTTCAACTTCACTTTTTCAAATTCCATTTCACTTCCAATTTTACCTTCAATTACAACACTCCAATTTCAACTTCACTTTTTCAGTTTCCACACTCATTTTCCAGTTTCAATATCAATATCGCAAATTCCACTTCACTTTCAACTTCACTTTTTCAAATTCCACTTCACTTTCAACTTCACTTTTTCAAATTCCACTTCACTTTCAACTTCACTTTTTCAAATTCCACTTCCCTTTCAACTTCACTTTTTCAAATTCCACTTCACTTTCAATTTTAACTCTTCAATTTTAACTTGAATTACAAAACTCCAATGTCAACTTCACTTTTTCAGTTTCCTCCTCCACTTTTCAGTTTCAACACCATCTTCTCAACTTCAACATCAATTTTTAAAATTCCACTTCACTTCCAATTTTACCTTCAATTACAACACTCCAATTTCAACTTCACTTTTTCAGTTTCCACACTCATTTTTTAGTTTCAATATCAATTTCTCAAATTCCACTTCACTTTCAACTTCACTTTTTCAAATTCCATTTCACTTCCAATTTTACCTTCAATTACAACACTCCAATTTCAACTTCACTTTTTCAGTTTCCACACTCATTTTCCAGTTTCAATATCAATTTCGCAAATTCCACTTCACTTTCAACTTCACTTTTTCAAATTCCACTTCACTTTCAACTTCACTTTTTCAAATTCCACTTCACTTTCAACTTCACTTTTTCAAATTCCACTTCACTTTCAATTTTAACTCTTCAATTTTAACTTGAATTACAAAACTCCAATGTCAACTTCACTTTTTCAGTTTCCTCCTCCACTTTTCAGTTTCAACACCATCTTCTCAACTTCAACATCAATTTTTAAAACTCCACTTCACTTCCAATTTTACCTTCAATTACAACACTCCAATTTCAACTTCACTTTATCAGTTTCCACACTCATTTTCCAGTTTCAATATCAATTTCGCAAATTCCACTTCACTTTCAACTTCACTTTTTCAAATTCCATTTCACTTCCAATTTTACCTTCAATTACAACACTCCAATTTCAACTTCACTTTTTCAGTTTCCACACTCATTTTCCAGTTTCAATATCAATTTCGCAAATTCCACTACACTTTCAACTTCACTTTTTCAAATTCCACTTCACTTTCAACTTCACTTTTTCAAATTCCACTTCACTTTCAACTTCACTTTTTCAAATTCCACTTCACTTTCAATTTTAACTCTTCAATTTTAACTTGAATTACAACACTCCAATTTCAACTTCACTTTTTCAGTTTCCACACTCATTTTCCAGTTTCAATATCAATATCGCAAATTCCACTTCACTTTCAACTTCACTTTTTCAAATTCCACTTCACTTTCAACTTCACTTTTTCAAATTCCACTTCACTTTCAACTTCACTTTTTCAAATTCCACTTCCCTTTCAACTTCACTTTTTCAAATTCCACTTCACTTTCAATTTTAACTCTTCAATTTTAACTTGAATTACAAAACTCCAATGTCAACTTCACTTTTTCAGTTTCCTCCTCCACTTTTCAGTTTCAACACCATCTTCTCAACTTCAACATCAATTTTTAAAATTCCACTTCACTTCCAATTTTACCTTCAATTACAACACTCCAATTTCAACTTCACTTTTTCAGTTTCCACACTCATTTTTTAGTTTCAATATCAATTTCTCAAATTCCACTTCACTTTCAACTTCACTTTTTCAAATTCCATTTCACTTCCAATTTTACCTTCAATTACAACACTCCAATTTCAACTTCACTTTTTCAGTTTCCACACTCATTTTCCAGTTTCAATATCAATTTCGCAAATTCCACTTCACTTTCAACTTCACTTTTTCAAATTCCACTTCACTTTCAACTTCACTTTTTCAAATTCCACTTCACTTTCAACTTCACTTTTTCAAATTCCACTTCACTTTCAATTTTAACTCTTCAATTTTAACTTGAATTACAAAACTCCAATGTCAACTTCACTTTTTCAGTTTCCTCCTCCACTTTTCAGTTTCAACACCATCTTCTCAACTTCAACATCAATTTTTAAAACTCCACTTCACTTCCAATTTTACCTTCAATTACAACACTCCAATTTCAACTTCACTTTATCAGTTTCCACACTCATTTTCCAGTTTCAATATCAATTTCGCAAATTCCACTTCACTTTCAACTTCACTTTTTCAAATTAAACTTCACTTTCAATTTTAACTTCATTACAACACTCCAATTTCAACTTCACTTTTTCAGTTTCCACTCCCATTGTCCATTTTCAATATCAATTTCTCAAATTCCACTTCACTTTATCAAATTCCACTTCACTTCCAATTTTACCTTCAATTACAACACTCCAATTTCAACTTCACTTTTTCAGTTTCCTCCTCCACTTTTCAGTTTCAACACCATCTTCTCAACTTCAACATCAATTTTTAAAATTCCACTTCACTTCCAATTTTACCTTCAATTACAACACTCCAATTTCAACTTCACTTTTTCAGTTTCCACACTCATTTTCCAGTTTCAATATCAATTTCGCAAATTCCACTTCACTTTCAACTTCACTTTTTCAAATTCCACTTCACTTTCAATTTTAACTTCATTACAACACTCCAATTTCAACTTCACTTTTTCAGTTTCCACTCCCATTGTCCATTTTCAATATCAATTTCTCAAATTCCACTTCACGTTATCAAATTCCACTTCACTTTCAATTTTAACTCTTCAATTTTAACTTGAATTACAACACTCCAATTTCAACTTCACTTTTTCAGTTTCCTCCTCCACTTTTCAGTTTCAATATCAATTTCTCAAATTCCACTTCACTTTCAACTTCACTTTTTCAAATTCCATTTCACTTCCAATTTTACCTTCAATTACAACACTCCAATTTCAACTTCACTTTTTCAGTTTCCACACTCATTTTCCAGTTTCAATATCAATTTCGCAAATTCCACTTCACTTTCAACTTCACTTTTTCAAATTCCACTTCACTTTCAACTTCACTTTTTCAAATTCCATTTCACTTCCAATTTTACCTTCAATTACAACACTCCAATTTCAACTTCACTTTTTCAGTTTCCTCCTCCACTTTTCAGTTTCAACACCATCTTCTCAACTTCAACATCAATTTTTAAAATTCCACTTCACTTCCAATTTTACCTTCAATTACAACACTCCAATTTCAACATCACTTTTTCAGTTTCCACACTCATTTTCCAGTTTCAATATCAATTTCGCAAATTCCACTTCACTTTCAACTTCACTTTTTAAAATTCCACTTCACTTCCAATTTTACCTTCAATTACAACACTCCAATTTCAACTTCACTTTTTCAGTTTCCACACTCATTTTTTAGTTTCAATATCAATTTCTCAAATTCCACTTCACTTTCAACTTCACTTTTTCAAATTCCATTTCACTTCCAATTTTACCTTCAATTACAACACTCCAATTTCAACTTCACTTTTTCAGTTTCCACACTCATTTTCCAGTTTCAATATCAATTTCGCAAATTCCACTTCACTTTCAACTTCACTTTTTCAAATTCCACTTCACTTTCAACTTCACTTTTTCAAATTCCACTTCACTTTCAACTTCACAATTTCAAATTCCACTTCACTTTCAATTTTAACTCTTCAATTTTAACTTGAATTACAACACTCCAATTTCAACTTCACTTTTTCAGTTTCCTCCTCCACTTTTCAGTTTCAACACCATCTTCTCAACTTCAACATCAATTTTTAAAATTCCACTTCACTTCCAATTTTACCTTCAATTACAACACTCCAATTTCAACTTCACTTTTTCAGTTTCCACACTCATTTTTTAGTTTCAATATCAATTTCTCAAATTCCACTTCACTTTCAACTTCACTTTTTCAAATTCCATTTCACTTCCAATTTTACCTTCAATTACAACACTCCAATTTCAACTTCACTTTTTCAGTTTCCACACTCATTTTCCAGTTTCAATATCAATTTCGCAAATTCCACTACACTTTCAACTTCACTTTTTCAAATTCCACTTCACTTTCAACTTCACTTTCTCAAATTCCACTTCACTTTCAACTTCACTTTTTCAAATTCCACTTCACTTTCAATTTTAACTTGAATTACAACACTCCAATTTCAACTTCACTTTTTCAGTTTCCACACTCATTTTCCAGTTTCAATATCAATATCGCAAATTCCACTTCACTTTCAACTTCACTTTTTCAAATTCCACTTCACTTTCAATTTTAACTTCATTACAACACTCCAATTTCAACTTCACTTTTTCAGTTTCCACTCCCATTGTCCATTTTCAATATCAATTTCTCAAATTCCACTTCACGTTATCAAATTCCACTTCACTTTCAATTTTAACTCTTCAATTTTAACTTGAATTACAACACTCCAATTTCAACTTCACTTTTTCAGTTTCCTCCTCCACTTTTCAGTTTCAATATCAATTTCTCAAATTCCACTTCACTTTCAACTTCACTTTTTCAAATTCCATTTCACTTCCAATTTTACCTTCAATTACAACACTCCAATTTCAACTTCACTTTTTCAGTTTCCACACTCATTTTCCAGTTTCAATATCAATTTCGCAAATTCCACTTCACTTTCAACTTCACTTTTTCAAATTCCACTTCACTTTCAACTTCACTTTTTCAAATTCCATTTCACTTCCAATTTTACCTTCAATTACAACACTCCAATTTCAACTTCACTTTTTCAGTTTCCTCCTCCACTTTTCAGTTTCAACACCATCTTCTCAACTTCAACATCAATTTTTAAAATTCCACTTCACTTCCAATTTTACCTTCAATTACAACACTCCAATTTCAACATCACTTTTTCAGTTTCCACACTCATTTTCCAGTTTCAATATCAATTTCGCAAATTCCACTTCACTTTCAACTTCACTTTTTAAAATTCCACTTCACTTCCAATTTTACCTTCAATTACAACACTCCAATTTCAACTTCACTTTTTCAGTTTCCACACTCATTTTTTAGTTTCAATATCAATTTCTCAAATTCCACTTCACTTTCAACTTCACTTTTTCAAATTCCATTTCACTTCCAATTTTACCTTCAATTACAACACTCCAATTTCAACTTCACTTTTTCAGTTTCCACACTCATTTTCCAGTTTCAATATCAATTTCGCAAATTCCACTTCACTTTCAACTTCACTTTTTCAAATTCCACTTCACTTTCAACTTCACTTTTTCAAATTCCACTTCACTTTCAACTTCACAATTTCAAATTCCATTTCACTTCCAATTTTACCTTCAATTACGACACTCCAATTTCAACTTCACTTTTTCAGTTTGCACACTCATTTTCCAGTATCAATATCAATTTCGCAAATTCCACTCCACTTTCAACTTCACTTTTTCAAATTCCACTTCACTTTCAACTTCACTTTTTCAAATTCCACTTCACTTTCAACTTCACTTTTTCAAATTCCACTTCACTTTCAACTTCACTTTTTCAAATTCCACTTCACTTTCAATTTTAACTCTCCAATTTTAACTTGAATTACAACACTCCAATTTCAACTTCACTTTTTCAGTTTCCTCCTCCACTTTTCAGTTTCAACACCATCTTCTCAACTTCAACATCAATTTTTAAAATTCCACTTCACTTCCAATTTTACCTTCAATTACAACACTCCAATTTCAACTTCACTTTTTCAGTTTCCACACTCATTTTTTAGTTTCAATATCAATTTCTCAAATTCCACTTCACTTTCAACTTCACTTTTTCAAATTCCATTTCACTTCCAATTTTACCTTCAATTACAACACTCCAATTTCAACTTCACTTTTTCAGTTTCCACACTCATTTTCCAGTTTCAATATCAATTTCGCAAATTCCACTACACTTTCAACTTCACTTTTTCAAATTCCACTTCACTTTCAACTTCACTTTTTCAAATTCCACTTCACTTTCAACTTCACTTTTTCAAATTCCACTTCACTTTCAATTTTAACTCTTCAATTTTAACTTGAATTACAACACTCCAATTTCAACTTCACTTTTTCAGTTTCCACACTCATTTTCCAGTTTCAATATCAATATCGCAAATTCCACTTCACTTTCAACTTCACTTTTTCAAATTCCACTTCACTTTCAACTTCACTTTTTCAAATTCCACTTCACTTTCAACTTCACTTTTTCAACTTCCACTTCCCTTTCAACTTCACTTTTTCAAATTCCACTTCACTTTCAATTTTAACTCTTCAATTTTAACTTGAATTACAAAACTCCAATGTCAACTTCACTTTTTCAGTTTCCTCCTCCACTTTTCAGTTTCAACACCATCTTCTCAACTTCAACATCAATTTTTAAAATTCCACTTCACTTCCAATTTTACCTTCAATTACAACACTCCAATTTCAACTTCACTTTTTCAGTTTCCACACTCATTTTCCAGTTTCAATATCAATTTCGCAAATTCCACTTCACTTTCAACTTCACTTTTTCAAATTCCACTTCACTTTCAATTTTAACTTCATTACAACACTCCAATTTCAACTTCACTTTTTCAGTTTCCACTCCCATTGTCCATTTTCAATATCAATTTCTCAAATTCCACTTCACGTTATCAAATTCCACTTCACTTTCAATTTTAACTCTTCAATTTTAACTTGAATTACAACACTCCAATTTCAACTTCACTTTTTCAGTTTCCTCCTCCACTTTTCAGTTTCAATATCAATTTCTCAAATTCCACTTCACTTTCAACTTCACTTTTTCAAATTCCATTTCACTTCCAATTTTACCTTCAATTACAACACTCCAATTTCAACTTCACTTTTTCAGTTTCCACACTCATTTTCCAGTTTCAATATCAATTTCGCAAATTCCACTTCACTTTCAACTTCACTTTTTCAAATTCCACTTCACTTTCAACTTCACTTTTTCAAATTCCATTTCACTTCCAATTTTACCTTCAATTACAACACTCCAATTTCAACTTCACTTTTTCAGTTTCCTCCTCCACTTTTCAGTTTCAACACCATCTTCTCAACTTCAACATCAATTTTTAAAATTCCACTTCACTTCCAATTTTACCTTCAATTACAACACTCCAATTTCAACATCACTTTTACAGTTTCCACACTCATTTTCCAGTTTCAATATCAATTTCGCAAATTCCACTTCACTTTCAACTTCACTTTTTAAAATTCCACTTCACTTCCAATTTTACCTTCAATTACAACACTCCAATTTCAACTTCACTTTTTCAGTTTCCACACTCATTTTTTAGTTTCAATATCAATTTCTCAAATTCCACTTCACTTTCAACTTCACTTTTTCAAATTCCATTTCACTTCCAATTTTACCTTCAATTACAACACTCCAATTTCAACTTCACTTTTTCAGTTTCCACACTCATTTTCCAGTTTCAATATCAATTTCGCAAATTCCACTTCACTTTCAACTTCACTTTTTCAAATTCCACTTCACTTTCAACTTCACTTTTTCAAATTCCACTTCACTTTCAACTTCACAATTTCAAATTCCATTTCACTTCCAATTTTACCTTCAATTACGACACTCCAATTTCAACTTCACTTTTTCAGTTTGCACACTCATTTTCCAGTATCAATATCAATTTCGCAAATTCCACTCCACTTTCAACTTCACTTTTTCAAATTCCACTTCACTTTCAACTTCACTTTTTCAAATTCCACTTCACTTTCAACTTCACTTTTTCAAATTCCACTTCACTTTCAACTTCACTTTTTCAAATTCCACTTCACTTTCAATTTTAACTCTCCAATTTTAACTTGAATTACAACACTCCAATTTCAACTTCACTTTTTCAGTTTCCTCCTCCACTTTTCAGTTTCAACACCATCTTCTCAACTTCAACATCAATTTTTAAAATTCCACTTCACTTCCAATTTTACCTTCAATTACAACACTCCAATTTCAACTTCACTTTTTCAGTTTCCACACTCATTTTCCAGTTTCAATATCAATTTCGCAAATTCCACTACACTTTCAACTTCACTTTTTCAAATTCCACTTCACTTTCAACTTCACTTTTTCAAATTCCACTTCACTTTCAACTTCACTTTTTCAAATTCCACTTCACTTTCAATTTTAACTCTTCAATTTTAACTTGAATTACAACACTCCAATTTCAACTTCACTTTTTCAGTTTCCACACTCATTTTCCAGTTTCAATATCAATATCGCAAATTCCACTTCACTTTCAACTTCACTTTTTCAAATTCCACTTCACTTTCAACTTCACTTTTTCAAATTCCACTTCACTTTCAACTTCACTTTTTCAAATTCCACTTCCCTTTCAACTTCACTTTTTCAAATTCCACTTCACTTTCAATTTTAACTCTTCAATTTTAACTTGAATTACAAAACTCCAATGTCAACTTCACTTTTTCAGTTTCCTCCTCCACTTTTCAGTTTCAACACCATCTTCTCAACTTCAACATCAATTTTTAAAATTCCACTTCACTTCCAATTTTACCTTCAATTACAACACTCCAATTTCAACTTCACTTTTTCAGTTTCCACACTCATTTTCCAGTTTCAATATCAATTTCGCAAATTCCACTTCACTTTCAACTTCACTTTTTCAAATTCCACTTCACTTTCAATTTTAACTTCATTACAACACTCCAATTTCAACTTCACTTTTTCAGTTTCCACTCCCATTGTCCATTTTCAATATCAATTTCTCAAATTCCACTTCACGTTATCAAATTCCACTTCACTTTCAATTTTAACTCTTCAATTTTAACTTGAATTACAACACTCCAATTTCAACTTCACTTTTTCAGTTTCCTCCTCCACTTTTCAGTTTCAATATCAATTTCTCAAATTCCACTTCACTTTCAACTTCACTTTTTCAAATTCCATTTCACTTCCAATTTTACCTTCAATTACAACACTCCAATTTCAACTTCACTTTTTCAGTTTCCACACTCATTTTCCAGTTTCAATATCAATTTCGCAAATTCCACTTCACTTTCAACTTCACTTTTTCAAATTCCACTTCACTTTCAACTTCACTTTTTCAAATTCCATTTCACTTCCAATTTTACCTTCAATTACAACACTCCAATTTCAACTTCACTTTTTCAGTTTCCTCCTCCACTTTTCAGTTTCAACACCATCTTCTCAACTTCAACATCAATTTTTAAAATTCCACTTCACTTCCAATTTTACCTTCAATTACAACACTCCAATTTCAACATCACTTTTCAGTTTCCACACTCATTTTCCAGTTTCAATATCAATTTCGCAAATTCCACTTCACTTTCAACTTCACTTTTTAAAATTCCACTTCACTTCCAATTTTACCTTCAATTACAACACTCCAATTTCAACTTCACTTTTTCAGTTTCCACACTCATTTTTTAGTTTCAATATCAATTTCTCAAATTCCACTTCACTTTCAACTTCACTTTTTCAAATTCCATTTCACTTCCAATTTTACCTTCAATTACAACACTCCAATTTCAACTTCACTTTTTCAGTTTCCACACTCATTTTCCAGTTTCAATATCAATTTCGCAAATTCCACTTCACTTTCAACTTCACTTTTTCAAATTCCACTTCACTTTCAACTTCACTTTTTCAAATTCCACTTCACTTTCAACTTCACAATTTCAAATTCCATTTCACTTCCAATTTTACCTTCAATTACGACACTCCAATTTCAACTTCACTTTTTCAGTTTGCACACTCATTTTCCAGTATCAATATCAATTTCGCAAATTCCACTCCACTTTCAACTTCACTTTTTCAAATTCCACTTCACTTTCAACTTCACTTTTTCAAATTCCACTTCACTTTCAACTTCACTTTTTCAAATTCCACTTCACTTTCAATTTTAACTCTTCAATTTTAACTTGAATTACAACACTCCAATTTCAACTTCACTTTTTCAGTTTCCTCCTCCACTTTTCAGTTTCAACACCATCTTCTCAACTTCAACATCAATTTTTAAAATTCCACTTCACTTCCAATTTTACCTTCAATTACAACACTCCAATTTCAACTTCACTTTTTCAGTTTCCACACTCATTTTCCAGGTTCAATATCAATTTCGCAAATTCCACTTCACTTTCAACTTCACTTTTTCAAATTCCACTTCACTTTCAACTTCACTTTTTCAAATTCCACTTCACTTTCAATTTTAACTCTTCAATTTTAACTTGAATTACAAAACTCCAATGTCAACTTCACTTTTTCAGTTTCCTCCTCCACTTTTCAGTTTCAACACCATCTTCTCAACTTCAACATCAATTTTTAAAATTCCACTTCACTTCCAATTTTACCTTCAATTACGACACTCCAATTTCAAATTCACTTTTTCAGTTTCCACACTCATTTTTCAGTTTCAATATCAATTTCTCAAATTCCACTACACTGTCAATTTTATCTTCAATTTCAACACTCCAATTTCAACTTCACTTTTTCAGTTTCCACTCCCATTTTCCATTTTCAATATCAATTTCTCAAATTCCACTTCACTTTATCAAATTCCACTTCACTTTCAACTTCACTTTTTCAAATTCCACTTCACTTTCAATTTTAACTCTTCAATTTTAACTTGAATTGCAACACTCCAATTTCAACTTCACTTTTTCAGTTTCCTCCTCCACTTTTCAGTTTCAACACCATCTTCTCAACTTCAACATCAATTTTTAAAATTCCACTTCACTTCCAATTTTACCTTCAATTACAACACTCCAATTTCAACATCACTTTTTCAGTTTCCACACTCATTTTCCAGTTTCAATATCAATTTCGCAAATTCCACTTCACTTTCAACTTCACTTTTTAAAATTCCACTTCACTTCCAATTTTACCTTCAATTACAACACTCCAATTTCAACTTCACTTTTTCAGTTTCCACACTCATTTTTTAGTTTCAATATCAATTTCGCAAATTCCACTACACTTTCAACTTCACTTTTTCAAATTCCACTTCACTTTCAACTTCACTTTTTCAAATTCCACTTCACTTTCAACTTCACTTTTTCAAATTCCACTTCACTTTCAACTTCACTTTTTCAAATTCCACTTCACTTTCAATTTTAACTCTTCAATTTTAACTTGAAATGCAACACTCCAATTTCAACTTCACTTTTTCAGTTTCCACACTCATTTTCCAGTTTCAATATCAATATCGCAAATTCCACTTCACTTTCAACTTCACTTTTTCAAATTCCACTTCACTTTCAATTTTAACTCTTCAATTTTAACTTGAATTACAAAACTCCAATGTCAACTTCACTTTTTCAGTTTCCTCCTCCACTTTTCAGTTTCAACACCATCTTCTCAACTTCAACATCAATTTTTAAAATTCCACTTCACTTCCAATTTTACCTTCAATTACAACACTCCAATTTCAACTTCACTTTTTCAGTTTCCACACTCATTTTCCAGTTTCAATATCAATTTCGCAAATTCCACTTCATTTTCAACTTCACTTTTTCAAATTCCACTTCACTTTCAACTTCACTTTTTCAAATTCCACTTCACTTTCAACTTCACAATTTCAAATTCCATTTCACTTCCAATTTTACCTTCAATTACAACACTCCAATTTCAACTTCACTTTTTCAGTTTGCACACTCATTTTCCAGTATCAATATCAATTTCGCAAATTCCACTCCACTTTCAACTTCACTTTTTCAAATTCCACTTCACTTTCAACTTCACTTTTTCAAATTCCACTTCACTATCAACTTCACTTTTTCAAATTCCACTTCACTTTCAATTTTAACTCTTCAATTTTAACTTGAATTACAACACTCCAATTTCAACTTCACTTTTTCAGTTTCCTCCTCCACTTTTCAGTTTCAACACCATCTTCTCAACTTCAACATCAATTTTTAAAATTCCACTTCACTTCCTATTTTACCTTCAATTACAACACTCCAATTTCAACTTCACTTTTTCAGTTTCCACACTCATTTTCCAGTTTCAATATCAATTTCGCAAATTCCACTCCACTTTCAACTTCACTTTTTCAAATTCCACTTCACTTTCAACTTCACTTTTTCAAATTCCACTTCACTTTCAACTTCACTTTTTCAAATTCCACTTCACTTTCAATTTTAACTCTTCAATTTTAACTTGAATTACAACACTCCAATTTCAACTTCACTTTTTCAGTTTCCTCCTCCACTTTTCAGTTTCAATATCAATTTCTCAAATTCCACTTCACTTTTTCAAATTCCATTTCACTTCCAATTTTACCTTCAATTACAACACTCCAATTTCAACTTCACTATTTCAGTTTCCACACTCATTTTCCAGTTTCAATATCAATTTCGCAAATTCCACTCCACTTTCAACTTCACTTTTTCAAATTCCACTTCACTTTCAACTTCACTTTTTCAAATTCCACTTCACTTTCAACTTCACTTTTTCAAATTCCACTTCACTTTCAATTTTAACTGTTCAATTTTAACTTGAATTACAAAACTCCAATGTCAACTTCACTTTTTTCAGTTTCCTCCTCCACTTTTCAGTTTCAACACCATCTTCTCAACTTCAACATCAATTTTTAAAATTCCACTTCACTTCCAATTTTACCTTCAATTACAACACTCCAATTTCAACTTCACTTTTTCAGTTTCCACACTCATTTTCCAGTTTCAATATCAATATCGCAAATTCCACTTCACTTTCAACTTCACAATTTCAAATTCCATTTCACTTCCAATTTTACCTTCAATTACAACACTCCAATTTCAACTTCACTTTTTCAGTTTGCACACTCATTTTCCAGTATCAATATCAATTTCGCAAATTCCACTCCACTTTCAACTTCACTTTTTCAAATTCCACTTCACTTTCAACTTCACTTTTTCAAATTCCACTTCACTATCAACTTCACTTTTTCAAATTCCACTTCACTTTCAATTTTAACTCTTCAATTTTAACTTGAATTACAACACTCCAATTTCAACTTCACTTTTTCAGTTTCCTCCTCCACTTTTCAGTTTCAACACCATCTTCTCAACTTCAACATCAATTTTTAAAATTCCACTTCACTTCCTATTTTACCTTCAATTACAACACTCCAATTTCAACTTCACTTTTTCAGTTTCCACACTCATTTTCCAGTTTCAATATCAATTTCGCAAATTCCACTCCACTTTCAACTTCACTTTTTCAAATTCCACTTCACTTTCAACTTCACTTTTTCAAATTCCACTTCACTTTCAACTTCACTTTTTCAAATTCCACTTCACTTTCAATTTTAACTCTTCAATTTTAACTTGAATTACAACACTCCAATTTCAACTTCACTTTTTCAGTTTCCTCCTCCACTTTTCAGTTTCAATATCAATTTCTCAAATTCCACTTCACTTTTTCAAATTCCATTTCACTTCCAATTTTACCTTCAATTACAACACTCCAATTTCAACTTCACTATTTCAGTTTCCACACTCATTTTCCAGTTTCAATATCAATTTCGCAAATACCACTTCACTTTCAACTTCACTTTTTCAAATTCCACTTCACTTTCAACTTCACCTTTTCAAATTCCACTTCACTTTCAACTTCACTTTTTCAAATTCCACTTCACTTTCAACTTCACTTTTTCAAATTCCACTTCACTTTCAATTTTAACTCTTCAATTTTAACTTGAATTACAACACTCCAATTTCAACTTCATTTTTTCAGTTTCCTCCTACACTTTTCAGTTTCAACACCATCTTCTCAACTTCAACATCAATTTTTAAAATTCCACTTCACTTCCAATTTTACCTTCAATTACAACACTCCAATTTCAACTTCACTTTTTCAGTTTCCACACTCATTTTCCAGTTTCAATATCAATTTCCCAAATTCCACTTCACTTTCAACTTCACTTTTTCAAATTCCACTTCACTTTCAACTTCACTTTTTCAAATTCCACTTCACTTTCAATTTTAACTCTTCAATTTTAACTTGAATTACAAAACTCCAATGTCAACTTCACTTTTTCAGTTTCCTCCTCCACTTTTCAGTTTCAACACCATCTTCTCAACTTCAACATCAATTTTTAAAATTCCACTTCACTTCCAATTTTACCTTCAATTACGACACTCCAATTTCAAATTCACTTTTTCAGTTTCCACACTCATTTTTCAGTTTCAATATCAATTTCTCAAATTCCACTACACTGTCAATTTTATCTTCAATTTCAACACTCCAATTTCAACTTCACTTTTTCAGTTTCCACTCCCATTTTCCATTTTCAATATCAATTTCTCAAATTCCACTTCACTTTATCAAATTCCACTTCACTTTCAACTTCACTTTTTCAAATTCCACTTCACTTTCAATTTTAACTCTTCAATTTTAACTTGAATTACAACACTCCAATTTCAACTTCACTTTTTCAGTTTCCTCCTCCACTTTTCAGTTTCAACACCATCTTCTCAACTTCAACATCAATTTTTAAAATTCCACTTCACTTCCAATTTTACCTTCAATTACAACACTCCAATTTCAACATCACTTTTTCAGTTTCCACACTCATTTTCCAGTTTCAATATCAATTTCGCAAATTCCACTTCACTTTCAACTTCACTTTTTAAAATTCCACTTCACTTCCAATTTTACCTTCAATTACAACACTCCAATTTCAACTTCACTTTTTCAGTTTCCACACTCATTTTTTAGTTTCAATATCAATTTCGCAAATTCCACTACACTTTCAACTTCACTTTTTCAAATTCCACTTCACTTTCAACTTCACTTTTTCAAATTCCACTTCACTTTCAACTTCACTTTTTCAAATTCCACTTCACTTTCAACTTCACTTTTTCAAATTCCACTTCACTTTCAATTTTAACTCTTCAATTTTAACTTGAAATGCAACACTCCAATTTCAACTTCACTTTTTCAGTTTCCACACTCATTTTCCAGTTTCAATATCAATATCGCAAATTCCA
Organism: Lasioglossum pauxillum; assembly: GCA_933228785.1. Lineage (NCBI taxonomy): Eukaryota > Metazoa > Arthropoda > Insecta > Hymenoptera > Halictidae > Lasioglossum > Lasioglossum pauxillum. The sequence continues at coordinate 27,197,103 of OW121704.1, read as the reverse complement.
CTTCACTTTCAACTTCACTTTTTCAAATTCCACTTCACTTTCAATTTTATCTCTTCAATTTTAACTTGAATTACAAAACTCCAATGTCAACTTCACTTTTTCAGTTTCCTCCTCCACTTTTCAGTTTCAACACCATCTTCTCAACTTCAACATCAATTTTTAAAATTCCACTTCACTTCCAATTTTACCTTCAATTACAACACTCCAATTTCAACTTCACTTTTTCAGTTTCCACACTCATTTTCCAGTTTCAATATCAATTTCGCAAATTCCACTTCACTTTCAACTTCACTTTTTCAAATTCCACTTCACTTTCAACTTCACTTTTTCAAATTCCACTTCACTTTCAACTTCACAATTTCAAATTCCATTTCACTTCCAATTTTACCTTCAATTACAACACTCCAATTTCAACTTCACTTTTTCAGTTTGCACACTCATTTTCCAGTATCAATATCAATTTCGCAAATTCCACTCCACTTTCAACTTCACTTTTTCAAATTCCACTTCACTTTCAACTTCACTTTTTCAAATTCCACTTCACTATCAACTTCACTTTTTCAAATTCCACTTCACTTTCAATTTTAACTCTTCAATTTTAACTTGAATTACAACACTCCAATTTCAACTTCACTTTTTCAGTTTCCTCCTCCACTTTTCAGTTTCAACACCATCTTCTCAACTTCAACATCAATTTTTAAAATTCCACTTCACTTCCTATTTTACCTTCAATTACAACACTCCAATTTCAACTTCACTTTTTCAGTTTCCACACTCATTTTCCAGTTTCAATATCAATTTCGCAAATTCCACTCCACTTTCAACTTCACTTTTTCAAATTCCACTTCACTTTCAACTTCACTTTTTCAAATTCCACTTCACTTTCAACTTCACTTTTTCAAATTCCACTTCACTTTCAATTTTAACTCTTCAATTTTAACTTGAATTACAACACTCCAATTTCAACTTCACTTTTTCAGTTTCCTCCTCCACTTTTCAGTTTCAACACCATCTTCTCAACTTCAACATCAATTTTTAAAATTCCACTTCACTTCCTATTTTACCTTCAATTACAACACTCCAATTTCAACTTCACTTTTTCAGTTTCCACACTCATTTTCCAGTTTCAATATCAATTTCGCAAATTCCACTTCACTTTCAACTTCACTTTTTCAAATTCCACTTCACTTTCAATTTTAACTCTTTAATTTTAACTTGAATTACAACACTCCAATTTCAACTTCACTTTTTCAGTTTCCTCCTCCACTTTTCAGTTTCAATATCAATTTCTCAAATTCCACTTCACTTTTTCAAATTCCATTTCACTTCCAATTTTACCTTCAATTACAACACTCCAATTTCAACTTCACTATTTCAGTTTCCACACTCATTTTCCAGTTTCAATATCAATTTCGCAAATACCACTTCACTTTCAACTTCACTTTTTCAAATTCCACTTCACTTTCAACTTCACCTTTTCAAATTCCACTTCACTTTCAACTTCACTTTTTCAAATTCCACTTCACTTTCAACTTCACTTTTTCAAATTCCACTTCACTTTCAATTTTAACTCTTCAATTTTAACTTGAATTACAACACTCCAATTTCAACTTCATTTTTTCAGTTTCCTCCTACACTTTTCAGTTTCAACACCATCTTCTCAACTTCAACATCAATTTTTAAAATTCCACTTCACTTCCAATTTTACCTTCAATTACAACACTCCAATTTCAACTTCACTTTTTCAGTTTCCACACTCATTTTCCAGTTTCAATATCAATTTCACAAATTCCACTTCACTTCCAATTTTACCTTCAATTACAACACTCCAATTTCAACATCACTTTTTCAGTTTCCACACTCATTTTCCAGTTTCAATATCAATTTCGCAAATTCCACTTCACTTTCAACTTCACTTTTTAAAATTCCACTTCACTTCCAATTTTACCTTCAATTACAACACTCCAATTTCAACTTCACTTTTTCAGTTTCCACACTCATTTTCCAGTTTCAATATCAATATCGCAAATTCCACTTCACTTTCAACTTCACTTTTTCAAATTCCACTTCACTTTCAACTTCACTTTTTCAAATTCCACTTCACTTTCAACTTCACTTTTTCAAATTCCACTTCACTTTCAACTTCACTTTTTCAAATTCAACTTCACTTTCAATTTTAACTCTTCAATTTTAACTTGAATTACAACACTCCAATTTCAACTTCACTTTTTCAGTTTCCTCCTCCACTTTTCAGTTTCAACACCATCTTCTCAACTTCAACATCAATTTTTAAAATTCCACTTCACTTCCAATTTTACCTTCAATTACAACACTCCAATTTCAACATCACTTTTTCAGTTTCCACACTCATTTTCCAGTTTCAATATCAATTTCGCAAATTCCACTTCACTTTCAACTTCACTTTTTAAAATTCCACTTCACTTCCAATTTTACCTTCAATTACAACACTCCAATTTGAACTTCACTTTTTCAGTTTCCACACTCATTTTTTAGTTTCAATATCAATTTCTCAAATTCCACTTCACTTTCAACTTCACTTTTTCAAATTCCACTTCACTTTCAATTTTAACTTCATTACGACACTCCAATTTCAACTTCACTTTTTCAGTTTCCACACTCACTTTTCAGTTTCAATATCAATTTCTCAAATTCCACTACACTGTCAATTTTATCTTCAATTTCAACACTCCAATTTCAACTTCACTTTTTCAGTTTCCACTCCCATTTTCCATTTTCAATATCAATTTCTCAAATTCCACTTCACTTTATCAAATTCCACTTCACTTTCAACTTCACTTTTTCAAATTCCACTTCACTTTCAATTTTAACTCTTCAATTTTAACTTGAATTACAACACTCCAATTTCAACTTCACTTTTTCAGTTTCCTCCTCCACTTTTCAGTTTCAACACCATCTTCTCAACTTCAACATCAATTTTTAAAATTCCACTTCACTTCCAATTTTACCTTCAATTACAACACTCCAATTTCAACTTCACTTTTTCAGTTTCCACACTCATTTTCCAGTTTCAATATCAATTTCGCAAATTCCACTTCACTTTCAACTTCACTTTTTCAAATTCCACTTCACTTTCAACTTCACTTTTTCAAATTCCACTTCACATTCAACTTCACAATTTCAAATTCCATTTCACTTCCAATTTTACCTTCAATTACAACACTCCAATTTCAACTTCACTTTTTCAGTTTGCACACTCATTTTCCAGTATCAATATCAATTTCGCAAATTCCACTCCACTTTCAACTTCACTTTTTCAAATTCCACTTCACTTTCAACTTCACTTTTTCAAATTCCACTTCACTATCAACTTCACTTTTTCAAATTCCACTTCACTTTCAATTTTAACTCTTCAATTTTAACTTGAATTACAACACTCCAATTTCAACTTCACTTTTTCAGTTTCCTCCTCCACTTTTCAGTTTCAACACCATCTTCTCAACTTCAACATCAATTTTTAAAATTCCACTTCACTTCCTATTTTACCTTCAATTACAACACTCCAATTTCAACTTCAGTTTCTCAGTTTCCACACTCATTTTCCAGTTTCAATATCAATTTCGCAAATTCCACTTCACTTTCAACTTCACTTTTTCAAATTCCACTTCACTTTCAACTTCACTTTTTCAAATTCCACTTCACTTTCAACTTCACTTTTTCAAATTCCACTTCACTTTCAACTTCACTTTTTCAAATTCCACTTCACTTTCAATTTTAACTCTTCAATTTTAACTTGAATTACAAAACTCCAATGTCAACTTCACTTTTTCAGTTTCCTCCTCCACTTTTCAGTTTCAACACCATCTTCTCAACTTCAACATCAATTTTTAAAATTCCACTTCACTTCCATTTTTACCTTCAATTACAACACTCCAATTTCAACTTCACTATTTCAGTTTCCACACTCATTTTCCAGTTTCAATATCAATTTCGCAAATTCCACTTCACTTTCAACTTCACTTTTTCAAATTCCACTTCACTTTCAACTTCACCTTTTCAAATTCCACTTCACTTTCAACTTCACTTTTTCAAATTCCACTTCACTTTCAACTTCACTTTTTCAAATTCCACTTCACTTTCAATTTTAACTCTTCAATTTTAACTTGAATTACAACACTCCAATTTCAACTTCACTTTTTCAGTTTCCTCCTACACTTTTCAGTTTCAACACCATCTTCTCAACTTCAACATCAATTTTTAAAATTCCACTTCACTTCCAATTTTACCTTCAATTACAACACTCCAATTTCAACTTCACTTTTTCAGTTTCCACACTCATTTTCCAGTTTCAATATCAATTTCACAAATTCCACTTCACTTTCAACTTCACTTTTTCAAATTCCACTTCACTTTCAATTTTAACTTCATTACTACACTCCAATTTCAACTTCACTTTTTCAGTTTCCACTCCCATTGTCCATTTTCAATATCAATTTCTCAATTCCACTTCACGTTATCAAATTCCACTTCACTTTCAATTCTAACTTGAATTACAACACTCCAATTTCAACTTCACTTTTTCAGTTTCCTCCTCCAACTTTTCAGTTTCAATATCAATTTCTCAAATTCCACTTCACTTTCAACTTCACTTTTTCAAATTCCATTTCACTTCCAATTTTACCTTCAATTACAACACTCCAATTTCAACTTCACTTTTTTGTTTCCACACTCATTTTCCAGTTTCAATATCAATTTCGCAAATTCCACTTCACTTTCAACTTCACTTTTTCAAATTCCACTTCACTTTCAACTTCACTTTTTCAAATTCCACTTCACTTTCAACTTCACTTTTTCAAATTCCATTTCACTTCCAATTTTACCTTCAATAACAACACTCCAATTTCAACTTCACTTTTTCAGTTTCCTCCTCCACTTTTCAGTTTCAACACCATCTTCTCAACTTCAACATCAATTTTTAAAATTCCACTTCACTTCCAATTTTACCTTCAATTACAACACTCCAATTTCAACTTCACTTTTTCAGTTTCCACACTCATTTTCCAGTTTCAATATCAATTTCGCAAATTCCACTTCACTTTCAACTTCACTTTTTCAAATTCCACTTCACTTTCAATTTTAACTTCATTACAACACTCCAATTTCAACTTCACTTTTTCAGTTTCCACTCCCATTGTCCATTTTCAATATCAATTTCTCAAATTCCACTTCACGTTATCAAATTCCACTTCACTTTCAATTTTAACTCTTCAATTTTAACTTGAATTACAACACTCCAATTTCAACTTCACTTTTTCAGTTTCCTCCTCCACTTTTCAGTTTCAATATCAATTTCTCAAATTCCACTTCACTTTCAACTTCACTTTTTCAAATTCCATTTCACTTCCAATTTTACCTTCAATTACAACACTCCAATTTCAACTTCACTTTTTCAGTTTCCACACTCATTTTCCAGTTTCAATATCAATTTCGCAAATTCCACTTCACTTTCAACTTCACTTTTTCAAATTCCACTTCACTTTCAACTTCACTTTTTCAAATTCCATTTCACTTCCAATTTTACCTTCAATTACAACACTCCAATTTCAACTTCACTTTTTCAGTTTCCTCCTCCACTTTTCAGTTTCAACACCATCTTCTCAACTTCAACATCAATTTTTAAAATTCCACTTCACTTCCAATTTTACCTTCAATTACAACACTCCAATTTCAACATCACTTTTTCAGTTTCCACACTCATTTTCCAGTTTCAATATCAATTTCGCAAATTCCACTTCACTTTCAACTTCACTTTTTAAAATTCCACTTCACTTCCAATTTTACCTTCAATTACAACACTCCAATTTGAACTTCACTTTTTCAGTTTCCACACTCATTTTTTAGTTTCAATATCAATTTCTCAAATTCCACTTCACTTTCAACTTCACTTTTTCAAATTCCACTTCACTTTCAATTTTAACTTGAATTACAACACTCCAATTTCAACTTCACTTTTTCAGTTTCCTCCTCCAACTTTTCAGTTTCAATATCAATTTCTCAAATTCCACTTCACTTTCAACTTCACTTTTTCAAATTCCATTTCACTTCCAATTTTACCTTCAATTACAACACTCCAATTTCAACTTCACTTTTTTGTTTCCACACTCATTTTCCAGTTTCAATATCAATTTCGCAAATTCCACTTCACTTTCAACTTCACTTTTTCAAATTCCACTTCACTTTCAACTTCACTTTTTCAAATTCCACTTCACTTTCAACTTCACTTTTTCAAATTCCATTTCACTTCCAATTTTACCTTCAATTACAACACTCCAATTTCAACTTCACTTTTTCAGTTTCCTCCTCCACTTTTCAGTTTCAACACCATCTTCTCAACTTCAACATCAATTTTTAAAATTCCACTTCACTTCCAATTTTACCTTCAATTACAACACTCCAATTTCAACTTCACTTTTTCAGTTTCGACACTCATTTTCCAGTTTCAATATCAATTTCGCAAATTCCACTTCACGTTATCAAATTCCACTTCACTTTCAATTTTAACTTCATTACAACACTCCAATTTCAACTTCACTTTTTCAGTTTCCACTCCCATTGTCCATTTTCAATATCAATTTCTCAAATTCCACTTCACGTTATCAAATTCCACTTCACTTTCAATTTTAACTCTTCAATTTTAACTTGAATTACAACACTCCAATGTCAACTTCACCTTTTCAGTTTCCTCCTCTACTTTTCAGTTTCAATATCAATTTCTCAAATTCCACTTCACTTTCAACTTCACTTTTTCAAATTCCATTTCACTTCCAATTTTACCTTCAATTACAACACTCCAATTTCAACTTCACTTTTTCAGTTTCCACACTCATTTTCCAGTTTCAATATCAATTTCGCAAATTCCACTTCACTTTCAACTTCACTTTTTAAAATTCCACTTCACTTCCAATTTTACCTTCAATTACAACACTCCAATTTGAACTTCACTTTTTCAGTTTCCACACTCATTTTTTAGTTTCAATATCAATTTCTCAAATTCCACTTCACTTTCAACTTCACTTTTTCAAATTCCACTTCACTTTCAATTTTAACTTCATTACGACACTCCAATTTCAACTTCACTTTTTCAGTTTCCACACTCACTTTTCAGTTTCAATATCAATTTCTCAAATTCCACTACACTGTCAATTTTATCTTCAATTTCAACACTCCAATTTCAACTTCACTTTTTCAGTTTCCACTCCCATTTTCCATTTTCAATATCAATTTCTCAAATTCCACTACACTGTCAATTTTATCTTCAATTTCAACACTCCAATTTCAACTTCACTTTTTCAGTTTCCACTCCCATTTTCCATTTTCAATATCAATTTCTCAAATTCCACTTCACTTTATCAAATTCCACTTCACTTTCAACTTCACTTTTTCAAATTCCACTTCACTTTCAATTTTAACTCTTCAATTTTAACTTGAATTACAACACTCCAATTTCAACTTCACTTTTTCAGTTTCCTCCTCCACTTTTCAGTTTCAACACCATCTTCTCAACTTCAACATCAATTTTTAAAATTCCACTTCACTTCCAATTTTACCTTCAATTACAACACTCCAATTTCAACTTCACTTTTTCAGTTTCCACACTCATTTTCCAGTTTCAATATCAATTTCGCAAATTCCACTTCACTTTCAACTTCACTTTTTCAAATTCCACTTCACTTTCAACTTCACTTTTTCAAATTCCACTTCACTTTCAACTTCACAATTTCAAATTCCATTTCACTTCCAATTTTACCTTCAATTACAACACTCCAATTTCAACTTCACTTTTTCAGTTTGCACACTCATTTTCCAGTATCAATATCAATTTCGCAAATTCCACTCCACTTTCAACTTCACTTTTTCAAATTCCACTTCACTTTCAACTTCACTTTTTCAAATTCCACTTCACTATCAACTTCACTTTTTCAAATTCCACTTCACTTTCAATTTTAACTCTTCAATTTTAACTTGAATTACAACACTCCAATTTCAACTTCACTTTTTCAGTTTCCTCCTCCACTTTTCAGTTTCAACACCATCTTCTCAACTTCAACATCAATTTTTAAAATTCCACTTCACTTCCTATTTTACCTTCAATTACAACACTCCAATTTCAACTTCACTTTTTCAGTTTCCACACTCATTTTCCAGTTTCAATATCAATTTCGCAAATTCCACTCCACTTTCAACTTCACTTTTTCAAATTCCACTTCACTTTCAACTTCACTTTTTCAAATTCCACTTCACTTTCAACTTCACTTTTTCAAATTCCACTTCACTTTCAATTTTAACTCTTCAATTTTAACTTGAATTACAACACTCCAATTTCAACTTCACTTTTTCAGTTTCCTCCTCCAACTTTTCAGTTTCAATATCAATTTCTCAAATTCCACTTCACTTTCAACTTCACTTTTTCAAATTCCATTTCACTTCCAATTTTACCTTCAATTACAACACTCCAATTTCAACTTCACTTTTTTGTTTCCACACTCATTTTCCAGTTTCAATATCAATTTCGCAAATTCCACTTCACTTTCAACTTCACTTTTTCAAATTCCACTTCATTTTCAACTTCACTTTTTCAAATTCCACTTCACTTTCAACTTCACTTTTTCAAATTCCATTTCACTTCCAATTTTACCTTCAATTACAACACTCCAATTTCAACTTCACTTTTTCAGTTTCCTCCTCCACTTTTCAGTTTCAACACCATCTTCTCAACTTCAACATCAATTTTTAAAATTCCACTTCACTTCCAATTTTACCTTCAATTACAACACTCCAATTTCAACTTCACTTTTTCAGTTTCCACACTCATTTTCCAGTTTCAATATCAATTTCGCAAATTCCACTTCACTTTCAACTTCACTTTTTCAAATTCCACTTCACTTTCAATTTTAACTTCATTACAACACTCCAATTTCAACTTCACTTTTTCAGTTTCCACTCCCATTGTCCATTTTCAATATCAATTTCTCAAATTCCACTTCACGTTATCAAATTCCACTTCACTTTCAATTTTAACTCTTCAATTTTAACTTGAATTACAACACTCCAATTTCAACTTCACTTTTTCAGTTTCCTCCTCCACTTTTCAGTTTCAATATCAATTTCTCAAATTCCACTTCACTTTTTCAAATTCCATTTCACTTCCAATTTTACCTTCAATTACAACACTCCAATTTCAACTTCACTTTTTCAGTTTCCACACTCATTTTCCAGTTTCAATATCAATTTCGCAAATTCCACTTCACTTTCAACTTCACTTTTTCAAATTCCACTTCACTTTCAACTTCACTTTTTCAAATTCCATTTCACTTCCAATTTTACCTTCAATTACAACACTCCAATTTCAACTTCACTTTTTCAGTTTCCTCCTCCACTTTTCAGTTTCAACACCATCTTTTCAACTTCAACATCAATTTTTAAAATTCCACTTCACTTCCAATTTTACCTTCAATTACAACACTCCAATTTCAACATCACTTTTTCAGTTTCCACACTCATTTTCCAGTTTCAATATCAATTTCGCAAATTCCACTTCACTTTCAACTTCACTTTTTAAAATTCCACTTCACTTCCAATTTTACCTTCAATTACAACACTCCAATTTGAACTTCACTTTTTCAGTTTCCACACTCATTTTTTAGTTTCAATATCAATTTCTCAAATTCCACTTCACTTTCAACTTCACTTTTTCAAATTCCACTTCACTTTCAATTTTAACTTCATTACGACACTCCAATTTCAACTTCACTTTTTCAGTTTCCACACTCACTTTTCAGTTTCAATATCAATTTCTCAAATTCCACTACACTGTCAATTTTATCTTCAATTTCAACACTCCAATTTCAACTTCACTTTTTCAGTTTCCACTCCCATTTTCCATTTTCAATATCAATTTCTCAAATTCCACTTCAGTTTATCAAATTCCACTTCACTTTCAACTTCACTTTTTCAAATTCCACTTCACTTTCAATTTTAACTCTTCAATTTTAACTTGAATTACAACACTCCAATTTCAACTTCACTTTTTCAGTTTCCTCCTCCACTTTTCAGTTTCAACACCATCTTCTCAACTTCAACATCAATTTTTAAAATTCCACTTCACTTCCAATTTTACCTTCAATTACAACACTCCAATTTCAACTTCACTTTTTCAGTTTCCACACTCATTTTCCAGTTTCAATATCAATTTCGCAAATTCCACTTCACTTTCAACTTCACTTTTTCAAATTCCACTTCACTTTCAACTTCACTTTTTCAAATTCCACTTCACTTTCAACTTCACAATTTCAAATTCCATTTCACTTCCAATTTTACCTTCAATTACAACACTCCAATTTCAACTTCACTTTTTCAGTTTGCACACTCATTTTCCAGTATCAATATCAATTTCGCAAATTCCACTCCACTTTCAACTTCACTTTTTCAAATTCCACTTCACTTTCAACTTCACTTTTTCAAATTCCACTTCACTATCAACTTCACTTTTTCAAATTCCACTTCACTTTCAATTTTAACTCTTCAATTTTAACTTGAATTACAACACTCCAATTTCAACTTCACTTTTTCAGTTTCCTCCTCCACTTTTCAGTTTCAACACCATCTTCTCAACTTCAACATCAATTTTTAAAATTCCACTTCACTTCCTATTTTACCTTCAATTACAACACTCCAATTTCAACTTCACTTTTTCAGTTTCCACACTCATTTTCCAGTTTCAATATCAATTTCGCAAATTCCACTTCACTTTCAACTTCACTTTTTAAAATTCCACTTCACTTCCAATTTTACCTTCAATTACAACACTCCAATTTGAACTTCACTTTTTCAGTTTCCACACTCATTTTTTAGTTTCAATATCAATTTCTCAAATTCCACTTCACTTTCAACTTCACTTTTTCAAATTCCACTTCACTTTCAATTTTAACTTCATTACGACACTCCAATTTCAACTTCACTTTTTCAGTTTCCACACTCACTTTTCAGTTTCAATATCAATTTCTCAAATTCCACTACACTGTCAATTTTATCTTCAATTTCAACACTCCAATTTCAACTTCACTTTTTCAGTTTCCACTCCCATTTTCCATTTTCAATATCAATTTCTCAAATTCCACTACACTGTCAATTTTATCTTCAATTTCAACACTCCAATTTCAACTTCACTTTTTCAGTTTCCACTCCCATTTTCCATTTTCAATATCAATTTCTCAAATTCCACTTCACTTTATCAAATTCCACTTCACTTTCAACTTCACTTTTTCAAATTCCACTTCACTTTCAATTTTAACTCTTCAATTTTAACTTGAATTACAACACTCCAATTTCAACTTCACTTTTTCAGTTTCCTCCTCCACTTTTCAGTTTCAACACCATCTTCTCAACTTCAACATCAATTTTTAAAATTCCACTTCACTTCCAATTTTACCTTCAATTACAACACTCCAATTTCAACTTCACTTTTTCAGTTTCCACACTCATTTTCCAGTTTCAATATCAATTTCGCAAATTCCACTTCACTTTCAACTTCACTTTTTCAAATTCCACTTCACTTTCAACTTCACTTTTTCAAATTCCACTTCACTTTCAACTTCACAATTTCAAATTCCATTTCACTTCCAATTTTACCTTCAATTACAACACTCCAATTTCAACTTCACTTTTTCAGTTTGCACACTCATTTTCCAGTATCAATATCAATTTCGCAAATTCCACTCCACTTTCAACTTCACTTTTTCAAATTCCACTTCACTTTCAACTTCACTTTTTCAAATTCCACTTCACTATCAACTTCACTTTTTCAAATTCCACTTCACTTTCAATTTTAACTCTTCAATTTTAACTTGAATTACAACACTCCAATTTCAACTTCACTTTTTCAGTTTCCTCCTCCACTTTTCAGTTTCAACACCATCTTCTCAACTTCAACATCAATTTTTAAAATTCCACTTCACTTCCTATTTTACCTTCAATTACAACACTCCAATTTCAACTTCACTTTTTCAGTTTCCACACTCATTTTCCAGTTTCAATATCAATTTCGCAAATTCCACTCCACTTTCAACTTCACTTTTTCAAATTCCACTTCACTTTCAACTTCACTTTTTCAAATTCCACTTCACTTTCAACTTCACTTTTTCAAATTCCACTTCACTTTCAATTTTAACTCTTCAATTTTAACTTGAATTACAACACTCCAATTTCAACTTCACTTTTTCAGTTTCCTCCTCCAACTTTTCAGTTTCAATATCAATTTCTCAAATTCCACTTCACTTTCAACTTCACTTTTTCAAATTCCATTTCACTTCCAATTTTACCTTCAATTACAACACTCCAATTTCAACTTCACTTTTTCAGTTTCCTCCTCCACTTTTCAGTTTCAACACCATCTTCTCAACTTCAACATCAATTTTTAAAATTCCACTTCACTTCCAATTTTACCTTCAATTACAACACTCCAATTTCAACTTCACTTTTTCAGTTTCCACACTCATTTTCCAGTTTCAATATCAATTTCGCAAATTCCACTTCACTTTCAACTTCACTTTTTCAAATTCCACTTCACTTTCAATTTTAACTTCATTACAACACTCCAATTTCAACTTCACTTTTTCAGTTTCCACTCCCATTGTCCATTTTCAATATCAATTTCTCAAATTCCACTTCACGTTATCAAATTCCACTTCACTTTCAATTTTAACTCTTCAATTTTAACTTCAATTACAACACTCCAATTTCAACTTCACTTTTTCAGTTTCCTCCTCCACTTTTCAGTTTCAATATCAATTTCTCAAATTCCACTTCACTTTTTCAAATTCCATTTCACTTCCAATTTTACCTTCAATTACAACACTCCAATTTCAACTTCACTTTTTCAGTTTCCACACTCATTTTCCAGTTTCAATATCAATTTCGCAAATTCCACTTCACTTTCAACTTCACTTTTTCAAATTCCACTTCACTTTCAACTTCACTTTTTCAAATTCCATTTCACTTCCAATTTTACCTTCAATTACAACACTCCAATTTCAACTTCACTTTTTCAGTTTCCTCCTCCACTTTTCAGTTTCAACACCATCTTCTCAACTTCAACATCAATTTTTAAAATTCCACTTCACTTCCAATTTTACCTTCAATTACAACACTCCAATTTCAACATCACTTTTTCAGTTTCCACACTCATTTTCCAGTTTCAATATCAATTTCGCAAATTCCACTTCACTTTCAACTTCACTTTTTAAAATTCCACTTCACTTCCAATTTTACCTTCAATTACAACACTCCAATTTGAACTTCACTTTTTCAGTTTCCACACTCATTTTTTAGTTTCAATATCAATTTCTCAAATTCCACTTCACTTTCAACTTCACTTTTTCAAATTCCACTTCACTTTCAATTTTAACTTCATTACGACACTCCAATTTCAACTTCACTTTTTCAGTTTCCACACTCACTTTTCAGTTTCAATATCAATTTCTCAAATTCCACTACACTGTCAATTTTATCTTCAATTTCAACACTCCAATTTCAACTTCACTTTTTCAGTTTCCACTCCCATTTTCCATTTTCAATATCAATTTCTCAAATTCCACTTCAGTTTATCAAATTCCACTTCACTTTCAACTTCACTTTTTCAAATTCCACTTCACTTTCAATTTTAACTCTTCAATTTTAACTTGAATTACAACACTCCAATTTCAACTTCACTTTTTCAGTTTCCTCCTCCACTTTTCAGTTTCAACACCATCTTCTCAACTTCAACATCAATTTTTAAAATTCCACTTCACTTCCAATTTTACCTTCAATTACAACACTCCAATTTCAACTTCACTTTTTCAGTTTCCACACTCATTTTCCAGTTTCAATATCAATTTCGCAAATTCCACTTCACTTTCAACTTCACTTTTTCAAATTCCACTTCACTTTCAACTTCACTTTTTCAAATTCCACTTCACTTTCAACTTCACAATTTCAAATTCCATTTCACTTCCAATTTTACCTTCAATTACAACACTCCAATTTCAACTTCACTTTTTCAGTTTGCACACTCATTTTCCAGTATCAATATCAATTTCGCAAATTCCACTCCACTTTCAACTTCACTTTTTCAAATTCCACTTCACTTTCAACTTCACTTTTTCAAATTCCACTTCACTATCAACTTCACTTTTTCAAATTCCACTTCACTTTCAATTTTAACTCTTCAATTTTAACTTGAATTACAACACTCCAATTTCAACTTCACTTTTTCAGTTTCCTCCTCCACTTTTCAGTTTCAACACCATCTTCTCAACTTCAACATCAATTTTTAAAATTCCACTTCACTTCCTATTTTACCTTCAATTACAACACTCCAATTTCAACTTCACTTTTTCAGTTTCCACACTCATTTTCCAGTTTCAATATCAATTTCGCAAATTCCACTTCACTTTCAACTTCACTTTTTCAAATTCCACTTCACTTTCAACTTCACTTTTTCAAATTCCACTTCACTTTCAACTTCACTTTTTCAAATTCCACTTCACTTTCAACTTCACTTTTTCAAATTCCACTTCACTTTCAATTTTAACTCTTCAATTTTAACTTGAATTACAAAACTCCAATGTCAACTTCACTTTTTCAGTTTCCTCCTCCACTTTTCAGTTTCAACACCATCTTCTCAACTTCAACATCAATTTTTAAAATTCCACTTCACTTCCAATTTTACCTTCAATTACAACACTCCAATTTCAACTTCACTATTTCAGTTTCCACACTCATTTTCCAGTTTCAATATCAATTTCGCAAATTCCACTTCACTTTCAACTTCACTTTTTCAAATTCCACTTCACTTTCAACTTCACCTTTTCAAATTCCACTTCACTTTCAACTTCACTTTTTCAAATTCCACTTCACTTTCAACTTCACTTTTTCAAATTCCACTTCACTTTCAATTTTAACTCTTCAATTTTAACTTGAATTACAAAACTCCAATGTCAACTTCACTTTTTCAGTTTCCTCCTCCACTTTTCAGTTTCAACACCATCTTCTCAACTTCAACATCAATTTTTAAAATTCCACTTCACTTCCAATTTTACCTTCAATTACAACACTCCAATTTCAACTTCACTTTTTCAGTTTCCACACTCATTTTCCACTTTCAATATCAATTTCACAAATTCCACTTCACTTTCAACTTCACTTTTTCAAATTCCACTTCACTTTCAATTTTAACTTCATTACTACACTCCAATTTCAACTTCACTTTTTCAGTTTCCACTCCCATTGTCCATTTTCAATATCAATTTCTCAATTCCACTTCACGTTATCAAATTCCACTTCACTTTCAATTTTAACTTGAATTACAACACTCCAATTTCAACTTCACTTTTTCAGTTTCCTCCTCCAACTTTTCAGTTTCAATATCAATTTCTCAAATTCCACTTCACTTTCAACTTCACTTTTTCAAATTCCACTTCACTTCCTATTTTACCTTCAATTACAACACTCCAATTTCAACTTCACTTTTTCAGTTTCCACACTCATTTTCCAGTTTCAATATCAATTTCGCAAATTCCACTCCACTTTCAACTTCACTTTTTCAAATTCCACTTCACTTTCAACTTCACTTTTTCAAATTCCACTTCACTTTCAACTTCACTTTTTCAAATTCCACTTCACTTTCAATTTTAACTCTTCAATTTTAACTTGAATTACAACACTCCAATTTCAACTTCACTTTTTCAGTTTCCTCCTCCACTTTTCAGTTTCAACACCATCTTCTCAACTTCAACATCAATTTTTAAAATTCCACTTCACTTCCTATTTTACCTTCAATTACAACACTCCAATTTCAACTTCACTTTTTCAGTTTCCACACTCATTTTCCAGTTTCAATATCAATTTCGCAAATTCCACTTCACTTTCAACTTCACTTTTTCAAATTCCACTTCACTTTCAACTTCACTTTTTCAAATTCCACTTCACTTTCAACTTCACTTTTTCAAATTCCACTTCACTTTCAACTTCACTTTTTCAAATTCCACTTCACTTTCAATTTTAACTCTTCAATTTTAACTTGAATTACAACACTCCAATTTCAACTTCACTTTTTCAGTTTCCTCCTCCACTTTTCAGTTTCAACACCATCTTCTCAACTTCAACATCAATTTTTAAAATTCCACTTCACTTCCAATTTTACCTTCAATTACAACACTCCAATTTCAACTTCACTATTTCAGTTTCCACACTCATTTTCCAGTTTCAATATCAATTTCGCAAATTCCACTTCACTTTCAACTTCACTTTTTCAAATTCCACTTCACTTTCAACTTCACCTTTTCAAATTCCACTTCACTTTCAACTTCATTTTTTCAAATTCCACTTCACTTTCAACTTCACTTTTTCAAATTCCACTTCACTTTCAATTTTAACTCTTCAATTTTAACTTGAATTACAACACTCCAATTTCAACTTCACTTTTTCAGTTTCCTCCTACACTTTTCAGTGTCAACACCATCTTCTCAACTTCAACATCAATTTTTAAAATTCCACTTCACTTCCAATTTTACCTTCAATTACAACACTCCAATTTCAACTTCACTTTTTCAGTTTCCACACTCATTTTCCACTTTCAATATCAATTTCACAAATTCCACTTCACTTTCAACTTCACTTTTTCAAATTCCACTTCACTTTCAATTTTAACTTCATTACTACACTCCAATTTCAACTTCACTTTTTCAGTTTCCACTCCCATTGTCCATTTTCAATATCAATTTCTCAATTCCACTTCACGTTATCAAATTCCACTTCACTTTCAATTTTAACTTGAATTACAACACTCCAATTTCAACTTCACTTTTTCAGTTTCCTCCTCCAACTTTTCAGTTTCAATATATATTTCTCAAATTCCACTTCACTTTCAACTTCACTTTTTCAAATTCCATTTCACTTCCAATTTTACCTTCAATTACAACACTCCAATTTCAACTTCACTTTTTTGTTTCCACACTCATTTTCCAGTTTCAATATCAATTTCGCAAATTCCACTTCACTTTCAACTTCACTTTTTCAAATTCCACTTCACTTTCAACTTCACTATTTTAAATTCCACTTCACTTTCAACTTCACTTTTTCAAATTCCATTTCACTTCCAATTTTACCTTCAATTACAACACTCCAATTTCAACTTCACTTTTTCAGTTTCCTCCTCCACTTTTCAGTTTCAACACCATCTTCTCAACTTCAACATCAATTTTTAAAATTCCACTTCACTTCCAATTTTACCTTCAATTACAACACTCCAATTTCAACATCACTTTTTCAGTTTCCACACTCATTTTCCAGTTTCAATATCAATTTCGCAAATTCCACTTCACTTTCAACTTCACTTTTTAAAATTCCACTTCACTTCCAATTTTACCTTCAATTACAACACTCCAATTTCAACTTCACTTTTTCAGTTTCCACACTCATTTTCCAGTTTCAATATCAATTTCGCAAATTCCACTTCACTTTCAACTTCACTTTTTAAAATTCCACTTCACTTCCAATTTTACCTTCAATTACAACACTCCAATTTCAACTTCACTTTTTCAGTTTCCACACTCATTTTTTAGTTTCAATATCAATTTCTCAAATTCCACTTCACTTTCAACTTCACAATTTCAAATTCCATTTCACTTCCAATTTTACCTTCAATTACAACACTCCAATTTCAACTTCACTTTTTCAGTTTCCACACTCATTTTCCAGTTTCAATATCAATTTCGCAAATTCCACTACACTTTCAACTTCACTTTTTCAAATTCCACTTCACTTTCAACTTCACTTTTTCAAATTCCACTTCACTTTCAACTTCACTTTTTCAAATTCCACTTCACTTTCAATTTTAACTCTTCAATTTTAACTTGAAATACAACACTCCAATTTCAACTTCACTTTTTCAGTTTCCACACTCATTTTCCAGTTTCAATATCAATATCGCAAATTCCACTTCACTTTCAACTTCACTTTTTCAAATTCCACTTCACTTTCAACTTCACTTTTTCAAATTCCACTTCACTTTCAACTTCACTTTATCAAATTCCACTTCACTTTCAACTTCACTTTTTCAAATTCCACTTCACTTTCAATTTTAACTCTTCAATTTTAACTTGAATTACAACACTCCAATTTCAACTTCACTTTTTCAGTTTCCTCCTCCACTTTTCAGTTTCAACACCATCTTCTCAACTTCAACATCAATTTTTAAAATTCCACTTCACTTCCAATTTTACCTTCAATTACAACACTCCAATTTCAACTTCACTTTTTCAGTTTCCACACTCATTTTCCAGTTTCAATATCAATTTCGCAAATTCCACTTCACTTTCAACTTCACTTTTTCAAATTCCACTTCACTTTCAACTTCACTTTTTCAAATTCCACTTCACTTTCAACTTCACAATTTCAAATTCCATTTCACTTCCAATTTTACCTTCAATTACAACACTCCAATTTCAACTTCACTTTTTCAGTTTGCACACTCATTTTCCAGTATCAATATCAATTTCGCAAATTCCACTCCACTTTCAACTTCACTTTTTCAAATTCCACTTCACTTTCAACTTCACTTTTTCAAATTCCACTTCACTATCAACTTCACTTTTTCAAATTCCACTTCACTTTCAATTTTAACTCTTCAATTTTAACTTGAATTACAACACTCCAATTTCAACTTCACTTTTTCAGTTTCCTCCTCCACTTTTCAGTTTCAACACCATCTTCTCAACTTCAACATCAATTTTTAAAATTCCACTTCACTTCCTATTTTACCTTCAATTACAACACTCCAATTTCAACTTCACTTTTTCAGTTTCCACACTCATTTTCCAGTTTCAATATCAATTTCGCAAATTCCACTCCACTTTCAACTTCACTTTTTCAAATTCCACTTCACTTTCAACTTCACTTTTTCAAATTCCACTTCACTTTCAACTTCACTTTTTCAAATTCCACTTCACTTTCAATTTTAACTCTTCAATTTTAACTTGAATTACAACACTCCAATTTCAACTTCACTTTTTCAGTTTCCTCCTCCACTTTTCAGTTTCAACACCATCTTCTCAACTTCAACATCAATTTTTAAAATTCCACTTCACTTCCTATTTTACCTTCAATTACAACACTCCAATTTCAACTTCACTTTTTCAGTTTCCACACTCATTTTCCAGTTTCAATATCAATTTCGCAAATTCCACTTCACTTTCAACTTCACTTTTTCAAATTCCACTTCACTTTCAACTTCACTTTTTCAAATTCCACTTCACTTTCAACTTCACTTTTTCAAATTCCACTTCACTTTCAACTTCACTTTTTCAAATTCCACTTCACTTTCAATTTTAACTCTTCAATTTTAACTTGAATTACAAAACTCCAATGTCAACTTCACTTTTTCAGTTTCCTCCTCCACTTTTCAGTTTCAACACCATCTTCTCAACTTCAACATCAATTTTTAAAATTCCACTTCACTTCCAATTTTACCTTCAATTACAACACTCCAATTTCAACTTCACTATTTCAGTTTCCACACTCATTTTCCAGTTTCAATATCAATTTCGCAAATTCCACTTCACTTTCAACTTCACTTTTTCAAATTCCACTTCACTTTCAACTTCACCTTTTCAAATTCCACTTCACTTTCAACTTCACTTTTTCAAATTCCACTTCACTTTCAACTTCACTTTTTCAAATTCCACTTCACTTTCAATTTTAACTCTTCAATTTTAACTTGAATTACAAAACTCCAATGTCAACTTCACTTTTTCAGTTTCCTCCTCCACTTTTCAGTTTCAACACCATCTTCTCAACTTCAACATCAATTTTTAAAATTCCACTTCACTTCCAATTTTACCTTCAATTACAACACTCCAATTTCAACTTCACTTTTTCAGTTTCCACACTCATTTTCCACTTTCAATATCAATTTCACAAATTCCACTTCACTTTCAACTTCACTTTTTCAAATTCCACTTCACTTTCAATTTTAACTTCATTACTACACTCCAATTTCAACTTCACTTTTTCAGTTTCCACTCCCATTGTCCATTTTCAATATCAATTTCTCAATTCCACTTCACGTTATCAAATTCCACTTCACTTTCAATTTTAACTTGAATTACAACACTCCAATTTCAACTTCACTTTTTCAGTTTCCTCCTCCAACTTTTCAGTTTCAATATCAATTTCTCAAATTCCACTTCACTTTCAACTTCACTTTTTCAAATTCCACTTCACTTCCTATTTTACCTTCAATTACAACACTCCAATTTCAACTTCACTTTTTCAGTTTCCACACTCATTTTCCAGTTTCAATATCAATTTCGCAAATTCCACTCCACTTTCAACTTCACTTTTTCAAATTCCACTTCACTTTCAACTTCACTTTTTCAAATTCCACTTCACTTTCAACTTCACTTTTTCAAATTCCACTTCACTTTCAATTTTAACTCTTCAATTTTAACTTGAATTACAACACTCCAATTTCAACTTCACTTTTTCAGTTTCCTCCTCCACTTTTCAGTTTCAACACCATCTTCTCAACTTCAACATCAATTTTTAAAATTCCACTTCACTTCCTATTTTACCTTCAATTACAACACTCCAATTTCAACTTCACTTTTTCAGTTTCCACACTCATTTTCCAGTTTCAATATCAATTTCGCAAATTCCACTTCACTTTCAACTTCACTTTTTCAAATTCCACTTCACTTTCAACTTCACTTTTTCAAATTCCACTTCACTTTCAACTTCACTTTTTCAAATTCCACTTCACTTTCAACTTCACTTTTTCAAATTCCACTTCACTTTCAATTTTAACTCTTCAATTTTAACTTGAATTACAACACTCCAATTTCAACTTCACTTTTTCAGTTTCCTCCTCCACTTTTCAGTTTCAACACCATCTTCTCAACTTCAACATCAATTTTTAAAATTCCACTTCACTTCCAATTTTACCTTCAATTACAACACTCCAATTTCAACTTCACTATTTCAGTTTCCACACTCATTTTCCAGTTTCAATATCAATTTCGCAAATTCCACTTCACTTTCAACTTCACTTTTTCAAATTCCACTTCACTTTCAAAAATTGATGTTGAAGTTGAGAAGATGGTGTTGACACTGAAAAGTGTAGGAGGAAACTGAAAAAGTGAAGTTGAAATTGGAGTGTTGTAATTCAAGTTAAAATTGAAGAGTTAAAATTGAAAGTGAAGTGGAATTTGAAAAAGTGAAGTTGAAAGTGAAGTGGAATTTGAAAAAATGAAGTTGAAAGTGAAGTGGAATTTGAAAAGGTGAAGTTCAAATTCCACTTCACTTTCAACTTCACCTTTTCAAATTCCACTTCACTTTCAACTTCATTTTTTCAAATTCCACTTCACTTTCAACTTCACTTTTTCAAATTCCACTTCACTTTCAATTTTAACTCTTCAATTTTAACTTGAATTACAACACTCCAATTTCAACTTCACTTTTTCAGTTTCCTCCTACACTTTTCAGTGTCAACACCATCTTCTCAACTTCAACATCAATTTTTAAAATTCCACTTCACTTCCAATTTTACCTTCAATTACAACACTCCAATTTCAACTTCACTTTTTCAGTTTCCACACTCATTTTCCACTTTCAATATCAATTTCACAAATTCCACTTCACTTTCAACTTCACTTTTTCAAATTCCACTTCACTTTCAATTTTAACTTCATTACTACACTCCAATTTCAACTTCACTTTTTCAGTTTCCACTCCCATTGTCCATTTTCAATATCAATTTCTCAATTCCACTTCACGTTATCAAATTCCACTTCACTTTCAATTTTAACTTGAATTACAACACTCCAATTTCAACTTCACTTTTTCAGTTTCCTCCTCCAACTTTTCAGTTTCAATATATATTTCTCAAATTCCACTTCACTTTCAACTTCACTTTTTCAAATTCCATTTCACTTCCAATTTTACCTTCAATTACAACACTCCAATTTCAACTTCACTTTTTTGTTTCCACACTCATTTTCCAGTTTCAATATCAATTTCGCAAATTCCACTTCACTTTCAACTTCACTTTTTCAAATTCCACTTCACTTTCAACTTCACTATTTTAAATTCCACTTCACTTTCAACTTCACTTTTTCAAATTCCATTTCACTTCCAATTTTACCTTCAATTACAACACTCCAATTTCAACTTCACTTTTTCAGTTTCCTCCTCCACTTTTCAGTTTCAACACCATCTTCTCAACTTCAACATCAATTTTTAAAATTCCACTTCACTTCCAATTTTACCTTCAATTACAACACTCCAATTTCAACATCACTTTTTCAGTTTCCACACTCATTTTCCAGTTTCAATATCAATTTCGCAAATTCCACTTCACTTTCAACTTCACTTTTTAAAATTCCACTTCACTTCCAATTTTACCTTCAATTACAACACTCCAATTTCAACTTCACTTTTTCAGTTTCCACACTCATTTTCCAGTTTCAATATCAATTTCGCAAATTCCACTTCACTTTCAACTTCACTTTTTAAAATTCCACTTCACTTCCAATTTTACCTTCAATTACAACACTCCAATTTCAACTTCACTTTTTCAGTTTCCACACTCATTTTTTAGTTTCAATATCAATTTCTCAAATTCCACTTCACTTTCAACTTCACAATTTCAAATTCCATTTCACTTCCAATTTTACCTTCAATTACAACACTCCAATTTCAACTTCACTTTTTCAGTTTCCACACTCATTTTCCAGTTTCAATATCAATTTCGCAAAATCCACTACACTTTCAACTTCACTTTTTCAAATTCCACTTCACTTTCAACTTCACTTTTTCAAATTCCACTTTACTTTCAACTTCACTTTTTCAAATTCCACTTCACTTTCAATTTTAACTCTTCAATTTTAACTTGAAATACAACACTCCAATTTCAACTTCACTTTTTCAGTTTCCACACTCATTTTCCAGTTTCAATATCAATATCGCAAATTCCACTTCACTTTCAACTTCACTTTTTCAAATTCCACTTCACTTTCAACTTCACTTTTTCAAATTCCACTTCACTTTCAACTTCACTTTTTCAAATTCCACTTCACTTTCAACTTCACTTTTTCAAATTCAACTTCACTTTCAATTTTAACTCTTCAATTTTAACTTGAATTACAAAACTCCAATGTCAACTTCACTTTTTCAGTTTCCTCCTCCACTTTTCAGTTTCAACACCATCTTCTCAACTTCAACATCAATTTTTAAAATTCCACTTCACTTCCATTTTTACCTTCAATTACAACACTCCAATTTCAACTTCACTTTTTCAGTTTCCACACTCATTTTTTAGTTTCAATATCAATTTCTCAAATTCCACTTCACTTTCAACTTCACTTTTTCAAATTCCATTTCACTTCCAATTTTACCTTCAATTACAACACTCCAATTTCAACTTCACTTTTTCAGTTTCCACACTCATTTTCCAGTTTCAATATCAATTTCGCAAATTCCACTTCACTTTCAACTTCACTTTTTCAAATTCCACTTCACTTTCAACTTCACTTTTTCAAATTCCACTTCACTTTCAACTTCACAATTTCAAATTCCATTTCACTTCCAATTTTACCTTCAATTACGACACTCCAATTTCAACTTCACTTTTTCAGTTTGCACACTCATTTTCCAGTATCAATATCAATTTCGCAAATTCCACTCCACTTTCAACTTCACTTTTTCAAATTCCACTTCACTTTCAACTTCACTTTTTCAAATTCCACTTCACTTTCAACTTCACTTTTTCAAATTCCACTTCACTTTCAACTTCACTTTTTCAAATTCCACTTCACTTTCAATTTTAACTCTTCAATTTTAACTTGAATTACAAAACTCCAATGTCAACTTCACTTTTTCAGTTTCCTCCTCCACTTTTCAGTTTCAACACCATCTTCTCAACTTCAACATCAATTTTTAAAATTCCACTTCACTTCCAATTTTACCTTCAATTACAACACTCCAATTTCAACTTCACTTTTTCAGTTTCCACACTCATTTTTTAGTTTAAATATCAATTTCTCAAATTCCACTTCACTTTCAACTTCACTTTTTCAAATTCCATTTCACTTCCAATTTTACCTTCAATTACAACACTCCAATTTCAACTTCACTTTTTCAGTTTCCACACTCATTTTCCAGTTTCAATATCAATTTCGCAAATTCCACTTCACTTTCAACTTCACATTTTCAAATTTCACTTCACTTTCAACTTCACAATTTCAAATTCCATTTCACTTCCAATTTTACCTTCAATTACAACACTCCAATTTCAACTTCACTTTTTCAGTTTCCACACTCATTTTCCAGTTTCAATATCAATTTCGCAAATTCCACTACACTTTCAACTTCACTTTTTCAAATTCCACTTCACTTTCAACTTCACTTTTTCAAATTCCACTTCACTTTCAACTTCACTTTTTCAAATTCCACTTCACATTCAATTTTAACTCTTCAATTTTAACTTGAATTACAACACTCCAATTTCAACTTCACTTTTTCAGTTTCCACACTCATTTTCCAGTTTCAATATCAATATCGCAAATTCCACTTCACTTTCAACTTCACTTTTTCAAATTCCACTTCACTTTCAACTTCACTTTTTCAAATTCCACTTCACTTTCAACTTCACTTTTTCAAATTCCACTTCACTTTCAACTTCACTTTTTCAAATTCCACTTCACTTTCAACTTCACTTTTTCAAATTCCACTTCACTTTCAATTTTAACTCTTCAATTTTAACTTGAATTACAAAACTCCAATGTCAACTTCACTTTTTCAGTTTCCTCCTCCACTTTTCAGTTTTAACACCATCTTCTCAACTTCAACATCAATTTTTAAAATTCCACTTCACTTCCAATTTTACCTTCAATTACAACACTCCAATTTCAACTTCACTTTTTCAGTTTCCACACTCATTTTTTAGTTTCAATATCAATTTCTCAAATTCCACTTCACTTTCAACTTCACTTTTTCAAATTCCATTTCACTTCCAATTTTACCTTCAATTACAACACTCCAATTTCAACTTCACTTTTTCAGTTTCCACACTCATTTTCCAGTTTCAATATCAATTTCGCAAATTCCACTTCACTTTCAACTTCACATTTTCAAATTTCACTTCACTTTCAACTTCACTTTTTCAAATTCCACTTCACTTTCAACTTCACAATTTCAAATTCCATTTCACTTCCAATTTTACCTTCAATTACAACACTCCAATTTCAACTTCACTTTTTCAGTTTCCACACTCATTTTCCAGTTTCAATATCAATTTCGCAAATTCCACTACACTTTCAACTTCACTTTTTCAAATTCCACTTCACTTTCAACTTCACTTTTTCAAATTCCACTTCTCTTTCAACTTCACTTTTTCAAATTCCACTTCACATTCAATTTTAACTCTTCAATTTTAACTTGAATTACAACACTCCAATTTCAACTTCACTTTTTCAGTTTCCACACTCATTTTCCAGTTTCAATATCAATATCGCAAATTCCACTTCACTTTCAACTTCACTTTTTCAAATTCCACTTCACTTTCAACTTCACTTTTTCAAATTCCACTTCACTTTCAACTTCACTTTTTCAAATTCCACTTCACTTTCAACTTCACTTTTTCAAATTCCACTTCACTTTCAACTTCACTTTTTCAAATTCCACTTCACTTTCAATTTTAACTCTTCAATTTTAACTTGAATTACAAAACTCCAATGTCAACTTCACTTTTTCAGTTTCCTCCTCCACTTTTCAGTTTTAACACCATCTTCTCAACTTCAACATCAATTTTTAAAATTCCACTTCACTTCCAATTTTACCTTCAATTACAACACTCCAATTTCAACTTCACTTTTTCAGTTTCCACACTCATTTTCCAGTTTCAATATCAATTTCGCAAATTCCACTTCACTTTCAACTTCACTTTTTCAAATTCCACTTCACTTTCAATTTTAACTTCATTACAACACTCCAATTTCAACTTCACTTTTTCAGTTTCCACTCCCATTGTCCATTTTCAATATCAATTTCTCAAATTCCACTTCACGTTATCAAATTCCACTTCACTTTCAATTTTAACTCTTCAATTTTAACTTGAATTACAACACTCCAATTTCAACTTCACTTTTTCAGTTTCCTCCTCCACTTTTCAGTTTCAATATCAATTTCTCAAATTCCACTTCACTTTCAACTTCACTTTTTCAAATTCCATTTCACTTCCAATTTTACCTTCAATTACAACACTCCAATTTCAACTTCACTTTTTCAGTTTCCACACTCATTTTCCAGTTTCAATATCAATTTCGCAAATTCCACTTCACTTTCAACTTCACTTTTTCAAATTCCACTTCACTTTCAACTTCACTTTTTCAAATTCCATTTCACTTCCAATTTTACCTTCAATTACAACACTCCAATTTCAACTTCACTTTTTCAGTTTCCTCCTCCACTTTTCAGTTTCAACACCATCTTCTCAACTTCAACATCAATTTTTAAAATTCCACTTCACTTCCAATTTTACCTTCAATTACAACACTCCAATTTCAACATCACTTTTTCAGTTTCCACACTCATTTTCCAGTTTCAATATCAATTTCGCAAATTCCACTTCACTTTCAACTTCACTTTTTAAAATTCCACTTCACTTCCAATTTTACCTTCAATTACAACACTCCAATTTGAACTTCACTTTTTCAGTTTCCACACTCATTTTCCAGTTTCAATATCAATTTCGCAAATTCCACTTCACTTTCAACTTCACTTTTTCAAATTCCACTTCACTTTCAATTTTAACTTCATTACGACACTCCAATTTCAACTTCACTTTTTCAGTTTCCACACTCACTTTTCAGTTTCAATATCAATTTCTCAAATTCCACTACACTGTCAATTTTATCTTCAATTTCAACACTCCAATTTCAACTTCACTTTTTCAGTTTCCACTCCCATTTTCCATTTTCAATATCAATTTCTCAAATTCCACTTCACTTTATCAAATTCCACTTCACTTTCAACTTCACTTTTTCAAATTCCACTTCACTTTCAATTTTAACTCTTCAATTTTAACTTGAATTACAACACTCCAATTTCAACTTCACTTTTTCAGTTTCCTCCTCCACTTTTCAGTTTCAACACCATCTTCTCAACTTCAACATCAATTTTTAAAATTCCACTTCACTTCCAATTTTACCTTCAATTACAACACTCCAATTTCAACTTCACTTTTTCAGTTTCCACACTCATTTTCCAGTTTCAATATCAATTTCGCAAATTCCACTTCACTTTCAACTTCACTTTTTCAAATTCCACTTCACTTTCAACTTCACTTTTTCAAATTCCACTTCACTTTCAACTTCACAATTTCAAATTCCATTTCACTTCCAATTTTACCTTCAATTACAACACTCCAATTTCAACTTCACTTTTTCAGTTTGCACACTCATTTTCCAGTATCAATATCAATTTCGCAAATTCCACTCCACTTTCAACTTCACTTTTTCAAATTCCACTTCACTTTCAACTTCACTTTTTCAAATTTCACTTCACTTTCAACTTCACTTTTTCAAATTCCACTTCACTTTCAATTTTAACTCTTCAATTTTAACTTGAATTACAACACTCCAAATTCAACTTCACTTTTTCAGTTTCCTCCTCCACTTTTCAGTTTCAACACCATCTTCTCAACTTCAACATCAATTTTTAAAATTCCACTTCACTTCCTATTTTACCTTCAATTACAACACTCCAATTTCAACTTCACTTTTTCAGTTTCCACACTCATTTTCCAGTTTCAATATCAATTTCGCAAATTCCACTCCACTTTCAACTTCACTTTTTCAAATTCCACTTCACTTTCAACTTCACTTTTTCAAATTCCACTTCACTTTCAACTTCACTTTTTCAAATTCCACTTCACTTTCAATTTTAACTCTTCAATTTTAACTTGAATTACAACACTCCAATTTCAACTTCACTTTTTCAGTTTCCTCCTCCACTTTTCAGTTTCAACACCATCTTCTCAACTTCAACATCAATTTTTAAAATTCCACTTCACTTCCTATTTTACCTTCAATTACAACACTCCAATTTCAACTTCACTTTTTCAGTTTCCACACTCATTTTCCAGTTTCAATATCAATTTCGCAAATTCCACTTCACTTTCAACTTCACTTTTTCAAATTCCACTTCACTTTCAACTTCACTTTTTCAAATTCCACTTCACTTTCAACTTCACTTTTTCAAATTCCACTTCACTTTCAACTTCACTTTTTCAAATTCCACTTCACTTTCAATTTTAACTCTTCAATTTTAACTTGAATTACAAAACTCCAATGTCAACTTCACTTTTTCAGTTTCCTCCTCCACTTTTCAGTTTCAACACCATCTTCTCAACTTCAACATCAATTTTTAAAATTCCACTTCACTTCCAATTTTACCTTCAATTACAACACTCCAATTTCAACTTCACTATTTCAGTTTCCACACTCATTTTCCAGTTTCAATATCAATTTCGCAAATTCCACTTCACTTTCAACTTCACTTTTTCAAATTCCACTTCACTTTCAATTTTAACTTCATTACTACACTCCAATTTCAACTTCACTTTTTCAGTTTCCACTCCCATTGTCCATTTTCAATATCAATTTCTCAATTCCACTTCACGTTATCAAATTCCACTTCACTTTCAATTTTAACTTGAATTACAACACTCCAATTTCAACTTCACTTTTTCAGTTTCCTCCTCCAACTTTTCAGTTTCAATATCAATTTCTCAAATTCCACTTCAATTTCAACTTCACTTTTTCAAATTCCATTTCACTTCCAATTTTACCTTCAATTACAACACTCCAATTTCAACTTCACTTTTTTGTTTCCACACTCATTTTCCAGTTTCAATATCAATTTCGCAAATTCCACTTCACTTTCAACTTCACTTTTTCAAATTCCACTTCACTTTCAACTTCACTTTTTCAAATTCCACTTCACTTTCAACTTCACTTTTTCAAATTCCATTTCACTTCCAATTTTACCTTCAATTACAACACTCCAATTTCAACTTCACTTTTTCAGTTTCCTCCTCCACTTTTCAGTTTCAACACCATCTTCTCAACTTCAACATCAATTTTTAAAATTCCACTTCACTTCCAATTTTACCTTCAATTACAACACTCCAATTTCAACATCACTTTTTCAGTTTCCACACTCATTTTTTAGTTTCAATATCAATTTCTCAAATTCCACTTCACTTTCAACTTCACTTTTTCAAATTCCATTTCACTTCCAATTTTACCTTCAATTACAACACTCCAATTTCAACTTCACTTTTTCAGTTTCCACACTCATTTTCCAGTTTCAATATCAATTTCGCAAATTCCACTTCACTTTCAACTTCACATTTTCAAATTTCACTTCACTTTCAACTTCACTTTTTCAAATTCCACTTCACTTTCAACTTCACAATTTCAAATTCCATTTCACTTCCAATTTTACCTTCAATTACAACACTCCAATTTCAACTTCACTTTTTCAGTTTCCACACTCATTTTCCAGTTTCAATATCAATTTCGCAAATTCCACTACACTTTCAACTTCACTTTTTCAAATTCCACTTCACTTTCAACTTCACTTTTTCAAATTCCACTTCACTTTCAACTTCACTTTTTCAAATTCCACTTCACATTCAATTTTAACTCTTCAATTTTAACTTGAATTACAACACTCCAATTTCAACTTCACTTTTTCAGTTTCCACACTCATTTTCCAGTTTCAATATCAATATCGCAAATTCCACTTCACTTTCAACTTCACTTTTTCAAATTCCACTTCACTTTCAACTTCACTTTTTCAAATTCCACTTCACTTTCAACTTCACTTTTTCAAATTCCACTTCACTTTCAACTTCACTTTTTCAAATTCCACTTCACTTTCAACTTCACTTTTTCAAATTCCACTTCACTTTCAATTTTAACTCTTCAATTTTAACTTGAATTACAAAACTCCAATGTCAACTTCACTTTTTCAGTTTCCTCCTCCACTTTTCAGTTTTAACACCATCTTCTCAACTTCAACATCAATTTTTAAAATTCCACTTCACTTCCAATTTTACCTTCAATTACAACACTCCAATTTCAACTTCACTTTTTCAGTTTCCACACTCATTTTTTAGTTTCAATATCAATTTCTCAAATTCCACTTCACTTTCAACTTCACTTTTTCAAATTCCATTTCACTTCCAATTTTACCTTCAATTACAACACTCCAATTTCAACTTCACTTTTTCAGTTTCCACACTCATTTTCCAGTTTCAATATCAATTTCGCAAATTCCACTTCACTTTCAACTTCACATTTTCAAATTTCACTTCACTTTCAACTTCACTTTTTCAAATTCCACTTCACTTTCAACTTCACAATTTCAAATTCCATTTCACTTCCAATTTTACCTTCAATTACAACACTCCAATTTCAACTTCACTTTTTCAGTTTCCACACTCATTTTCCAGTTTCAATATCAATTTCGCAAATTCCACTACACTTTCAACTTCACTTTTTCAAATTCCACTTCACTTTCAACTTCACTTTTTCAAATTCCACTTCTCTTTCAACTTCACTTTTTCAAATTCCACTTCACATTCAATTTTAACTCTTCAATTTTAACTTGAATTACAACACTCCAATTTCAACTTCACTTTTTCAGTTTCCACACTCATTTTCCAGTTTCAATATCAATATCGCAAATTCCACTTCACTTTCAACTTCACTTTTTCAAATTCCACTTCACTTTCAACTTCACTTTTTCAAATTCCACTTCACTTTCAACTTCACTTTTTCAAATTCCACTTCACTTTCAACTTCACTTTTTCAAATTCCACTTCACTTTCAACTTCACTTTTTCAAATTCCACTTCACTTTCAATTTTAACTCTTCAATTTTAACTTGAATTACAAAACTCCAATGTCAACTTCACTTTTTCAGTTTCTTCCTCCACTTTTCAGTTTTAACACCATCTTCTCAACTTCAACATCAATTTTTAAAATTCCACTTCACTTCCAATTTTACCTTCAATTACAACACTCCAATTTCAACTTCACTTTTTCAGTTTCCACACTCATTTTCCAGTTTCAATATCAATTTCGCAAATTCCACTTCACTTTCAACTTCACTTTTTCAAATTCCACTTCACTTTCAATTTTAACTTCATTACAACACTCCAATTTCAACTTCACTTTTTCAGTTTCCACTCCCATTGTCCATTTTCAATATCAATTTCTCAAATTCCACTTCACGTTATCAAATTCCACTTCACTTTCAATTTTAACTCTTCAATTTTAACTTGAATTACAACACTCCAATTTCAACTTCACTTTTTCAGTTTCCTCCTCCACTTTTCAGTTTCAATATCAATTTCTCAAATTCCACTTCACTTTCAACTTCACTTTTTCAAATTCCATTTCACTTCCAATTTTACCTTCAATTACAACACTCCAATTTCAACTTCACTTTTTCAGTTTCCACACTCATTTTCCAGTTTCAATATCAATTTCGCAAATTCCACTTCACTTTCAACTTCACTTTTTCAAATTCCACTTCACTTTCAACTTCACTTTTTCAAATTCCATTTCACTTCCAATTTTACCTTCAATTACAACACTCCAATTTCAACTTCACTTTTTCAGTTTCCTCCTCCACTTTTCAGTTTCAACACCATCTTCTCAACTTCAACATCAATTTTTAAAATTCCACTTCACTTCCAATTTTACCTTCAATTACAACACTCCAATTTCAACATCACTTTTTCAGTTTCCACACTCATTTTCCAGTTTCAATATCAATTTCGCAAATTCCACTTCACTTTCAACTTCACTTTTTAAAATTCCACTTCACTTCCAATTTTACCTTCAATTACAACACTCCAATTTGAACTTCACTTTTTCAGTTTCCACACTCATTTTCCAGTTTCAATATCAATTTCGCAAATTCCACTTCACTTTCAACTTCACTTTTTCAAATTCCACTTCACTTTCAATTTTAACTTCATTACGACACTCCAATTTCAACTTCACTTTTTCAGTTTCCACACTCACTTTTCAGTTTCAATATCAATTTCTCAAATTCCACTACACTGTCAATTTTATCTTCAATTTCAACACTCCAATTTCAACTTCACTTTTTCAGTTTCCACTCCCATTTTCCATTTTCAATATCAATTTCTCAAATTCCACTTCACTTTATCAAATTCCACTTCACTTTCAACTTCACTTTTTCAAATTCCACTTCACTTTCAATTTTAACTCTTCAATTTTAACTTGAATTACAACACTCAAATTTCAACTTCACTTTTTCAGTTTCCTCCTCCACTTTTCAGTTTCAACACCATCTTCTCAACTTCAACATCAATTTTTAAAATTCCACTTCACTTCCAATTTTACCTTCAATTACAACACTCCAATTTCAACTTCACTTTTTCAGTTTCCACACTCATTTTCCAGTTTCAATATCAATTTCGCAAATTCCACTTCACTTTCAACTTCACTTTTTCAAATTCCACTTCACTTTCAACTTCACTTTTTCAAATTCCACTTCACTTTCAACTTCACAATTTCAAATTCCATTTCACTTCCAATTTTACCTTCAATTACAACACTCCAATTTCAACTTCACTTTTTCAGTTTGCACACTCATTTTCCAGTATCAATATCAATTTCGCAAATTCCACTCCACTTTCAACTTCACTTTTTCAAATTCCACTTCACTTTCAACTTCACTTTTTCAAATTTCACTTCACTTTCAACTTCACTTTTTCAAATTCCACTTCACTTTCAATTTTAACTCTTCAATTTTAACTTGAATTACAACACTCCAAATTCAACTTCACTTTTTCAGTTTCCTCCTCCACTTTTCAGTTTCAACACCATCTTCTCAACTTCAACATCAATTTTTAAAATTCCACTTCACTTCCTATTTTACCTTCAATTACAACACTCCAATTTCAACTTCACTTTTTCAGTTTCCACACTCATTTTCCAGTTTCAATATCAATTTCGCAAATTCCACTCCACTTTCAACTTCACTTTTTCAAATTCCACTTCACTTTCAACTTCACTTTTTCAAATTCCACTTCACTTTCAACTTCACTTTTTCAAATTCCACTTCACTTTCAATTTTAACTCTTCAATTTTAACTTGAATTACAACACTCCAATTTCAACTTCAATTTTTCAGTTTCCTCCTCCACTTTTCAGTTTCAACACCATCTTCTCAACTTCAACATCAATTTTTAAAATTCCACTTCACTTCCTATTTTACCTTCAATTACAACACTCCAATTTCAACTTCACTTTTTCAGTTTCCACACTCATTTTCCAGTTTCAATATCAATTTCGCAAATTCCACTTCACTTTCAACTTCACTTTTTCAAATTCCACTTCACTTTCAACTTCACTTTTTCAAATTCCACTTCACTTTCAACTTCACTTTTTCAAATTCCACTTCACTTTCAACTTCACTTTTTCAAATTCCACTTCACTTTCAATTTTAACTCTTCAATTTTAACTTGAATTACAAAACTCCAATGTCAACTTCACTTTTTCAGTTTCCTCCTCCACTTTTCAGTTTCAACACCATCTTCTCAACTTCAACATCAATTTTTAAAATTCCACTTCACTTCCAATTTTACCTTCAATTACAACACTCCAATTTCAACTTCACTATTTCAGTTTCCACACTCATTTTCCAGTTTCAATATCAATTTCGCAAATTCCACTTCACTTTCAACTTCACTTTTTCAAATTCCACTTCACTTTCAATTTTAACTTCATTACTACACTCCAATTTCAACTTCACTTTTTCAGTTTCCACTCCCATTGTCCATTTTCAATATCAATTTCTCAATTCCACTTCACGTTATCAAATTCCACTTCACTTTCAATTTTAACTTGAATTACAACACTCCAATTTCAACTTCACTTTTTCAGTTTCCTCCTCCAACTTTTCAGTTTCAATATCAATTTCTCAAATTCCACTTCAATTTCAACTTCACTTTTTCAAATTCCATTTCACTTCCAATTTTACCTTCAATTACAACACTCCAATTTCAACTTCACTTTTTTGTTTCCACACTCATTTTCCAGTTTCAATATCAATTTCGCAAATTCCACTTCACTTTCAACTTCACTTTTTCAAATTCCACTTCACTTTCAACTTCACTTTTTCAAA
Organism: Lasioglossum pauxillum; assembly: GCA_933228785.1. Taxonomy (NCBI): domain Eukaryota; kingdom Metazoa; phylum Arthropoda; class Insecta; order Hymenoptera; family Halictidae; genus Lasioglossum; species Lasioglossum pauxillum. The sequence continues at coordinate 27,162,800 of OW121704.1, read as the reverse complement.
TTCCACTTCACTTTCAACTTCACTTTTTCAAATTCCATTTCACTTCCAATTTTACCTTCAATTACAACACTCCAATTTCAACTTCACTTTTTCAGTTTCCTCCTCCACTTTTCAGTTTCAACACCATCTTCTCAACTTCAACATCAATTTTTAAAATTCCACTTCACTTCCAATTTTACCTTCAATTACAACACTCCAATTTCAACATCACTTTTTCAGTTTCCACACTCATTTTCCAGTTTCAATATCAATTTCGCAAATTCCACTTCACTTTCAACTTCACTTTTTAAAATTCCACTTCACTTCCAATTTTACCTTCAATTACAACACTCCAATTTCAACTTCACCTTTTCAGTTTCCACACTCATTTTTTAGTTTCAATATCAATTTCTCAAATTCCACTTCACTTTCAACTTCACTTTTTCAAATTCCACTTCACTTTCAATTTTAACTTCATTACGACACTCCAATTTCAACTTCACTTTTTCAGTTTCCACACTCATTTTTCAGTTTCAATATCAATTTCTCAAATTCCACTACACTGTCAATTTTATCTTCAATTTCAACACTCCAATTTCAACTTCACTTTTTCAGTTTCCACTCCCATTTTCCATTTTCAATATCAATTTCTCAAATTCCACTTCACTTTATCAAATTCCACTTCACTTTCAACTTCACTTTTTCAAATTCCACTTCACTTTCAATTCTAACTCTTCAATTTTAACTTGAATTACAACACTCCAATTTCAACTTCACTTTTTCAGTTTCCTCCTCCACTTTTCAGTTTCAACACCATCTTCTCAACTTCAACATCAATTTTTAAAATTCCACTTCACTTCCAATTTTACCTTCAATTACAACACTCCAATTTCAACATCACTTTTTCAGTTTCCACACTCATTTTCCAGTTTCAATATCAATTTCGCAAATTCCACTTCACTTTCAACTTCACTTTTTAAAATTCCACTTCACTTCCAATTTTACCTTCAATTACAACACTCCAATTTCAACTTCACTTTTTCAGTTTCCACACTCATTTTTTAGTTTCAATATCAATTTCTCAAATTCCACTTCACTTTCAACTTCACAATTTCAAATTCCATTTCACTTCCAATTTTACCTTCAATTACAACACTCCAATTTCAACTTCACTTTTTCAGTTTCCACACTCATTTTCCAGTTTCAATATCAATTTCGCAAATTCCACTACACTTTCAACTTCACTTTTTCAAATTCCACTTCACTTTCAACTTCACTTTTTCAAATTCCACTTCAGTTTCAACTTCACTTTTTCAAATTCCACTTCACTTTCAATTTTAACTCTTCAATTTTAACTTGAAATACAACACTCCAATTTCAACTTCACTTTTTCAGTTTCCACACTCATTTTCCAGTTTCAATATCAATATCGCAAATTCCACTTCACTTTCAACTTCACTTTTTCAAATTCCACTTCACTTTCAACTTCACTTTTTCAAATTCCACTTCACTTTCAACTTCACTTTTTCAAATTCCACTTCACTTTTTCAAATTCCACTTCACTTTCAATTTTAACTCTTCAATTTTAACTTGAATTACAAAACTCCAATGTCAACTTCACTTTTTCAGTTTCCTCCTCCACTTTTCAGTTTCAACACCATCTTCTCAACTTCAACATCAATTTTTAAAATTCCACTTCACTTCCAATTTTACCTTCAATTACAACACTCCAATTTCAACTTCACTTTTTCAGTTTCCACACTCATTTTCCAGTTTCAATATCAATTTCGCAAATTCCACTTCACTTTCAACTTCACTTTTTCAAATTCCACTTCACTTTCAACTTCACTTTTTCAAATTCCACTTCACTTTCAACTTCACTTTTTCAAATTCCACTTCACTTTCAACTTCACTTTTTCAAATTCCACTTCACTTTCAATTTTAACTGTTCAATTTTAACTTGAATTACAAAACTCCAATGTCAACTTCACTTTTTTCAGTTTCCTCCTCCACTTTTCAGTTTCAACACCATCTTCTCAACTTCAACATCAATTTTTAAAATTCCACTTCACTTCCAATTTTACCTTCAATTACAACACTCCAATTTCGACTTCACTTTTTCAGTTTCCACACTCATTTTCCAGTTTCAATATCAATTTCGCAAATTCCACTTCACTTTCAACTTCACTTTTTCAAATTCCACTTCACTTTCAACTTCACTTTTTCAAATTCCACTTCACTTTCAATTTTAACTCTTCAATTTTAACTTGAATTACAAAACTCCAATGTCAACTTCACTTTTTCAGTTTCCTCCTCCACTTTTCAGTTTCAACACCATCTTCTCAACTTCAACATCAATTTTTAAAATTCCACTTCACTTCCAATTTTACCTTTAATTACAACACTCCAATTTCAACTTCACTTTTTCAGTTTCCACACTCATTTTCCAGTTTCAATATCAATATCGCAAATTCCACGTCACTTTCAACTTCACTTTTTCAAATTCCATTTCACTTCCAATTTTACCTTCAATTACAACACTCCAATTTCAACTTCACTTTTTCAGTTTCCACACTCATTTTCCAGTTTCAATATCAATTTCGCAAATTCCACTTCACTTTCAACTTCACTTTTTCAAATTCCACTTCACTTTCAACTTCACTTTTTCAAATTCCACTTCACTTTCAACTTCACAATTTCAAATTCCATTTCACTTCCAATTTTACCTTCAATTTCAACACTCCAATTTCAACTTCACTTTTTCAGTTTCCACTCCCATTTTCCATTTTCAATATCAATTTCTCAAATTCCACTTCACTTTATCAAATTCCACTTCACTTTCAACTTCACTTTTTCAAATTCCACTTCACTTTCAATTTTAACTCTTCAATTTTAACTTGAATTACAACACTCCAATTTCAACTTCACTTTTTCAGTTTCCTCCTCCACTTTTCAGTTTCAACACCATCTTCTCAACTTCAACATCAATTTTTAAAATTCCACTTCACTTCCAATTTTACCTTCAATTACAACACTCCAATTTCAACTTCACTTTTTCAGTTTCCACACTCATTTTCCAGTTTCAATATCAATTTCGCAAATTCCACTACACTTTCAACTTCACTTTTTCAAATTCCACTTCACTTTCAACTTCACTTTTTCAATTTCCACTTCACTTTCAATTTTAACTCTTCAATTTTAACTTGAAATACAACACTCCAATTTCAACTTCACTTTTTCAGTTTCCACACTCACTTTCCAGTTTCAATATCAATATCGCAAATTCCACTTCACTTTCAACTTCACTTTTTCAAATTCCACTTCACTTTCAACTTCACTTTTTCAAATTCCACTTCACTTTCAACTTCACTTTTTCAAATTCCACTTCACTTTCAACTTCACTTTTTCAAATTCCACTTCACTTTCAATTTTAACACTCCAATATCAACTTCACTTTTTCAGTTTCCACACTCATTTTTTAGTTTCAATATCAATTTCTCAAATTCCACTTCACTTTCAACTTCACTTTTTCAAATTCCATTTCACTTCCAATTTTACCTTCAATTACAACACTCCAATTTCAACTTCACTTTTTCAGTTTCCACACTCATTTTCCAGTTTCAATATCAATTTCGCAAATTCCACTTCAGTTTCAACTTCACTTTTTCAAATTCCACTTCACTTTCAACTTCACTTTTTCAAATTCCACTTCACTTTCAACTTCACAATTTCAAATTCCATTTCACTTGCAATTTTACCTTCAATTACGACACTCCAATTTCAACTTCACTTTTTCAGTTTGCACACTCATTTTCCAGTATCAATATCAATTTCGCAAATTCCACTCCACTTTCAACTTCACTTTTTCAAATTCCACTTCACTTTCAACTTCACTTTTTCAAATTCCACTTCACTTTCAACTTCACTTTTTCAAATTCCACTTCACTTTCAATTTTAACTCTTCAATTTTAACTTGAATTACAACACTCCAATTTCAACTTCACTTTTTCAGTTTCCTCCTCCACTTTTCAGTTTCAACACCATCTTCTCAACTTCAACATCAATTTTTAAAATTCCACTTCACTTCCAATTTTACCTTCAATTACAACACTCCAATTTCAACTTCACTTTTTCAGTTTCCACACTCATTTTCCAGTTTCAATATCAATTTCGCAAATTCCACTTCACTTTCAACTTCACTTTTTCAAATTCCACTTCACTTTCAACTTCACTTTTTCAAATTCCACTTCACTTTCAACTTCACTTTTTCAAATTCCACTTCACTTTCAACTTCACTTTTTCAAATTCCACTTCACTTTCAACTTCACTTTTTCAAATTCCACTTCACTTTCAATTTTAACTGTTCAATTTTAACTTGAATTACAAAACTCCAATGTCAACTTCACTTTTTTCAGTTTCCTCCTCCACTTTTCAGTTTCAACACCATCTTCTCAACTTCAACATCAATTTTTAAAATTCCACTTCACTTCCAATTTTACCTTCAATTACAACACTCCAATTTCAACTTCACTTTTTCAGTTTCCACACTCATTTTCCAGTTTCAATATCAATTTCGCAAATTCCACTTCACTTTCAACTTCACTTTTTCAAATTCCACTTCACTTTCAACTTCACTTTTTCAAATTCCACTTCACTTTCAATTGTAACTCTTCAATTTTAACTTGAATTACAAAACTCCAATGTCAACTTCACTTTTTCAGTTTCCTCCTCCACTTTTCAGTTTCAACACCATCTTCTCAACTTCAACATCAATTTTTAAAATTCCACTTCACTTCCAATTTTACCTTCAGTTACAACACTCCAATTTCAACTTCACTTTTTCAGTTTCCACACTCATTTTCCAGTTTCAATATCAATATCGCAAATTCCACTTCACTTTCAACTTCACTTTTTCAAATTCCATTTCACTTTCAATTTTACCTTCAATTACAACACTCCAATTTCAACTTCACTTTTTCAGTTTCCACACTCATTTTCCAGTTTCAATATCAATTTCTCAAATTCCACTTCACTTTCAACTTCACTTTTTCAAATTCCACTTCACTTTCAACTTCACTTTTTCAAATTCCACTTCACTTTCAACTTCACAATTTCAAATTCCATTTCACTTCCAATTTTACCTTCAATTTCAACACTCCAATTTCAACTTCACTTTTTCAGTTTCCACTCCCATTTTCCATTTTCAATATCAATTTCTCAAATTCCACTTCACTTTATCAAATTCCACTTCACTTTCAACTTCACTTTTTCAAATTCCACTTCACTTTCAATTATAACTTCATTACGACACTCCAATTTCAACTTCACTTTTTCAGTTTCCACACTCATTTTCCAGTTTCAATATCAATTTCGCAAATTCCACTTCACTTTCAACTTCACTTTTTCAAATTCCACTTCACTTTCATCTTCACTTTTTCAAATTCCACTTCACTTTCAACTTCACAATTTCAAATTCCATTTCACTTCCAATTTTACCTTCAATTACGACACTCCAATTTCAACTTCACTTTTTCAGTTTGCACACTCATTTTCCAGTATCAATATCAATTTCGCAAATTCCACTCCACTTTCAACTTCACTTTTTCAAATTCCACTTCACTTTCAACTTCACTTTTTCAAATTCCACTTCACTTTCAACTTCACTTTTTCAAATTCCACTTCACTTTCAATTTTAACTCTTCAATTTTAACTTAAATTACAACACTCCAATTTCAACTTCACTTTTTCAGTTTCCTCCTCCACTTTTCAGTTTCAACACCATCTTCTCAACTTCAACATCAATTTTTAAAATTCCACTTCACTTCCAATTTTACCTTCAATTACAACACTCCAATTTCAACTTCACTTTTTCAGTTTCCACACTCATTCTCCAGTTTCAATATCAATTTCGCAAATTCCACTTCACTTTCAACTTCACTTTTTCAAATTCCACTTCACTTTCAACTTCACTTTTTCAAATTCCACTTCACTTTCAACTTCACTTTTTCAAATTCCACTTCACTTTCAATTTTAACTCTTCAATTTTAACTTGAATTACAAAACTCCAATGTCAACTTCACTTTTTCAGTTTCCTCCTCCACTTTTCAGTTTCAACACCATCTTCTCAACTTCAACATCAATTTTTAAAATTCCACTTCACTTCCAATTTTACCTTCAATTACAACACTCCAATTTCAACTTCACTTTTTCAGTTTCCACACTCATTTTCCAGTTTCAATATCAATTTCGCAAATTCCACTTCACTTTCAACTTCACTTTTTAAAATTCCACTTCACTTCCAATTTTACCTTCAATTACAACACTCCAATTTCAACTTCACTTTTTCAGTTTCCACACTCATTTTTTAGTTTCAATATCAATTTCTCAAATTCCACTTCACTTTCAACTTCACTTTTTCAAATTCCACTTCACTTTCAATTTTAACTTCATTACGACACTCCAATTTCAACTTCACTTTTTCAGTTTCCACACTCATTTTCCAGTTTCAATATCAATTTCGCAAATTCCACTTCACTTTCAACTTCACTTTTTCAAATTCCACTTCACTTTCATCTTCACTTTTTCAAATTCCACTTCACTTTCAACTTCACAATTTCAAATTCCATTTCACTTCCAATTTTACCTTCAATTACGACACTCCAATTTCAACTTCACTTTTTCAGTTTGCACACTCATTTTCCAGTATCAATATCAATTTCGCAAATTCCACTCCACTTTCAACTTCACTTTTTCAAATTCCACTTCACTTTCAACTTCACTTTTTCAAATTCCACTTCACTTTCAACTTCACTTTTTCAAATTCCACTTCACTTTCAATTTTAACTCTTCAATTTTAACTTAAATTACAACACTCCAATTTCAACTTCACTTTTTCAGTTTCCTCCTCCACTTTTCAGTTTCAACACCATCTTCTCAACTTAAACATCAATTTTTAAAATTCCACTTCACTTCCAATTTTACCTTCAATTACAACACTCCAATTTCAACTTCACTTTTTCAGTTTCCACACTCATTTTCCAGTTTCAATATCAATTTCGCAAATTCCACTTCACTTTCAACTTCACTTTTTCAAATTCCACTTCACTTTCAACTTCACTTTTTCAAATTCCACTTCACTTTCAACTTCACTTTTTCAAATTCCACTTCACTTTCAATTTTAACTCTTCAATTTTAACTTGAATTACAAAATTCCAATGTCAACTTCACTTTTTCAGTTTCCTCCTCCACTTTTCAGTTTCAACACCATCTTCTCAACTTCAACATCAATTTTTAAAATTCCACTTCACTTCCAATTTTACCTTCAATTACAACACTCCAATTTCAACTTCACTTTTTCAGTTTCCACACTCATTTACCAGTTTCAATATCAATTTCGCAAATTCCACTTCACTTTCAACTTCACTTTTTCAAATTCCACTTCACTTTCATCTTCACTTTTTCAAATTCCACTTCACTTTCAACTTCACTTTTTCAAATTCCACTTCACTTTCAACTTCACTTTTTCAAATTCCACTTCACTTTCAATTTTAACTGTTCAATTTTAACTTGAATTACAAAACTCCAATGTCAACTTCACTTTTTCAGTTTCCTCCTCCACTTTTCAGTTTCAACACCATCTTCTCAACTTCAACATCAATTTTTAAAATTCCACTTCACTTCCAATTTTACCTTCAATTACAACACTCCAATTTCAACTTCACTTTTTCAGTTTCCACACTCATTTTCCAGTTTCAATATCAATTTCGCAAATTCCACTTCACTTTCAACTTCACTTTTTCAAATTCCACTTCACTTTCAACTTCACTTTTTCAAATTCCACTTCACTTTCAACTTCAATTTTTCAAATTCCACTTCACTTTCAACTTCACTTTTTCAAATTCCACTTCACTTTCAACTTCACTTTTTCAAATTCCACTTCACTTTCAATTTTAACTCTTCAATTTTAACTTGAATTACAAAACTCCAATGTCAACTTCACTTTTTCAGTTTCCTCCTCCACTTTTCAGTTTCAACACCATCTTCTCAACTTCAACATCAATTTTTAAAATTCCACTTCACTTCCAATTTTACCTTCGATTACAACACTCCAATTTCAACTTCACTTTTTCAGTTTCCTCCTCCACTTTTCAGTTTCAACACCATCTTCTCAACTTCAACATCAATTTTTAAAATTCCACTTCACTTCCAATTTTACCTTCAATTACAACACTCCAATTTCAACTTCACTTTTTCAGTTTCCACACTCATTTTCCAGTTTCAATATCAATTTCGCAAATTCCACTTCACTTTCAACTTCACTTTTTCAAATTCCACTTCACTTTCAACTTCACTTTTTCAAATTCCACTTCACTTTCAACTTCACTTTTTCAAATTCCACTTCACTTTCAACTTCACTTTTTCAAATTCCACTTCACTTTCAATTTTAACTGTTCAATTTTAACTTGAATTACAAAACTCCAATGTCAACTTCACTTTTTTCAGTTTCCTCCTCCACTTTTCAGTTTCAACACCATCTTCTCAACTTCAACATCAATTTTTAAAATTCCACTTCACTTCCAATTTCACCTTCAATTACAACACTCCAATTTCAACTTCACTTTTTCAGTTTCCACACTCATTTTCCAGTTTCAATATCAATTTCGCAAATTCCACTTCACTTTCAACTTCACTTTTTCAAATTCCACTTCACTTTCAACTTCACTTTTTCAAATTCCACTTCACTTTCAACTTCACTTTTTCAAATTCCACTTCACTTTCAACTTCACTTTTTCAAATTCCACTTCACTTTCAATTTTAACTGTTCAATTTTAACTTGAATTACAAAACTCCAATGTCAACTTCACTTTTTTCAGTTTCCTCCTCCACTTTTCAGTTTCAACACCATCTTCTCAACTTCAACATCAATTTTTAAAATTCCACTTCACTTCCAATTTTACCTTCAATTACAACACTCCAATTTCAACTTCACTTTTTCAGTTTCCACACTCATTTTCCAGTTTCAATATCAATATCGCAAATTCCACTTCACTTTCAACTTCACTTTTTCAAATTCCATTTCACTTCCAATTTTACCTTCAATTACAACACTCCAATTTCAACTTCACTTTTTCAGTTTCCACACTCATTTTCCAGTTTCAATATCAATTTCGCAAATTCCACTTCACTTTCAACTTCACTTTTTCAAATTCCACTTCACTTTCAACTTCACTTTTTCAAATTCCACTTCACTTTCAACTTCACAATTTCAAATTCCATTTCACTTCCAATTTTACCTTCAATTACAACACTCCAATTTCAACTTCACTTTTTCAGTTTCCACACTCATTTTCCAGTTTCAATATCAATTTCGCAAATTCCACTTCACTTTCAACTTCACTTTTTCAAATTCCACTTCACTTTCATCTTCACTTTTTCAAATTCCACTTCACTTTCAACTTCACTTTTTCAAATTCCACTTCACTTTCAACTTCACTTTTTCAAATTCCACTTCACTTTCAATTTTAACTGTTCAATTTTAACTTGAATTACAAAACTCCAATGTCAACTTCACTTTTTCAGTTTCCTCCTCCACTTTTCAGTTTCAACACCATCTTCTCAACTTCAACATCAATTTTTAAAATTCCACTTCACTTCCAATTTTACCTTCAATTACAACACTCCAATTTCAACTTCACTTTTTCAGTTTCCACACTCATTTTCCAGTTTCAATATCAATTTCGCAAATTCCACTTCACTTTCAACTTCACTTTTTCAAATTCCACTTCACTTTCAACTTCACTTTTTCAAATTCCACTTCACTTTCAACTTCAATTTTTCAAATTCCACTTCACTTTCAACTTCACTTTTTCAAATTCCACTTCACTTTCAACTTCACTTTTTCAAATTCCACTTCACTTTCAATTTTAACTCTTCAATTTTAACTTGAATTACAAAACTCCAATGTCAACTTCACTTTTTCAGTTTCCTCCTCCACTTTTCAGTTTCAACACCATCTTCTCAACTTCAACATCAATTTTTAAAATTCCACTTCACTTCCAATTTTACCTTCGATTACAACACTCCAATTTCAACTTCACTTTTTCAGTTTCCTCCTCCACTTTTCAGTTTCAACACCATCTTCTCAACTTCAACATCAATTTTTAAAATTCCACTTCACTTCCAATTTTACCTTCAATTACAACACTCCAATTTCAACTTCACTTTTTCAGTTTCCACACTCATTTTCCAGTTTCAATATCAATTTCGCAAATTCCACTTCACTTTCAACTTCACTTTTTCAAATTCCACTTCACTTTCAACTTCACTTTTTCAAATTCCACTTCACTTTCAACTTCACTTTTTCAAATTCCACTTCACTTTCAACTTCACTTTTTCAAATTCCACTTCACTTTCAATTTTAACTGTTCAATTTTAACTTGAATTACAAAACTCCAATGTCAACTTCACTTTTTTCAGTTTCCTCCTCCACTTTTCAGTTTCAACACCATCTTCTCAACTTCAACATCAATTTTTAAAATTCCACTTCACTTCCAATTTCACCTTCAATTACAACACTCCAATTTCAACTTCACTTTTTCAGTTTCCACACTCATTTTCCAGTTTCAATATCAATTTCGCAAATTCCACTTCACTTTCAACTTCACTTTTTCAAATTCCACTTCACTTTCAACTTCACTTTTTCAAATTCCACTTCACTTTCAACTTCACTTTTTCAAATTCCACTTCACTTTCAACTTCACTTTTTCAAATTCCACTTCACTTTCAATTTTAACTGTTCAATTTTAACTTGAATTACAAAACTCCAATGTCAACTTCACTTTTTTCAGTTTCCTCCTCCACTTTTCAGTTTCAACACCATCTTCTCAACTTCAACATCAATTTTTAAAATTCCACTTCACTTCCAATTTTACCTTCAATTACAACACTCCAATTTCAACTTCACTTTTTCAGTTTCCTCCTCCACTTTTCAGTTTCAACACCATCTTCTCAACTTCAACATCAATTTTTAAAATTCCACTTCACTTCCAATTTTACCTTCAATTACAACACTCCAATTTCAACTTCACTTTTTCAGTTTCCACACTCATTTTCCAGTTTCAATATCAATTTCGCAAATTCCACTTCACTTTCAACTTCACTTTTTCAAATTCCACTTCACTTTCAACTTCACTTTTTCAAATTCCACTTCACTTTCAACTTCACTTTTTCAAATTCCACTTCACTTTCAACTTCACTTTTTCAAATTCCACTTCACTTTCAATTTTAACTGTTCAATTTTAACTTGAATTACAAAACTCCAATGTCAACTTCACTTTTCCAGTTTCCTCCTCCACTTTTCAGTTTCAACACCATCTTCTCAACTTCAACATCAATTTTTAAAATTCCACTTCACTTCCAATTTTACCTTCAATTACAACACTCCAATTTCAACTTAACTTTTTCAGTTTCCACACTCATTTTCCAGTTTCAATATCAATTTCGCAAATTCCACTTCACTTTCAACTTCACTTTTTCAAATTCCACTTCACTTTCAACTTCACTTTTTCAAATTCCACTTCACTTTCAACTTCAATTTTTCAAATTCCACTTCACTTTCAACTTCACTTTTTCAAATTCCACTTCACTTTCAACTTCACTTTTTCAAATTCCACTTCACTTTCAATTTTAACTCTTCAATTTTAACTTGAATTACAAAACTCCAATGTCAACTTCACTTTTTCAGTTTCCTCCTCCACTTTTCAGTTTCAACACCATCTTCTCAACTTCAACATCAATTTTTAAAATTCCACTTCACTTCCAATTTTACCTTCGATTACAACACTCCAATTTCAACTTCACTTTTTCAGTTTCCTCCTCCACTTTTCAGTTTCAACACCATCTTCTCAACTTCAACATCAATTTTTAAAATTCCACTTCACTTCCAATTTTACCTTCAATTACAACACTCCAATTTCAACTTCACTTTTTCAGTTTCCACACTCATTTTCCAGTTTCAATATCAATTTCGCAAATTCCACTTCACTTTCAACTTCACTTTTTCAAATTCCACTTCACTTTCAACTTCACTTTTTCAAATTCCACTTCACTTTCAACTTCACTTTTTCAAATTCCACTTCACTTTCAACTTCACTTTTTCAAATTCCACTTCACTTTCAACTTCACTTTTTCAAATTCCACTTCACTTTCAATTTTAACTGTTCAATTTTAACTTGAATTACAAAACTCCAATGTCAACTTCACTTTTTTCAGTTTCCTCCTCCACTTTTCAGTTTCAACACCATCTTCTCAACTTCAACATCAATTTTTAAAATTCCACTTCACTTCCAATTTCACCTTCAATTACAACACTCCAATTTCAACTTCACTTTTTCAGTTTCCACACTCATTTTCCAGTTTCAATATCAATTTCGCAAATTCCACTTCACTTTCAACTTCACTTTTTCAAATTCCACTTCACTTTCAACTTCACTTTTTCAAATTCCACTTCACTTTCAACTTCACTTTTTCAAATTCCACTTCACTTTCAACTTCACTTTTTCAAATTCCACTTCACTTTCAATTTTAACTGTTCAATTTTAACTTGAATTACAAAACTCCAATGTCAACTTCACTTTTTTCAGTTTCCTCCTCCACTTTTCAGTTTCAACACCATCTTCTCAACTTCAACACCAATTTTTAAAATTCCACTTCACTTCCAATTTTACCTTCAATTACAACACTCCAATTTCAACTTCACTTTTTCAGTTTCCTCCTCCACTTTTCAGTTTCAACACCATCTTCTCAACTTCAACATCAATTTTTAAAATTCCACTTCACTTCCAATTTTACCTTCAATTACAACACTCCAATTTCAACTTCACTTTTTCAGTTTCCACACTCATTTTCCAGTTTCAATATCAATTTCGCAAATTCCACTTCACTTTCAACTTCACTTTTTCAAATTCCACTTCACTTTCAACTTCACTTTTTCAAATTCCACTTCACTTTCAACTTCACTTTTTCAAATTCCACTTCACTTTCAACTTCACTTTTTCAAATTCCACTTCACTTTCAATTTTAACTGTTCAATTTTAACTTGAATTACAAAACTCCAATGTCAACTTCACTTTTCCAGTTTCCTCCTCCACTTTTCAGTTTCAACACCATCTTCTCAACTTCAACATCAATTTTTAAAATTCCACTTCACTTCCAATTTTACCTTCAATTACAACACTCCAATTTCAACTTAACTTTTTCAGTTTCCACACTCATTTTCCAGTTTCAATATCAATTTCGCAAATTCCACTTCACTTTCAACTTCACTTTTTCAAATTCCACTTCACTTTCAACTTCACTTTTTCAAATTCCACTTCACTTTCAACTTCAATTTTTCAAATTCCACTTCACTTTCAACTTCACTTTTTCAAATTCCACTTCACTTTCAACTTCACTTTTTCAAATTCCACTTCACTTTCAATTTTAACTCTTCAATTTTAACTTGAATTACAAAACTCCAATGTCAACTTCACTTTTTCAGTTTCCTCCTCCACTTTTCAGTTTCAACACCATCTTCTCAACTTCAACATCAATTTTTAAATTTCCACTTCACTTCCAATTTTACCTTCAATTACAACACTCCAATTTCAACTTCACTTTTTCATTTTCCACACTCATTTTCCAGTTTCAATATCAATTTCGCAAATTCCACTTCACTTTCAACTTCACTTTTTCAAATTCCACTTCACTTTCAACTTCACTTTTTCAAATTCCACTTCACTTTCAACTTCACTTTTTCAAATTCCACTTCACTTTCAACTTCACAATTTCAAATTCCATTTCACTTCCAATTTTACCTTCAATTTCAACACTCCAATTTCAACTTCACTTTTTCAGTTTCCACTCCCATTTTCCATTTTCAATATCAATTTCTCAAATTCCACTTCACTTTCAACTTCACTTTTTCAAATTCCACTTCACTTTCAATTTTAACTCTTCAATTTTAACTTGAATTACAACACTCCAATTTCAACTTCACTTTTTCAGTTTCCTCCTCCACTTTTCAGTTTCAACACCATCTTCTCAACTTCAACATCAATTTTTAAAATTCCACTTCACTTCCAATTTTACCTTCAATTACAACACTCCAATTTCAACTTCACTTTTTCAGTTTCCACACTCATTTTTTAGTTTCAATATCAATTTCTCAAATTCCACTTCACTTTCAACTTCACTTTTTCAAATTCCACTTCACTTTCAACTTCACTTTTTCAAATTCCACTTCACTTTCAACTTCACAATTTCAAATTCCATTTCACTTCCAATTTTACCTTCAATTACAACACTCCAATTTCAACTTCACTTTTTCAGTTTCCACACTCATTTTCCAGTTTCAATATCAATTTCGCAAATTCCACTTCACTTTCAACTTCACTTTTTCAAATTCCACTTCACTTTCAACTTCACTTTTTCAAATTCCACTTCACTTTCAACTTCACAATTTCAAATTCCATTTCACTTCCAATTTTACCTTCAATTTCAACACTCCAATTTCAACTTCACTTTTTCAGTTTCCACTCCCATTTTCCATTTTCAATATCAATTTCTCAAATTCCACTTCACTTTATCAAATTCCACTTCACTTTCAACTTCACTTTTTCAAATTCCACTTCACTTTCAATTTTAACTCTTCAATTTTAACTTGAATTACAACACTCCAATTTCAACTTCACTTTTTCAGTTTCCTCCTCCACTTTTCAGTTTCAACACCATCTTCTCAACTTCAACATCAATTTTTAAAATTCCACTTCACTTCCAATTTTACCTTCAATTACAACACTCCAATTTCAACTTCACTTTTTCAGTTTCCACACTCATTTTTTAGTTTCAATATCAATTTCTCAAATTCCACTTCACTTTCAACTTCACTTTTTCAAATTCCACTTCACTTTCAACTTCACTTTTTCAAATTCCACTTCACTTTCAACTTCACAATTTCAAATTCCATTTCACTTCCAATTTTACCTTCAATTACAACACTCCAATTTCAACTTCACTTTTTCAGTTTCCACACTCATTTTCCAGTTTCAATATCAATTTCGCAAATTCCACTTCACTTTCAACTTCACTTTTTCAAATTCCACTTCACTTTCAACTTCACTTTTTCAAATTTCACTTCACTTTCAACTTCACTTTTTCAAATTCCATTTCACTTCCAATTTTACCTTCAATTACAACACTCCAATTACAACTTCACTTTTCCAGTTTCCACACTCATTTTCCAGTTTCAATATCAATTTCGCAAATTCCACTTCACTTTCAACTTCACTTTTTCAAATTCCACTTCACTTTCAACTTCACTTTTTCAAATTCCACTTCACTTTCAACTTCACTTTTTCAAATTCCACTTCACTTTCAACTTCACTTTTTCAAATTCCACTTCACTTTCAATTTTAACTCTTCAATTTTAACTTGAATTACAACACTCCAATTTCAACTTCACTTTTTCAGTTTCCTCCTCCACTTTTCAGTTTCAACACCATCTTCTCAACTTCAACATCAATTTTTAAAATTCCACTTCACTTCCAATTTTACCTTCAATTACAACACTCCAATTTCAACTTCACTTTTTCAGTTTCCACACTCATTTTCCAGTTTCAATATCAATATCGCAAATTCCACTTCACTTTCAACTTCACTTTTTCAAATTCCATTTCACTTCCAATTTTACCTTCAATTACAACACTCCAATTTCAACTTCACTTTTTCAGTTTCCACACTCATTTTCCAGTTTCAATATCAATTTCGCAAATTCCACTTCACTTTCAACTTCACTTTTTCAAATTCCACTTCACTTTCAACTTCACTTTTTCAAATTCCACTTCACTTTCAACTTCACAATTTCAAATTCCATTTCACTTCCAATTTTACCTTCAATTTCAACACTCCAATTTCAACTTCACTTTTTCAGTTTCCACTCCCATTTTCCATTTTCAATATCAATTTCTCAAATTCCACTTCACTTTATCAAATTCCACTTCACTTTCAACTTCACTTTTTCAAATTCCACTTCACTTTCAATTTTAACTCTTCAATTTTAACTTGAATTACAACACTCCAATTTCAACTTCACTTTTTCAGTTTCCTCCTCCACTTTTCAGTTTCAACACCATCTTCTCAACTTCAACATCAATTTTTAAAATTCCACTTCACTTCCAATTTTACCTTCAATTACAACACTCCAATTTCAACTTCACTTTTTCAGTTTCCACACTCATTTTTTAGTTTCAATATCAATTTCTCAAATTCCACTTCACTTTCAACTTCACTTTTTCAAATTCCACTTCACTTTCAACTTCACTTTTTCAAATTCCACTTCACTTTCAACTTCACAATTTCAAATTCCATTTCACTTCCAATTTTACCTTCAATTACAACACTCCAATTTCAACTTCACTTTTTCAGTTTCCACACTCATTTTCCAGTTTCAATATCAATTTCGCAAATTCCACTTCACTTTCAACTTCACTTTTTCAAATTCCACTTCACTTTCAACTTCACTTTTTCAAATTTCACTTCACTTTCAACTTCACTTTTTCAAATTCCATTTCACTTCCAATTTTACCTTCAATTACAACACTCCAATTACAACTTCACTTTTCCAGTTTCCACACTCATTTTCCAGTTTCAATATCAATTTCGCAAATTCCACTTCACTTTCAACTTCACTTTTTCAAATTCCACTTCACTTTCAACTTCACTTTTTCAAATTCCACTTCACTTTCAACTTCACTTTTTCAAATTCCACTTCACTTTCAACTTCACTTTTTCAAATTCCACTTCACTTTCAATTTTAACTCTTCAATTTTAACTTGAATTACAACACTCCAATTTCAACTTCACTTTTTCAGTTTCCTCCTCCACTTTTCAGTTTCAACACCATCTTCTCAACTTCAACATCAATTTTTAAAATTCCACTTCACTTCCAATTTTACCTTCAATTACAACACTCCAATTTCAACTTCACTTTTTCAGTTTCCACACTCATTTTCCAGTTTCAATATCAATTTCGCAAATTCCACTTCACTTTCAACTTCACTTTTTCAAATTACACTTCACTTTCAACTTCACTTTTTCAAATTCCACTTCACTTTCAACTTCACTTTTTCAAATTCCACTTCACTTTCAACTTCACTTTTTCAAATTCCACTTCACTTTCAATTTTAACTGTTCAATTTTAACTTGAATTACAAAACTCCAATGTCAACTTCACTTTTCCAGTTTCCTCCTCCACTTTTCAGTTTCAACACCATCTTCTCAACTTCAACATCAATTTTTAAAATTCCACTTCACTTCCAATTTTACCTTCAATTACAACACTCCAATTTCAACTTCACTTTTTCAGTTTCCACACTCATTTTCCAGTTTCAATATCAATATCGCAAATTCCACTTCACTTTCAAATTTCACTTTATCAAATTCCATTTCACTTCCAATTTTACCTTCAATTACAACACTCCAATTTCAACTTCACTTTTTCAGTTTCCACACTCATTTTCCAGTTTCAATATCAATTTCGCAAATTCCACTTCACTTTCAACTTCTCTTTTTCAAATTCCACTTCACTTTCAACTTCACTTTTTCAAATTCCACTTCACTTTCACCTTCACAATTTCAAATTCCATTTCACTTCCAATTTTACCTTCAATTTCAACACTCCAATTTCAACTTCACTTTTTCAGTTTCCACTCCCATTTTCCATTTTCAATATCAATTTCTCAAATTCCACTTCACTTTATCAAATTCCACTTCACTTTCAACTTCACTTTTTCAAATTCCACTTCACTTTCAATTTTAACTCTTCAATTTTAACTAGAATTACAAAACTCCAATTGTCAACTTCACTTTTTCAGTTTCCTCCTCCACTTTTCAGTTTCAACACCATCTTCTCAACTTCAACATCAATTTTTAAAATTCCACTTCACTTCCAATTTTACCTTCAATTACAACACTCCAATTTCAACTTCACTTTTTCAGTTTCCACACTCATTTTCCAGTTTCAATATCAATTTCGCAAATTCCACTTCACTTTCAACTTCACTTTTTCAAATTCCACTTCACTTTCAACTTCACTTTTTCAAATTCCACTTCACTTTCAACTTCACTTTTTCAAGTTCCACTTCACTTTCAACTTCACTTTTTCAAATTCCACTTCACTTTCAACTTCACTTTTTCAAATTCCACTTCACTTTCAATTTTAACTCTTCAATTTTAACTTGAATTACAAAACTCCAATGTCAACTTCACTTTTTCAGTTTCCTCCTCCACTTTTCGGTTTCAACACCATCTTCTCAACTTCAACATCAATTTTTAAAATTCCACTTCACTTCCAATTTTACCTTCAATTACAACACTCCAATTTCAACTTCACTTTTTCAGTTTCCACACTCATTTTCCAGTTTCAATATCAATTTCGCAAATTCCACTTCACTTTCAACTTCACTTTTTCAAATTCCACTTCACTTTCAACTTCACTTTTTCAAATTCCACTTCACTTTCAACTTCACTTTTTCAAATTCCACTTCACTTTCAACTTCACAATTTCAAATTCCATTTCACTTCCAATTTTACCTTCAATTTCAACACTCCAATTTCAACTTCACTTTTTCAGTTTCCACTCCCATTTTCCATTTTCAATATCAATTTCTCAAATTCCACTTCACTTTCAACTTCACTTTTTCAAATTCCACTTCACTTTCAATTTTAACTCTTCAATTTTAACTTGAATTACAACACTCCAATTTCAACTTCACTTTTTCAGTTTCCTCCTCCACTTTTCAGTTTCAACACCATCTTCTCAACTTCAACATCAATTTTTAAAATTCCACTTCACTTCCAATTTTACCTTCAATTACAACACTCCAATTTCAACTTCACTTTTTCAGTTTCCACACTCATTTTTTAGTTTCAATATCAATCTCTCAAATTCCACTTCACTTTCAACTTCACTTTTTCAAATTCCACTTCACTTTCAACTTCACTTTTTCAAATTCCACTTCACTTTCAACTTCACAATTTCAAATTCCATTTCACTTCCAATTTTACCTTCAATTACAACACTCCAATTTCAACTTCACTTTTTCAGTTTCCACACTCATTTTCCAGTTTCAATATCAATTTCGCAAATTCCACTTCACTTTCAACTTCACTTTTTCAAATTCCACTTCACTTTCAACTTCACTTTTTCAAATTCCACTTCACTTTCAACTTCACAATTTCAAATTCCATTTCACTTCCAATTTTACCTTCAATTTCAACACTCCAATTTCAACTTCACTTTTTCAGTTTCCACTCCCATTTTCCATTTTCAATATCAATTTCTCAAATTCCACTTCACTTTATCAAATTCCACTTCACTTTCAACTTCACTTTTTCAAATTCCACTTCACTTTCAATTTTAACTCTTCAATTTTAACTTGAATTACAACACTCCAATTTCAACTTCACTTTTTCAGTTTCCTCCTCCACTTTTCAGTTTCAACACCATCTTCTCAACTTCAACATCAATTTTTAAAATTCCACTTCACTTCCAATTTTACCTTCAATTACAACACTCCAATTTCAACTTCACTTTTTCAGTTTCCACACTCATTTTTTAGTTTCAATATCAATTTCTCAAATTCCACTTCACTTTCAACTTCACTTTTTCAAATTCCACTTCACTTTCAACTTCACTTTTTCAAATTCCACTTCACTTTCAACTTCACAATTTCAAATTCCATTTCACTTCCAATTTTACCTTCAATTACAACACTCCAATTTCAACTTCACTTTTTCAGTTTCCACACTCATTTTCCAGTTTCAATATCAATTTCGCAAATTCCACTTCACTTTCAACTTCACATTTTCAAATTCCACTTCACTTTCAACTTCACTTTTTCAAATTTCACTTCACTTTCAACTTCACTTTTTCAAATTCCATTTCACTTCCAATTTTACCTTCAATTACAACACTCCAATTACAACTTCACTTTTCCAGTTTCCACACTCATTTTCCAGTTTCAATATCAATTTCGCAAATTCCACTTCACTTTCAACTTCACTTTTTCAAATTCCACTTCACTTTCAACTTCACTTTTTCAAATTCCACTTCACTTTCAACTTCACTTTTTCAAATTCCACTTCACTTTCAACTTCACTTTTTCAAATTCCACTTCACTTTCAATTTTAACTCTTCAATTTTAACTTGAATTACAACACTCCAATTTCAACTTCACTTTTTCAGTTTCCTCCTCCACTTTTCAGTTTCAACACCATCTTCTCAACTTCAACATCAATTTTTAAAATTCCACTTCACTTCCAATTTTACCTTCAATTACAACACTCCAATTTCAACTTCACTTTTTCAGTTTCCACACTCATTTTCCAGTTTCAATATCAATATCGCAAATTCCACTTCACTTTCAACTTCACTTTTTCAAATTCCATTTCACTTCCAATTTTACCTTCAATTACAACACTCCAATTTCAACTTCACTTTTTCAGTTTCCACACTCATTTTCCAGTTTCAATATCAATTTCGCAAATTCCACTTCACTTTCAACTTCACTTTTTCAAATTCCACTTCACTTTCAACTTCACTTTTTCAAATTTCACTTCACTTTCAACTTCACTTTTTCAAATTCCATTTCACTTCCAATTTTACCTTCAATTACAACACTCCAATTACAACTTCACTTTTCCAGTTTCCACACTCATTTTCCAGTTTCAATATCAATTTCGCAAATTCCACTTCACTTTCAACTTCACTTTTTCAAATTCCACTTCACTTTCAACTTCACTTTTTCAAATTCCACTTCACTTTCAACTTCACTTTTTCAAATTCCACTTCACTTTCAATTTTAACTCTTCAATTTTAACTTGAATTACAACACTCCAATTTCAACTTCACTTTTTCAGTTTCCTCCTCCACTTTTCAGTTTCAACACCATCTTCTCAACTTCAACATCAATTTTTAAAATTCCACTTCACTTCCAATTTTACCTTCAATTACAACACTCCAATTTCAACTTCACTTTTTCAGTTTCCACACTCATTTTTTAGTTTCAATATCAATTTCTCAAATTCCACTTCACTTTCAACTTCACTTTTTCAAATTCCACTTCACTTTCAATTTTAACTTCATTACGACACTCCAATTTCAACTTCACTTTTTCAGTTTCCACACTCATTTTTCAGTTTCAATATCAATTTCTCAAATTCCACTACACTGTCAATTTTATCTTCAATTTCAACACTCCAATTTCAACTTCACTTTTTCAGTTTCCACTCCCATTTTCCATTTTCAATATCAATTTCTCAAATTCCACTTCACTTTATCAAATTCCACTTCACTTTCAACTTCACTTTTTCAAATTCCACTTCACTTTCAATTTTAACTCTTCAATTTTAACTTGAATTACAAAACTCCAATGTCAACTTCACTTTTTCAGTTTCCTCCTCCACTTTTCAGTTTCAACACCATCTTCTCAACTTCAACATCAATTTTTAAAATTCCACTTCACTTCCAATTTTACCTTCAATTACAACACTCCAATTTCAACTTCACTTTTTCAGTTTCCACACCCATTTTTTAGTTTCAATATCAATTTCTCAAATTCCACTTCACTTTCAACTTCACTTTTTCAAATTCCATTTCACTTCCAATTTTACCTTCAATTACAACACTCCAATTTCAACTTCACTTTTTCAGTTTCCACACTCATTTTCCAGTTTCAATATCAATTTCGCAAATTCCACTTCACTTTCAACTTCACTTTTTCAAATTCCACTTCACTTTCAACTTCACTTTTTCAAATTCCACTTCACTTTCAACTTCACTTTTTCAAATTCCACTTCACTTTCAACTTCACAATTTCAAATTCCATTTCACTTCCAATTTTACCTTCAATTACAACACTCCAATTTCAACTTCACTTTTTCAGTTTGCACACTCATTTTCAAGTATCAATATCAATTTCGCAAATTCCACTCCACTTTCAACTTCACTTTTTCAAATTCCACTTCACTTTCAACTTCACTTTTTCAAATTCCACTTCACTTTCAACTTCACTTTTTCAAATTCCACTTCACTTTCAATTTTAACTCTTCAATTTTAACTTGAATTACAACACTCCAATTTCAACTTCACTTTTTCAGTTTCCACACTCATTCTCCAGTTTCAATATCAATTTCGCAAATTCCACTTCACTTTCAACTTCACTTTTTCAAATTCCACTTCACTTTCAACTTCACTTTTTCAAATTCCACTTCACTTTCAACTTCACTTTTTCAAATTCCACTTCACTTTCAATTTTAACTCTTCAATTTTAACTTGAATTACAAAACTCCAATGTCAACTTCACTTTTTCAGTTTCCTCCTCCACTTTTCAGTTTCAATATCAATTTCTCAAATTCCACTTCACTTTCAACTTCACTTTTTCAAATTAGATTTCACTTCCAATTTTACCTTCAATTACAACACTCCAATTTCAACTTCACTTTTTCAGTTTCCACACTCATTTTCCAGTTTCAATATCAATTTCGCAAATTCCACTTCACTTTCAACTTCATTTTTTCAAATTCCACTTCACTTTCAACTTCACTTTTTCAAATTCCACTTCACTTTCCACTTCACTTTATCAAATTCCACTTCACTTCCAATTTTACCTTCAATTACAACACTCCAATTTCAACTTCACTTTTTCAGTTTCCTCCTCCACTTTTCAGTTTCAACACCATCTTCTCAACTTCAACATCAATTTTTAAAATTCCACTTCACTTCCAATTTTACCTTCAATTACAACACTCCAATTTCAACTTCACTTTTTCAGTTTCCACACTCATTTTTTAGTTTCAATATCAATTTCTCAAATTCCACTTCACTTTCAACTTCACTTTTTCAAATTCCACTTCACTTTCAATTTTAACTTCATTACGACACTCCAATTTCAACTTCACTTTTTCAGTTTCCACACTCATTTTTCAGTTTCAATATCAATTTCTCAAATTCCACTACACTGTCAATTTTATCTTCAATTTCAACACTCCAATTTCAACTTCACTTTTCCAGTTTCCACTCCCATTTTCCATTTTCAATATCAATTTCTCAAATTCCACTTCACTTTATCAAATTCCACTTCACTATCAACTTCACTTTTTCAAATTCCACTTCACTTTCAATTTTAACTCTTCAATTTTACCTTCAATTACAACACTCCAATTTCAACTTCACTTTTTCAGTTTCCACACTAATTTTCCAGTTCCAATATCAATTTCGCAAATTCCACTTCACTTGCAACTTCACTTTTTCAAATTCCACTTCACTTTCAACTTCACTTTTTCAAATTCCACTTCACTTTCAACTTCACAATTTCAAATTCCATTTCACTTCCAATTTTACCTTCAATTACAACACTCCAATTTCAACTTCACTTTTTCAGTTTGCACACTCATTTTCCAGTATCAATATCAATTTCGCAAATTCCACTCCACTTTCAACTTCACTTTTTCAAATTCCACTTCACTTTCAACTTCACTTTTTCAAATTCCACTTCACTTTCAACTTCACTTTTTCAAATTCCACTTCACTTTCAATTTTAACTCTTCAATTTTAACTTGAATTACAACACTCCAATTTCAACTTCACTTTTTCAGTTTCCTCCTCCACTTTTCAGTTTCAACACCATCTTCTCAACTTCAACATCAATTTTTAAAATTCCACTTCACTTCCAATTTTACCTTCAATTACAACACTCCAATTTCAACTTCACTTTTTCAGTTTCCACACTCATTTTCCAGTTTCAATTTCAATTTCGCAAATTCCACTCCACTTTCAACTTCACTTTTTCAAATTCCACTTCACTTTCAACTTCACTTTTTCAAATTCCACTTCACTTTCAACTTCACTTTTTCAAATTCCACTTCACTTTCAATTTTAACTCTTCAATTTTAACTTGAATTACAACACTCCAATTTCAACTTCACTTTTTCAGTTTCCTCCTCCACTTTTCAGTTTCAATATCAATTTCTCAAATTCCACTTCACTTTCAACTTCACTTTTTCAAATTAGATTTCACTTCCAATTTTACCTTCAATTACAACACTCCAATTTCAACTTCACTTTTTCAGTTTCCACACTCATTTTCCAGTTTCAATATCAATTTCGCAAATTCCACTTCACTTTCAACTTCATTTTTTCAAATTCCACTTCACTTTCAACTTCACTTTTTCAAATTCCACTTCACTTTCCACTTCACTTTATCAAATTCCACTTCACTTCCAATTTTACCTTCAATTACAACACTCCAATTTCAACTTCACTTTTTCAGTTTCCTCCTCCACTTTTCAGTTTCAACACCATCTTCTCAACTTCAACATCAATTTTTAAAATTCCACTTCACTTCCAATTTTACCTTCAATTACAACACTCCAATTTCAACTTCACTTTTTCAGTTTCCACACTCATTTTCCAGTTTCAATATCAATTTCGCAAATTCCACTTCACTTTCAACTTCACTTTTTCAAATTCCACTTCACTTTCAACTTCACTTTTTCAGTTTCCACACTCATTTTTCAGTTTCAATATCAATTTCTCAAATTCCACTACACTGTCAATTTTATCTTCAATTTCAACACTCCAATTTCAACTTCACTTTTTCAGTTTCCACTCCCATTTTCCATTTTCAATATCAATTTCTCAAATTCCACTTCACTTTATCAAATTCCACTTCACTTTCAACTTCACTTTTTCAAATTCCACTTCACTTTCAATTTTAACTCTTCAATTTTAACTTGAATTACAAAACTCCAATGTCAACTTCACTTTTTCAGTTTCCTCCTCCACTTTTCAGTTTCAACACCATCTTCTCAACTTCAACATCAATTTTTAAAATTCCACTTCACTTCCAATTTTACCTTCAATTACAACACTCCAATTTCAACTTCACTTTTTCAGTTTCCACACTCATTTTTTAGTTTCAATATCAATTTCTCAAATTCCACTTCACTTTCAACTTCACTTTTTCAAATTCCATTTCACTTCCAATTTTACCTTCAATTACAACACTCCAATTTCAACTTCACTTTTTCAGTTTCCACACTCATTTTCCAGTTTCAATATCAATTTCGCAAATTCCACTTCACTTTCAACTTCACTTTTTCAAATTCCACTTCACTTTCAACTTCACTATTTCAAATTCCACTTCACTTTCAACTTCACTTTTTCAAATTCCACTTCACTTTCAACTTCACAATTTCAAATTCCATTTCACTTCCAATTTTACCTTCAATTACAACACTCCAATTTCAACTTCACTTTTTCAGTTTGCACACTCATTTTCCAGTATCAATATCAATTTCGCAAATTCCACTCCACTTTCAACTTCACTTTTTCAAATTCCACTTCACTTTCAACTTCACTTTTTCAAATTCCACTTCACTTTCAACTTCACTTTTTCAAATTCCACTTCACTTTCAATTTTAACTCTTCAATTTTAACTTGAATTACAACACTCCAATTTCAACTTCACTTTTTCAGTTTCCTCCTCCACTTTTCAGTTTCAATATCAATTTCTCAAATTCCACTTCACTTTCAACTTCACTTTTTCAAATTAGATTTCACTTCCAATTTTACCTTCAATTACATCACTCCAATTTCAACTTCACTTTTTCAGTTTCCACACTCATTTTCCAGTTTCAATATCAATTTCGCAAATTCCACTTCACTTTCAACTTCATTTTTTCAAATTCCACTTCACTTTCAACTTCACTTTTTCAAATTCCACTTCACTTTCCACTTCACTTTATCAAATTCCACTTCACTTCCAATTTTACCTTCAATTACAACACTCCAATTTCAACTTCACTTTTTCAGTTTCCTCCTCCACTTTTCAGTTTCAACACCATCTTCTCAACTTCAACATCAATTTTTAAAATTCCACTTCACTTCCAATTTTACCTTCAATTACAACACTCCAATTTCAACTTCACTTTTTCAGTTTCCACACTCATTTTTTAGTTTCAATATCAATTTCTCAAATTCCACTTCACTTTCAACTTCACTTTTTCAAATTCCACTTCACTTTCAATTTTAACTTCATTACGACACTCCAATTTCAACTTCACTTTTTCAGTTTCCACACTCATTTTTCAGTTTCAATATCAATTTCTCAAATTCCACTACACTGTCAATTTTATCTTCAATTTCAACACTCCAATTTCAACTTCACTTTTCCAGTTTCCACTCCCATTTTCCATTTTCAATATCAATTTCTCAAATTCCACTTCACTTTATCAAATTCCACTTCACTATCAACTTCACTTTTTCAAATTCCACTTCACTTTCAATTTTAACTCTTCAATTTTACCTTCAATTACAACACTCCAATTTCAACTTCACTTTTTCAGTTTCCACACTAATTTTCCAGTTCCAATATCAATTTCGCAAATTCCACTTCACTTGCAACTTCACTTTTTCAAATTCCACTTCACTTTCAACTTCACTTTTTCAAATTCCACTTCACTTTCAACTTCACAATTTCAAATTCCATTTCACTTCCAATTTTACCTTCAATTACAACACTCCAATTTCAACTTCACTTTTTCAGTTTGCACACTCATTTTCCAGTATCAATATCAATTTCGCAAATTCCACTCCACTTTCAACTTCACTTTTTCAAATTCCACTTCACTTTCAACTTCACTTTTTCAAATTCCACTTCACTTTCAACTTCACTTTTTCAAATTCCACTTCACTTTCAATTTTAACTTGAATTACAACACTCCAATTTCAACTTCACTTTTTCAGTTTCCTCCTCCACTTTTCAGTTTCAACACCATCTTCTCAACTTCAACATCAATTTTTAAAATTCCACTTCACTTCCAATTTTACCTTCAATTACAACACTCCAATTTCAACTTCACTTTTTCAGTTTCCACACTCATTTTCCAGTTTCAATATCAATTTCGCAAATTCCACTCCACTTCCAACTTCACTTTTTCAAATTCCACTTCACTTTCAACTTCACTTTTTCAAATTCCACTTCACTTTCAACTTCACTTTTTCAAATTCCACTTCACTTTCAATTTTAACTCTTCAATTTTAACTTGAATTACAACACTCCAATTTCAACTTCACTTTTTCAGTTTCCTCCTCCACTTTTCAGTTTCAATATCAATTTCTCAAATTCCACTTCACTTTCAACTTCACTTTTTCAAATTAGATTTCACTTCCAATTTTACCTTCAATTACAACACTCCAATTTCAACTTCACTTTTTCAGTTTCCACACTCATTTTCCAGTTTCAATATCAATTTCGCAAATTCCACTTCACTTTCAACTTCATTTTTTCAAATTCCACTTCACTTTCAACTTCACTTTTTCAAATTCCACTTCACTTTCCACTTCACTTTATCAAATTCCACTTCACTTCCAATTTTACCTTCAATTACAACACTCCAATTTCAACTTCACTTTTTCAGTTTCCTCCTCCACTTTTCAGTTTCAACACCATCTTCTCAACTTCAACATCAATTTTTAAAATTCCACTTCACTTCCAATTTTACCTTCAATTACAACACTCCAATTTCAACTTCACTTTTTCAGTTTCCACACTC
This sequence comes from Lasioglossum pauxillum, assembly GCA_933228785.1. NCBI lineage: Eukaryota > Metazoa > Arthropoda > Insecta > Hymenoptera > Halictidae > Lasioglossum > Lasioglossum pauxillum. The sequence goes on along the minus strand of OW121704.1, from coordinate 27,135,170 downwards.
ATTTTCCAGTTCCAATATCAATTTCGCAAATTCCACTTCACTTTCAACTTCACTTTTTCAAATTCCACTTCACTTTTTCAAATTCCATTTCACTTTCAATTTTAACTTCATTACGACACTCCAATTTCAACTTCACTTTTTCAGTTTCCACACTCATTTTTCAGTTTCAATATCAATTTCTCAAATTCCACTACACTGTCAATTTTATCTTCAATTTCAACACTCCAATTTCAACTTCACTTTTTCAGTTTCCACTCCCATTTTCCATTTTCAATATCAATTTCTCAAATTCCACTTCACTTTATCAAATTCCACTTCACTTTCAACTTCACTTTTTCAAATTCCACTTCACTTTCAATTTTAACTCTTCAATTTTAACTTGAATTACAACACTCCAATTTCAACTTCACTTTTTCAGTTTCCTCCTCCACTTTTCAGTTTCAACACCATCTTCGCAACTTCAACATAAATTTTTAAAATTCCACTTCACTTCCAATTTTACCTTCAATTACAACACTCCAATTTCAACTTCACTTTTTCAGTTTCCACACTCATTTTTTAGTTTCAATATGAATTTCTCAAATTCCAGTTCACTTTCAACTTCACTTTTTCAAATTCCATTTCACTTCCAATTTTACCTTCAATTACAACACTCCAATTTCAACTTCACTTTTTCAGTTTCCACACTCATTTTCCAGTTTCAATATCAATTTCGCAAATTCCACTTCACTTTCAACTTCACTTTTTCAAATTCCACTTCACTTTCAACTTCACTTTTTCAAATTCCACTTCACTTTCAACTTCACAATTTCAAATTCCATTTCACTTCCAATTTTACCTTCAATTTCAACACTCCAATTACAACTTCACTTTTCCAGTTTCCACACTCATTTTCCAGTTTCAATATCAATTTCGCAAATTCCACTCCACTTTCAACTTCACTTTTTCAAATTCCACTTCACTTTCAACTTCACTTTTTCAAATTCCACTTCAATTTCAACTTCACTTTTTCAAATTCAACTTCACTTTCAATTTTAACTCTTCAATTTTAACTTGAATTACAACACTCCAATTTCAACTTCACTTTTTCAGTTTCCTCCTCCACTTTTCAGTTTCAACACCATCGTCTCAACTTCAACATCAATTTTTAAAATTCCACTTCACTTCCAATTTTACCTTCAATTACAACACTCCAATTTCAACTTCACTTTTTCAGTTTCCACACTCATTTTTTAGTTTCAATATCAATTTCTCAAATTCCACTTCACTTTCAACTTCACTTTTTCAAATTCCACTTCACTTTCAATTTTAACTTCATTACGACACTCCAATTTCAACTTCACTTTTTCAGTTTCCACACTCATTTTTCAGTTTCAATATCAATTTCTCAAATTCCACTACACTGTCAATTTTATCTTCAATTTCAACACTCCAATTTCAACTTCACTTTTTCAGTTTCCACTCCCATTTTCCATTTTCAATATCAATTTCTCAAATTCCACTTCACTTTATCAAATTCCACTTCACTATCAACTTCACTTTTTCAAATTCCACTTCACTTTCAATTTTAACTCTTCAATTTTAACTTGAATTACAACACTCCAATTTCAACTTCACTTTTTCAGTTTCCTCCTCCACTTTTCAGTTTCAACACCATCTTCTCAACTTCAACATCAATTTTTAAAATTCCACTTCACTTCCAATTTTACCTTCAATTACAACACTCCAATTTCAACTTCACTTTTTCAGTTTCCACACTCATTTTTAGTTTCAATATCAATTTCTCAAATTCCACTTCACTTTCAACTTCACTTTTTCAAATTCCATTTCACTTCCAATTTTACCTTCAATTACAACACTCCAATTTCAACTTCACTTTTTCAGTTTCCACACTAATTTTCCAGTTCCAATATCAATTTCGCAAATTCCACTTCACTTGCAACTTCACTTTTTCAAATTCCACTTCACTTTCAACTTCACTTTTTCAAATTCCACTTCACTTTCAACTTCACAATTTCAAATTCCATTTCACTTCCAATTTTACCTTCAATTACAACACTCCAATTTCAACTTCACTTTTTCAGTTTGCACACTCATTTTCCAGTATCAATATCAATTTCGCAAATTCCACTCCACTTTCAACTTCACTTTTTCAAATTCCACTTCACTTTCAACTTCACTTTTTCAAATTCCACTTCACTTTCAACTTCACTTTTTCAAATTCCACTTCACTTTCAATTTTAACTCTTCAATTTTAACTTGAATTACAACACTCCAATTTCAACTTCACTTTTTCAGTTTCCTCCTCCACTTTTCAGTTTCAACACCATCTTCTCAACTTCAACATCAATTTTTAAAATTCCACTTCACTTCCAATTTTACCTTCAATTACAACACTCCAATTTCAACTTCACTTTTTCAGTTTCCACACTCATTTTCCAGTTTCAATATCAATTTCGCAAATTCCACTCCACTTCCAACTTCACTTTTTCAAATTCCACTTCACTTTCAACTTCACTTTTTCAAATTCCACTTCACTTTCAACTTCACTTTTTCAAATTCCACTTCACTTTCAATTTTAACTCTTCAATTTTAACTTGAATTACAACACTCCAATTTCAACTTCACTTTTTCAGTTTCCTCCTCCACTTTTCAGTTTCAATATCAATTTCTCAAATTCCACTTCACTTTCAACTTCACTTTTTCAAATTAGATTTCACTTCCAATTTTACCTTCAATTACAACACTCCAATTTCAACTTCACTTTTTCAGTTTCCACACTCATTTTCCAGTTTCAATATCAATTTCGCAAATTCCACTTCACTTTCAACTTCATTTTTTCAAATTCCACTTCACTTTCAACTTCACTTTTTCAAATTCCACTTCACTTTCCACTTCACTTTATCAAATTCCACTTCACTTCCAATTTTACCTTCAATTACAACACTCCAATTTCAACTTCACTTTTTCAGTTTCCTCCTCCACTTTTCAGTTTCAACACCATCTTCTCAACTTCAACATCAATTTTTAAAATTCCACTTCACTTCCAATTTTACCTTCAATTACAACACTCCAATTTCAACTTCACTTTTTCAGTTTCCACACTCATTTTCCAGTTCCAATATCAATTTCGCAAATTCCACTTCACTTTCAACTTCACTTTTTCAAATTCCACTTCACTTTTTCAAATTCCATTTCACTTTCAATTTTAACTTCATTACGACACTCCAATTTCAACTTCACTTTTTCAGTTTCCACACTCATTTTTCAGTTTCAATATCAATTTCTCAAATTCCACTACACTGTCAATTTTATCTTCAATTTCAACACTCCAATTTCAACTTCACTTTTTCAGTTTCCACTCCCATTTTCCATTTTCAATATCAATTTCTCAAATTCCACTTCACTTTATCAAATTCCACTTCACTTTCAACTTCACTTTTTCAAATTCCACTTCACTTTCAATTTTAACTCTTCAATTTTAACTTGAATTACAACACTCCAATTTCAACTTCACTTTTTCAGTTTCCTCCTCCACTTTTCAGTTTCAACACCATCTTCGCAACTTCAACATAAATTTTTAAAATTCCACTTCACTTCCAATTTTACCTTCAATTACAACACTCCAATTTCAACTTCACTTTTTCAGTTTCCACACTCATTTTTTAGTTTCAATATGAATTTCTCAAATTCCAGTTCACTTTCAACTTCACTTTTTCAAATTCCATTTCACTTCCAATTTTACCTTCAATTACAACACTCCAATTTCAACTTCACTTTTTCAGTTTCCACACTCATTTTCCAGTTTCAATATCAATTTCGCAAATTCCACTTCACTTTCAACTTCACTTTTTCAAATTCCACTTCACTTTCAACTTCACTTTTTCAAATTCCACTTCACTTTCAACTTCACAATTTCAAATTCCATTTCACTTCCAATTTTACCTTCAATTTCAACACTCCAATTACAACTTCACTTTTCCAGTTTCCACACTCATTTTCCAGTTTCAATATCAATTTCGCAAATTCCACTCCACTTTCAACTTCACTTTTTCAAATTCCACTTCACTTTCAACTTCACTTTTTCAAATTCCACTTCAATTTCAACTTCACTTTTTCAAATTCAACTTCACTTTCAATTTTAACTCTTCAATTTTAACTTGAATTACAACACTCCAATTTCAACTTCACTTTTTCAGTTTCCTCCTCCACTTTTCAGTTTCAACACCATCGTCTCAACTTCAACATCAATTTTTAAAATTCCACTTCACTTCCAATTTTACCTTCAATTACAACACTCCAATTTCAACTTCACTTTTTCAGTTTCCACACTCATTTTTTAGTTTCAATATCAATTTCTCAAATTCCACTTCACTTTCAACTTCACTTTTTCAAATTCCACTTCACTTTCAATTTTAACTTCATTACGACACTCCAATTTCAACTTCACTTTTTCAGTTTCCACACTCATTTTCCAGTTTCAATATCAATTTCTCAAATTCCACTACACTGTCAATTTTATCTTCAATTTCAACACTCCAATTTCAACTTCACTTTTTCAGTTTCCACTCCCATTTTCCATTTTCAATATCAATTTCTCAAATTCCACTTCACTTTATCAAATTCCACTTCACTATCAACTTCACTTTTTCAAATTCCACTTCACTTTCAATTTTAACTCTTCAATTTTAACTTGAATTACAACACTCCAATTTCAACTTCACTTTTTCAGTTTCCTCCTCCACTTTTCAGTTTCAACACCATCTTCTCAACTTCAACATCAATTTTTAAAATTCCACTTCACTTCCAATTTTACCTTCAATTACAACACTCCAATTTCAACTTCACTTTTTCAGTTTCCACACTCATTTTTAGTTTCAATATCAATTTCTCAAATTCCACTTCACTTTCAACTTCACTTTTTCAAATTCCATTTCACTTCCAATTTTACCTTCAATTACAACACTCCAATTTCAACTTCACTTTTTCAGTTTCCACACTAATTTTCCAGTTCCAATATCAATTTCGCAAATTCCACTTCACTTGCAACTTCACTTTTTCAAATTCCACTTCACTTTCAACTTCACTTTTTCAAATTCCACTTCACTTTCAACTTCACAATTTCAAATTCCATTTCACTTCCAATTTTACCTTCAATTACAACACTCCAATTTCAACTTCACTTTTTCAGTTTGCACACTCATTTTCCAGTATCAATATCAATTTCGCAAATTCCACTCCACTTTCAACTTCACTTATTCAAATTCCACTTCACTTTCAACTTCACTTTTTCAAATTCCACTTCACTTTCAACTTCACTTTTTCAAATTCCACTTCACTTTCAATTTTAACTCTTCAATTTTAACTTGAATTACAACACTCCAATTTCAACTTCACTTTTTCAGTTTCCTCCTCCACTTTTCAGTTTCAACACCATCTTCTCAACTTCAACATCAATTTTTAAAATTCCACTTCACTTCCAATTTTACCTTCAATTACAACACTCCAATTTCAACTTCACTTTTTCAGTTTCCACACTCATTTTCCAGTTTCAATATCAATTTCGCAAATTCCACTTCACTTTCAACTTCACTTTTTCAAATTCCACTTCACTTTCAACTTCACTTTTTCAAATTCCACTTCACTTTCAATTTTAACTCTTCAATTTTAACTTGAATTACAACACTCCAATTTCAACTTCACTTTTTCAGTTTCCTCCTCCACTTTTCAGTTTCAACACCATCTTCTCAACTTCAACATCAATTTTTAAAATTCCACTTCACTTCCAATTTTACCTTCAATTACAACACTCCAATTTCAACTTCACTTTTTCAGTTTCCACACTCATTTTTTAGTTTCAATATGAATTTCTCAAATTCCACTTCACTTTCAACTTCACTTTTTCAAATTCCACTTCACTTTCAACTTCACTTTTTCAAATTCCACTTCACTTTCAACTTCACTTTTTCAAATTCCATTTCACTTCCAATTTTACCTTCAATTACAACACTCCAATTACAATTTCACTTTTCCAGTTTCCACACTCATTTTCCAGTTTCAATATCAATTTCGCAAATTCCACTTCACTTTCAACTTCACTTTTTCAAATTCCACTTCACTTTCAACTTCACTTTTTCAAATTCCACTTAAATTTCAACTTCACTTTTTCAAATTCCACTTCACTTTCAATTTTAACTCTTCAATTTTAACTTGAATTACAACACTCCAATTTCAACTTCACTTTTTCAGTTTCCTCCTCCACTTTTCAGTTTCAACACCATCTTCTCAACTTCAACATCAATTTTTAAAATTCCACTTCACTTCCAATTTTACCTTCAATTACAACACTCCAATTTCAACTTCACTTTTTCAGTTTCCACACTCATTTTCCAGTTTCAATATCAATTTCGCAAATTCCACTTCACTTTCAACTTCACTTTTTCAAATTCCACTTCACTTTCAACTTCACTTTTTCAAATTCCACTTCACTTTCAACTTCACTTTTTCAAATTCCACTTCACTTTCAACTTCACTTTTTCAAATTCCACTTCACTTTCAATTTTAACTCTTCAATTTTAACTTGAATTACAACACTCCAATTTCAACTTCACTTTTTCAGTTTCCTCCTCCACTTTTCAGTTTCAATATCAATTTCTCAAATTCCACTTCACTTCCAACTTCACTTTTTCAAATTCCATTTCACTTCCAATTTTACCTTCAATTACAACACTCCAATTTCAACTTCACTTTTTCAGTTTCCACACTCATTTTCCAGTTTCAATATCAATTTCGCAAATTCCACTTCACTTTCAACTTCACTTTTTCAAATTCCACTTCACTTTCAACTTCACTTTTTCAAATTCCACTTCACTTTCAACTTCACAATTTCAAATTCCATTTCACTTCCAATTTTACCTTCAATTACAACACTCCAATTTCAACTTCACTTTTTCAGTTTGCACACTCATTTTTTAGTTTCAATATCAATTTCTCAAATTCCACTTCACTTTCAACTTCACTTTTTCAAATTCCATTTCACTTCCAATTTTACCTTCAATTACAACACTCCAATTTCAACTTCACTTTTTCAGTTTCCACACTCATTTTCCAGTTTCAATATCAATTTCGCAAATTCCACTTCACTTTCAACTTCACTTTTTCAAATTCCACTTCACTTCCAATTTTACCTTCAATTACAACACTCCAATTTCAACTTCACTTTTTCAGTTTCCACACTCATTTTTTAGTTTCAATATCAATTTCTCAAATTCCACTTCACTTTATCAAATTCCACTTCACTTTCAACTTCACTTTTTCAAATTCCACTTCACTTTCAATTTTAACTCTTCAATTTTAACTTGAATTACAAAACTCCAATGTCAACTTCACTTTTTCAGTTTCCTCCTCCACTTTTCAGTTTCAACACCATCTTCTCAACTTCAACATCAATTTTTAAAATTCCACTTCACTTCCAATTTTACCTTCAATTACAACACTCCAATTTCAACTTCACTTTTTCAGTTTCCACACTCATTTTTTAGTTTCAATATCAATTTCTCAAATTCCACTTCACTTTCAACTTCACTTTTTCAAATTCCATTTCACTTCCAATTTTACCTTCAATTACAACACTCCAATTTCAACTTCACTTTTTCAGTTTGCACACTCATTTTCCAGTATCAATATCAATTTCGCAAATTCCACTCCACTTTCAACTTCACTTATTCAAATTCCACTTCACTTTCAACTTCACTTTTTCAAATTCCACTTCACTTTCAACTTCACTTTTTCAAATTCCACTTCACTTTCAATTTTAACTCTTCAATTTTAACTTGAATTACAACACTCCAATTTCAACTTCACTTTTTCAGTTTCCTCCTCCACTTTTCAGTTTCAACACCATCTTCTCAACTTCAACATCAATTTTTAAAATTCCACTTCACTTCCAATTTTACCTTCAATTACAACACTCCAATTTCAACTTCACTTTTTCAGTTTCCACACTCATTTTCCAGTTTCAATATCAATTTCGCAAATTCCACTTCACTTTCAACTTCACTTTTTCAAATTCCACTTCACTTTCAACTTCACTTTTTCAAATTCCACTTCACTTTCAATTTTAACTCTTCAATTTTAACTTGAATTACAACACTCCAATTTCAACTTCACTTTTTCAGTTTCCTCCTCCACTTTTCAGTTTCAACACCATCTTCTCAACTTCAACATCAATTTTTAAAATTCCACTTCACTTCCAATTTTACCTTCAATTACAACACTCCAATTTCAACTTCACTTTTTCAGTTTCCACACTCATTTTTTAGTTTCAATATGAATTTCTCAAATTCCACTTCACTTTCAACTTCACTTTTTCAAATTCCACTTCACTTTCAACTTCACTTTTTCAAATTCCACTTCACTTTCAACTTCACTTTTTCAAATTCCATTTCACTTCCAATTTTACCTTCAATTACAACACTCCAATTACAATTTCACTTTTCCAGTTTCCACACTCATTTTCCAGTTTCAATATCAATTTCGCAAATTCCACTTCACTTTCAACTTCACTTTTTCAAATTCCACTTCACTTTCAACTTCACTTTTTCAAATTCCACTTCACTTTCAACTTCACTTTTTCAAATTCCACTTCACTTTCAATTTTAACTCTTCAATTTTAACTTGAATTACAACACTCCAATTTCAACTTCACTTTTTCAGTTTCCTCCTCCACTTTTCAGTTTCAACACCATCTTCTCAACTTCAACATCAATTTTTAAAATTCCACTTCACTTCCAATTTTACCTTCAATTACAACACTCCAATTTCAACTTCACTTTTTCAGTTTCCACACTCATTTTTTAGTTTCAATATGAATTTCTCAAATTCCACTTCACTTTCAACTTCACTTTTTCAAATTCCACTTCACTTTCAACTTCACTTTTTCAAATTCCACTTCACTTTCAACTTCACTTTTTCAAATTCCATTTCACTTCCAATTTTACCTTCAATTACAACACTCCAATTACAATTTCACTTTTCCAGTTTCCACACTCATTTTCCAGTTTCAATATCAATTTCGCAAATTCCACTTCACTTTCAACTTCACTTTTTCAAATTCCACTTCACTTTCAACTTCACTTTTTCAAATTCCACTTAAATTTCAACTTCACTTTTTCAAATTCCACTTCACTTTCAATTTTAACTCTTCAATTTTAACTTGAATTACAACACTCCAATTTCAACTTCACTTTTTCAGTTTCCTCCTCCACTTTTCAGTTTCAACACCATCTTCTCAACTTCAACATCAATTTTTAAAATTCCCCTTCACTTCCAATTTTACCTTCAATTACAACACTCCAATTTCAACTTCACTTTTTCAGTTTCCACACTCATTTTCCAGTTTCAATATCAATTTCGCAAATTCCACTTCACTTTCAACTTCACTTTTTCAAATTCCACTTCACTTTCAACTTCACTTTTTCAAATTCCACTTCACTTTCAACTTCACAATTTCAAATTCCATTTCACTTCCAATTTTACCTTCAATTACGACACTCCAATTTCAACTTCACTTTTTCAGTTTGCACACTCATTTTCCAGTATCAATATCAATTTCGCAAATTCCACTCCACTTTCAACTTCACTTTTTCAAATTCCACTTCACTTTCATCTTCACTTTTTCAAATTCCACTTCACTTTCAATTTTAACTCTTCAATTTTAACTTGAATTACAACACTCCAATTTCAACTTCACTTTTTCAGTTTCCTCCTCCACTTTTCAGTTTCAACACCATCTTCTCAACTTCAACATCAATTTTTAAAATTCCACTTCACTTCCAATTTTACCTTCAATTACAACACTCCAATTTCAACTTCACTTTTTCAGTTTCCACACTCATTTTCCAGTTTCAATATCAATTTCGCAAATTCCACTTCACTTTCAACTTCACTTTTTCAAATTCCACTTCACTTTCAACTTCACTTTTTCAAATTCCACTTCACTTTCAACTTCACTTTTTCAAATTCCACTTCACTTTCAACTTCACTTTTTCAAATTCCACTTCACTTTCAATTTTAACTCTTCAATTTTAACTTGAATTACAACACTCCAATTTCAACTTCACTTTTTCAGTTTCCTCCTCCACTTTTCAGTTTCAATATCAATTTCTCAAATTCCACTTCACTTCCAACTTCACTTTTTCAAATTCCATTTCACTTCCAATTTTACCTTCAATTACAACACTCCAATTTCAACTTCACTTTTTCAGTTTCCACACTCATTTTCCAGTTTCAATATCAATTTCGCAAATTCCACTTCACTTTCAACTTCACTTTTTCAAATTCCACTTCACTTTCAACTTCACTTTTTCAAATTCCACTTCACTTTCAACTTCACAATTTCAAATTCCATTTCACTTCCAATTTTACCTTCAATTACAACACTCCAATTTCAACTTCACTTTTTCAGTTTGCACACTCATTTTTTAGTTTCAATATCAATTTCTCAAATTCCACTTCACTTTCAACTTCACTTTTTCAAATTCCATTTCACTTCCAATTTTACCTTCAATTACAACACTCCAATTTCAACTTCACTTTTTCAGTTTCCACACTCATTTTCCAGTTTCAATATCAATTTCGCAAATTCCACTTCACTTTCAACTTCACTTTTTCAAATTCCACTTCACTTCCAATTTTACCTTCAATTACAACACTCCAATTTCAACTTCACTTTTTCAGTTTCCACACTCATTTTTTAGTTTCAATATCAATTTCTCAAATTCCACTTCACTTTATCAAATTCCACTTCACTTTCAACTTCACTTTTTCAAATTCCACTTCACTTTCAATTTTAACTCTTCAATTTTAACTTGAATTACAACACTCCAATTTCAACTTCACTTTTTCAGTTTCCTCCTCCACTTTTCAGTTTCAACACCATCTTCTCAACTTCAACATCAATTTTTAAAATTCCACTTCACTTCCAATTTTACCTTCAATTACAACACTCCAATTTCAACTTCACTTTTTCAGTTTCCACACTCATTTTCCAGTTTCAATATCAATTTCGCAAATTCCACTTCACTTTCAACTTCACTTTTTCAAATTCCACTTCACTTTCAACTTCACTTTTTCAAATTCCACTTCACTTTCAACTTCACTTTTTCAAATTCCACTTCACTTTCAACTTCACTTTTTCAAATTCCACTTCACTTTCAATTTTAACTCTTCAATTTTAACTTGAATTACAACACTCCAATTTCAACTTCACTTTTTCAGTTTCCTCCTCCACTTTTCAGTTTCAATATCAATTTCTCAAATTCCACTTCACTTCCAACTTCACTTTTTCAAATTCCATTTCACTTCCAATTTTACCTTCAATTACAACACTCCAATTTCAACTTCACTTTTTCAGTTTCCACACTCATTTTCCAGTTTCAATATCAATTTCGCAAATTCCACTTCACTTTCAACTTCACTTTTTCAAATTCCACTTCACTTTCAACTTCACTTTTTCAAATTCCACTTCACTTTCAACTTCACAATTTCAAATTCCATTTCACTTCCAATTTTACCTTCAATTACAACACTCCAATTTCAACTTCACTTTTTCAGTTTGCACACTCATTTTTTAGTTTCAATATCAATTTCTCAAATTCCACTTCACTTTCAACTTCACTTTTTCAAATTCCATTTCACTTCCAATTTTACCTTCAATTACAACACTCCAATTTCAACTTCACTTTTTCAGTTTCCACACTCATTTTCCAGTTTCAATATCAATTTCGCAAATTCCACTTCACTTTCAACTTCACTTTTTCAAATTCCACTTCACTTCCAATTTTACCTTCAATTACAACACTCCAATTTCAACTTCACTTTTTCAGTTTCCACACTCATTTTTTAGTTTCAATATCAATTTCTCAAATTCCACTTCACTTTATCAAATTCCACTTCACTTTCAACTTCACTTTTTCAAATTCCACTTCACTTTCAATTTTAACTCTTCAATTTTAACTTGAATTACAAAACTCCAATGTCAACTTCACTTTTTCAGTTTCCTCCTCCACTTTTCAGTTTCAACACCATCTTCTCAACTTCAACATCAATTTTTAAAATTCCACTTCACTTCCAATTTTACCTTCAATTACAACACTCCAATTTCAACTTCACTTTTTCAGTTTCCACACTCATTTTTTAGTTTCAATATCAATTTCTCAAATTCCACTTCACTTTCAACTTCACTTTTTCAAATTCCATTTCACTTCCAATTTTACCTTCAATTACAACACTCCAATTTCAACTTCACTTTTTCAGTTTGCACACTCATTTTCCAGTATCAATATCAATTTCGCAAATTCCACTCCACTTTCAACTTCACTTATTCAAATTCCACTTCACTTTCAACTTCACTTTTTCAAATTCCACTTCACTTTCAACTTCACTTTTTCAAATTCCACTTCACTTTCAATTTTAACTCTTCAATTTTAACTTGAATTACAACACTCCAATTTCAACTTCACTTTTTCAGTTTCCTCCTCCACTTTTCAGTTTCAACACCATCTTCTCAACTTCAACATCAATTTTTAAAATTCCACTTCACTTCCAATTTTACCTTCAATTACAACACTCCAATTTCAACTTCACTTTTTCAGTTTCCACACTCATTTTCCAGTTTCAATATCAATTTCGCAAATTCCACTTCACTTTCAACTTCACTTTTTCAAATTCCACTTCACTTTCAACTTCACTTTTTCAAATTCCACTTCACTTTCAATTTTAACTCTTCAATTTTAACTTGAATTACAACACTCCAATTTCAACTTCACTTTTTCAGTTTCCTCCTCCACTTTTCAGTTTCAACACCATCTTCTCAACTTCAACATCAATTTTTAAAATTCCACTTCACTTCCAATTTTACCTTCAATTACAACACTCCAATTTCAACTTCACTTTTTCAGTTTCCACACTCATTTTTTAGTTTCAATATGAATTTCTCAAATTCCACTTCACTTTCAACTTCACTTTTTCAAATTCCACTTCACTTTCAACTTCACTTTTTCAAATTCCACTTCACTTTCAACTTCACTTTTTCAAATTCCATTTCACTTCCAATTTTACCTTCAATTACAACACTCCAATTACAATTTCACTTTTCCAGTTTCCACACTCATTTTCCAGTTTCAATATCAATTTCGCAAATTCCACTTCACTTTCAACTTCACTTTTTCAAATTCCACTTCACTTTCAACTTCACTTTTTCAAATTCCACTTAAATTTCAACTTCACTTTTTCAAATTCCACTTCACTTTCAATTTTAACTCTTCAATTTTAACTTGAATTACAACACTCCAATTTCAACTTCACTTTTTCAGTTTCCTCCTCCACTTTTCAGTTTCAACACCATCTTCTCAACTTCAACATCAATTTTTAAAATTCCACTTCACTTCCAATTTTACCTTCAATTACAACACTCCAATTTCAACTTCACTTTTTCAGTTTCCACACTCATTTTCCAGTTTCAATATCAATTTCGCAAATTCCACTTCACTTTCAACTTCACTTTTTCAAATTCCACTTCACTTTCAACTTCACTTTTTCAAATTCCACTTCACTTTCAACTTCACAATTTCAAATTCCATTTCACTTCCAATTTTACCTTCAATTACGACACTCCAATTTCAACTTCACTTTTTCAGTTTGCACACTCATTTTCCAGTATCAATATCAATTTCGCAAATTCCACTCCACTTTCAACTTCACTTTTTCAAATTCCACTTCACTTTCATCTTCACTTTTTCAAATTCCACTTCACTTTCAATTTTAACTCTTCAATTTTAACTTGAATTACAACACTCCAATTTCAACTTCACTTTTTCAGTTTCCTCCTCCACTTTTCAGTTTCAACACCATCTTCTCAACTTCAACATCAATTTTTAAAATTCCACTTCACTTCCAATTTTACCTTCAATTACAACACTCCAATTTCAACTTCACTTTTTCAGTTTCCACACTCATTTTCCAGTTTCAATATCAATTTCGCAAATTCCACTTCACTTTCAACTTCACTTTTTCAAATTCCACTTCACTTTCAACTTCACTTTTTCAAATTCCACTTCACTTTCAACTTCACTTTTTCAAATTCCACTTCACTTTCAATTTTAACTCTTCAATTTTAACTTGAATTACAACACTCCAATTTCAACTTCACTTTTTCAGTTTCCTCCTCCACTTTTCAGTTTCAATATCAATTTCTCAAATTCCACTTCACTTCCAACTTCACTTTTTCAAATTCCATTTCACTTCCAATTTTACCTTCAATTACAACACTCCAATTTCAACTTCACTTTTTCAGTTTCCACACTCATTTTCCAGTTTCAATATCAATTTCGCAAATTCCACTTCACTTTCAACTTCACTTTTTCAAATTCCACTTCACTTTCAACTTCACTTTTTCAAATTCCACTTCACTTTCAACTTCACAATTTCAAATTCCATTTCACTTCCAATTTTACCTTCAATTACAACACTCCAATTTCAACTTCACTTTTTCAGTTTGCACACTCATTTTTTAGTTTCAATATCAATTTCTCAAATTCCACTTCACTTTCAACTTCACTTTTTCAAATTCCATTTCACTTCCAATTTTACCTTCAATTACAACACTCCAATTTCAACTTCACTTTTTCAGTTTCCACACTCATTTTCCAGTTTCAATATCAATTTCGCAAATTCCACTTCACTTTCAACTTCACTTTTTCAAATTCCACTTCACTTCCAATTTTAACTTGAATTACAACACTCCAATTTCAACTTCACTTTTTCAGTTTCCTCCTCCACTTTTCAGTTTCAATATCAATTTCTCAAATTCCACTTCACTTCCAACTTCACTTTTTCAAATTCCATTTCACTTCCAATTTTACCTTCAATTACAACACTCCAATTTCAACTTCACTTTTTCAGTTTCCACACTCATTTTCCAGTTTCAATATCAATTTCGCAAATTCCACTTCACTTTCAACTTCACTTTTTCAAATTCCACTTCACTTTCAACTTCACTTTTTCAAATTCCACTTCACTTTCAACTTCACAATTTCAAATTCCATTTCACTTCCAATTTTACCTTCAATTACAACACTCCAATTTCAACTTCACTTTTTCAGTTTGCACACTCATTTTTTAGTTTCAATATCAATTTCTCAAATTCCACTTCACTTTCAACTTCACTTTTTCAAATTCCATTTCACTTCCAATTTTACCTTCAATTACAACACTCCAATTTCAACTTCACTTTTTCAGTTTCCACACTCATTTTCCAGTTTCAATATCAATTTCGCAAATTCCACTTCACTTTCAACTTCACTTTTTCAAATTCCACTTCACTTCCAATTTTACCTTCAATTACAACACTCCAATTTCAACTTCACTTTTTCAGTTTCCACACTCATTTTTTAGTTTCAATATCAATTTCTCAAATTCCACTTCACTTTATCAAATTCCACTTCACTTTCAACTTCACTTTTTCAAATTCCACTTCACTTTCAATTTTAACTCTTCAATTTTAACTTGAATTACAAAACTCCAATGTCAACTTCACTTTTTCAGTTTCCTCCTCCACTTTTCAGTTTCAACACCATCTTCTCAACTTCAACATCAATTTTTAAAATTCCACTTCACTTCCAATTTTACCTTCAATTACAACACTCCAATTTCAACTTCACTTTTTCAGTTTCCACACTCATTTTTTAGTTTCAATATCAATTTCTCAAATTCCACTTCACTTTCAACTTCACTTTTTCAAATTCCATTTCACTTCCAATTTTACCTTCAATTACAACACTCCAATTTCAACTTCACTTTTTCAGTTTGCACACTCATTTTCCAGTATCAATATCAATTTCGCAAATTCCACTCCACTTTCAACTTCACTTATTCAAATTCCACTTCACTTTCAACTTCACTTTTTCAAATTCCACTTCACTTTCAACTTCACTTTTTCAAATTCCACTTCACTTTCAATTTTAACTCTTCAATTTTAACTTGAATTACAACACTCCAATTTCAACTTCACTTTTTCAGTTTCCTCCTCCACTTTTCAGTTTCAACACCATCTTCTCAACTTCAACATCAATTTTTAAAATTCCACTTCACTTCCAATTTTACCTTCAATTACAACACTCCAATTTCAACTTCACTTTTTCAGTTTCCACACTCATTTTCCAGTTTCAATATCAATTTCGCAAATTCCACTTCACTTTCAACTTCACTTTTTCAAATTCCACTTCACTTTCAACTTCACTTTTTCAAATTCCACTTCACTTTCAATTTTAACTCTTCAATTTTAACTTGAATTACAACACTCCAATTTCAACTTCACTTTTTCAGTTTCCTCCTCCACTTTTCAGTTTCAACACCATCTTCTCAACTTCAACATCAATTTTTAAAATTCCACTTCACTTCCAATTTTACCTTCAATTACAACACTCCAATTTCAACTTCACTTTTTCAGTTTCCACACTCATTTTTTAGTTTCAATATGAATTTCTCAAATTCCACTTCACTTTCAACTTCACTTTTTCAAATTCCACTTCACTTTCAACTTCACTTTTTCAAATTCCACTTCACTTTCAACTTCACTTTTTCAAATTCCATTTCACTTCCAATTTTACCTTCAATTACAACACTCCAATTACAATTTCACTTTTCCAGTTTCCACACTCATTTTCCAGTTTCAATATCAATTTCGCAAATTCCACTTCACTTTCAACTTCACTTTTTCAAATTCCACTTCACTTTCAACTTCACTTTTTCAAATTCCACTTAAATTTCAACTTCACTTTTTCAAATTCCACTTCACTTTCAATTTTAACTCTTCAATTTTAACTTGAATTACAACACTCCAATTTCAACTTCACTTTTTCAGTTTCCTCCTCCACTTTTCAGTTTCAACACCATCTTCTCAACTTCAACATCAATTTTTAAAATTCCACTTCACTTCCAATTTTACCTTCAATTACAACACTCCAATTTCAACTTCACTTTTTCAGTTTCCACACTCATTTTCCAGTTTCAATATCAATTTCGCAAATTCCACTTCACTTTCAACTTCACTTTTTCAAATTCCACTTCACTTTCAACTTCACTTTTTCAAATTCCACTTCACTTTCAACTTCACAATTTCAAATTCCATTTCACTTCCAATTTTACCTTCAATTACGACACTCCAATTTCAACTTCACTTTTTCAGTTTGCACACTCATTTTCCAGTATCAATATCAATTTCGCAAATTCCACTCCACTTTCAACTTCACTTTTTCAAATTCCACTTCACTTTCATCTTCACTTTTTCAAATTCCACTTCACTTTCAATTTTAACTCTTCAATTTTAACTTGAATTACAACACTCCAATTTCAACTTCACTTTTTCAGTTTCCTCCTCCACTTTTCAGTTTCAACACCATCTTCTCAACTTCAACATCAATTTTTAAAATTCCACTTCACTTCCAATTTTACCTTCAATTACAACACTCCAATTTCAACTTCACTTTTTCAGTTTCCACACTCATTTTCCAGTTTCAATATCAATTTCGCAAATTCCACTTCACTTTCAACTTCACTTTTTCAAATTCCACTTCACTTTCAACTTCACTTTTTCAAATTCCACTTCACTTTCAACTTCACTTTTTCAAATTCCACTTCACTTTCAATTTTAACTCTTCAATTTTAACTTGAATTACAACACTCCAATTTCAACTTCACTTTTTCAGTTTCCTCCTCCACTTTTCAGTTTCAATATCAATTTCTCAAATTCCACTTCACTTCCAACTTCACTTTTTCAAATTCCATTTCACTTCCAATTTTACCTTCAATTACAACACTCCAATTTCAACTTCACTTTTTCAGTTTCCACACTCATTTTCCAGTTTCAATATCAATTTCGCAAATTCCACTTCACTTTCAACTTCACTTTTTCAAATTCCACTTCACTTTCAACTTCACTTTTTCAAATTCCACTTCACTTTCAACTTCACAATTTCAAATTCCATTTCACTTCCAATTTTACCTTCAATTACAACACTCCAATTTCAACTTCACTTTTTCAGTTTGCACACTCATTTTTTAGTTTCAATATCAATTTCTCAAATTCCACTTCACTTTCAACTTCACTTTTTCAAATTCCATTTCACTTCCAATTTTACCTTCAATTACAACACTCCAATTTCAACTTCACTTTTTCAGTTTCCACACTCATTTTCCAGTTTCAATATCAATTTCGCAAATTCCACTTCACTTTCAACTTCACTTTTTCAAATTCCACTTCACTTCCAATTTTACCTTCAATTACAACACTCCAATTTCAACTTCACTTTTTCAGTTTCCACACTCATTTTTTAGTTTCAATATCAATTTCTCAAATTCCACTTCACTTTATCAAATTCCACTTCACTTTCAACTTCACTTTTTCAAATTCCACTTCACTTTCAATTTTAACTCTTCAATTTTAACTTGAATTACAAAACTCCAATGTCAACTTCACTTTTTCAGTTTCCTCCTCCACTTTTCAGTTTCAACACCATCTTCTCAACTTCAACATCAATTTTTAAAATTCCACTTCACTTCCAATTTTACCTTCAATTACAACACTCCAATTTCAACTTCACTTTTTCAGTTTCCACACTCATTTTTTAGTTTCAATATCAATTTCTCAAATTCCACTTCACTTTCAACTTCACTTTTTCAAATTCCATTTCACTTCCAATTTTACCTTCAATTACAACACTCCAATTTCAACTTCACTTTTTCAGTTTGCACACTCATTTTCCAGTATCAATATCAATTTCGCAAATTCCACTCCACTTTCAACTTCACTTTTTCAAATTCCACTTCACTTTCAACTTCACTTTTTCAAATTCCACTTCACTTTCAACTTCACTTTTTCAAATTCCACTTCACTTTCAATTTTAACTCTTCAATTTTAACTTGAATTACAACACTCCAATTTCAACTTCACTTTTTCAGTTTCCTCATCCACTTTTCAGTTTCAACACCATCTTCTCAACTTCAACATCAATTTTTAAAATTCCACCTCACTTCCAATTTTACCTTCAATTACAACACTCCAATTTCAACTTCACTTTTTCAGTTTCCACACTCATTTTCCAGTTTCAATATCAATTTCGCAAATTCCACTTCACTTTCAACTTCACTTTTTCAAATTCCACTTCACTTTCAACTTCACTTTTTCAAATTCCACTTCACTTTCAACTTCACTTTTTCAAATTCCACTTCACTTTCAACTTCACTTTTTCAAATTCCACTTCACTTTCAATTTTAACTCTTCAATTTTAACTTGAATTACAACACTCCAATTTCAACTTCACTTTTTCAGTTTCCTCCTCCACTTTTCAGTTTCAATATCAATTTCTCAAATTCCACTTCACTTCCAACTTCACTTTTTCAAATTCCATTTCACTTCCAATTTTACCTTCAATTACAACACTCCAATTTCAACTTCACTTTTTCAGTTTCCACACTCATTTTCCAGTTTCAATATCAATTTCGCAAATTCCACTTCACTTTCAACTTCACTTTTTCAAATTCCACTTCACTTTCAACTTCACTTTTTCAAATTCCACTTCACTTTCAACTTCACAATTTCAAATTCCATTTCACTTCCAATTTTACCTTCAATTACAACACTCCAATTTCAACTTCACTTTTTCAGTTTGCACACTCATTTTTTAGTTTCAATATCAATTTCTCAAATTCCACTTCACTTTCAACTTCACTTTTTCAAATTCCATTTCACTTCCAATTTTACCTTCAATTACAACACTCCAATTTCAACTTCACTTTTTCAGTTTCCACACTCATTTTCCAGTTTCAATATCAATTTCGCAAATTCCACTTCACTTTCAACTTCACTTTTTCAAATTCCACTTCACTTCCAATTTTACCTTCAATTACAACACTCCAATTTCAACTTCACTTTTTCAGTTTCCACACTCATTTTTTAGTTTCAATATCAATTTCTCAAATTCCACTTCACTTTATCAAATTCCACTTCACTTTCAACTTCACTTTTTCAAATTCCACTTCACTTTCAATTTTAACTCTTCAATTTTAACTTGAATTACAAAACTCCAATGTCAACTTCACTTTTTCAGTTTCCTCCTCCACTTTTCAGTTTCAACACCATCTTCTCAACTTCAACATCAATTTTTAAAATTCCACTTCACTTCCAATTTTACCTTCAATTACAACACTCCAATTTCAACTTCACTTTTTCAGTTTCCACACTCATTTTTTAGTTTCAATATCAATTTCTCAAATTCCACTTCACTTTCAACTTCACTTTTTCAAATTCCATTTCACTTCCAATTTTACCTTCAATTACAACACTCCAATTTCAACTTCACTTTTTCAGTTTGCACACTCATTTTCCAGTATCAATATCAATTTCGCAAATTCCACTCCACTTTCAACTTCACTTTTTCAAATTCCACTTCACTTTCAACTTCACTTTTTCAAATTCCACTTCACTTTCAACTTCACTTTTTCAAATTCCACTTCACTTTCAATTTTAACTCTTCAATTTTAACTTGAATTACAACACTCCAATTTCAACTTCACTTTTTCAGTTTCCTCATCCACTTTTCAGTTTCAACACCATCTTCTCAACTTCAACATCAATTTTTAAAATTCCACCTCACTTCCAATTTTACCTTCAATTACAACACTCCAATTTCAACTTCACTTTTTCAGTTTCCACACTCATTTTCCAGTTTCAATATCAATTTCGCAAATTCCACTTCACTTTCAACTTCACTTTTTCAAATTCCACTTCACTTTCAACTTCACTTTTTCAAATTCCACTTCACTTTCAACTTCACTTTTTCAAATTCCACTTCACTTTCAACTTCACTTTTTCAAATTCCACTTCACTTTCAACTTCACTTTTTCAAATTCCACTTCACTTTCAACTTCACTTTTTCAAATTCCACTTCACTTTCAACTTCACTTTTTCAAATTCCACTTCACTTTCAACTTCACTTTTTCAAATTCCACTTCACTTTCAATTTTAACTCTTCAATTTTAACTTGAATTACAAAACTCCAATGTCAACTTCACTTTTTCAGTTTCCTCCTCCACTTTTCAGTTTCAACACCATCTTCTCAACTTCAACATCAATTTTTAAAATTCCACTTCACTTCCAATTTTACCTTCAATTACAACACTCCAATTTCAACTTCACTTTTTCAGTTTCCACACTCATTTTCCAGTTTCAATATCAATTTCGCAAATTCCACTTCACTTTCAACTTCACTTTTTCAAATTCCACTTCACTTTCAATTTTAACTTCATTACAACACTCCAATTTCAACTAAACTTTTTCAGTTTCCACTCCCATTGTCCATTTTCAATATCAATTTCTCAAATTCCACTTCACTTTATCAAATTCCACTTCACTTTCAATTTTAACTCTTCAATTTTAACTTGAATTACAACACTCCAATTTCAACTTCACTTTTTCAGTTTCCTCCTCCACTTTTCAGTTTCAATATCAATTTCTCAAATTCCACTTCACTTTCAACTTCACTTTTTCAAATTCCATTTCACTTCCAATTTTACCTTCAATTACAACACTCCAATTTCAACTTCACTTTTTCAGTTTCCACACTCATTTTCCAGTTTCAATATCAATTTCGCAAATTCCACTTCACTTTCAACTTCACTTTTTCAAATTCCACTTCACTTTCAACTTCACTTTTTCAAATTCCACTTCACTTTTTCAAATTCCATTTCACTTTCAATTTTAACTTCATTACGACACTCCAATTTCAACTTCACTTTTTCAGTTTCCACACTCATTTTTCAGTTTCAATATCAATTTCTCAAATTCCACTACACTGTCAATTTTATCTTCAATTTCAACACTCCAATTTCAACTTCACTTTTTCAGTTTCCACTCCCATTTTCCATTTTCAATATCAATTTCTCAAATTCCACTTCACTTTATCAAATTCCACTTCACTTTCAACTTCACTTTTTCAAATTCCACTTCACTTTCAATTTTAACTCTTCAATTTTAACTTGAATTACAACACTCCAATTTCAACTTCACTTTTTCAGTTTCCTCCTCCACTTTTCAGTTTCAACACCATCTTCTCAACTTCAACATCAATTTTTAAAATTCCACTTCACTTCCAATTTTACCTTCAATTACAACACTCCAATTTCAACTTCACTTTTTCAGTTTCCACACTCATTTTCCAGTTTCAATATCAATTTCGCAAATTCCACTTCACTTTCAACTTCACTTTTTCAAATTCCACTTCACTTTCAACTTCACTTTTTCAAATTCCACTTCACTTTCAACTTCACTTTTTCAAATTCCACTTCACTTTCAACTTCACTTTTTCAAATTCCACTTCACTTTCAACTTCACTTTTTCAAATTCCACTTCACTTTCAACTTCACTTTTTCAAATTCCACTTCACTTTCAACTTCACTTTTTCAAATTCCACTTCACTTTCAATTTTAACTCTTCAATTTTAACTTGAATTACAAAACTCCAATGTCAACTTCACTTTTTCAGTTTCCTCCTCCACTTTTCAGTTTCAACACCATCTTCTCAACTTCAACATCAATTTTTAAAATTCCACTTCACTTCCAATTTTACCTTCAATTACAACACTCCAATTTCAACTTCACTTTTTCAGTTTCCACACTCATTTTCCAGTTTCAATATCAATTTCGCAAATTCCACTTCACTTTCAACTTCACTTTTTCAAATTCCACTTCACTTTCAATTTTAACTTCATTACAACACTCCAATTTCAACTAAACTTTTTCAGTTTCCACTCCCATTGTCCATTTTCAATATCAATTTCTCAAATTCCACTTCACTTTATCAAATTCCACTTCACTTTCAATTTTAACTCTTCAATTTTAACTTGAATTACAACACTCCAATTTCAACTTCACTTTTTCAGTTTCCTCCTCCACTTTTCAGTTTCAATATCAATTTCTCAAATTCCACTTCACTTTCAACTTCACTTTTTCAAATTCCATTTCACTTCAAATTTTACCTTCAATTACAACACTCCAATTTCAACTTCACTTTTTCAGTTTCCACACTCATTTTCCAGTTTCAATATCAATTTCGCAAATTCCACTTCACTTTCAACTTCACTTTTTCAAATTCCACTTCACTTTCAACTTCACTTTTTCAAATTCCACTTCACTTTTTCAAATTCCATTTCACTTTCAATTTTAACTTCATTACGACACTCCAATTTCAACTTCACTTTTTCAGTTTCCACACTCATTTTTCAGTTTCAATATCAATTTCTCAAATTCCACTACACTGTCAATTTTATCTTCAATTTCAACACTCCAATTTCAACTTCACTTTTTCAGTTTCCACTCCCATTTTCCATTTTCAATATCAATTTCTCAAATTCCACTTCACTTTATCAAATTCCACTTCACTTTCAACTTCACTTTTTCAAATTCCACTTCACATTCAATTTTAACTCTTCAATTTTAACTTGAATTACAACACTCCAATTTCAACTTCACTTTTTCAGTTTCCTCCTCCACTTTTCAGTTTCAACACCATCTTCTCAACTTCAACATCAATTTTTAAAATTCCACTTCACTTCCAATTTTACCTTCAATTACAACACTCCAATTTCAACTTCACTTTTTCAGTTTCCACACTCATTTTCCAGTTTCAATATCAATTTCGCAAATTCCACTTCACTTTCAACTTCACTTTTTCAAATTCCACTTCACTTTCAACTTCACTTTTTCAAATTCCACTTCACTTTCAACTTCACTTTTTCAAATTCCACTTCACTTTCAACTTCACTTTTTCAAATTCCACTTCACTTTCAACTACACTTTTTCAAATTCCACTTCACTTTCAATTTTAACTCTTCAATTTTAACTTGAATTACAAAACTCCAATGTCAACTTCACTTTTTCAGTTTCCTCCTCCACTTTTCAGTTTCAACACCATCTTCTCAACTTCAACATCAATTTTTAAAATTCCACTTCACTTCCAATTTTACCTTCAATTACAACACTGCAATTTCAACTTCACCTTTTCAGTTTCCACACTCATTTTCCAGTTTCAATATCAATTTCGCAAATTCCACTTCACTTTCAACTTCACTTTTTCAAATTCCACTTCACTTTCAACTTCACTTTTTCAAATTCCACTTCACTTTTTCAAATTCCATTTCACTTTCAATTTTAACTTCATTACGACACTCCAATTTCAACTTCACTTTTTCAGTTTGCACACTCATTTTTTAGTTTCAATATCAATTTCTCAAATTCCACTTCACTTTCAACTTTACTTTTTCAAATTCCATTTCACTTCCAATTTTACCTTCAATTACAACACTCCAATTTCAACTTCACTTTTTCAGTTTCCACACTCATTTTCCAGTTTCAATATCAATTTCGCAAATTCCACTTCACTTTCAACTTCACTTTTTCAAATTCCACTTCACTTCCAATTTTACCTTCAATTACAACACTCCAATTTCAACTTCACTTTTTCAGTTTCCACACTCATTTTTTAGTTTCAATATCAATTTCTCAAATTCCACTTCACTTTATCAAATTCCACTTCACTTTCAACTTCACTTTTTCAAATTCCACTTCACTTTCAATTTTAACTCTTCAATTTTAACTTGAATTACAAAACTCCAATGTCAACTTCACTTTTTCAGTTTCCTCCTCCACTTTTCAGTTTCAACACCATCTTCTCAACTTCAACATCAATTTTTAAAATTCCACTTCACTTCCAATTTTACCTTCAATTACAACACTCCAATTTCAACTTCACTTTTTCAGTTTCCACACTCATTTTTTAGTTTCAATATCAATTTCTCAAATTCCACTTCACTTTCAACTTCACTTTTTCAAATTCCATTTCACTTCCAATTTTACCTTCAATTACAACACTCCAATTTCAACTTCACTTTTTCAGTTTGCACACTCATTTTCCAGTATCAATATCAATTTCGCAAATTCCACTCCACTTTCAACTTCACTTTTTCAAATTCCACTTCACTTTCAACTTCACTTTTTCAAATTCCACTTCACTTTCAACTTCACTTTTTCAAATTCCACTTCACTTTCAATTTTAACTCTTCAATTTTAACTTGAATTACAACACTCCAATTTCAACTTCACTTTTTCAGTTTCCTCATCCACTTTTCAGTTTCAACACCATCTTCTCAACTTCAACATCAATTTTTAAAATTCCACTTCACTTCCAATTTTACCTTCAATTACAACACTCCAATTTCAACTTCACTTTTTCAGTTTCCACACTCATTTTCCAGTTTCAATATCAATTTCGCAAATTCCACTTCACTTTCAACTTCACTTTTTCAAATTCCACTTCACTTTCAACTTCACTTTTTCAAATTCCACTTCACTTTCAACTTCACTTTTTCAAATTCCACTTCACTTTCAACTTCACTTTTTCAAATTCCACTTCACTTTCAACTTCACTTTTTCAAATTCCACTTCACTTTCAACTTCACTTTTTCAAATTCCACTTCACTTTCAACTTCACTTTTTCAAATTCCACTTCACTTTCAATTTTAACTCTTCAATTTTAACTTGAATTACAAAACTCCAATGTCAACTTCACTTTTTCAGTTTCCTCCTCCACTTTTCAGTTTCAACACCATCTTCTCAACTTCAACATCAATTTTTAAAATTCCACTTCACTTCCAATTTTACCTTCAATTACAACACTCCAATTTCAACTTCACTTTTTCAGTTTCCACACTCATTTTCCAGTTTCAATATCAATTTCGCAAATTCCACTTCACTTTCAACTTCACTTTTTCAAATTCCACTTCACTTTCAATTTTAACTTCATTACAACACTCCAATTTCAACTAAACTTTTTCAGTTTCCACTCCCATTGTCCATTTTCAATATCAATTTCTCAAATTCCACTTCACTTTATCAAATTCCACTTCACTTTCAATTTTAACTCTTCAATTTTAACTTGAATTACAACACTCCAATTTCAACTTCACTTTTTCAGTTTCCTCCTCCACTTTTCAGTTTCAATATCAATTTCTCAAATTCCACTTCACTTTCAACTTCACTTTTTCAAATTCCATTTCACTTCCAATTTTACCTTCAATTACAACACTCCAATTTCAACTTCACTTTTTCAGTTTCCACACTCATTTTCCAGTTTCAATATCAATTTCGCAAATTCCACTTCACTTTCAACTTCACTTTTTCAAATTCCACTTCACTTTCAACTTCACTTTTTCAAATTCCACTTCACTTTTTCAAATTCCATTTCACTTTCAATTTTAACTTCATTACGACACTCCAATTTCAACTTCACTTTTTCAGTTTCCACACTCATTTTTCAGTTTCAATATCAATTTCTCAAATTCCACTACACTGTCAATTTTATCTTCAATTTCAACACTCCAATTTCAACTTCACTTTTTCAGTTTCCACTCCCATTTTCCATTTTCAATATCAATTTCTCAAATTCCACTTCACTTTATCAAATTCCACTTCACTTTCAACTTCACTTTTTCAAATTCCACTTCACTTTCAATTTTAACTCTTCAATTTTAACTTGAATTACAACACTCCAATTTCAACTTCACTTTTTCAGTTTCCTCCTCCACTTTTCAGTTTCAACACCATCTTCTCAACTTCAACATCAATTTTTAAAATTCCACTTCACTTCCAATTTTACCTTCAATTACAACACTCCAATTTCAACTTCACTTTTTCAGTTTCCACACTCATTTTCCAGTTTCAATATCAATTTCGCAAATTCCACTTCACTTTCAACTTCACTTTTTCAAATTCCACTTCACTTTCAACTTCACTTTTTCAAATTCCACTTCACTTTCAACTTCACTTTTTCAAATTCCACTTCACTTTCAACTTCACTTTTTCAAATTCCACTTCACTTTCAACTTCACTTTTTCAAATTCCACTTCACTTTCAACTACACTTTTTCAAATTCCACTTCACTTTCAATTTTAACTCTTCAATTTTAACTTGAATTACAAAACTCCAATGTCAACTTCACTTTTTCAGTTTCCTCCTCCACTTTTCAGTTTCAACACCATCTTCTCAACTTCAACATCAATTTTTAAAATTCCACTTCACTTCCAATTTTACCTTCAATTACAACACTCCAATTTCAACTTCACCTTTTCAGTTTCCACACTC
Organism: Lasioglossum pauxillum; assembly: GCA_933228785.1. Lineage (NCBI taxonomy): Eukaryota > Metazoa > Arthropoda > Insecta > Hymenoptera > Halictidae > Lasioglossum > Lasioglossum pauxillum. Next base: position 27,107,921 of record OW121704.1, on the reverse strand, counting down.
ATTTTCCAGTTTCAATATCAATTTCGCAAATTCCACTTCACTTTCAACTTCACTTTTTCAAATTCCACTTCACTTTCAATTTTAACTTCATTACAACACTCCAATTTCATCTAAACTGTTTCAGTTTCCACTCCCATTGTCCATTTTCAATATCAATTTCTCAAATTCCACTTCACTTTATCAAATTCCACTTCACTTTCAATTTTAACTCTTCAATTTTAACTTGAATTACAACACTCCAATTTCAACTTCACTTTTTCAGTTTCCTCCTCCACTTTTCAGTTTCAATATCAATTTCTCAAATTCCACTTCACTTTCAACTTCACTTTTTCAAATTCCATTTCACTTCCAATTTTACCTTCAATTACAACACTCCAATTTCAACTTCACTTTTTCAGTTTCCACACTCATTTTCCAGTTTCAATATCAATTTCGCAAATTCCACTTCACTTTCAACTTCACTTTTTCAACTTCCACTTCACTTTCAACTTCACTTTTTCAAATTCCACTTCACTTTTTCAAATTCCATTTCACTTTCAATTTTAACTTCATTACGACACTCCAATTTCAACTTCACTTTTTCAGTTTCCACACTCATTTTTCAGTTTCAATATCAATTTCTCAAATTCCACTACACTGTCAATTTTATCTTCAATTTCAACACTCCAATTTCAACTTCACTTTTTCAGTTTCCACTCCCATTTTCCATTTTCAATATCAATTTCTCAAATTCCACTTCACTTTATCAAATTCCACTTCACTTTCAACTGCACTTTTTCAAATTCCACTTCACTTTCAACTTCACTTTTTCAAATTCCACTTCACTTTCAATTTTAACTCTTCAATTTTAACTTGAATTACAACACTCCAATTTCAACTTCACTTTTTCAGTTTCCTCCTCCACTTTTCAGTTTCAACACCATCTTCTCAACTTCAACATCAATTTTTAAAATTCCACTTCACTTCCAATTTTACCTTCAATTACAACACTCCAATTTCAACTTCACTTTTTCAGTTTCCACACTCATTTTTTAGTTTCAATATGAATTTCTCAAATTCCACTTCACTTTCAACTTCACTTTTTCAAATTCCATTTCACTTCCAATTTTACCTTCAATTACAACACTCCAATTTCAACTTCACTTTTTCAGTTTCCACACTCATTTTCCAGTTTCAATATCAATTTCGCAAATTCCACTTCACTTTCAACTTCACTTTTTCAAATTCCACTTCACTTTCAACTTCACTTTTTCAAATTCCACTTCACTTTCAACTTCACTTTTTCAAATTCCACTTCACTTTCAACTTCACTTTTTCAAATTCCATTTCACTTCCAATTTTACCTTCAATTACAACACTCCAATTACAACTTCACTTTTCCAGTTTCCACACTCATTTTCCAGTTTCAATATCAATTTCGCAAATTCCACTTCACTTACAACTTCACTTTTTCAAATTCCACTTCACTTTCAACTTCACTTTTTCAAATTCCACTTAACTTTCAACTTCACTTTTTCAAATTCCACTTCACTTTCAATTTTAACTCTTCAATTTTAACTTGAATTACAACACTCCAATTTCAACTTCACTTTTTCAGTTTCCTCCTCCACTTTTCAGTTTCAACACCATCTTCTCAACTTCAACATCAATTTTTAAAATTCCACTTCACTTCCAATTTTACCTTCAATTACAACACTCCAATTTCAACTTCACTTTTTCAGTTTCCACACTCATTTTTTAGTTTCAATATCAATTTCTCAAATTCCACTTCACTTTCAACTTCACTTTTTCAAATTCCACTTCACTTTCAATTTTAACTTCATTACAACACTCCAATTTCAACTTCACTTTTTCAGTTTCCACACTCATTTTTCAGTTTCAATATCAATTTCTCAAATTCCACTACACTGTCAATTTTATCTTCAATTTCAACACTCCAATTTCAACTTCACTTTTTCAGTTTCCACACTCATTTTTTAGTTTCAATATGAATTTCTCAAATTCCACTTCACTTTCAACTTCACTTTTTCAAATTCCATTTCACTTCCAATTTTACCTTCAATTACAACACTCCAATTTCAACTTCACTTTTTCAGTTTCCACACTCATTTTCCAGTTTCAATATCAATTTCGCAAATTCCACTTCACTTTCAACTTCACTTTTTCAAATTCCACTTCACTTTCAACTTCACTTTTTCAAATTCCACTTCACTTTCAACTTCACTTTTTCAAATTCCACTTCACTTTCAACTTCACTTTTTCAAATTCCATTTCACTTCCAATTTTACCTTCAATTACAACACTCCAATTACAATTTCACTTTTCCAGTTTCCACACTCATTTTCCAGTTTCAATATCAGTTTCTCCAATTCCACTTCACTTTCAACTTCACTTTTTCAAATTCCACTTCACTTTCAATTTTAACTTCATTACAACACTCCAATTTCAACTTCACTTTTTCAGTTTCCTCCTCCACTTTTCAGTTTCAACACCATCTTCTCAACTTCAACATCAATTTTTAAAATTCCACTTCACTTCCAATTTTACCTTCAATTACAACACTCCAATTTCAACTTCACTTTTTCAGTTTCCACACTCATTTTTTAGTTTCAATATCAATTTCTCAAATTCCACTTCACTTTCAACTTCACTTTTTCAAATTCCATTTCACTTCCAATTTTACCTTCAATTACAACACTCCAATTTCAACTTCACTTTTTCAGTTTCCACACTCATTTTCCAGTTTCAATATCAATTTCGCAAATTCCACTTCACTTTCAACTTCACTTTTTCAAATTCCACTTCACTTTCAACTTCACTTTTTCAAATTCCACTTCACTTTCAACTTCACTTTTTCAAATTCCACTTCACTTTCAACTTCACAATTTCAAATTCCATTTCACTTCCAATTTTACCTTCAATTACAACACTCCAATTTCAACTTCACTTTTTCAGTTTGCACACTCATTTTCCAGTATCAATATCAATTTCGCAAATTCCACTCCACTTTCAACTTCACTTTTTCAAATTCCACTTCACTTTCAACTTCACTTTTTCAAATTCCACTTCACTTTCAACTTCACAATTTCAAATTCCATTTCACTTCCAATTTTACCTTCAATTACGACACTCCAATTTCAACTTCACTTTTTCAGTTTGCACACCCATTTTCCAGTATCAATATCAATTTCGCAAATTCCACTCCACTTTCAACTTCACTTTTTCAAATTCCACTTCACTTTCAACTTCACTTTTTCAAATTCCACTTCACTTTCAACTTCACTTTTTCAAATTCCACTTCACTTTCAATTTTAACTCTTCAATTTTAACTTGAATTACAACACTCCAATTTCAACTTCACTTTTTCAGTTTCCTCCTCCACTTTTCAGTTTCAATATCAATTTCTCAAATTCCACTTCACTTTCAACTTCACTTTTTCAAATTCCATTTCACTTCCAATTTTACCTTCAATTACAACACTCCAATTTCAACTTCACTTTTTCAGTTTCCACACTCATTTTCCAGTTTCAATATCAATTTCGCAAATTCCACTTCACTTTCAACTTCACTTTTTCAAATTCCACTTCACTTTCAACTTCACTTTTTCAAATTCCACTTCACTTTCAACTTCACAATTTCAAATTCCATTTCACTTCCAATTTTACCTTCAATTACAACACTCCAATTTCAACTTCACATTTTCAGTTTGCACACTCATTTTCCAGTATCAATATCAATTTCGCAAATTCCACTCCACTTTCAACTTCACTTTTTCAAATTCCACTTCACTTTCAACTTCACTTTTTCAAATTCCACTTCACTTTCAACTTCACTTTTTCAAATTCCACTTCACTTTCAATTTTAACTCTTCAATTTTAACTTGAATTACAACACTCCAATTTCAACTTCACTTTTTCAGTTTCCTCCTCCACTTTTCAGTTTCAACACCATCTTCTCAACTTCAACATCAATTTTTAAAATTCCACTTCACTTCCAATTTTACCTTCAATTACAACACTCCAATTTCAACTTCACTTTTTCAGTTTCCACACTCATTTTCCAGTTTCAATATCAATTTCGCAAATTCCACTTCACTTTCAACTTCACTTTTTCAAATTCCACTTCACTTTCAACTTCACTTTTTCAAATTCCACTTCACTTTCAACTTCACTTTTTCAAATTCCACTTCACTTTCAACTTCACTTTTTCAAATTCCACTTCACTTTCAACTTCACTTTTTCAAATTCCACTTCACTTTCAATTTTAACTCTTCAATTTTAACTTGAATTACAAAACTCCAATGTCAACTTCACTTTTTCAGTTTCCTCCTCCACTTTTCAGTTTCAACACCATCTTCTCAACTTCAACATCAATTTTTAAAATTCCACTTCACTTCCAATTTTACCTTCAATTACAACACTCCAATTTCATCTTCACTTTTTCAGTTTCCACACTCATTTTCCAGTTTCAATATCAATTTCGCAAATTCCACTTCACTTTCAACTTCACTTTTTCAAATTCCACTTCACTTTCAACTTCACTTTTTCAAATTCCACTTCACTTTCAACTTCACTTTTTCAAATTCCACTTCACTTTCACCTTCACTTTTTCAAATTCCACTTCACTTTCAACTTCACTTTTTCAAATTCCACTTCACTTTCAATTTTAACTCTTCAATTTTAACTTGAATTACAACACTCCAATTTCAACTTCACTTTTTCAGTTTCCTCCTCCACTTTTCAGTTTCAACACCATCTTCTCAACTTCAACATCAATTTTTAAAATTCCACTTCACTTCCAATTTTACCTTCAATTACAACACTCCAATTTCAACTTCACTTTTTCAGTTTCCACACTCATTTTCCAGTTTCAATATCAATTTCGCAAATTCCACTTCACTTTCAACTTCACTTTTTCAAATTCCACTTCACTTTCAATTTTAACTCTTCAATTTTAACTTGAATTACAACACTCCAATTTCAACTTCACTTTTTCAGTTTCCTCCTCCACTTTTCAGTTTCAACACCATCTTCTCAACTTCAACATCAATTTTTAAAATTCCACTTCACTTCCAATTTTACCTTCAATTACAACACTCCAATTTCAACTTCACTTTTTCAGTTTCCACACTCATTTTCCAGTTTCAATATCAATTTCGCAAATTCCACTTCACTTTCAACTTCACTTTTTCAAATTCCACTTCACTTTCAACTTCACTTTTTCAAATTCCACTTCACTTTCAACTTCACAATTTCAAATTCCATTTCACTTCCAATTTTACCTTCAATTACGACACTCCAATTTCAACTTCACTTTTTCAGTTTGCACACTCATTTTCCAGTATCAATATCAATTTCGCAAATTCCACTCCACTTTCAACTTCACTTTTTCAAATTCCACTTCACTTTCAACTTCACTTTTTCAAATTCCACTTCACTTTCAACTTCACTTTTTCAAATTCCACTTCACTTTCAACTTCACTTTTTCAAATTCCACTTCACTTTCAATTTTAACTCTTCAATTTTAACTTGAATTACAACACTCCAATTTCAACTTCACTTTTTCAGTTTCCTCCTCCACTTTTCAGTTTCAATATCAATTTCTCAAATTCCACTTCACTTTCAACTTCACTTTTTCAAATTCCATTTCACTTCCAATTTTACCTTCAATTACAACACTCCAATTTCAACTTCACTTTTTCAGTTTCCACACTCATTTTCCAGTTTCAATATCAATTTCGCAAATTCCACTTCACTTTCAACTTCACTTTTTCAAATTCCACTTCACTTTCAACTTCACTTTTTCAAATTCCACTTCACTTTCAACTTCACAATTTCAAATTCCATTTCACTTCCAATTTTACCTTCAATTACAACACTCCAATTTCAACTTCACATTTTCAGTTTGCACACTCATTTTCCAGTATCAATATCAATTTCGCAAATTCCACTCCACTTTCAACTTCACTTTTTCAAATTCCACTTCACTTTCAACTTCACTTTTTCAAATTCCACTTCACTTTCAACTTCACTTTTTCAAATTCCACTTCACTTTCAATTTTAACTCTTCAATTTTAACTTGAATTACAACACTCCAATTTCAACTTCACTTTTTCAGTTTCCTCCTCCACTTTTCAGTTTCAACACCATCTTCTCAACTTCAACATCAATTTTTAAAATTCCACTTCACTTCCAATTTTACCTTCAATTACAACACTCCAATTTCAACTTCACTTTTTCAGTTTCCACACTCATTTTCCAGTTTCAATATCAATTTCGCAAATTCCACTTCACTTTCAACTTCACTTTTTCAAATTCCACTTCACTTTCAACTTCACTTTTTCAAATTCCACTTCACTTTCAACTTCACTTTTTCAAATTCCACTTCACTTTCAATTTTAACTCTTCAATTTTAACTTGAATTACAAAACTCCAATGTCAACTTCACTTTTTCAGTTTCCTCCTCCACTTTTCAGTTTCAACACCATCTTCTCAACTTCAACATCAATTTTTAAAATTCCACTTCACTTCCAATTTTACCTTCAATTACAACACTCCAATTTCATCTTCACTTTTTCAGTTTCCACACTCATTTTCCAGTTTCAATATCAATTTCGCAAATTCCACTTCACTTTCAACTTCACTTTTTCAAATTCCACTTCACTTTCAACTTCACTTTTTCAAATTCCACTTCACTTTCAACTTCACTTTTTCAAATTCCACTTCACTTTCAATTTTAACTCTTCAATTTTAACTTGAATTACAACACTCCAATTTCAACTTCACTTTTTCAGTTTCCTCCTCCACTTTTCAGTTTCAACACCATCTTCTCAACTTCAACATCAATTTTTAAAATTCCACTTCACTTCCAATTTTACCTTCAATTACAACACTCCAATTTCAACTTCACTTTTTCAGTTTCCACACTCATTTTCCAGTTTCAATATCAATTTCGCAAATTCCACTTCACTTTCAACTTCACTTTTTCAAATTCCACTTCACTTTCAATTTTAACTTCATTACAACACTCCAATTTCAACTTCACTTTTTCAGTTTCCACTCCCATTGTCCATTTTCAATATCAATTTCTCAAATTCCACTTCACGTTATCAAATTCCACTTCACTTTCAATTTTAACTCTTCAATTTTAACTTGAATTACAACACTCCAATTTCAACTTCACTTTTTCAGTTTCCTCCTCCACTTTTCAGTTTCAATATCAATTTCTCAAATTCCACTTCACTTTCAACTTCACTTTTTCAAATTCCATTTCACTTCCAATTTTACCTTCAATTACAACACTCCAATTTCAACTTCACTTTTTCAGTTTCCACACTCATTTTCCAGTTTCAATATCAATTTCGCAAATTCCACTTCACTTTCAACTTCACTTTTTCAAATTCCACTTCACTTTCAACTTCACTTTTTCAAATTCCACTTCACTTTCAACTTCACAATTTCAAATTCCATTTCACTTCCAATTTTACCTTCAATTACAACACTCCAATTTCAACTTCACTTTTTCAGTTTCCTCCTCCACTTTTCAGTTTCAACACCATCTTCTCAACTTCAACATCAATTTTTAAAATTCCACTTCACTTCCAATTTTACCTTCAATTACAACACTCCAATTTCAACATCACTTTTTCAGTTTCCACACTCATTTTCCAGTTTCAATATCAATTTCGCAAATTCCACTTCACTTTCAACTTCACTTTTTAAAATTCCACTTCACTTCCAATTTTACCTTCAATTACAACACTCCAATTTCAACTTCACTTTTTCAGTTTCCACACCCATTTTTTAGTTTCAATATCAATTTCTCAAATTCCACTTCACTTTCAACTTCACTTTTTCAAATTCCACTTCACTTTCAATTTTAACTTCATTACGACACTCCAATTTCAACTTCACTTTTTCAGTTTCCACACTCATTTTTCAGTTTCAATATCAATTTCGCAAATTCCACTTCACTTTCAACTTCACTTTTTCAAATTCCACTTCACTTTCAACTTCACTTTTTCAAATTCCACTTCACTTTCAACTTCACTTTTTCAAATTCCATTTCACTTCCAATTTTACCTTCAATTACAACACTCCAATTTCAACTTCACTTTTTCAGTTTGCACACTCATTTTCCAGTATCAATATCAATTTCGCAAATTCCACTCCACTTTCAACTTCACTTTTTCAAATTCCACTTCACTTTCAACTTCACTTTTTCAAATTCCACTTCACTTTCAACTTCACTTTTTCAAATTCCACTTCACTTTCAATTTTAACTCTTCAATTTTAACTTGAATTACAAAACTCCAATGTCAACTTCACTTTTTCAGTTTCCTCCTCCACTTTTCAGTTTCAACACCATCTTCTCAACTTCAACATCAATTTTTAAAATTCCACTTCACTTCCAATTTTACCTTCAATTACAACACTCCAATTTCAACTTCACTTTTTCAGTTTCCACACTCATTTTCCAGTTTCAATATCAATTTCGCAAATTCCACTTCACTTTCAACTTCACTTTTTCAAATTCCACTTCACTTTCAACTTCACTTTTTCAAATTCCACTTCACTTTCAACTTCACTTTTTCAAATTCCACTTCATTTTCAACTTCACTTTTTCAAATTCCACTTCACTTTCAATTTTAACTCTTCAATTTTAACTTGAATTACAAAACTCCAATGTCAACTTCACTTTTTCAGTTTCCTCCTCCACTTTTCAGTTTCAACACCATCTTCTCAACTTCAACATCAATTTTTAAAATTCCACTTCACTTCCAATTTTACCTTCAATTACAACACTCCAATTTCAACTTCACTTTTTCAGTTTCCACACTCATTTTCCAGTTTCAATATCAATTTCGCAAATTCCACTTCACTTTCAACTTCACTTTTTCAAATTCCATTTCACTTCCAATTTTACCTTCAATTACAACACTCCAATTTCAACTTCACTTTTTCAGTTTCCACACTCATTTTCCAGTTTCAATATCAATTTCGCAAATTCCACTTCACTTTCAACTTCACTTTTTCAAATTCCATTTCACTTCCAATTTTACCTTCAATTACAACACTCCAATTTCAACTTCACTTTTTCAGTTTCCACACTCATTTTCCAGTTTCAATATCAATTTCGCAAATTCCACTTCACTTTCAACTTCACTTTTTCAAATTCCACTTCACTTTCAACTTCTCTTTTTCAAATTCCACTTCACTTTCAACTTCACAATTTCAAATTCCATTTCACTTCCAATTTTACCTTCAATTACAACACTCCAATTTCAACTTCACTATTTCAGATTCCACACTCATTTTCCAGTTTCAATATCAATTTCGCAAATTCCACTTCACTTTCAACTTCACTTTTTCAAATTCCACTTCACTTTCAACTTCACTTTTTCAAATTCCATTTCACTTCCAATTTTAGATTCAATTACAACACTCCAATTACAACTTCACTTTTCCAGTTTCCACACTCATTTTCCAGTTTCAATATCAATTTCGCAAATTCCACTTCACTTTCAACTTCACTTTTTCAAATTCCACTTCAATTTCAACTTCACTTTTTCAAATTCCACTTCACTTTCAACTTCACTTTTTCAAATTCCACTTCACTTTCAATTTTAACTCTTCAATTTTAACTTGAATTACAACACTCCAATTTCAACTTCACTTTTTCAGTTTCCTCCTCCACTTTTCAGTTTCAACACCATCTTCTCAACTTCAACATCAATTTTTAAAATTCCACTTCACTTCCAATTTTACCTTCAATTACAACACTCCAATTTCAACTTCACTTTTTCAGTTTCCACACTCATTTTTTAGTTTCAATATCAATTTCTCAAATTCCACTTCACTTTCAACTTCACTTTTTCAAATTCCACTTCACTTTCAATTTTAACTTCATTACGACACTCCAATTTCAACTTCACTTTTTCAGTTTCCACACTCATTTTTCAGTTTCAATATCAATTTCTGAAATTCCACTACACTGTCAATTTTATCTTCAATTTCAACACTCCAATTTCAACTTCACTTTTTCAGTTTCCACTCCCATTTTCCATTTTCAATATCAATTTCTCAAATTCCACTTCACTTTATCAAATTCCACTTCACTTTCAACTTCACTTTTTCAAATTCCACTTCACTTTCAACTTCACAATTTCAAATTCCATTTCACTTCCAATTTTACCTTCAATTACAACACTCCAATTTCAACTTCACTTTTTCAGTTTCCACACTCATTTTCCAGTTTCAATATCAATTTCGCAAATTCCACTTCACTTTCAACTTCACTTTTTCAAATTCCACTTCACTTTCAACTTCACTTTTTCAAATTCCACTTCACTTTCAACTTCACAATTTCAAATTCCATTTCACTTCCAATTTTACCTTCAATTACGACACTCCAATTTCAACTTCACTTTTTCAGTTTGCACACTCATTTTCCAGTATCAATATCAATTTCGCAAATTCCACTCCACTTTCAACTTCACTTTTTCAAATTCCACTTCACTTTCAACTTCACTTTTTCAAATTCCACTTCACTTTCAACTTCACTTTTTCAAATTCCACTTCACTTTCAACTTCACTTTTTCAAATTCCACTTCACTTTCAATTTTAACTCTTCAATTTTAACTTGAATTACAACACTCCAATTTCAACTTCACTTTTTCAGTTTCCTCCTCCACTTTTCAGTTTCAATATCAATTTCTCAAATTCCACTTCACTTTCAACTTCACTTTTTCAAATTCCATTTCACTTCCAATTTTACCTTCAATTACAACACTCCAATTTCAACTTCACTTTTTCAGTTTCCACACTCATTTTCCAGTTTCAATATCAATTTCGCAAATTCCACTTCACTTTCAACTTCACTTTTTCAAATTCCACTTCACTTTCAACTTCACTTTTTCAAATTCCACTTCACTTTCAACTTCACAATTTCAAATTCCATTTCACTTCCAATTTTACCTTCAATTACAACACTCCAATTTCAACTTCACATTTTCAGTTTGCACACTCATTTTCCAGTATCAATATCAATTTCGCAAATTCCACTCCACTTTCAACTTCACTTTTTCAAATTCCACTTCACTTTCAACTTCACTTTTTCAAATTCCACTTCACTTTCAACTTCACTTTTTCAAATTCCACTTCACTTTCAATTTTAACTCTTCAATTTTAACTTGAATTACAACACTCCAATTTCAACTTCACTTTTTCAGTTTCCTCCTCCACTTTTCAGTTTCAACACCATCTTCTCAACTTCAACATCAATTTTTAAAATTCCACTTCACTTCCAATTTTACCTTCAATTACAACACTCCAATTTCAACTTCACTTTTTCAGTTTCCACACTCATTTTCCAGTTTCAATATCAATTTCGCAAATTCCACTTCACTTTCAACTTCACTTTTTCAAATTCCACTTCACTTTCAACTTCACTTTTTCAAATTCCACTTCACTTTCAACTTCACTTTTTCAAATTCCACTTCACTTTCAACTTCACTTTTTCAAATTCCACTTCACTTTCAATTTTAACTCTTCAATTTTAACTTGAATTACAACACTCCAATTTCAACTTCACTTTTTCAGTTTCCTCCTCCACTTTTCAGTTTCAACACCATCTTCTCAACTTCAACATCACTTTTTCAAATTCCATTTCACTTCCAATTTTACCTTCAATTACAACACTCCAATTTCAACTTCACTTTTTCAGTTTCCACACTCATTTTCCAGTTTCAATATCAATTTCGCAAATTCCACTTCACTTTCAACTTCACTTTTTCAAATTCCACTTCACTTTCAACTTCTCTTTTTCAAATTCCACTTCACTTTCAACTTCACAATTTCAAATTCCATTTCACTTCCAATTTTACCTTCAATTACAACACTCCAATTTCAACTTCACTATTTCAGATTCCACACTCATTTTCCAGTTTCAATATCAATTTCGCAAATTCCACTTCACTTTCAACTTCACTTTTTCAAATTCCACTTCACTTTCAACTTCACTTTTTCAAATTCCATTTCACTTCCAATTTTAGATTCAATTACAACACTCCAATTACAACTTCACTTTTCCAGTTTCCACACTCATTTTCCAGTTTCAATATCAATTTCGCAAATTCCACTTCACTTTCAACTTCACTTTTTCAAATTCCACTTCAATTTCAACTTCACTTTTTCAAATTCCACTTCACTTTCAACTTCACTTTTTCAAATTCCACTTCACTTTCAATTTTAACTCTTCAATTTTAACTTGAATTACAACACTCCAATTTCAACTTCACTTTTTCAGTTTCCTCCTCCACTTTTCAGTTTCAACACCATCTTCTCAACTTCAACATCAATTTTTAAAATTCCACTTCACTTCCAATTTTACCTTCAATTACAACACTCCAATTTCAACTTCACTTTTTCAGTTTCCACACTCATTTTTTAGTTTCAATATCAATTTCTCAAATTCCACTTCACTTTCAACTTCACTTTTTCAAATTCCACTTCACTTTCAATTTTAACTTCATTACGACACTCCAATTTCAACTTCACTTTTTCAGTTTCCACACTCATTTTTCAGTTTCAATATCAATTTCTGAAATTCCACTACACTGTCAATTTTATCTTCAATTTCAACACTCCAATTTCAACTTCACTTTTTCAGTTTCCACTCCCATTTTCCATTTTCAATATCAATTTCTCAAATTCCACTTCACTTTATCAAATTCCACTTCACTTTCAACTTCACTTTTTCAAATTCCACTTCACTTTCAACTTCACAATTTCAAATTCCATTTCACTTCCAATTTTACCTTCAATTACAACACTCCAATTTCAACTTCACTTTTTCAGTTTCCACACTCATTTTCCAGTTTCAATATCAATTTCGCAAATTCCACTTCACTTTCAACTTCACTTTTTCAAATTCCACTTCACTTTCAACTTCACTTTTTCAAATTCCACTTCACTTTCAACTTCACAATTTCAAATTCCATTTCACTTCCAATTTTACCTTCAATTACGACACTCCAATTTCAACTTCACTTTTTCAGTTTGCACACTCATTTTCCAGTATCAATATCAATTTCGCAAATTCCACTCCACTTTCAACTTCACTTTTTCAAATTCCACTTCACTTTCAACTTCACTTTTTCAAATTCCACTTCACTTTCAACTTCACTTTTTCAAATTCCACTTCACTTTCAACTTCACTTTTTCAAATTCCACTTCACTTTCAATTTTAACTCTTCAATTTTAACTTGAATTACAACACTCCAATTTCAACTTCACTTTTTCAGTTTCCTCCTCCACTTTTCAGTTTCAATATCAATTTCTCAAATTCCACTTCACTTTCAACTTCACTTTTTCAAATTCCATTTCACTTCCAATTTTACCTTCAATTACAACACTCCAATTTCAACTTCACTTTTTCAGTTTCCACACTCATTTTCCAGTTTCAATATCAATTTCGCAAATTCCACTTCACTTTCAACTTCACTTTTTCAAATTCCACTTCACTTTCAACTTCACTTTTTCAAATTCCACTTCACTTTCAACTTCACAATTTCAAATTCCATTTCACTTCCAATTTTACCTTCAATTACAACACTCCAATTTCAACTTCACATTTTCAGTTTGCACACTCATTTTCCAGTATCAATATCAATTTCGCAAATTCCACTCCACTTTCAACTTCACTTTTTCAAATTCCACTTCACTTTCAACTTCACTTTTTCAAATTCCACTTCACTTTCAACTTCACTTTTTCAAATTCCACTTCACTTTCAATTTTAACTCTTCAATTTTAACTTGAATTACAACACTCCAATTTCAACTTCACTTTTTCAGTTTCCTCCTCCACTTTTCAGTTTCAACACCATCTTCTCAACTTCAACATCAATTTTTAAAATTCCACTTCACTTCCAATTTTACCTTCAATTACAACACTCCAATTTCAACTTCACTTTTTCAGTTTCCACACTCATTTTCCAGTTTCAATATCAATTTCGCAAATTCCACTTCACTTTCAACTTCACTTTTTCAAATTCCACTTCACTTTCAATTTTAACTTCATTACAACACTCCAATTTCAACTTCACTTTTTCAGTTTCCACTCCCATTGTCCATTTTCAATATCAATTTCTCAAATTCCACTTCACGTTATCAAATTCCACTTCACTTTCAATTTTAACTCTTCAATTTTAACTTGAATTACAACACTCCAATTTCAACTTCACTTTTTCAGTTTCCTCCTCCACTTTCCAGTTTCAATATCAATTTCGCAAATTCCACTTCACTTTCAACTTCACTTTTTCAAATTCCACTTCACTTTCAACTTCACTTTTTCAAATTCCACTTCACTTTCAACTTCACTTTTTCAAATTCCACTTCATTTTCAACTTCACTTTTTCAAATTCCACTTCACTTTCAATTTTAACTCTTCAATTTTAACTTGAATTACAAAACTCCAATGTCAACTTCACTTTTTCAGTTTCCTCCTCCACTTTTCAGTTTCAACACCATCTTCTCAACTTCAACATCAATTTTTAAAATTCCACTTCACTTCCAATTTTACCTTCAATTACAACACTCCAATTTCAACTTCACTTTTTCAGTTTCCACACTCATTTTCCAGTTTCAATATCAATTTCGCAAATTCCACTTCACTTTCAACTTCACTTTTTCAAATTCCATTTCACTTCCAATTTTACCTTCAATTACAACACTCCAATTTCAACTTCACTTTTTCAGTTTCCACACTCATTTTCCAGTTTCAATATCAATTTCGCAAATTCCACTTCACTTTCAACTTCACTTTTTCAAATTCCATTTCACTTCCAATTTTACCTTCAATTACAACACTCCAATTTCAACTTCACTTTTTCAGTTTCCACACTCATTTTCCAGTTTCAATATCAATTTCGCAAATTCCACTTCACTTTCAACTTCACTTTTTCAAATTCCACTTCACTTTCAACTTCTCTTTTTCAAATTCCACTTCACTTTCAACTTCACAATTTCAAATTCCATTTCACTTCCAATTTTACCTTCAATTACAACACTCCAATTTCAACTTCACTATTTCAGATTCCACACTCATTTTCCAGTTTCAATATCAATTTCGCAAATTCCACTTCACTTTCAACTTCACTTTTTCAAATTCCACTTCACTTTCAACTTCACTTTTTCAAATTCCATTTCACTTCCAATTTTAGATTCAATTACAACACTCCAATTACAACTTCACTTTTCCAGTTTCCACACTCATTTTCCAGTTTCAATATCAATTTCGCAAATTCCACTTCACTTTCAACTTCACTTTTTCAAATTCCACTTCAATTTCAACTTCACTTTTTCAAATTCCACTTCACTTTCAACTTCACTTTTTCAAATTCCACTTCACTTTCAATTTTAACTCTTCAATTTTAACTTGAATTACAACACTCCAATTTCAACTTCACTTTTTCAGTTTCCTCCTCCACTTTTCAGTTTCAACACCATCTTCTCAACTTCAACATCAATTTTTAAAATTCCACTTCACTTCCAATTTTACCTTCAATTACAACACTCCAATTTCAACTTCACTTTTTCAGTTTCCACACTCATTTTTTAGTTTCAATATCAATTTCTCAAATTCCACTTCACTTTCAACTTCACTTTTTCAAATTCCACTTCACTTTCAATTTTAACTTCATTACGACACTCCAATTTCAACTTCACTTTTTCAGTTTCCACACTCATTTTTCAGTTTCAATATCAATTTCTGAAATTCCACTACACTGTCAATTTTATCTTCAATTTCAACACTCCAATTTCAACTTCACTTTTTCAGTTTCCACTCCCATTTTCCATTTTCAATATCAATTTCTCAAATTCCACTTCACTTTATCAAATTCCACTTCACTTTCAACTTCACTTTTTCAAATTCCACTTCACTTTCAACTTCACAATTTCAAATTCCATTTCACTTCCAATTTTACCTTCAATTACAACACTCCAATTTCAACTTCACTTTTTCAGTTTCCACACTCATTTTCCAGTTTCAATATCAATTTCGCAAATTCCACTTCACTTTCAACTTCACTTTTTCAAATTCCACTTCACTTTCAACTTCACTTTTTCAAATTCCACTTCACTTTCAACTTCACAATTTCAAATTCCATTTCACTTCCAATTTTACCTTCAATTACGACACTCCAATTTCAACTTCACTTTTTCAGTTTGCACACTCATTTTCCAGTATCAATATCAATTTCGCAAATTCCACTCCACTTTCAACTTCACTTTTTCAAATTCCACTTCACTTTCAACTTCACTTTTTCAAATTCCACTTCACTTTCAACTTCACTTTTTCAAATTCCACTTCACTTTCAACTTCACTTTTTCAAATTCCACTTCACTTTCAATTTTAACTCTTCAATTTTAACTTGAATTACAACACTCCAATTTCAACTTCACTTTTTCAGTTTCCTCCTCCACTTTTCAGTTTCAATATCAATTTCTCAAATTCCACTTCACTTTCAACTTCACTTTTTCAAATTCCATTTCACTTCCAATTTTACCTTCAATTACAACACTCCAATTTCAACTTCACTTTTTCAGTTTCCACACTCATTTTCCAGTTTCAATATCAATTTCGCAAATTCCACTTCACTTTCAACTTCACTTTTTCAAATTCCACTTCACTTTCAACTTCACTTTTTCAAATTCCACTTCACTTTCAACTTCACAATTTCAAATTCCATTTCACTTCCAATTTTACCTTCAATTACAACACTCCAATTTCAACTTCACTTTTTCAGTTTCCACACTCATTTTCCAGTTTCAATATCAATTTCGCAAATTCCACTTCACTTTCAACTTCACTTTTTCAAATTCCACTTCACTTTCAACTTCACTTTTTCAAATTCCACTTCACTTTCAACTTCACAATTTCAAATTCCATTTCACTTCCAATTTTACCTTCAATTACGACACTCCAATTTCAACTTCACTTTTTCAGTTTGCACACTCATTTTCCAGTATCAATATCAATTTCGCAAATTCCACTCCACTTTCAACTTCACTTTTTCAAATTCCACTTCACTTTCAACTTCACTTTTTCAAATTCCACTTCACTTTCAACTTCACTTTTTCAAATTCCACTTCACTTTCAACTTCACTTTTTCAAATTCCACTTCACTTTCAATTTTAACTCTTCAATTTTAACTTGAATTACAACACTCCAATTTCAACTTCACTTTTTCAGTTTCCTCCTCCACTTTTCAGTTTCAATATCAATTTCTCAAATTCCACTTCACTTTCAACTTCACTTTTTCAAATTCCATTTCACTTCCAATTTTACCTTCAATTACAACACTCCAATTTCAACTTCACTTTTTCAGTTTCCACACTCATTTTCCAGTTTCAATATCAATTTCGCAAATTCCACTTCACTTTCAACTTCACTTTTTCAAATTCCACTTCACTTTCAACTTCACTTTTTCAAATTCCACTTCACTTTCAACTTCACAATTTCAAATTCCATTTCACTTCCAATTTTACCTTCAATTACAACACTCCAATTTCAACTTCACATTTTCAGTTTGCACACTCATTTTCCAGTATCAATATCAATTTCGCAAATTCCACTCCACTTTCAACTTCACTTTTTCAAATTCCACTTCACTTTCAACTTCACTTTTTCAAATTCCACTTCACTTTCAACTTCACTTTTTCAAATTCCACTTCACTTTCAATTTTAACTCTTCAATTTTAACTTGAATTACAACACTCCAATTTCAACTTCACTTTTTCAGTTTCCTCCTCCACTTTTCAGTTTCAACACCATCTTCTCAACTTCAACATCAATTTTTAAAATTCCACTTCACTTCCAATTTTACCTTCAATTACAACACTCCAATTTCAACTTCACTTTTTCAGTTTCCACACTCATTTTCCAGTTTCAATATCAATTTCGCAAATTCCACTTCACTTTCAACTTCACTTTTTCAAATTCCACTTCACTTTCAATTTTAACTTCATTACAACACTCCAATTTCAACTTCACTTTTTCAGTTTCCACTCCCATTGTCCATTTTCAATATCAATTTCTCAAATTCCACTTCACGTTATCAAATTCCACTTCACTTTCAATTTTAACTCTTCAATTTTAACTTGAATTACAACACTCCAATTTCAACTTCACTTTTTCAGTTTCCTCCTCCACTTTCCAGTTTCAATATCAATTTCGCAAATTCCACTTCACTTTCAACTTCACTTTTTCAAATTCCACTTCACTTTCAACTTCACTTTTTCAAATTCCACTTCACTTTCAACTTCACTTTTTCAAATTCCACTTCATTTTCAACTTCACTTTTTCAAATTCCACTTCACTTTCAATTTTAACTCTTCAATTTTAACTTGAATTACAAAACTCCAATGTCAACTTCACTTTTTCAGTTTCCTCCTCCACTTTTCAGTTTCAACACCATCTTCTCAACTTCAACATCAATTTTTAAAATTCCACTTCACTTCCAATTTTACCTTCAATTACAACACTCCAATTTCAACTTCACTTTTTCAGTTTCCACACTCATTTTCCAGTTTCAATATCAATTTCGCAAATTCCACTTCACTTTCAACTTCACTTTTTCAAATTCCATTTCACTTCCAATTTTACCTTCAATTACAACACTCCAATTTCAACTTCACTTTTTCAGTTTCCACACTCATTTTCCAGTTTCAATATCAATTTCGCAAATTCCACTTCACTTTCAACTTCACTTTTTCAAATTCCATTTCACTTCCAATTTTACCTTCAATTACAACACTCCAATTTCAACTTCACTTTTTCAGTTTCCACACTCATTTTCCAGTTTCAATATCAATTTCGCAAATTCCACTTCACTTTCAACTTCACTTTTTCAAATTCCACTTCACTTTCAACTTCTCTTTTTCAAATTCCACTTCACTTTCAACTTCACAATTTCAAATTCCATTTCACTTCCAATTTTACCTTCAATTACAACACTCCAATTTCAACTTCACTATTTCAGATTCCACACTCATTTTCCAGTTTCAATATCAATTTCGCAAATTCCACTTCACTTTCAACTTCACTTTTTCAAATTCCACTTCACTTTCAACTTCACTTTTTCAAATTCCATTTCACTTCCAATTTTAGATTCAATTACAACACTCCAATTACAACTTCACTTTTCCAGTTTCCACACTCATTTTCCAGTTTCAATATCAATTTCGCAAATTCCACTTCACTTTCAACTTCACTTTTTCAAATTCCACTTCAATTTCAACTTCACTTTTTCAAATTCCACTTCACTTTCAACTTCACTTTTTCAAATTCCACTTCACTTTCAATTTTAACTCTTCAATTTTAACTTGAATTACAACACTCCAATTTCAACTTCACTTTTTCAGTTTCCTCCTCCACTTTTCAGTTTCAACACCATCTTCTCAACTTCAACATCAATTTTTAAAATTCCACTTCACTTCCAATTTTACCTTCAATTACAACACTCCAATTTCAACTTCACTTTTTCAGTTTCCACACTCATTTTTTAGTTTCAATATCAATTTCTCAAATTCCACTTCACTTTCAACTTCACTTTTTCAAATTCCACTTCACTTTCAATTTTAACTTCATTACGACACTCCAATTTCAACTTCACTTTTTCAGTTTCCACACTCATTTTTCAGTTTCAATATCAATTTCTGAAATTCCACTACACTGTCAATTTTATCTTCAATTTCAACACTCCAATTTCAACTTCACTTTTTCAGTTTCCACTCCCATTTTCCATTTTCAATATCAATTTCTCAAATTCCACTTCACTTTATCAAATTCCACTTCACTTTCAACTTCACTTTTTCAAATTCCACTTCACTTTCAACTTCACAATTTCAAATTCCATTTCACTTCCAATTTTACCTTCAATTACAACACTCCAATTTCAACTTCACTTTTTCAGTTTCCACACTCATTTTCCAGTTTCAATATCAATTTCGCAAATTCCACTTCACTTTCAACTTCACTTTTTCAAATTCCACTTCACTTTCAACTTCACTTTTTCAAATTCCACTTCACTTTCAACTTCACAATTTCAAATTCCATTTCACTTCCAATTTTACCTTCAATTACGACACTCCAATTTCAACTTCACTTTTTCAGTTTGCACACTCATTTTCCAGTATCAATATCAATTTCGCAAATTCCACTCCACTTTCAACTTCACTTTTTCAAATTCCACTTCACTTTCAACTTCACTTTTTCAAATTCCACTTCACTTTCAACTTCACTTTTTCAAATTCCACTTCACTTTCAACTTCACTTTTTCAAATTCCACTTCACTTTCAATTTTAACTCTTCAATTTTAACTTGAATTACAACACTCCAATTTCAACTTCACTTTTTCAGTTTCCTCCTCCACTTTTCAGTTTCAATATCAATTTCTCAAATTCCACTTCACTTTCAACTTCACTTTTTCAAATTCCATTTCACTTCCAATTTTACCTTCAATTACAACACTCCAATTTCAACTTCACTTTTTCAGTTTCCACACTCATTTTCCAGTTTCAATATCAATTTCGCAAATTCCACTTCACTTTCAACTTCACTTTTTCAAATTCCACTTCACTTTCAACTTCACTTTTTCAAATTCCACTTCACTTTCAACTTCACAATTTCAAATTCCATTTCACTTCCAATTTTACCTTCAATTACAACACTCCAATTTCAACTTCACATTTTCAGTTTGCACACTCATTTTCCAGTATCAATATCAATTTCGCAAATTCCACTCCACTTTCAACTTCACTTTTTCAAATTCCACTTCACTTTCAACTTCACTTTTTCAAATTCCACTTCACTTTCAACTTCACTTTTTCAAATTCCACTTCACTTTCAATTTTAACTCTTCAATTTTAACTTGAATTACAACACTCCAATTTCAACTTCACTTTTTCAGTTTCCTCCTCCACTTTTCAGTTTCAACACCATCTTCTCAACTTCAACATCAATTTTTAAAATTCCACTTCACTTCCAATTTTACCTTCAATTACAACACTCCAATTTCAACTTCACTTTTTCAGTTTCCACACTCATTTTCCAGTTTCAATATCAATTTCGCAAATTCCACTTCACTTTCAACTTCACTTTTTCAAATTCCACTTCACTTTCAACTTCACTTTTTCAAATTCCACTTCAATTTCAACTTCACTTTTTCAAATTCCACTTCACTTTCAACTTCACTTTTTCAAATTCCACTTCACTTTCAATTTTAACTCTTCAATTTTAACTTGAATTACAACACTCCAATTTCAACTTCACTTTTTCAGTTTCCTCCTCCACTTTTCAGTTTCAACACCATCTTCTCAACTTCAACATCAATTTTTAAAATTCCACTTCACTTCCAATTTTACCTTCAATTACAACACTCCAATTTCAACTTCACTTTTTCAGTTTCCACACTCATTTTTTAGTTTCAATATCAATTTCTCAAATTCCACTTCACTTTCAACTTCACTTTTTCAAATTCCACTTCACTTTCAACTTCACTTTTTCAAATTCCACTTCACTTTCAACTTCACTTTTTCAAATTCCACTTCACTTTCAACTTCACTTTTTCAAATTCCACTTCACTTTCAACTTCACTTTTTCAAATTCCACTTCACTTTCAATTTTAACTCTTCAATTTTAACTTGAATTACAACACTCCAATTTCAACTTCACTTTTTCAGTTTCCTCCTCCACTTTTCAGTTTCAACACCATCTTCTCAACTTCAACATCAATTTTTAAAATTCCACTTCACTTCCAATTTTACCTTCAATTACAACACTCCAATTTCAACTTCACTTTTTCAGTTTCCACACTCATTTTCCAGTTTCAATATCAATTTCGCAAATTCCACTTCACTTTCAACTTCACTTTTTCAAATTCCACTTCACTTTCAATTTTAACTTCATTACAACACTCCAATTTCAACTTCACTTTTTCAGTTTCCACTCCCATTGTCCATTTTCAATATCAATTTCTCAAATTCCACTTCACGTTATCAAATTCCACTTCACTTTCAATTTTAACTCTTCAATTTTAACTTGAATTACAACACTCCAATTTCAACTTCACTTTTTCAGTTTCCTCCTCCACTTTTCAGTTTCAATATCAATTTCTCAAATTCCACTTCACTTTCAACTTCACTTTTTCAAATTCCATTTCACTTCCAATTTTACCTTCAATTACAACACTCCAATTTCAACTTCACTTTTTCAGTTTCCACACTCATTTTCCAGTTTCAATATCAATTTCGCAAATTCCACTTCACTTTCAACTTCACTTTTTCAAATTCCACTTCACTTTCAACTTCACTTTTTCAAATTCCACTTCACTTTCAACTTCACAATTTCAAATTCCATTTCACTTCCAATTTTACCTTCAATTACAACACTCCAATTTCAACTTCACTTTTTCAGTTTCCTCCTCCACTTTTCAGTTTCAACACCATCTTCTCAACTTCAACATCAATTTTTAAAATTCCACTTCACTTCCAATTTTACCTTCAATTACAACACTCCAATTTCAACATCACTTTTTCAGTTTCCACACTCATTTTCCAGTTTCAATATCAATTTCGCAAATTCCACTTCACTTTCAACTTCACTTTTTAAAATTCCACTTCACTTCCAATTTTACCTTCAATTACAACACTCCAATTTCAACTTCACTTTTTCAGTTTCCACACCCATTTTTTAGTTTCAATATCAATTTCTCAAATTCCACTTCACTTTCAACTTCACTTTTTCAAATTCCACTTCACTTTCAATTTTAACTTCATTACGACACTCCAATTTCAACTTCACTTTTTCAGTTTCCACACTCATTTTTCAGTTTCAATATCAATTTCGCAAATTCCACTTCACTTTCAACTTCACTTTTTCAAATTCCACTTCACTTTCAACTTCACTTTTTCAAATTCCACTTCACTTTCAACTTCACTTTTTCAAATTCCATTTCACTTCCAATTTTACCTTCAATTACAACACTCCAATTTCAACTTCACTTTTTCAGTTTGCACACTCATTTTCCAGTATCAATATCAATTTCGCAAATTCCACTCCACTTTCAACTTCACTTTTTCAAATTCCACTTCACTTTCAACTTCACTTTTTCAAATTCCACTTCACTTTCAACTTCACTTTTTCAAATTCCACTTCACTTTCAATTTTAACTCTTCAATTTTAACTTGAATTACAACACTCCAATTTCAACTTCACTTTTTCAGTTTCCTCCTCCACTTTTCAGTTTCAACACCATCTTCTCAACTTCAACATCAATTTTTAAAATTCCACTTCACTTCCAATTTTACCTTCAATTACAACACTCCAATTTCAACTTCACTTTTTCAGTTTCCACACTCATTTTCCAGTTTCAATATCAATTTCGCAAATTCCACTTCACTTTCAACTTCACTTTTTCAAATTCCACTTCACTTCCAATTTTACCTTCAATTACAACACTCCAATTTCAACTTCACTTTTTCAGTTTCCACACTCATTTTCAACTTCACTTTTTCAAATTCCACTTCACTTTCAATTTTAACTCTTCAATTTTAACTTGAATTACAAAACTCCAATGTCAACTTCACTTTTTCAGTTTCCTCCTCCACTTTTCAGTTTCAACACCATCTTCTCAACTTCAACATCAATTTTTAAAATTCCACTTCACTTCCAATTTTACCTTCAATTACAACACTCCAATTTCAACTTCACTTTTTCAGTTTCCACACTCATTTTCCAGTTTCAATATCAATTTCGCAAATTCCACTTCACTTTCAACTTCACTTTTTCAAATTCCACTTCACTTTCAACTTCACTTTTTCAAATTCCACTTCACTTTCAACTTCACTTTTTCAAATTCCACTTCATTTTCAACTTCACTTTTTCAAATTCCACTTCACTTTCAATTTTAACTCTTCAATTTTAACTTGAATTACAAAACTCCAATGTCAACTTCACTTTTTCAGTTTCCTCCTCCACTTTTCAGTTTCAACACCATCTTCTCAACTTCAACATCAATTTTTAAAATTCCACTTCACTTCCAATTTTACCTTCAATTACAACACTCCAATTTCAACTTCACTTTTTCAGTTTCCACACTCATTTTCCAGTTTCAATATCAATTTCGCAAATTCCACTTCACTTTCAACTTCACTTTTTCAAATTCCATTTCACTTCCAATTTTACCTTCAATTACAACACTCCAATTTCAACTTCACTTTTTCAGTTTCCACACTCATTTTCCAGTTTCAATATCAATTTCGCAAATTCCACTTCACTTTCAACTTCACTTTTTCAAATTCCATTTCACTTCCAATTTTACCTTCAATTACAACACTCCAATTTCAACTTCACTTTTTCAGTTTCCACACTCATTTTCCAGTTTCAATATCAATTTCGCAAATTCCACTTCACTTTCAACTTCACTTTTTCAAATTCCACTTCACTTTCAACTTCTCTTTTTCAAATTCCACTTCACTTTCAACTTCACAATTTCAAATTCCATTTCACTTCCAATTTTACCTTCAATTACAACACTCCAATTTCAACTTCACTATTTCAGATTCCACACTCATTTTCCAGTTTCAATATCAATTTCGCAAATTCCACTTCACTTTCAACTTCACTTTTTCAAATTCCACTTCACTTTCAACTTCACTTTTTCAAATTCCATTTCACTTCCAATTTTAGATTCAATTACAACACTCCAATTACAACTTCACTTTTCCAGTTTCCACACTCATTTTCCAGTTTCAATATCAATTTCGCAAATTCCACTTCACTTTCAACTTCACTTTTTCAAATTCCACTTCAATTTCAACTTCACTTTTTCAAATTCCACTTCACTTTCAACTTCACTTTTTCAAATTCCACTTCACTTTCAATTTTAACTCTTCAATTTTAACTTGAATTACAACACTCCAATTTCAACTTCACTTTTTCAGTTTCCTCCTCCACTTTTCAGTTTCAACACCATCTTCTCAACTTCAACATCAATTTTTAAAATTCCACTTCACTTCCAATTTTACCTTCAATTACAACACTCCAATTTCAACTTCACTTTTTCAGTTTCCACACTCATTTTTTAGTTTCAATATCAATTTCTCAAATTCCACTTCACTTTCAACTTCACTTTTTCAAATTCCACTTCACTTTCAATTTTAACTTCATTACGACACTCCAATTTCAACTTCACTTTTTCAGTTTCCACACTCATTTTTCAGTTTCAATATCAATTTCTGAAATTCCACTACACTGTCAATTTTATCTTCAATTTCAACACTCCAATTTCAACTTCACTTTTTCAGTTTCCACTCCCATTTTCCATTTTCAATATCAATTTCTCAAATTCCACTTCACTTTATCAAATTCCACTTCATTTTCAACTTCACTTTTTCAAATTCCACTTCACTTTCAACTTCACAATTTCAAATTCCATTTCACTTCCAATTTTACCTTCAATTACAACACTCCAATTTCAACTTCACTTTTTCAGTTTCCACACTCATTTTCCAGTTTCAATATCAATTTCGCAAATTCCACTTCACTTTCAACTTCACTTTTTCAAATTCCACTTCACTTTCAACTTCACTTTTTCAAATTTCACTTCACTTTCAACTTCACTTTTTCAAATTCGATTTCACTTCCAATTTTACCTTCAATTACAACACTCCAATTACAACTTCACTTTTCCAGTTTCCACACTCATTTTCCAGTTTCAATATCAATTTCGCAAATTCCACTTCACTTTCAACTTCACTTTTTCAAATTCCTCCTCCACTTTTCAGTTTCAACACCATCTTCTCAACTTCAACATCAATTTTTAAAATTCCACTTCACTTCCAATTTTACCTTCAATTACAACACTCCAATTTCAACTTCACTTTTTCAGTTTCCACACTCATTTTCCAGTTTCAATATCAATTTCGCAAATTCCACTTCACTTTCAACTTCACTTTTTCAAATTCCACTTCACTTTCAACTTCACTTTTTCAAATTCCACTTCACTTTCAACTTCACTTTTTCAAATTCCACTTCACTTTCAACTTCACTTTTTCAAATTCCACTTCACTTTCAACTTCACTTTTTCAAATTCCACTTCACTTTCAACTTCACTTTTTCAAATTCCACTTCACTTTCAATTTTAACTCTTCAATTTTAACTTGAATTACAAAACTCCAATGTCAACTTCACTTTTTCAGTTTCCTCCTCCACTTTTCAGTTTCAACACCATCTTCTCAACTTCAACATCAATTTTTAAAATTCCACTTCACTTCCAATTTTACCTTCAATTACAACACTCCAATTTCAACTTCACTTTTTCAGTTTCCACACTCATTTTCCAGTTTCAATATCAATTTCGCAAATTCCACTTCACTTTCAACTTCACTTTTTCAAATTCCACTTCACTTTCAACTTCACTTTTTCAAATTCCACTTCACTTTCAACTTCACTTTTTCAAATTCCACTTCATTTTCAACTTCACTTTTTCAAATTCCACTTCACTTTCAATTTTAACTCTTCAATTTTAACTTGAATTACAAAACTCCAATGTCAACTTCACTTTTTCAGTTTCCTCCTCCACTTTTCAGTTTCAACACCATCTTCTCAACTTCAACATCAATTTTTAAAATTCCACTTCACTTCCAATTTTACCTTCAATTACAACACTCCAATTTCAACTTCACTTTTTCAGTTTCCACACTCATTTTCCAGTTTCAATATCAATTTCGCAAATTCCACTTCACTTTCAACTTCACTTTTTCAAATTCCATTTCACTTCCAATTTTACCTTCAATTACAACACTCCAATTTCAACTTCACTTTTTCAGTTTCCACACTCATTTTCCAGTTTCAATATCAATTTCGCAAATTCCACTTCACTTTCAACTTCACTTTTTCAAATTCCATTTCACTTCCAATTTTACCTTCAATTACAACACTCCAATTTCAACTTCACTTTTTCAGTTTCCACACTCATTTTCCAGTTTCAATATCAATTTCGCAAATTCTACTTCACTTTCAACTTCACTTTTTCAAATTCCACTTCACTTTCAACTTCACTTTTTCAAATTCCATTTCACTTCCAATTTTAGATTCAATTACAACACTCCAATTACAACTTCACTTTTCCAGTTTCCACACTCATTTTCCAGTTTCAATATCAATTTCGCAAATTCCACTTCACTTTCAACTTCACTTTTTCAAATTCCACTTCAATTTCAACTTCACTTTTTCAAATTCCACTTCACTTTCAACTTCACTTTTTCAAATTCCACTTCACTTTCAATTTTAACTCTTCAATTTTAACTTGAATTACAACACTCCAATTTCAACTTCACTTTTTCAGTTTCCTCCTCCACTTTTCAGTTTCAACACCATCTTCTCAACTTCAACATCAATTTTTAAAATTCCACTTCACTTCCAATTTTACCTTCAATTACAACACTCCAATTTCAACTTCACTTTTTCAGTTTCCACACTCATTTTTTAGTTTCAATATCAATTTCTCAAATTCCACTTCACTTTCAACTTCACTTTTTCAAATTCCACTTCACTTTCAATTTTAACTTCATTACGACACTCCAATTTCAACTTCACTTTTTCAGTTTCCACACTCATTTTTCAGTTTCAATATCAATTTCTGAAATTCCACTACACTGTCAATTTTATCTTCAATTTCAACACTCCAATTTCAACTTCACTTTTTCAGTTTCCACTCCCATTTTCCATTTTCAATATCAATTTCTCAAATTCCACTTCACTTTATCAAATTCCACTTCACTTTCAACTTCACTTTTTCAAATTCCACTTCACTTTCAACTTCACAATTTCAAATTCCATTTCACTTCCAATTTTACCTTCAATTACAACACTCCAATTTCAACTTCACTTTTTCAGTTTCCACACTCATTTTCCAGTTTCAATATCAATTTCGCAAATTCCACTTCACTTTCAACTTCACTTTTTCAAATTCCACTTCACTTTCAACTTCACTTTTTCAAATTTCACTTCACTTTCAACTTCACTTTTTCAAATTCCATTTCACTTCCAATTTTACCTTCAATTACAACACTCCAATTACAACTTCACTTTTCCAGTTTCCACACTCATTTTCCAGTTTCAATATCAATTTCGCAAATTCCACTTCACTTTCAACTTCACTTTTTCAAATTCCTCCTCCACTTTTCAGTTTCAACACCATCTTCTCAACTTCAACATCAATTTTTAAAATTCCACTTCACTTCCAATTTTACCTTCAATTACAACACTCCAATTTCAACTTCACTTTTTCAGTTTCCACACTCATTTTCCAGTTTCAATATCAATTTCGCAAATTCCACTTCACTTTCAACTTCACTTTTTCAAATTCCACTTCACTTTCAACTTCACTTTTTCAAATTCCACTTCACTTTCAACTTCACTTTTTCAAATTCCACTTCACTTTCAACTTCACTTTTTCAAATTCCACTTCACTTTCAACTTCACTTTTTCAAATTCCACTTCACTTTCAATTTTAACTCTTCAATTTTAACTTGAATTACAAAACTCCAATGTCAACTTCACTTTTTCAGTTTCCTCCTCCACTTTTCAGTTTCAACACCATCTTCTCAACTTCAACATCAATTTTTAAAATTCCACTTCACTTCCAATTTTACCTTCAATTACAACACTCCAATTTCAACTTCACTTTTTCAGTTTCCACACTCATTTTCCAGTTTCAATATCAATTTCGCAAATTCCACTTCACTTTCAACTTCACTTTTTCAAATTCCACTTCACTTTCAACTTCACTTTTTCAAATTCCACTTCACTTTCAACTTCACTTTTTCAAATTCCACTTCATTTTCAACTTCACTTTTTCAAATTCCACTTCACTTTCAATTTTAACTCTTCAATTTTAACTTGAATTACAAAACTCCAATGTCAACTTCACTTTTTCAGTTTCCTCCTCCACTTTTCAGTTTCAACACCATCTTCTCAACTTCAACATCAATTTTTAAAATTCCACTTCACTTCCAATTTTACCTTCAATTACAACACTCCAATTTCAACTTCACTTTTTCAGTTTCCACACTCATTTTCCAGTTTCAATATCAATTTCGCAAATTCCACTTCACTTTCAACTTCACTTTTTCAAATTCCACTTCACTTTCAACTTCACTTTTTCAAATTCCACTTCACTTTCAACTTCACTTTTTCAAATTCCACTTCACTTTCAACTTCACTTTTTCAAATTCCACTTCACTTTCAACTTCACTTTTTCAAATTCCACTTCACTTTCAATTTTAACTCTTCAATTTTAACTTGAATTACAAAACTCCAATGTCAACTTCACTTTTTCAGTTTCCTCCTCCACTTTTCAGTTTCAACACCATCTTCTCAACTTCAACATCAATTTTTAAAATTCCACTTCACTTCCAATTTTACCTTCAATTACAACACTCCAATTTCAACTTCACTTTTTCAGTTTCCACACTCATTTTCCAGTTTCAATATCAATTTCGCAAATTCCACTTCACTTTCAACTTCACTTTTTCAAATTCCACTTCACTTTCAACTTCACTTTTTCAAATTCCACTACACTTTCAACTTCACTTTTGCAAATTCCACTTCACTTTCAATTTTAACTCTTCAATTTTAACTTGAATTACAACACTCCAATTTCAACTTCACTTTTTCAGTTTCCTCCTCCACTTTTCAGTTTCAACACCATCTTCTCAACTTCAACATCAATTTTTAAAATTCCACTTCACTTCCAATTTTACCTTCAATTACAACACTCCAATTTCAACTTCACTTTTTCAGTTTCCACACTCATTTTTTAGTTTCAATATCAATTTCTCAAATTCCACTTCACTTTCAACTTCACTTTTTCAAATTCCATTTCACTTCCAATTTTACCTTCAATTACAACACTCCAATTTCAAATTCACTTTTTCAGTTTCCACACTCATTTTCCAGTTTCAATATCAATTTCGCAAATTCCACTACACTGTCAATTTTATCTTCAATTTCAACACTCCAATTTCAACTTCACTTTTTCAGTTTCCACTCCCATTTTCCATTTTCAATATCAATTTCTCAAATTCCACTTCACTTTCAACTTCACTTTTTCAAATTCCACTTCACTTTCAATTTTAACTCTTCAATTTTAACTTGAATTACAACACTCCAATTTCAACTTCACTTTTTCAGTTTCCTCCTCCACTTTTCAGTTTCAACACCATCTTCTCAACTTCAACATCAATTTTTAAAATTCCACTTCACTTCCAATTTTACCTTCAATTACAACACTCCAATTTCAACTTCACTTTTTCAGTTTCCACACTCATTTTTTAGTTTCAATATCAATTTCTCAAATTCCACTTCACTTTCAACTTCACTTTTTCAAATTCCATTTCACTTCCAATTTTACCTTCAATTACAACACTCCAATTTCAACTTCACTTTTTCAGTTTCCACACTCATTTTCCAGTTTCAATATCAATTTCGCAAATTCCACTTCACTTTCAACTTCATTTTTTCAAATTCCACTTCACTTTCAACTTCACTTTTTCAAATTCCACTTCACTTTCAACTTCACAATTTCAAATTCCATTTCACTTCCAATTTTACCTTCAATTACAACACTCCAATTTCAACTTCACTTTTTCAGTTTGCACACTCATTTTCCAGTATCAATATCAATTTCGCAAATTCCACTCCACTTTCAACTTCACTTTTTCAAATTCCACTTCACTTTCAACTTCACTTTTTCAAATTCCACTTCACTTTCAACTTCACTTTTTCAAATTCCACTTCACTTTCAATTTTAACTCTTCAATTTTAACTTGAATTACAACACTCCAATTTCAACTTCACTTTTTCAGTTTCCTCCTCCACTTTACAGTTTCAACACCATCTTCTCAACTTCAACATCAATTTTTAAAATTCCACTTCACTTCCAATTTTACCTTCAATTACAAGACTCCAATTTCAACTTCACTTTTTCAGTTTCCACACTCATTTTCCAGTTTCAATATCAATTTCGCAAATTCCACTTCACTTTCAACTTCACTTTTTCAAATTCCACTTCACTTTCAACTTCACTTTTTCAAATTCCACTTCACTTTCAACTTCACTTTTTCAAATTCCACTTCACTTTCAACTTCACTTTTTCAAATTCCACTTCACTTTCAACTTCACTTTTTCAAATTCCACTTCACTTTCAACTTCACTTTTTCAAATTCCACTTCACTTTCAATTTTAACTCTTCAATTTTAACTTGAATTACAAAACTCCAATGTCAACTTCACTTTTTCAGATTCCTCCTCCACTTTTCAGTTTCAACACCATCTTCTCAACTTCAACATCAATTTTTAAAATTCCACTTCACTTCCAATTTTACCTTCAATTACAACACTCCAATTTCAACTTCACTTTTTCAGTTTCCACACTCATTTTCCAGTTTCAATATCAATTTCGCAAATTCCACTTCACTTTCAACTTCACTTTTTCAAATTCCACTTCACTTTCAATTTTAACTTCATTACAACACTCCAATTTCAACTAAACTTTTTCAGTTTCCACTCCCATTGTCCATTTTCAATATCAATTTCTCAAATTCCACTTCACTTTATCAAATTCCACTTCACTTTCAATTTTAACTCTTCAATTTTAACTTGAATTACAACACTCCAATTTCAACTTCACTTTTTCAGTTTCCTCCTCCACTTTTCAGTTTCAATATCAATTTCTCAAATTCCACTTCACTTTCAACTTCACTTTTTCAAATTCCATTTCACTTCCAATTTTACCTTCAATTACAACACTCCAATTTCAACTTCACTTTTTCAGTTTCCACACTCATTTTCCAGTTTCAATATCAATTTCGCAAATTCCACTTCACTTTCAACTTCACTTTTTCAAATTCCACTTCACTTTCAACTTCACTTTTTCAAATTCCACTTCACTTTCAACTTCACTTTTTCAAATTCCACTTCACTTTTTCAAATTCCATTTCACTTTCAATTTTAACTTCATTACGACACTCCAATTTCAACTTCACTTTTTCAGTTTCCACACTCATTTTTCAGTTTCAATATCAATTTCTCAAATTCCACTACACTGTCAATTTTATCTTCAATTTCAACACTCCAATTTCAACTTCACTTTTTCAGTTTCCACTCCCATTTTCCATTTTCAATATCAATTTCTCAAATTCCACTTCACTTTATCAAATTCCACTTCACTTTCAACTTCACTTTTTCAAATTCCACTTCACTTTCAATTTTAACTCTTCAATTTTAACTTGAATTACAACACTCCAATTTCAACTTCACTTTTTCAGTTTCCTCCTCCACTTTTCAGTTTCAACACCATCTTCTCAACTTCAACATCAATTTTTAAAATTCCACTTCACTTCCAATTTTACCTTCAATTACAACACTCCAATTTCAACTTCACTTTTTCAGTTTCCACACTCATTTTTTAGTTTCAATATCAATTTCTCAAATTCCACTTCACTTTCAACTTCACTTTTTCAAATTCCACTTCACTTTCAATTTTAACTTCATTACGACGCTCCAATTTCAACTTCACTTTTTCAGTTTCCACACTCATTTTTCAGTTTCAATATCTTTTTCTCAAATTCCACTACACTGTCAATTTTATCTTCATTTTCAACACTCCAATTTCAACTTCACTTTTTCAGTTTCCACTCCCATTTTCCATTTTCAATATCAATTTCTCAAATTCCACTTAACTTTATCAAATTCCACTTCACTTTCAACTTCACTTTTTCAAATTCCACTTCACTTTCAACTTCACTTTTTCAAATTCCACTTCACTTTTTCAAATTCCATTTCACTTTCAATTTTAACTTCATTACGACACTCCAATTTCAACTTCACTTTTTCAGTTTCCATACTCATTTTTCAGTTTCAATATCAATTTCTCAAATTCCACTACACTGTCAATTTTATCTTCATTTTCAACACTCCAATTTCAACTTCACTTTTTCAGTTTCCACTCCCATTTTCCATTTTCAATATCAATTTCTCAAATTCCACTTAACTTTATCAAATTCCACTTCACTTTCAACTTCACTTTTTCAAATTCCACTTCACTTTCAATTTTAACTCTTCAATTTTAACTTGAATTACAACACTCCAATTTCAACTTCACTTTTTCAGTTTCCACTCCCATTTTCCATTTTCAATATCAATTTCTCAAATTCCACTTAACTTTATCAAATTCCACTTCACTTTCAACTTCACTTTTTCAAATTCCACTTCACTTTCAACTTCACTTTTTCAAATTCCACTTCACTTTTTCAAATTCCATTTCACTTTCAATTTTAACTTCATTACGACACTCCAATTTCAACTTCACTTTTTCAGTTTCCATACTCATTTTTCAGTTTCAATATCAATTTCTCAAATTCCACTACACTGTCAATTTTATCTTCATTTTCAACACTCCAATTTCAACTTCACTTTTTCAGTTTCCACTCCCATTTTCCATTTTCAATATCAATTTCTCAAATTCCACTTAACTTTATCAAATTCCACTTCACTTTCAACTTCACTTTTTCAAATTCCACTTCACTTTCAATTTTAACTCTTCAATTTTAACTTGAATTACAACACTCCAATTTCAACTTCACTTTTTCAGTTTCCTCCTCCACTTTTCAGTTTCAACACCATCTTCTCAAATTCAACATCAATTTTTAAGTATCAATATCAATTTCGCAAATTCCACTCCACTTTCAACTTCACTTTTTCAAATTCCACTTCACTTTCAACTTCACTTTTTCAAATTCCACTTCACTTTCAACTTCACTTTTTCAAATTCCATTTCACTTCCAATTTTACCTTCAATTACAACACTCCAATTACAACTTCACTTTTCCAGTTTCCACACTCATTTTCCAGTTTCAATATCAATTTCGCAAATTCCACTTCACTTTCAACTTCACTTTTTCAAATTCCACTTCACTTTCAACTTCACTTTTTCAAATTCCACTTAACTTTCAACTTCACTTTTTCAAATTCCACTTCACTTTCAATTTTAACTCTTCAATTTTAACTTGAATTACAACACTCCAATTTCAACTTCACTTTTTCAGTTTCCTCCTCCACTTTGCAGTTTCAACACCATCTTCTCAACTTCAACATCAATTTTTAAAATTCCACTTCACTTCCAATTTTACCTTCAATTACAACACTCCAATTTCAACTTCACTTTTTCAGTTTCCACACTCATTTTTTAGTTTCAATATCAATTTCTCAAATTCCACTTCACTTTCAACTTCACTTTTTCAAATTCCACTTCACTTTCAATTTTAACTTCATTACGACACTCCAATTTCAACTTCACTTTTTCAGTTTCCACACTCATTTTCCAGTTTCAATATCAATTTCGCAAATTCCACTTCACTTTCAACTTCACTTTTTCAAATTCCACTTCACTTCCAATTTTACCTTCAATTACAACACTCCAATTTCAACTTCACTTTTTCAGTTTCCACAATCATTTTTTAGTTTCAATATCAATTTCTCAAATTCCACTTCACTTTCAACTTCACTTTTTCAAATTCCACTTCACTTTCAATTTTAACTTCATTACGACACTCCAATTTCAACTTCACTTTTTCAGTTTCCTCCTCCACTTTTCAGTTTCAACACCATCTTCTCAAATTCAACATCAATTTTTAAGTATCAATATCAATTTCGCAAATTCCACTCCACTTTCAACTTCACTTTTTCAAATTCCACTTCACTTTCAACTTCACTTTTTCAAATTCCACTTCACTTTCAACTTCACTTTTTCAAATTCCACTTCACTTTCAACTTCACTTTTTCAAATTCCACTTCACTTTCAACTTCACTTTTTCAAATTCCACTTCACTTTCAATTTTAACTCTTCAATTTTAACTTGAATTACAACACTCCAATTTCAACTTCACTTTTTCAGTTTCCTCCTCCACTTTACAGTTTCAACACCATCTTCTCAACTTCAACATCAATTTTTAAAATTCCACTTCACTTCCAATTTTACCTTCAATTACAACACTCCAATTTCAACTTCACTTTTTCAGTTTCCACACTCATTTTCCAGTTTCAATATCAATTTCGCAAATTCCACTTCACTTTCAACTTCACTTTTTCAAATTCCACTTCACTTTCAACTTCACTTTTTCAAATTCCACTTCACTTTCAACTTCACTTTTTCAAATTCCACTTCACTTTCAACTTCACTTTTTCAAATTCCACTTCACTTTCAACTTCACTTTTTCAAATTCCACTTCACTTTCAATTTTAACTCTTCAATTTTAACTTGAATTACAAAACTCCAATGTCAACTTCACTTTTTCAGATTCCTCCTCCACTTTTCAGTTTCAACACCATCTTCTCAACTTCAACATCAATTTTTAAAATTCCACTTCACTTCCAATTTTACCTTCAATTACAACACTCCAATTTCAACTTCACTTTTTCAGTTTCCACACTCATTTTCCAGTTTCAATATCAATTTCGCAAATTCCACTTCACTTTCAACTTCACTTTTTCAAATTCCACTTCACTTTCAATTTTAACTTCATTACAACACTCCAATTTCAACTAAACTTTTTCAGTTTCCACTCCCATTGTCCATTTTCAATATCAATTTCTCAAATTCCACTTCACTTTATCAAATTCCACTTCACTTTCAATTTTAACTCTTCAATTTTAACTTGAATTACAACACTCCAATTTCAACTTCACTTTTTCAGTTTCCTCCTCCACTTTTCAGTTTCAATATCAATTTCTCAAATTCCACTTCACTTTCAACTTCACTTTTTCAAATTCCATTTCACTTCCAATTTTACCTTCAATTACAACACTCCAATTTCAACTTCACTTTTTCAGTTTCCACACTCATTTTCCAGTTTCAATATCAATTTCGCAAATTCCACTTCACTTTCAACTTCACTTTTTCAAATTCCACTTCACTTTCAACTTCACTTTTTCAAATTCCACTTCACTTTCAACTTCACTTTTTCAAATTCCACTTCACTTTTTCAAATTCCATTTCACTTTCAATTTTAACTTCATTACGACACTCCAATTTCAACTTCACTTTTTCAGTTTCCACACTCATTTTTCAGTTTCAATATCAATTTCTCAAATTCCACTACACTGTCAATTTTATCTTCAATTTCAACACTCCAATTTCAACTTCACTTTTTCAGTTTCCACTCCCATTTTCCATTTTCAATATCAATTTCTCAAATTCCACTTCACTTTATCAAATTCCACTTCACTTTCAACTTCACTTTTTCAAATTCCACTTCACTTTCAATTTTAACTCTTCAATTTTAACTTGAATTACAACACTCCAATTTCAACTTCACTTTTTCAGTTTCCTCCTCCACTTTTCAGTTTCAACACCATCTTCTCAACTTCAACATCAATTTTTAAAATTCCACTTCACTTCCAATTTTACCTTCAATTACAACACTCCAATTTCAACTTCACTTTTTCAGTTTCCACACTCATTTTTCAGTTTCAATATCAATTTCTCAAATTCCACTACACTGTCAATTTTATCTTCATTTTCAACACTCCAATTTCAACTTCACTTTTTCAGTTTCCACTCCCATTTTCCATTTTCAATATCAATTTCTCAAATTCCACTTAACTTTATCAAATTCCACTTCACTTTCAACTTCACTTTTTCAAATTCCACTTCACTTTCAACTTCACTTTTTCAAATTCCACTTCACTTTTTCAAATTCCATTTCACTTTCAATTTTAACTTCATTACGACACTCCAATTTCAACTTCACTTTTTCAGTTTCCACACTCATTTTTCAGTTTCAATATCAATTTCTCAAATTCCACTACACTGTCAATTTTATCTTCATTTTCAACACTCCAATTTCAACTTCACTTTTTCAGTTTCCACTCCCATTTTCCATTTTCAATATCAATTTCTCAAATTCCACTTAACTTTATCAAATTCCACTTCACTTTCAACTTCACTTTTTCAAATTCCACTTCACTTTCAATTTTAACTCTTCAATTTTAACTTGAATTACAACACTCCAATTTCAACTTCACTTTTTCAGTTTCCTCCTCCACTTTTCAGTTTCAACACCATCTTCTCAAATTCAACATCAATTTTTAAGTATCAATATCAATTTCGCAAATTCCACTCCACTTTCAACTTCACTTTTTCAAATTCCACTTCACTTTCAACTTCACTTTTTCAAATTCCACTTCACTTTCAACTTCACTTTTTCAAATTCCATTTCACTTCCAATTTTACCTTCAATTACAACACTCCAATTACAACTTCACTTTTCCAGTTTCCACACTCATTTTCCAGTTTCAATATCAATTTCGCAAATTCCACTTCACTTTCAACTTCACTTTTTCAAATTCCACTTCACTTTCAACTTCACTTTTTCAAATTCCACTTAACTTTCAACTTCACTTTTTCAAATTCCACTTCACTTTCAATTTTAACTCTTCAATTTTAACTTGAATTACAACACTCCAATTTCAACTTCACTTTTTCAGTTTCCTCCTCCACTTTTCAGTTTCAACACCATCTTCTCAACTTCAACATCAATTTTTAAAATTCCACTTCACTTCCAATTTTACCTTCAATTACAACACTCCAATTTCAACTTCACTTTTTCAGTTTCCACACTCATTTTTTAGTTTCAATATCAATTTCTCAAATTCCACTTCACTTTCAACTTCACTTTTTCAAATTCCACTTCACTTTTTCAAATTCCATTTCACTTTCAATTTTAACTTCATTACGACACTCCAATTTCAACTTCACTTTTTCAGTTTCCATACTCATTTTTCAGTTTCAATATCAATTTCTCAAATTCCACTACACTGTCAATTTTATCTTCATTTTCAACACTCCAATTTCAACTTCACTTTTTCAGTTTCCACTCCCATTTTCCATTTTCAATATCAATTTCTCAAATTCCACTTAACTTTATCAAATTCCACTTCACTTTCAACTTCACTTTTTCAAATTCCACTTCACTTTCAATTTTAACTCTTCAATTTTAACTTGAATTACAACACTCCAATTTCAACTTCACTTTTTCAGTTTCCTCCTCCACTTTTCAGTTTCAACACCATCTTCTCAAATTCAACATCAATTTTTAAGTATCAATATCAATTTCGCAAATTCCACTCCACTTTCAACTTCACTTTTTCAAATTCCACTTCACTTTCAACTTCACTTTTTCAAATTCCACTTCACTTTCAACTTCACTTTTTCAAATTCCATTTCACTTCCAATTTTACCTTCAATTACAACACTCCAATTACAACTTCACTTTTCCAGTTTCCACACTCATTTTCCAGTTTCAATATCAATTTCGCAAATTCCACTTCACTTTCAACTTCACTTTTTCAAATTCCACTTCACTTTCAACTTCACTTTTTCAAATTCCACTTAACTTTCAACTTCACTTTTTCAAATTCCACTTCACTTTCAATTTTAACTCTTCAATTTTAACTTGAATTACAACACTCCAATTTCAACTTCACTTTTTCAGTTTCCTCCTCCACTTTGCAGTTTCAACACCATCTTCTCAACTTCAACATCAATTTTTAAAATTCCACTTCACTTCCAATTTTACCTTCAATTACAACACTCCAATTTCAACTTCACTTTTTCAGTTTCCACACTCATTTTTTAGTTTCAATATCAATTTCTCAAATTCCACTTCACTTTCAACTTCACTTTTTCAAATTCCACTTCACTTTCAATTTTAACTTCATTACGACACTCCAATTTCAACTTCACTTTTTCAGTTTCCACACTCATTTTCCAGTTTCAATATCAATTTCGCAAATTCCACTTCACTTTCAACTTCACTTTTTCAAATTCCACTTCACTTCCAATTTTACCTTCAATTACAACACTCCAATTTCAACTTCACTTTTTCAGTTTCCACAATCATTTTTTAGTTTCAATATCAATTTCTCAAATTCCACTTCACTTTCAACTTCACTTTTTCAAATTCCACTTCACTTTCAATTTTAACTTCATTACGACACTCCAATTTCAACTTCACTTTTTCAGTTTCCTCCTCCACTTTTCAGTTTCAACACCATCTTCTCAAATTCAACATCAATTTTTAAGTATCAATATCAATTTCGCAAATTCCACTCCACTTTCAACTTCACTTTTTCAAATTCCACTTCACTTTCAACTTCACTTTTTCAAATTCCACTTCACTTTCAACTTCACTTTTTCAAATTCCACTTCACTTTCAACTTCACTTTTTCAAATTCCACTTCACTTTCAACTTCACTTTTTCAAATTCCACTTCACTTTCAATTTTAACTCTTCAATTTTAACTTGAATTACAACACTCCAATTTCAACTTCACTTTTTCAGTTTCCTCCTCCACTTTACAGTTTCAACACCATCTTCTCAACTTCAACATCAATTTTTAAAATTCCACTTCACTTCCAATTTTACCTTCAATTACAACACTCCAATTTCAACTTCACTTTTTCAGTTTCCACACTCATTTTCCAGTTTCAATATCAATTTCGCAAATTCCACTTCACTTTCAACTTCACTTTTTCAAATTCCACTTCACTTTCAACTTCACTTTTTCAAATTCCACTTCACTTTCAACTTCACTTTTTCAAATTCCACTTCACTTTCAACTTCACTTTTTCAAATTCCACTTCACTTTCAACTTCACTTTTTCAAATTCCACTTCACTTTCAATTTTAACTCTTCAATTTTAACTTGAATTACAAAACTCCAATGTCAACTTCACTTTTTCAGATTCCTCCTCCACTTTTCAGTTTCAACACCATCTTCTCAACTTCAACATCAATTTTTAAAATTCCACTTCACTTCCAATTTTACCTTCAATTACAACACTCCAATTTCAACTTCACTTTTTCAGTTTCCACACTCATTTTCCAGTTTCAATATCAATTTCGCAAATTCCACTTCACTTTCAACTTCACTTTTTCAAATTCCACTTCACTTTCAATTTTAACTTCATTACAACACTCCAATTTCAACTAAACTTTTTCAGTTTCCACTCCCATTGTCCATTTTCAATATCAATTTCTCAAATTCCACTTCACTTTATCAAATTCCACTTCACTTTCAATTTTAACTCTTCAATTTTAACTTGAATTACAACACTCCAATTTCAACTTCACTTTTTCAGTTTCCTCCTCCACTTTTCAGTTTCAATATCAATTTCTCAAATTCCACTTCACTTTCAACTTCACTTT
Source organism: Lasioglossum pauxillum (assembly GCA_933228785.1). NCBI lineage: Eukaryota > Metazoa > Arthropoda > Insecta > Hymenoptera > Halictidae > Lasioglossum > Lasioglossum pauxillum. Next base: position 27,067,590 of record OW121704.1, on the reverse strand, counting down.
TTCAAATTCCATTTCACTTCCAATTTTACCTTCAATTACAACACTCCAATTTCAACTTCACTTTTTCAGTTTCCACACTCATTTTCCAGTTTCAATATCAATTTCGCAAATTCCACTTCACTTTCAACTTCACTTTTTCAAATTCCACTTCACTTTCAACTTCACTTTTTCAAATTCCACTTCACTTTCAACTTCACTTTTTCAAATTCCACTTCACTTTTTCAAATTCCATTTCACTTTCAATTTTAACTTCATTACGACACTCCAATTTCAACTTCACTTTTTCAGTTTCCACACTCATTTTTCAGTTTCAATATCAATTTCTCAAATTCCACTACACTGTCAATTTTATCTTCAATTTCAACACTCCAATTTCAACTTCACTTTTTCAGTTTCCACTCCCATTTTCCATTTTCAATATCAATTTCTCAAATTCCACTTCACTTTATCAAATTCCACTTCACTTTCAACTTCACTTTTTCAAATTCCACTTCACTTTCAATTTTAACTCTTCAATTTTAACTTGAATTACAACACTCCAATTTCAACTTCACTTTTTCAGTTTCCTCCTCCACTTTTCAGTTTCAACACCATCTTCTCAACTTCAACATCAATTTTTAAAATTCCACTTCACTTCCAATTTTACCTTCAATTACAACACTCCAATTTCAACTTCACTTTTTCAGTTTCCACACTCATTTTTTAGTTTCAATATCAATTTCTCAAATTCCACTTCACTTTCAACTTCACTTTTTCAAATTCCACTTCACTTTCAATTTTAACTTCATTACGACGCTCCAATTTCAACTTCACTTTTTCAGTTTCCACACTCATTTTTCAGTTTCAATATCAATTTCTCAAATTCCACTACACTGTCAATTTTATCTTCATTTTCAACACTCCAATTTCAACTTCACTTTTTCAGTTTCCACTCCCATTTTCCATTTTCAATATCAATTTCTCAAATTCCACTTAACTTTATCAAATTCCACTTCACTTTCAACTTCACTTTTTCAAATTCCACTTCACTTTCAACTTCACTTTTTCAAATTCCACTTCACTTTTTCAAATTCCATTTCACTTTCAATTTTAACTTCATTACGACACTCCAATTTCAACTTCACTTTTTCAGTTTCCACACTCATTTTTCAGTTTCAATATCAATTTCTCAAATTCCACTACACTGTCAATTTTATCTTCATTTTCAACACTCCAATTTCAACTTCACTTTTTCAGTTTCCACTCCCATTTTCCATTTTCAATATCAATTTCTCAAATTCCACTTAACTTTATCAAATTCCACTTCACTTTCAACTTCACTTTTTCAAATTCCACTTCACTTTCAATTTTAACTCTTCAATTTTAACTTGAATTACAACACTCCAATTTCAACTTCACTTTTTCAGTTTCCTCCTCCACTTTTCAGTTTCAACACCATCTTCTCAAATTCAACATCAATTTTTAAGTATCAATATCAATTTCGCAAATTCCACTCCACTTTCAACTTCACTTTTTCAAATTCCACTTCACTTTCAACTTCACTTTTTCAAATTCCACTTCACTTTCAACTTCACTTTTTCAAATTCCATTTCACTTCCAATTTTACCTTCAATTACAACACTCCAATTACAACTTCACTTTTCCAGTTTCCACACTCATTTTCCAGTTTCAATATCAATTTCGCAAATTCCACTTCACTTTCAACTTCACTTTTTCAAATTCCACTTCACTTTCAACTTCACTTTTTCAAATTCCACTTAACTTTCAACTTCACTTTTTCAAATTCCACTTCACTTTCAATTTTAACTCTTCAATTTTAACTTGAATTACAACACTCCAATTTCAACTTCACTTTTTCAGTTTCCTCCTCCACTTTTCAGTTTCAACACCATCTTCTCAACTTCAACATCAATTTTTAAAATTCCACTTCACTTCCAATTTTACCTTCAATTACAACACTCCAATTTCAACTTCACTTTTTCAGTTTCCACACTCATTTTTTAGTTTCAATATCAATTTCTCAAATTCCACTTCACTTTCAACTTCACTTTTTCAAATTCCACTTCACTTTCAATTTTAACTTCATTACGACACTCCAATTTCAACTTCACTTTTTCAGTTTCCACACTCATTTTCCAGTTTCAATATCAATTTCGCAAATTCCACTTCACTTTCAACTTCACTTTTTCAAATTCCACTTCACTTCCAATTTTACCTTCAATTACAACACTCCAATTTCAACTTCACTTTTTCAGTTTCCACACTCATTTTTTAGTTTCAATATCAATTTCTCAAATTCCACTTCACTTTCAACTTCACTTTTTCAAATTCCACTTCACTTTCAATTTTAACTTCATTACGACACTCCAATTTCAACTTCACTTTTTCAGTTTCCTCCTCCACTTTTCAGTTTCAACACCATCTTCTCAAATTCAACATCAATTTTTAAGTATCAATATCAATTTCGCAAATTCCACTCCACTTTCAACTTCACTTTTTCAAATTCCACTTCACTTTCAACTTCACTTTTTCAAATTCCACTTCACTTTCAACTTCACTTTTTCAAATTCCACTTCACTTTCAACTTCACTTTTTCAAATTCCACTTCACTTTCAACTTCACGTTTTCAAATTCCACTTCACTTTCAACTTCACTTTTTCAAATTCCACTTCACTTTTTCAAATTCCATTTCACTTTCAATTTTAACTTCATTACGACACTCCAATTTCAACTTCACTTTTTCAGTTTCCACACTCATTTTTCAGTTTCAATATCAATTTCTCAAATTCCACTACACTGTCAATTTTATCTTCAATTTCAACACTCCAATTTCAACTTCACTTTTTCAGTTTCCACTCCCATTTTCCATTTTCAATATCAATTTCTCAAATTCCACTTCACTTTATCAAATTCCACTTCACTTTCAACTTCACTTTTTCAAATTCCACTTCACTTTCAATTTTAACTCTTCAATTTTAACTTGAATTACAACACTCCAATTTCAACTTCACTTTTTCAGTTTCCTCCTCCACTTTTCAGTTTCAACACCATCTTCTCAACTTCAACATCAATTTTTAAAATTCCACTTCACTTCCAATTTTACCTTCAATTACAACACTCCAATTTCAACTTCACTTTTTCAGTTTCCACACTCATTTTTTAGTTTCAATATCAATTTCTCAAATTCCACTTCACTTTCAACTTCACTTTTTCAAATTCCACTTCACTTTCAATTTTAACTTCATTACGACACTCCAATTTCAACTTCACTTTTTCAGTTTCCACACTCATTTTTCAGTTTCAATATCAATTTCTCAAATTCCACTACACTGTCAATTTTATCTTCAATTTCAACACTCCAATTTCAACTTCACTTTTTCAGTTTCCACTCCCATTTTCCATTTTCAATATCAATTTCTCAAATTCCACTTCACTTTATCAAATTCCACTTCACTTTCAACTTCACTTTTTCAAATTCCACTTCACTTTCAATTTTAACTCTTCAATTTTAACTTGAATTACAACACTCCAATTTCAACTTCACTTTTTCAGTTTCCTCCTCCACTTTTCAGTTTCAACACCATCTTCTCAACTTCAACATCAATTTTTAAAATTCCACATCACTTCCAATTTTACCTTCAATTACAACACTCCAATTTCAACTTCACTTTTTCAGTTTCCACACTCATTTTTTAGTTTCAATATCAATTTCTCAAATTCCACTTCACTTTCAACTTCACTTTTTCAAATTCCACTTCACTTTCAATTTTAACTTCATTACGACACTCCAATTTCAACTTCACTTTTTCAGTTTCCACACTCATTTTTCAGTTTCAATATCAATTTCTCAAATTCCACTACACTGTCAATTTTATCTTCAATTTCAACACTCCAATTTCAACTTCACTTTTTCAGTTTCCACTCCCATTTTCCATTTTCAATATCAATTTCTCAAATTCCACTTAACTTTATCAAATTCCACTTCACTTTCAACTTCACTTTTTCAAATTCCACTTCACTTTCAATTTTAACTCTTCAATTTTAACTTGAATTACAACACTCCAATTTCAACTTCACTTTTTCAGTTTCCTCCTCCACTTTTCAGTTTCAACACCATCTTCTCAAATTCAACATCAATTTTTAAGTATCAATATCAATTTCGCAAATTCCACTCCACTTTCAACTTCACTTTTTCAAATTCCACTTCACTTTCAACTTCACTTTTTCAAATTCCACTTCACTTTCAACTTCACTTTTTCAAATTCCACTTCACTTTCAACTTCACTTTTTCAAATTCCACTTCACTTTCAACTTCACTTTTTCAAATTCCACTTCACTTTCAATTTTAACTTGAATTACAACACTCCAATTTCAACTTCACTTTTTCAGTTTCCACACTCATTTTTTAGTTTCAATATCAATTTCTCAAATTCCACTTCACTTTCAACTTCACTTTTTCAAATTCCACTTCACTTTCAACTTCACTTTTTCAAATTCCATTTCACTTCCAATTTTACCTTCAATTACAACACTCCAATTACAACTTCACTTTTCCAGTTTCCACACTCATTTTCCAGTTTCAATATCAATTTCGCAAATTCCACTTCACTTTCAACTTCACTTTTTCAAATTCCACTTCACTTTCAACTTCACTTTTTCAAATTCCACTTAACTTTCAACTTCACTTTTTCAAATTCCACTTCACTTTCAATTTTAACTCTTCAATTTTAACTTGAATTACAACACTCCAATTTCAACTTCACTTTTTCAGTTTCCTCCTCCACTTTTCAGTTTCAACACCATCTTCTCAACTTCAACATCAATTTTTAAAATTCCACTTCACTTCCAATTTTACCTTCAATTACAACACTCCAATTTCAACTTCACTTTTTCAGTTTCCACACTCATTTTTTAGTTTCAATATCAATTTTTCAAATTCCACTTCACTTTCAACTTCACTTTTTCAAATTCCACTTCACTTTCAACTTCACTTTTTCAAATTCCACTTCACTTTCAATTTTAACTTCATTACGACACTCCAATTTCAACTTCACTTTTTCAGTTTCCACACTCATTTTCCAGTTTCAATATCAATTTCGCAAATTCCACTTCACTTTCAACTTCACTTTTTCAAATTCCACTTCACTTTCAACTTCACTTTTTCAAATTCCACTTCACTTTCAACTTCACTTTTTCAAATTCCACTTCACTTTCAATTTTAACTTGAATTACAACACTCCAATTTCAACTTCACTTTTTCAGTATCCACACTCATTTTTTAGTTTCAATATCAATTTCTCAAATTCCACTTCACTTTCAACTTCACTTTTTCAAATTCCACTTCACTTTCAACTTCACTTTTTCAAATTCCATTTCACTTCCAATTTTACCTTCAATTACAACACTCCAATTACAACTTCACTTTTCCAGTTTCCACACTCATTTTCCAGTTTCAATATCAATTTCGCAAATTCCACTTCACTTTCAACTTCACTTTTTCAAATTCCACTTCACTTTCAACTTCACTTTTTCAAATTCCACTTAACTTTCAACTTCACTTTTTCAAATTCCACTTCACTTTCAATTTTAACTCTTCAATTTTAACTTGAATTACAACACTCCAATTTCAACTTCACTTTTTCAGTTTCCTCCTCCACTTTTCAGTTTCAACACCATCTTCTCAACTTCAACATCAATTTTTAAAATTCCACTTCACTTCCAATTTTACCTTCAATTACAACACTCCAATTTCAACTTCACTTTTTCAGTTTCCACACTCATTTTTTAGTTTCAATATCAATTTCTCAAATTCCACTTCACTTTCAACTTCACTTTTTCAATTTCCACTTCACTTTCAATTTTAACTTCATTACGACACTCCAATTTCAACTTCACTTTTTCAGTTTCCACACTCATTTTCCAGTTTCAATATCAATTTCGCAAATTCCACTTCACTTTCAACTTCACTTTTTCAAATTCCACTTCACTTCCAATTTTACCTTCAATTACAACACTCCAATTTCAACTTCACTTTTTCAGTTTCCACACTCATTTTTTAGTTTCAATATCAATTTCGCAAATTCCACTTCACTTTCAACTTCACTTTTTCAAATTCCACTTCACTTTCAACTTCACTTTTTCAAATTCCACTTCACTTTCAACTTCACTTTTTCAAATTCCACTTCACTTTTTCAAATTCCATTTCACTTTCAATTTTAACTTCATTACGACACTCCAATTTCAACTTCACTTTTTCAGTTTCCACACTCATTTTTCAGTTTCAATATCAATTTCTCAAATTCCACTACACTGTCAATTTTATCTTCAATTTCAACACTCCAATTTCAACTTCACTTTTTCAGTTTCCACTCCCATTTTCCATTTTCAATATCAATTTCTCAAATTCCACTTCACTTTATCAAATTCCACTTCACTTTCAACTTCACTTTTTCAAATTCCACTTCACTTTCAATTTTAACTCTTCAATTTTAACTTGAATTACAACACTCCAATTTCAACTTCACTTTTTCAGTTTCCTCCTCCACTTTTCAGTTTCAACACCATCTTCTCAACTTCAACATCAATTTTTAAAATTCCACTTCACTTCCAATTTTACCTTCAATTACAACACTCCAATTTCAACTTCACTTTTTCAGTTTCCACACTCATTTTTTAGTTTCAATATCAATTTCTCAAATTCCACTTCACTTTCAACTTCACTTTTTCAAATTCCACTTCACTTTCAATTTTAACTTCATTACGACACTCCAATTTCAACTTCACTTTTTCAGTTTCCACACTCATTTTTCAGTTCCAATATCAATTTCTCAAATTCCACTACACTGTCAATTTTATCTTCAAATTCAACACTCCAATTTCAACTTCACTTTTTCAGTTTCCACTCCCATTTTCCATTTTCAATATCAATTTCTCAAATTCCACTTAACTTTATCAAATTCCACTTCACTTTCAACTTCACTTTTTCAAATTCCACTTCACTTTCAACTTCACTTTTTCAAATTCCACTTCACTTTCAATTTTAACTCTTCAATTTTAACTTGAATTACAACACTCCAATTTCAACTTCACTTTTTCAGTTTCCTCCTCCACTTTTCAGTTTCAACACCATCTTCTCAAATTCAACATCAATTTTTAAGTATCAATATCAATTTCGCAAATTCCACTCCACTTTCAACTTCACTTTTTCAAATTCCACTTCACTTTCAACTTCACTTTTTCAAATTCCACTTCACTTTCAACTTCACTTTTTCAAATTCCACTTCACTTTCAACTTCACTTTTTCAAATTCCACTTCACTTTCAATTTTAACTTGAATTACAACACTCCAATTTCAACTTCACTTTTTCAGTTTCCACACTCATTTTTTAGTTTCAATATCAATTTCTCAAATTCCACTTCACTTTCAACTTCACTTTTTCAAATTCCACTTCACTTTCAACTTCACTTTTTCAAATTCCATTTCACTTCCAATTTTACCTTCAATTACAACACTCCAATTACAACTTCACTTTTCCAGTTTCCACACTCATTTTCCAGTTTCAATATCAATTTCGCAAATTCCACTTCACTTTCAACTTCACTTTTTCAAATTCCACTTCACTTTCAACTTCACTTTTTCAAATTCCACTTAACTTTCAACTTCACTTTTTCAAATTCCACTTCACTTTCAATTTTAACTCTTCAATTTTAACTTGAATTACAACACTCCAATTTCAACTTCACTTTTTCAGTTTCCTCCTCCACTTTTCAGTTTCAACACCATCTTCTCAACTTCAACATCAATTTTTAAAATTCCACTTCACTTCCAATTTTACCTTCAATTACAACACTCCAATTTCAACTTCACTTTTTCAGTTTCCACACTCATTTTTTAGTTTCAATATCAATTTCTCAAATTCCACTTCACTTTCAACTTCACTTTTTCAAATTCCACTTCACTTTCAACTTCACTTTTTCAAATTCCACTTCACTTTCAATTTTAACTTCATTACGACACTCCAATTTCAACTTCACTTTTTCAATTTCCACACTCATTTTCCAGTTTCAATATCAATTTCGCAAATTCCACTTCACTTTCAACTTCACTTTTTCAAATTCCACTTCAATTCCAATTTTACCTTCAATTACAACACTCCAATTTCAACTTCACTTTTTCAGTTTCCACACTCATTTTTTAGTTTCAATATCAATTTCTCAAATTCCACTTCACTTTCAACTTCACTTTTTCAAATTCCACTTCACTTTCAATTTTAACTTCATTACGACACTCCAATTTCAACTTCACTTTTTCAGTTTCCACACTCATTTTTCAGTTTCAATATCAATTTCTCAAATTCCACTACACTGTCAATTTTATCTTCAATTTCAACACTTCAATTTCAACTTCACTTTTTCAGTTTCCACTCCCATTTTCCATTTTCAATATCAATTTCTCAAATTCCACTTCACTTTATCAAATTCCACTTCACTTTCAACTTCACTTTTTCAAATTCCACTTCACTTTCAATTTTAACTCTTCAATTTTAACTTGAATTACAACACTCCAATTTCAACTTCACTTTTTCAGTTTCCTCCTCCACTTTTCAGTTTCAACACCATCTTCTCAACTTCAACATCAATTTTTAAAATTCCACTTCACTTCCAATTTTACCTTCAATTACAACACTCCAATTTCAACTTCACTTTTTCAGTTTCCACACTCATTTTCCAGTTTCAATATCAATTTCGCAAATTCCACTTCACTTTCAACTTCACTTTTTCAAATTCCACTTCACTTTCAACTTCACTTTTTCAAATTCCACTTCACTTCCAATTTTACCTTCAATTACAACACTCCAATTTCAACTTCACTTTTTCAGTTTCCACACTCATTTTTTAGTTTCAATATCAATTTCTCAAATTCCACTTCACTTTCAACTTCACTTTTTCAAATTCCACTTCACTTTCAATTTTAACTTCATTACGACACTCCAATTTCAACTTCACTTTTTCAGTTTCCACACTCATTTTTCAGTTTCAATATCAATTTCTCAAATTCCACTACACTGTCAATTTTATCTTCAATTTCAACACTCCAATTTCAACTTCACTTTTTCAGTTTCCACTCCCATTTTCCATTTTCAATATCAATTTCTCAAATTCCACTTCACTTTATCAAATTCCACTTCACTTTCAACTTCACTTTTTCAAATTCCACTTCACTTTCAATTTTAACTCTTCAATTTTAACTTGAATTACAACACTCCAATTTCAACTTCACTTTTTCAGTTTCCTCCTCCACTTTTCAGTTTCAACACCATCTTCTCAACTTCAACATCAATTTTTAAAATTCCACTTCACTTCCAATTTTACCTTCAATTACAACACTCCAATTTCAACTTCACTTTTTCAGTTTCCACACTCATTTTCCAGTTTCAATATCAATTTCGCAAATTCCACTTCACTTTCAACTTCACTTTTTCAAATTCCACTTCACTTTCAACTTCACTTTTTCAAATTCCACTTCACTTCCAATTTTACCTTCAATTACAACACTCCAATTTCAACTTCACTTTTTCAGTTTCCACACTCATTTTTTAGTTTCAATATCAATTTCTCAAATTCCACTTCACTTTCAACTTCACTTTTTCAAATTCCACTTCACTTTCAATTTTAACTTCATTACGACACTCCAATTTCAACTTCACTTTTTCAGTTTCCACACTCATTTTTCAGTTTCAATATCAATTTCTCAAATTCCACTACACTGTCAATTTTATCTTCAATTTCAACACTCCAATTTCAACTTCACTTTTTCAGTTTCCACTCCCATTTTCCATTTTCAATATCAATTTCTCAAATTCCACTTCACTTTATCAAATTCCACTTCACTTTCAACTTCACTTTTTCAAATTCCACTTCACTTTCAATTTTAACTCTTCAATTTTAACTTGAATTACAACACTCCAATTTCAACTTCACCTTTTCAGTTTCCTCCTCCACTTTTCAGTTTCAACACCATCTTCTCAACTTCAACATCAATTTTTAAAATTCCACTTCACTTCCAATTTTACCTTCAATTACAACACTCCAATTTCAACTTCACTTTTTCAGTTTCCACACTCATTTTTTAGTTTCAATATCAATTTCTCAAATTCCACTTCACTTTCAACTTCACTTTTTCAAATTCCATTTCACTTCCAATTTTACCTTCAATTACAACACTCCAATTTCAACTTCACTTTTTCAGTTTCCACACTCATTTTCCAGTTTCAATATCAATTTCGCAAATTCCACTTCACTTTCAACTTCACTTTTTCAAATTCCATTTCACTTCCAATTTTACCTTCAATTACAACACTCCAATTACAACTTCACTTTTCCAGTTTCCACACTCATTTTCCAGTTTCAATATCAATTTCGCAAATTCCACTTCACTTTCAACTTCACTTTTTCAAATTCCACTTCACTTTCAACTTCACTTTTTCAAATTCCACTTAACTTTCAACTTCACTTTTTCAAATTCCACTTCACTTTCAATTTTAACTCTTCAATTTTAACTTGAATTACAACACTCCAATTTCAACTTCACTTTTTCAGTTTCCTCCTCCACTTTTCAGTTTCAACACCATCTTCTCAACTTCAACATCAATTTTTAAAATTCCACTTCACTTCCAATTTTACCTTCAATTACAACACTCCAATTTCAACTTCACTTTTTCAGTTTCCACACTCATTTTTTAGTTTCAATATCAATTTTTCAAATTCCACTTCACTTTCAACTTCACTTTTTCAAATTCCACTTCACTTTCAACTTCACTTTTTCAAATTCCACTTCACTTTCAATTTTAACTTCATTACGACACTCCAATTTCAACTTCACTTTTTCAGTTTCCACACTCATTTTCCAGTTTCAATATCAATTTCGCAAATTCCACTTCACTTTCAACTTCACTTTTTCAAATTCCACTTCACTTTCAACTTCACTTTTTCAAATTCCACTTCACTTTCAACTTCACTTTTTCAAATTCCACTTCACTTTCAATTTTAACTTGAATTACAACACTCCAATTTCAACTTCACTTTTTCAGTTTCCACACTCATTTTTTAGTTTCAATATCAATTTCTCAAATTCCACTTCACTTTCAACTTCACTTTTTCAAATTCCACTTCACTTTCAACTTCACTTTTTCAAATTCCATTTCACTTCCAATTTTACCTTCAATTACAACACTCCAATTACAACTTCACTTTTCCAGTTTCCACACTCATTTTCCAGTTTCAATATCAATTTCGCAAATTCCACTTCACTTTCAACTTCACTTTTTCAAATTCCACTTCACTTTCAACTTCACTTTTTCAAATTCCACTTAACTTTCAACTTCACTTTTTCAAATTCCACTTCACTTTCAATTTTAACTTCATTACGACACTCCAATTTCAACTTCACTTTTTCAATTTCCACACTCATTTTCCAGTTTCAATATCAATTTCGCAAATTCCACTTCACTTTCAACTTCACTTTTTCAAATTCCACTTCAATTCCAATTTTACCTTCAATTACAACACTCCAATTTCAACTTCACTTTTTCAGTTTCCACACTCATTTTTTAGTTTCAATATCAATTTCTCAAATTCCACTTCACTTTCAACTTCACTTTTTCAAATTCCACTTCACTTTCAATTTTAACTTCATTACGACACTCCAATTTCAACTTCACTTTTTCAGTTTCCACACTCATTTTTCAGTTTCAATATCAATTTCTCAAATTCCACTACACTGTCAATTTTATCTTCAATTTCAACACTCCAATTTCAACTTCACTTTTTCAGTTTCCACTCCCATTTTCCATTTTCAATATCAATTTCTCAAATTCCACTTCACTTTATCAAATTCCACTTCACTTTCAACTTCACTTTTTCAAATTCCACTTCACTTTCAATTTTAACTCTTCAATTTTAACTTGAATTACAACACTCCAATTTCAACTTCACTTTTTCAGTTTCCTCCTCCACTTTTCAGTTTCAACACCATCTTCTCAACTTCAACATCAATTTTTAAAATTCCACTTCACTTCCAATTTTACCTTCAATTACAACACTCCAATTTCAACTTCACTTTTTCAGTTTCCACACTCATTTTCCAGTTTCAATATCAATTTCGCAAATTCCACTTCACTTTCAACTTCACTTTTTCAAATTCCACTTCACTTTCAACTTCACTTTTTCAAATTCCACTTCACTTCCAATTTTACCTTCAATTACAACACTCCAATTTCAACTTCACTTTTTCAGTTTCCACACTCATTTTTTAGTTTCAATATCAATTTCTCAAATTCCACTTCACTTTCAACTTCACTTTTTCAAATTCCACTTCACTTTCAATTTTAACTTCATTACGACACTCCAATTTCAACTTCACTTTTTCAGTTTCCACACTCATTTTTCAGTTTCAATATCAATTTCTCAAATTCCACTACACTGTCAATTTTATCTTCAATTTCAACACTCCAATTTCAACTTCACTTTTTCAGTTTCCACTCCCATTTTCCATTTTCAATATCAATTTCTCAAATTCCACTTCACTTTATCCAATTCCACTTCACTTTCAACTTCACTTTTTCAAATTCCACTTCACTTTCAATTTTAACTCTTCAATTTTAACTTGAATTACAACACTCCAATTTCAACTTCACCTTTTCAGTTTCCTCCTCCACTTTTCAGTTTCAACACCATCTTCTCAACTTCAACATCAATTTTTAAAATTCCACTTCACTTCCAATTTTACCTTCAATTACAACACTCCAATTTCAACTTCACTTTTTCAGTTTCCACACTCATTTTTTAGTTTCAATATCAATTTCTCAAATTCCACTTCACTTTCAACTTCACTTTTTCAAATTCCATTTCACTTCCAATTTTACCTTCAATTACAACACTCCAATTTCAACTTCACTTTTTCAGTTTCCACACTCATTTTCCAGTTTCAATATCAATTTCGCAAATTCCACTTCACTTTCAACTTCACTTTTTCAAATTCCATTTCACTTCCAATTTTACCTTCAATTACAACACTCCAATTACAACTTCACTTTTCCAGTTTCCACACTCATTTTCCAGTTTCAATATCAATTTCGCAAATTCCACTTCACTTTCAACTTCACTTTTTCAAATTCCACTTCACTTTCAACTTCACTTTTTCAAATTCCACTTAACTTTCAACTTCACTTTTTCAAATTCCACTTCACTTTCAATTTTAACTCTTCAATTTTAACTTGAATTACAACACTCCAATTTCAACTTCACTTTTTCAGTTTCCTCCTCCACTTTTCAGTTTCAACACCATCTTCTCAACTTCAACATCAATTTTTAAAATTCCACTTCACTTCCAATTTTACCTTCAATTACAACACTCCAATTTCAACTTCACTTTTTCAGTTTCCACACTCATTTTTTAGTTTCAATATCAATTTTTCAAATTCCACTTCACTTTCAACTTCACTTTTTCAAATTCCACTTCACTTTCAACTTCACTTTTTCAAATTCCACTTCACTTTCAATTTTAACTTCATTACGACACTCCAATTTCAACTTCACTTTTTCAGTTTCCACACTCATTTTCCAGTTTCAATATCAATTTCGCAAATTCCACTTCACTTTCAACTTCACTTTTTCAAATTCCACTTCACTTTCAACTTCACTTTTTCAAATTCCACTTCACTTTCAACTTCACTTTTTCAAATTCCACTTCACTTTCAATTTTAACTTGAATTACAACACTCCAATTTCAACTTCACTTTTTCAGTTTCCACACTCATTTTTTAGTTTCAATATCAATTTCTCAAATTCCACTTCACTTTCAACTTCACTTTTTCAAATTCCACTTCACTTTCAACTTCACTTTTTCAAATTCCATTTCACTTCCAATTTTACCTTCAATTACAACACTCCAATTACAACTTCACTTTTCCAGTTTCCACACTCATTTTCCAGTTTCAATATCAATTTCGCAAATTCCACTTCACTTTCAACTTCACTTTTTCAAATTCCACTTCACTTTCAACTTCACTTTTTCAAATTCCACTTAACTTTCAACTTCACTTTTTCAAATTCCACTTCACTTTCAATTTTAACTCTTCAATTTTAACTTGAATTACAACACTCCAATTTCAACTTCACTTTTTCAGTTTCCTCCTCCACTTTTCAGTTTCAACACCATCTTCTCAACTTCAACATCAATTTTTAAAATTCCACTTCACTTCCAATTTTACCTTCAATTACAACACTCCAATTTCAACTTCACTTTTTCAGTTTCCACACTCATTTTTTAGTTTCAATATCAATTTCTCAAATTCCACTTCACTTTCAACTTCACTTTTTCAAATTCCACTTCACTTTCAATTTTAACTTCATTACGACACTCCAATTTCAACTTCACTTTTTCAGTTTCCACACTCATTTTCCAGTTTCAATATCAATTTCGCAAATTCCACTTCACTTTCAACTTCACTTTTTCAAATTCCACTTCACTTCCAATTTTACCTTCAATTACAACACTCCAATTTCAACTTCACTTTTTCAGTTTCCACACTCATTTTTTAGTTTCAATATCAATTTCGCAAATTCCACTTCACTTTCAACTTCACTTTTTCAAATTCCACTTCACTTTCAACTTCACTTTTTCAAATTCCACTTCACTTTCAACTTCACTTTTTCAAATTCCACTTCACTTTTTCAAATTCCATTTCACTTTCAATTTTAACTTCATTACGACACTCCAATTACAACTTCACTTTTCCAGTTTCCACACTCATTTTTCAGTTTCAATATCAATTTCTCAAATTCCACTACACTGTCAATTTTATCTTCAATTTCAACACTCCAATTTCAACTTCACTTTTTCAGTTTCCACTCCCATTTTCCATTTTCAATATCAATTTCTCAAATTCCACTTCACTTTATCAAATTCCACTTCACTTTCAACTTCACTTTTTCAAATTCCACTTCACTTTCAATTTTAACTCTTCAATTTTAACTTGAATTACAACACTCCAATTTCAACTTCACTTTTTCAGTTTTCTCCTCCACTTTTCAGTTTCAACACCATCTTCTCAACTTCAACATCAATTTTTAAAATTCCACTTCACTTCCAATTTTACCTTCAATTACAACACTCCAATTTCAACTTCACTTTTTCAGTTTCCACACTCATTTTTTAGTTTCAATATCAATTTCTCAAATTCCACTTCACTTTCAACTTCACTTTTTCAAATTCCACTTCACTTTCAATTTTAACTTCATTACGACACTCCAATTTCAACTTCACTTTTTCAGTTTCCACACTCATTTTTCAGTTTCAATATCAATTTCTCAAATTCCACTACACTGTCAATTTTATCTTCAATTTCAACACTCCAATTTCAACTTCACTTTTTCAGTTTCCACTCCCATTTTCCATTTTCAATATCAATTTCTCAAATTCCACTTAACTTTATCAAATTCCACTTCACTTTCAACTTCACTTTTTCAAATTCCACTTCACTTTCAATTTTAACTCTTCAATTTTAACTTGAATTACAACACTCCAATTTCAACTTCACTTTTTCAGTTTCCTCCTCCACTTTTCAGTTTCAACACCATCTTCTCAAATTCAACATCAATTTTTAAGTATCAATATCAATTTCGCAAATTCCACTCCACTTTCAACTTCACTTTTTCAAATTCCACTTCACTTTCAACTTCACTTTTTCAAATTCCACTTCACTTTCAACTTCACTTTTTCAAATTCCACTTCACTTTCAACTTCACTTTTTCAAATTCCACTTCACTTTCAACTTCACTTTTTCAAATTCCACTTCACTTTCAATTTTAACTTGAATTACAACACTCCAATTTCAACTTCACTTTTTCAGTTTCCACACTCATTTTTTAGTTTCAATATCAATTTCTCAAATTCCACTTCACTTTCAACTTCACTTTTTCAAATTCCACTTCACTTTCAACTTCACTTTTTCAAATTCCATTTCACTTCCAATTTTACCTTCAATTACAACACTCCAATTACAACTTCACTTTTCCAGTTTCCACACTCATTTTCCAGTTTCAATATCAATTTCGCAAATTCCACTTCACTTTCAACTTCACTTTTTCAAATTCCACTTCACTTTCAACTTCACTTTTTCAAATTCCACTTAACTTTCAACTTCACTTTTTCAAATTCCACTTCACTTTCAATTTTAACTCTTCAATTTTAACTTGAATTACAACACTCCAATTTCAACTTCACTTTTTCAGTTTCCTCCTCCACTTTTCAGTTTCAACACCATCTTCTCAACTTCAACATCAATTTTTAAAATTCCACTTCACTTCCAATTTTACCTTCAATTACAACACTCCAATTTCAACTTCACTTTTTCAGTTTCCACACTCATTTTTTAGTTTCAATATCAATTTCTCAAATTCCACTTCACTTTCAACTTCACTTTTTCAAATTCCACTTCACTTTCAACTTCACTTTTTCAAATTCCACTTCACTTTCAATTTTAACTTCATTACGACACTCCAATTTCAACTTCACTTTTTCAGTTTCCACACTCATTTTCCAGTTTCAATATCAATTTCGCAAATTCCACTTCACTTTCAACTTCACTTTTTCAAATTCCACTTCAATTCCAATTTTACCTTCAATTACAACACTCCAATTTCAACTTCACTTTTTCAGTTTCCACACTCATTTTTTAGTTTCAATATCAATTTCTCAAATTCCACTTCACTTTCAACTTCACTTTTTCAAATTCCACTTCACTTTCAATTTTAACTTCATTACGACACTCCAATTTCAACTTCACTTTTTCAGTTTCCACACTCATTTTTCAGTTTCAATATCAATTTCTCAAATTCCACTACACTGTCAATTTTATCTTCAATTTCAACACTCCAATTTCAACTTCACTTTTTCAGTTTCCACTCCCATTTTCCATTTTCAATATCAATTTCTCAAATTCCACTTAACTTTATCAAATTCCACTTCACTTTCAACTTCACTTTTTCAAATTCCACTTCACTTTCAATTTTAACTCTTCAATTTTAACTTGAATTACAACACTCCAATTTCAACTTCACTTTTTCAGTTTCCACACTCATTTTTTAGTTTCAATATCAATTTCTCAAATTCCACTTCACTTTCAACTTCACTTTTTCAAATTCCACTTCACTTCCAACTTCACTTTTTCAAATTCCATTTCACTTCCAATTTTACCTTCAATTACAACACTCCAATTACAACTTCACTTTTCCAGTTTCCACACTCATTTTCCAGTTTCAATATCAATTTCGCAAATTCCACTTCACTTTCAACTTCACTTTTTCAAATTCCACTTCACTTTCAACTTCACTTTTTCAAATTCCACTTAACTTTCAACTTCACTTTTTCAAATTCCACTTCACTTTCAATTTTAACTCTTCAATTTTAACTTGAATTACAACACTCCAATTTCAACTTCACTTTTTCAGTTTCCTCCTCCACTTTTCAGTTTCAACACCATCTTCTCAACTTCAACATCAATTTTTAAAATTCCACTTCACTTCCAATTTTACCTTCAATTACAACACTCCAATTTCAACTTCACTTTTTCAGTTTCCACACTCATTTTTTAGTTTCAATATCAATTTCTCAAATTCCACTTCACTTTCAACTTCACTTTTTCAAATTCCACTTCACTTTCAACTTCACTTTTTCAAATTCCACTTCACTTTCAATTTTAACTTCATTACGACACTCCAATTTCAACTTCACTTTTTCAGTTTCCACACTCATTTTCCAGTTTCAATATCAATTTCGCAAATTCCACTTCACTTTCAACTTCACTTTTTCAAATTCCACTTCAATTCCAATTTTACCTTCAATTACAACACTCCAATTTCAACTTCACTTTTTCAGTTTCCACACTCATTTTTTAGTTTCAATATCAATTTCTCAAATTCCACTTCACTTTCAACTTCACTTTTTCAAATTCCACTTCACTTTCAATTTTAACTTCATTACGACACTCCAATTTCAACTTCACTTTTTCAGTTTCCACACTCATTTTTCAGTTTCAATATCAATTTCTCAAATTCCACTACACTGTCAATTTTATCTTCAATTTCAACACTCCAATTTCAACTTCACTTTTTCAGTTTCCACTCCCATTTTCCATTTTCAATATCAATTTCTCAAATTCCACTTAACTTTATCAAATTCCACTTCACTTTCAACTTCACTTTTTCAAATTCCACTTCACTTTCAATTTTAACTCTTCAATTTTAACTTGAATTACAACACTCCAATTTCAACTTCACTTTTTCAGTTTCCTCCTCCACTTTTCAGTTTCAACACCATCTTCTCAACTTCAACATCAATTTTTAAAATTCCACTTCACTTCCAATTTTACCTTCAATTACAACACTCCAATTTCAACTTCACTTTTTCAGTTTCCACACTCATTTTCCAGTTTCAATATCAATTTCGCAAATTCCACTTCACTTTCAACTTCACTTTTTCAAATTCCACTTCACTTTCAACTTCACTTTTTCAAATTCCACTTCACTTCCAATTTTACCTTCAATTACAACACTCCAATTTCAACTTCACTTATTCAGTTTCCACACTCATTTTTTAGTTTCAATATCAATTTCTCAAATTCCACTTCACTTTCAACTTCACTTTTTCAAATTCCACTTCACTTTCAATTTTAACTTCATTACGACACTCCAATTTCAACTTCACTTTTTCAGTTTCCACACTCATTTTTCAGTTTCAATATCAATTTCTCAAATTCCACTACACTGTCAATTTTATCTTCAATTTCAACACTCCAATTTCAACTTCACTTTTTCAGTTTCCACTCCCATTTTCCATTTTCAATATCAATTTCTCAAATTCCACTTCACTTTATCAAATTCCACTTCACTTTCAACTTCACTTTTTCAAATTCCACTTCACTTTCAATTTTAACTCTTCAATTTTAACTTGAATTACAACACTCCAATTTCAACTTCACCTTTTCAGTTTCCTCCTCCACTTTTCAGTTTCAACACCATCTTCTCAACTTCAACATCAATTTTTAAAATTCCACTTCACTTCCAATTTTACCTTCAATTACAACACTCCAATTTCAACTTCACTTTTTCAGTTTCCACACTCATTTTTTAGTTTCAATATCAATTTCTCAAATTCCACTTCACTTTCAACTTCACTTTTTCAAATTCCATTTCACTTCCAATTTTACCTTCAATTACGACACTCCAATTTCAACTTCACTTTTTCAGTTTGCACACTCATTTTCCAGTATCAATATCAATTTCGCAAATTCCACTCCACTTTCAACTTCACTTTTTCAAATTCCACTTCACTTTCAATTTTAACTCTTCAATTTTAACTTGAATTACAACACTCCAATTTCAACTTCACTTTTTCAGTTTCCTCCTCCACTTTTCAGTTTCAATATCAATTTCTCAAATTCCACTTCACTTTCAACTTCACTTTTTCAAATTCCATTTCACTTCCAATTTTACCTTCAATTACAACACTCCAATTTCAACTTCACTTTTTCAGTTTCCTCCTCCACTTTTCAGTTTCAACACCATCTTCTCAACTTCAACATCAATTTTTAAAATTCCACTTCACTTCCAATTTTACCTTCAATTACAACACTCCAAGTTCAACATCACTTTTTCAGTTTCCACACTCATTTTCCAGTTTCAATATCAATTTCGCAAATTCCACTTCACTTTCAACTTCACTTTTTAAAATTCCACTTCACTTCCAATTTTACCTTCAATTACAACACTCCAATTTCAACTTCACTTTTTCAGTTTCCATACTCATTTTTTAGTTTCAATATCAATTTCTCAAATTCCACTTCACTTTCAACTTCACTTTTTCAAATTCCACTTCACTTTCAATTTTAACTTCATTACGACACTCCAATTTCAACTTCACTTTTTCAGTTTCCACACTCATTTTTCAGTTTCAATATCAATTTCTCAAATTCCACTACACTGTCAATTTTATCTTCAATTTCAACACTCCAATTTCAACTTCACTTTTTCAGTTTCCACTCCCATTTTCCATTTTCAATATCAATTTCTCAAATTCCACTTCACTTTGTCAAATTCCACTTCACTTTCAACTTCACTTTTTCAAATTCCACTTCACTTTCAATTTCAACTCTTCAATTTTAACTTGAATTACAACACTCCAATTTCAACTTCACTTTTTCAGTTTCCTCCTCCACTTTTCAGTTTCAACACCATCTTCTCAACTTCAACATCATCAATTTTTAAAATTCCACTTCACTTCCAATTTTACCTTCAATTACAACACTCTAATTTCAACTTCACCTTTTCAGTTTCCTCCTCCACTTTTCAGTTTCAACACCATCTTCTCAACTTCAACATCAATTTTTAAAATTCCACTTCACTTCCAATTTTACCTTCAATTACAACACTCCAATTTCAACTTCACTTTTTCAGTTTCCACACTCATTTTTTAGTTTCAATATCAATTTCTCAAATTCCACTTCACTTTCAACTTCACTTTTTCAAATTCCATTTCACTTCCAATTTTACCTTCAATTACGACACTCCAATTTCAACTTCACTTTTTCAGTTTGCACACTCATTTTCCAGTATCAATATCAATTTCGCAAATTCCACTCCACTTTCAACTTCACTTTTTCAAATTCCACTTCACTTTCAATTTTAACTCTTCAATTTTAACTTGAATTACAACACTCCAATTTCAACTTCACTTTTTCAGTTTCCTCCTCCACTTTTCAGTTTCAATATCAATTTCTCAAATTCCACTTCACTTTCAACTTCACTTTTTCAAATTCCATTTCACTTCCAATTTTACCTTCAATTACAACACTCCAATTTCAACTTCACTTTTTCAGTTTCCTCCTCCACTTTTCAGTTTCAACACCATCTTCTCAACTTCAACATCAATTTTTAAAATTCCACTTCACTTCCAATTTTACCTTCAATTACAACACTCCAAGTTCAACATCACTTTTTCAGTTTCCACACTCATTTTCCAGTTTCAATATCAATTTCGCAAATTCCACTTCACTTTCAACTTCACTTTTTAAAATTCCACTTCACTTCCAATTTTACCTTCAATTACAACACTCCAATTTCAACTTCACTTTTTCAGTTTCCATACTCATTTTTTAGTTTCAATATCAATTTCTCAAATTCCACTTCACTTTCAACTTCACTTTTTCAAATTCCACTTCACTTTCAATTTTAACTTCATTACGACACTCCAATTTCAACTTCACTTTTTCAGTTTCCACACTCATTTTTCAGTTTCAATATCAATTTCTCAAATTCCACTACACTGTCAATTTTATCTTCAATTTCAACACTCCAATTTCAACTTCACTTTTTCAGTTTCCACTCCCATTTTCCATTTTCAATATCAATTTCTCAAATTCCACTTCACTTTGTCAAATTCCACTTCACTTTCAACTTCACTTTTTCAAATTCCACTTCACTTTCAATTTCAACTCTTCAATTTTAACTTGAATTACAACACTCCAATTTCAACTTCACTTTTTCAGTTTCCTCCTCCACTTTTCAGTTTCAACACCATCTTCTCAACTTCAACATCATCAATTTTTAAAATTCCACTTCACTTCCAATTTTACCTTCAATTACAACACTCTAATTTCAACTTCACTTTTTCAGTTTCCACACTCATTTTCCAGTTTCAGTATCAATTTCTCAAATTCCACTTCACTTTCAACTTCACTTTTTCAAATTCCACTTCACTTCCAATTTTAACTTCAATTACAACACTCCAATTTCAACTCCACTTTTTCAGTTTCCACACTCATTTTCCAGTTTCAATATCAATTTCGCAAATTCCACTTCACTTTCAACTTCACTTTTTCAAATTCCACTTCACTTTCATTTTAACTTCATTACAACACTCCAATTTCAACTTCACTTTTTCAGTTTCCACTCCCATTTTCCATTTTCAATATCAATTTCTCAAATTCCACTACACTGTCAATTTTATCTTCAATTTCAACACTCCAATTTCAACTTCACTTTTTCAGTTTCCTCCTCCACTTTTCAGTTTCAACACCATCTTCTCAACTTCAACATCAATTTTTAAAATTCCACTTCACTTCCAATTTTACCTTCAATTACAACACTCCAATTTCAACTTCACTTTTTCAGTTTCCACACTCATTTTCCAGTTTCAATATCAATTTCTCAAATTCCGCTTCACTTTCAACTTCACTTTTTCAAATTCCACTTCACTTCCAATTTTAACTTCAATTACAACACTCCAATTTCAACTCCACTTTTTCAGTTTCCACACTCATTTTCCAGTTTCAATATCAATTTCGCAAATTCCACTTCACTTTATCAAATTCCACTTCACTTTCAAAATCACTTTTTCAAATTCCACTTCACTTTCAATTTTAACTCTTCAATTTTAACTTGAATTACAACACTCCAATTTCAACTTCACTTTTTCAGTTTCCTCCTCCACTTTTCAGTTTCAACACCATCTTCTCAACTTCAACATCATCAATTTTTAAAATTCCACTTCACTTCCAATTTTATCTTCAATTACAACACTCTAATTTCAACTTCACTTTTTCAGTTTCCACACTCATTTTCCAGTTTCAATATCAATTTCTCAAATTCCACTTCACTTTCAACTTCACTTTTTCAAATTCTACTTCACTTCCAATTTTACCTTCAATTACAACACTCCAATTTCAACTTCACTTTTTCAGTTTCCTCACTCATTTTCCAGTTTCAATATCAATTACGCAAATACCACTTCACTTTCAACTTCACTTTTTCAAATTCCACTTCACTTTCAACTTCACTTTTTCAAATTCCACTTCACTTTCAACTTCACTTTTTCAAATTCCACTTCACTTTCAATTTTAACTCTTCAATTTTAACTTGAATTACAACACTCCAATTTCAACTTCACTTTTTCAGTTTCCTCCTCCACTTTTCAGTTTCAACGCCATCTTCTCAACTTCAACATCAATTTTTAAAATTCCACTTCACTTTCAATTTTAACTTCATTACAACGCTCCAATTTCAACTTCACTTTTTCAGTTTCCACACTCATTTTTCAGTTTCAATATCAATTTCTCAAATTCCACTACACTGTCAATTTTATCTTCAATTTCAACACTCCAATTTCAACTTCACTTTTTCAGTTTCCACTCCCATTTTCCATTTTCAATATCAATTTCTCAAATTCCACTTCACTTTATCAAATTCCACTTCACTTTCAACTTCACTTTTTCAAATTCCACTTCACTTTCAATTTTAACTCTTCAATCTTAACTTGAATTACAACACACCAATTTCAACTTCACATTTTCAGTTTCCTCCTCCACTTTTCAGTTTCAACACCATCTTCTCAACTTCAACATCAATTTTTAAAATTCCACTTCACTTCCAATTTTACCTTCAATTACAACACTCCAATTTCAACTTCACTTTTTCAGTTTCCACACTCATTTTCCAGTTTCAATATCAATTTCTCAAATTCCGCTTCACTTTCAACTTCACTTTTTCAAATTCCACTTCATTTCCAATTTTAACTTCAATTACAACACTCCAATTTCAACTCCACTTTTTCAGTTTCCACACTCATTTTCCAGTTTCAATATCAATTTCGCAAATTCCACTTCACTTTATCAAATTCCACTTCACTTTCAAAATCACTTTTTCAAATTCCACTTCACTTTCAATTTTAACTCTTCAATTTTAACTTGAATTACAACACTCCAATTTCAACTTCACTTTTTCAGTTTCCTCCTCCACTTTTCAGTTTCAACACCATCTTCTCAACTTCAACATCATCAATTTTTAAAATTCCACTTCACTTCCAATTTTACCTTCAATTACAACACTCTAATTTCAACTTCACTTTTTCAGTTTCCACACTCATTTTCCAGTTTCAATATCAATTTCTCAAATTCCACTTCACTTTCAACTTCACTTTTTCAAATTCTACTTCACTTCCAATTTTACCTTCAATTACAACACTCCAATTTCAACTTCACTTTTTCAGTTTCCTCACTCATTTTCCAGTTTCAATATCAATTACGCAAATACCACTTCACTTTCAACTTCACTTTTTCAAATTCCACTTCACTTTCAACTTCACTTTTTCAAATTCCACTTCACTTTCAACTTCACTTTTTCAAATTCCACTTCACTTTCAATTTTAACTCTTCAATTTTGACTTGAATTACAACACTCCAATTTCAACTTCACTTTTTCAGTTTCCTCCTCCACTTTTCAGTTTCAACACCATCTTCTCAACTTCAACATCATCAATTTTTAAAATTCCACTTCACTTCCAATTTTACCTTCAATTTCAACACTCCAATTTCAACTTCACTTTTTCAGTTTCCACTCCCATTTTCCATTTTCAATATCAATTTCTCAAATTCCACTTCACTTTATCAAATTCCACTTCACTTTCAACTTCACTTTTTCAAATTAAACTTCACTTTCAATTTTAACTCTTCAATTTTAACTTGAATTACAACACTCCAATTTCAACTTCACTTTTTCAGTTTCCTCCTCCACTTTTCAGTTTCAACACCATCTTCTCAACTTCAACATCAATTTTTAAAATTCCACTTCACTTCCAATTTTACCTTCAATTACAGCACTCCAATTTCAACTTCACTTTTTCAGTTTCCACACTCATTTTCCAGTTTCAATATCAATTTCTCAAATTCCAATTCACTTTCAACTTCACTTTTTCAAATTCCACTTCACTTTCAATTTTACCTTCAATTTCAACACTCCAATTTCAACTTCACTTTTTCAGTTTCCACTCCCATTTTCCATTTTCAATATCAATTTCATAAATTCCACTTCACCTTATCAAATTCCACTTCACTTTCAACTTCACTTTTTCAAATTCCACTTCACTTTCAATTTTAACTCTTCAATTTTAACTTGAATTACAACACTCCAATTTCAACTTCACTTTTTCAGTTTCCTCCTCCACTTTTCAGTTTCAACACCATCTTCTCAACTTCAACATCAATTTTTAAAATTCCACTTCACTTCCAATTTTACCTTCAATTACAACACTCCAATTTCAACTTCACTTTTTCAGTTTCCACACTCATTTTCCAGTTTCAATATCAATTTCTCAAATTCCGCTTCACTTTCAACTTCACTTTTTCAAATTCCACTTCACTTCCAATTTTAACTTCAATTACAACACTCCAATTTCAACTCCACTTTTTCAGTTTCCACACTCATTTTCCAGTTTCAATATCAATTTCTCAAATTCCACTTCACTTTATCAAATTCCACTTCACTTTCAACTTCACTTTTTCAAATTAAACTTCACTTTCAATTTTAACTCTTCAATTTTAACTTGAATTACAACACTCCAATTTCAACTTCACTTTTTCAGTTTCCTCCTCCACTTTTCAGTTTCAACACCATCTTCTCAACTTCAACATCAATTTTTAAAATTCCACTTCACTTCCAATTTTACCTTCAATTACAGCACTCCAATTTCAACTTCACTTTTTCAGTTTCCACACTCATTTTCCAGTTTCAATATCAATTTCTCAAATTCCAATTCACTTTCAACTTCACTTTTTCAAATTCCACTTCACTTTCAATTTTACCTTCAATTTCAACACTCCAATTTCAACTTCACTTTTTCAGTTTCCACTCCCATTTTCCATTTTCAATATCAATTTCTCAAATTCCACTTCACTTTATCAAATTCCACTTCACTTTCAACTTCACTTTTTCAAATTCCACTTCACTTTCAATTTTAACTCTTCAATTTTAACTTGAATTACACACTCCAATTTCAACTTCACTTTTTCAGTTTCCTCCTCCACTTTTCAGTTTCAACACCATCTTCTCAACTTCAACATCAATTTTTAAAATTCCACTTCACTTCCAATTTTACCTTCAATTACAACACTCCAATTTCAACTTCACTTTTTCAGTTTCCACACTCATTTTCCAGTTTCAATATCAATTTCTCAAATTCCGCTTCACTTTCAACTTCACTTTTTCAAATTCCACTTCACTTCCAATTTTAACTTCAATTACAACACTCCAATTTCAACTCCACTTTTTCAGTTTCCACACTCATTTTCCAGTTTCAATATCAATTTCGCAAATTCCACTTCACTTTATCAAATTCCACTTCACTTTCAAAATCACTTTTTCAAATTCCACTTCACTTTCAATTTTAACTCTTCAATTTTAACTTGAATTACAACACTCCAATTTCAACTACACTTTTTCAGTTTCCTCCTCCACTTTTCAGTTTCAACACCATCTTCTCAACTTCAACATCATCAATTTTTAAAATTCCACTTCACTTCCAATTTTACCTTCAATTACAACACTCTAATTTCAACTTCACTTTTTCAGTTTCCACACTCATTTTCCAGTTTCAATATCAATTTCTCAAATTCCAATTCACTTTCAACTTCACTTTTTCAAATTCCACTTCACTTTCAATTTTACCTTCAATTTCAACACTCCAATTTCAACTTCACTTTTTCAGTTTCCACTCCCATTTTCCATTTTCAATATCAATTTCTCAAATTCCACTTCACTTTATCAAATTCCACTTCACTTTCAACTTCACTTTTTCAAATTCCACTTCACTTTCAATTTTAACTCTTCAATTTTAACTTGAATTACACACTCCAATTTCAACTTCACTTTTTCAGTTTCCTCCTCCACTTTTCAGTTTCAACACCATCTTCTCAACTTCAACATCAATTTTTAAAATTCCACTTCACTTCCAATTTTACCTTCAATTACAACACTCCAATTTCAACTTCACTTTTTCAGTTTCCACACTCATTTTCCAGTTTCAATATCAATTTCTCAAATTCCGCTTCACTTTCAACTTCACTTTTTCAAATTCTACTTCACTTCCAATTTTACCTTCAATTACAACACTCCAATTTCAACTTCACTTTTTCAGTTTCCACTCTCATTTTCCATTTTCAATATCAATTTCTCAAATTCCACTTCACTTTATCAAATTCCACTTCACTTTCAACTTCACTTTTTCAAATTCCACTTCACTTTCAATTTTAACTCTTCAATTTTAACTTGAATTACAACACTCCAATTTCAACTTCACTTTTTCAGTTTCCTCCTCCACTTTTCAGTTTCAACACCATCTTCTCAACTTCAACATCAATTTTTAAAATTCCACTTCACTTCCAATTTTACCTTCAATTACAGCACTCCAATTTCAACTTCACTTTTTCAGTTTCCACACTCATTTTCCAGTTTCAATATCAATTTCTCAAATTCCTCTTCACTTTCAACTTCACTTTTTCAAATTCCACTTCACTTTCAATTTTACCTTCAATTACAACACTCCAATTTCAACTTCACTTTAACAGTTTCCACACTCATTTTCCAGTTTCAATATCAATTTCGCAAATTCCACTTCACTTTCAACTTCACTTTTTCAAATTCCACTTCACTTTCATTTTAACTTCATTACAACACTCCAATTTCAACTTCACTTTTTCAGTTTCCACTCCCATTTTCCATTTTCAATATCAATTTCTCAAATTCCACTACACTGTCAATTTTATCTTCAATTTCAACACTCCAATTTCAACTTCACTTTTTCAGTTTCCTCCTCCACTTTTCAGTTTCAACACCATCTTCTCAACTTCAACATCAATTTTTAAAATTCCACGTCACTTCCAATTTTACCTTCAATTACAACACTCCAATTTCAACTTCACTTTTTCAGTTTCCACACTCATTTTCCAGTTTCAATATCAATTTCTCAAATTCCGCTTCACTTTCAACTTCACTTTTTCAAATTCCACTTCACTTCCAATTTTAACTTCAATTACAACACTCCAATTTCAACTCCACTTTTTCAGTTTCCACACTCATTTTCCAGTTTCAATATCAATTTCGCAAATTCCACTTCAATTTCAACTTCACTTTGTCAAATTCCACTTCACTTTCAATTTTAACTTCATTACAACACTCCAATTTCAACTTCACTTTTTCAGTTTCCACACTCATTTTTCAGTTTCAATATCAATTTCTCAAATTCCACTTCACTGTCAATTTTATCATCAATTTCAACACTCCACTTTCAACTTCACTTTATCAGTTTCCACTCCCATTTTCCATTTTCAATTCAATTTCTCAAATTCCACTTCACTTTATCAAATTCCACTTCACTTTCAACTTCACTTTTTCAAATTCCATTTCACTTCCAATTTTACCTTCAATTACAACACTCCAATTTCAACTTCACTTTATCAGTTTCCTCACTCATTTTCCAGTTTCAATATCAATTACGCAAATTCCACTACACTTTCAACTTCACTTTTTCAAATTCCACTTCACTTTCATTTTTAACTTGAATTACAACACTCCAATTTCAACTTCACTTTTTCAGTTTCCTCCTCCACTTTTCAGTTTCAACACCATCTTCTCAACTTCAACATCAAATTTTAAAATTCCACTTCACTTCCAATTTTACCTTCAATTACAACACTCCAATTTAAACTTCACTTTTTCAGTTTCCACACTCATTTTCCAGTTTCAATATCAATTTCCCAAATCCCACTTCAATTTCAACTTCACTTTGTCAAATTCCACTTCACTTTCAATTTTAACTTCATTACAACACTCCAATTTCAACTTCACTTTTTCAGTTTCCACACTCATTTTTCAGTTTCAATATCAATTTCTCAAATTCCACTTCACTGTCAATTTTATCATCAATTTCAACACTCCACTTTCAACTTCACTTTATCAGTTTCCACTCCCATTTTCCATTTTCAATTCAATTTCTCAAATTCCACTTCACTTTATCAAATTCCACTTCACTTTCAACTTCACTTTTTCAAATTCCATTTCACTTCCAATTTTACCTTCAATTACAACACTCCAATTTCAACTTCACTTTATCAGTTTCCTCACTCATTTTCCAGTTTCAATATCAATTACGCAAATACCACTTCACTTTCAACTTCACTTTTTCAAATTCCACTTCACTTTCAACTTCACTTTTTCAAATTCCACTTCACTTTCAACTTCACTTTTTCAAATTCCACTTCACTTTCAATTTTAACTCTTCAATTTTGACTTGAATTACAACACTCCAATTTCAACTTCACTTTTTCAGTTTCCTCCTCCACTTTTCAGTTTCAACACCATCTTCTCAACTTCAACATCATCAATTTTTAAAATTCCACTTCACTTCCAATTTTACCTTCAATTTCAACACTCCAATTTCAACTTCACTTTTTCAGTTTCCACTCCCATTTTCCATTTTCAATATCAATTTCTCAAATTCCACTTCACTTTATCAAATTCCACTTCACTTTCAACTTCACTTTTTCCAATTCCACTTCACTTTCAATTTTAACTCTTCAATTTTAACTTGAATTACAACACTCCAATTTCAACTTCACTTTTTCAGTTTCCTCCTCCACTTTTCAGTTTCAACACCATCTTCTCAACTTCAACATCAATTTTTAAAATTCCACTTCACTTCCAATTTTACCTTCAATTACAGCACTCCAATTTCAACTTCACTTTTTCAGTTTCCACACTCATTTTCCAGTTTCAATATCAATTTCTCAAATTCCTCTTCACTTTCAACTTCACTTTTTCAAATTCCACTTCACTTTCAATTTTACCTTCAATTACAACACTCCAATTTCAACTTCACTTTTTCAGTTTCCACACTCATTTTCCAGTTTCAATATCAATTTCGCAAATTCCACTTCACTTTTTCAAATTCCACTTCACTTCCAATTTTAACTTCAATTACAACACTCCAATTTCAACTCCACTTTTTCAGTTTCCACACTCATTTTCCAGTTTCAATATCAATTTCGCAAATTCCACTTCACTTTATCAAATTCCACTTCACTTTCAAAATCACTTTTTCAAATTCCACTTCACTTTCAATTTTAACTCTTCAATTTTAACTTGAATTACAACACTCCAATTTCAACTTCACTTTTTCAGTTTCCTCCTCCACTTTTCAGTTTCAACACCATCTTCTCAACTTCAACATCATCAATTTTTAAAATTCCACTTCACTTCCAATTTTACCTTCAATTACAACACTCCAATTTCAACTTCACTTTTTCAGTTTCCACACTCATTTACCAGTTTCAATATCAATTTCGCAAATTCCACTTCACTTTCAACTTCACTTTTTCAAATTCCACTTCACTTTCAACTTCACTTTTTCAAATTCCACTTCACTTTCAACTTCACTTTTTCAAATTCCACTTCACTTTCAATTTTAACTCTTCAATTTTAACTTGAATTACAACACTCCAATTTCAACTTCACTTTTTCAGTTTCCTCCTCCACTTTTCAGTTTCAACACCATCTTCTCAACTTCAACATCAATTTTTAAAATTCCACTTCACTTCCAATTTTACCTTCAATTACAACACTCCAATTTAAACTTCACTTTTTCAGTTTCCACACTCATTTTCCAGTTTCAATATCAATTTCCCAAATCCCACTTCAATTTCAACTTCACTTTGTCAAATTCCACTTCACTTTCAATTTTAACTTCATTACAACACTCCAATTTCAACTTCACTTTTTCAGTTTCCACACTCATTTTTCAGTTTCAATATCAATTTCTCAAATTCCACTTCACTGTCAATTTTATCATCAATTTCAACACTCCACTTTCAACTTCACTTTATCAGTTTCCACTCCCATTTTCCATTTTCAATTCAATTTCTCAAATTCCACTTCACTTTATCAAATTCCACTTCACTTTCAACTTCACTTTTTCAAATTCCATTTCACTTCCAATTTTACCTTCAATTACAACACTCCAATTTCAACTTCACTTTATCAGTTTCCTCACTCATTTTCCAGTTTCAATATCAATTACGCAAATTCCACTACACTTTCAACTTCACTTTTTCAAATTCCACTTCACTTTCATTTTTAACTTGAATTACAACACTCCAATTTCAACTTCACTTTTTCAGTTTCCTCCTCCACTTTTCAGTTTCAACACCATCTTCTCAACTTCAACATCAATTTTTAAAATTCCACTTCACTTCCAATTTTACCTTCAATTACAACACTCCAATTTAAACTTCACTTTTTCAGTTTCCACACTCATTTTCCAGTTTCAATATCAATTTCCCATATCCCACTTCAATTTCAACTTCACTTTGTCAAATTCCACTTCACTTTCAATTTTAACTTCATTACAACACTCCAATTTCAACTTCACTTTTTCAGTTTCCACACTCATTTTTCAGTTTCAATATCAATTTCTCAAATTCCACTTCACTGTCAATTTTATCATCAATTTCAACACTCCACTTTCAACTTCACTTTATCAGTTTCCACTCCCATTTTCCATTTTCAATTCAATTTCTCAAATTCCACTTCACTTTATCAAATTCCACTTCACTTTCAACTTCACTTTTTCAAATTCCATTTCACTTCCAATTTTACCTTCAATTACAACACTCCAATTTCAACTTCACTTTATCAGTTTCCTCACTCATTTTCCAGTTTCAATATCAATTACGCAAATTCCACTACACTTTCAACTTCACTTTTTCAAATTCCACTTCACTTTCATTTTTAACTTGAATTACAACACTCCAATTTCAACTTCACTTTTTCAGTTTCCTCCTCCACTTTTCAGTTTCAACACCATCTTCTCAACTTCAACATCAATTTTTAAAATTCCACTTCACTTCCAATTTTACCTTCAATTACAACACTCCAATTTCAACTTCACTATTTCAGTTTCCACACTCATTTTCCAGTTTCAATATCAATTTCGCAAATTCCACTTCACTTTCAACTTCACTTTTTCAAATTCCACTTCACTTTCAACTTCACTTTTTCAAATTCCACTTCACTTTCAACTTCACTTTTTCAAATTCCACTTCACTTTCAATTTTAACTCTTCAATTTTAACTTGAATTACAACACTCCAATTTCAACTTCACTTTTTCAGTTTCCTCCTCCACTTTTCAGTTTCAACACCATCTTCTCAACTTCAACATCAATTTTTAAAATTCCACTTCACTTCCAATTTTACCTTCAATTACAACACTCCAATTTCAACTTCACTATTTCAGTTTCCACACTCATTTTCCAGTTTCAATATCAATTTCTCAAATTCCACTTCACTTTCAACTTCACTTTTTCAAATTCCATTTCACTTCCAATTTTACCTTCAATTACAACACTCCAATTTCAACTTCACTTTTTCAGTTTCCACACGCATTTTCCAGTTTCAATATCAATTTCGCAAATTCCACTTCACTTTCAACTTCACTTTTTCAAATTCCACTTCACTTTCAATTTTAACTTCATTACGACACTCCAATTTCAACTTCACTTTTTCAGTTTCCACACTCATTTTTCAGTTTCAATATCAATTTCTCAAATTCCACTACACTGTCAATTTTATCTTCAATTTCAACACTCCAATTTCAACTTCACTTTTTCAGTTTCCACTCCCATTTTCCATTTTCAATATCAATTTCTCAAATTCCACTTCACTTTATCAAATTCCACTTCACTTTCAACTTCACTTTTTCAAATTCCACTTCACTTTCAATTTTAACTCTTCAATCTTAACTTGAATTACAACACACCAATTTCAACTTCACATTTTCAGTTTCCTCCTCCACTTTTCAGTTTCAACACCATCTTCTCAACTTCAACATCATCAAATTTTAAAATTCCACTTCACTTCCAATTTTACCTTCAATTACAACACTCCAATTTCAACTTCACTTTTTCAGTTTCCAAACTCATTTTCCAGTTTCAATATCAATTTCGCAAATTCCACTTCACTTTCAACTTCACTTTAACAAATTCCACTTCACTTTCAATTTTAACTTGAATTACAACACTCCAATTTCAACTTCACTTTATCAGTTTCCTCACTCATTTTCCAGTTTCAATATCAATTTCGCAAATTCCACTTCACTTTCAACTTCACTTTTTCAAATTCCACTTCACTTTCATTTTATCTTCATTACAACACTCCAATTTCAACTTCACTTTTTCAGTTTCCACTCCCATTTTCCATTTTCAATATCAATTTCTCAAATTCCACTACACTGTCAATTTTATCTTCAATTTCAACACTCCAATTTCAACTTCACTTTTTCAGTTTCCTCCTCCACTTTTCAGTTTCAACACCATCTTCTCAACTTCAACATCAATTTTTAAAATTCCACTTCACTTCCAATTTTACCTTCAATTACAACACTCCAATTTCAACTTCACTTTTTCAGTTTCCACACTCATTTTCCAGTTTCAATATCAATTTCTCAAATTCCGCTTCACTTTCAACTTCACTTTTTCAAATTCCACTTCACTTCCAATTTTAACTTCAATTACAACACTCCAATTTCAACTCCACTTTTTCAGTTTCCACACTCATTTTCCAGTTTCAATATCAATTTCGCAAATTCCACTTCACTTTATCAAATTCCACTTCACTTTCAAAATCACTTTTTCAAATTCCACTTCACTTTCAATTTTAACTCTTCAATTTTAACTTGAATTACAACACTCCAATTTCAACTTCACTTTTTCAGTTTCCTCCTCCACTTTTCAGTTTCAACACCATCTTCTCAACTTCAACATCATCAATTTTTAAAATTCCACTTCACTTCCAATTTTACCTTCAATTACAACACTCCAATTTCAACTTCACTTTTTCAGTTTCCACACTCATTTACCAGTTTCAATATCAATTTCGCAAATTCCACTTCACTTTCAACTTCACTTTTTCAAATTCCACTTCACTTTCAACTTCACTTTTTCAAATTCCACTTCACTTTCAACTTCACTTTTTCAAATTCCACTTCACTTTCAATTTTAACTCTTCAATTTTAACTTGAATTACAACACTCCAATTTCAACTTCACTTTTTCAGTTTCCTCCTCCACTTTTCAGTTTCAACACCATCTTCTCAACTTCAACATCAATTTTTAAAATTCCACTTCACTTCCAATTTTACCTTCAATTACAACACTCCAATTTAAACTTCACTTTTTCAGTTTCCACACTCATTTTCCAGTTTCAATATCAATTTCCCAAATCCCACTTCAATTTCAACTTCACTTTGTCAAATTCCACTTCACTTTCAATTTTAACTTCATTACAACACTCCAATTTCAACTTCACTTTTTCAGTTTCCACACTCATTTTTCAGTTTCAATATCAATTTCTCAAATTCCACTTCACTGTCAATTTTATCATCAATTTCAACACTCCACTTTCAACTTCACTTTATCAGTTTCCACTCCCATTTTCCATTTTCAATTCAATTTCTCAAATTCCACTTCACTTTATCAAATTCCACTTCACTTTCAACTTCACTTTTTCAAATTCCATTTCACTTCCAATTTTACCTTCAATTACAACACTCCAATTTCAACTTCACTTTATCAGTTTCCTCACTCATTTTCCAGTTTCAATATCAATTACGCAAATTCCACTACACTTTCAACTTCACCTTTTCAAATTCCACTTCACTTTCATTTTTAACTTGAATTACAACACTCCAATTTCAACTTCACTTTTTCAGTTACCTCCTCCACTTTTCAGTTTCAACACCATCTTCTCAACTTCAACATCAATTTTTAAAATTCCACTTCACTTCCAATTTTACCTTCAATTACAGCACTCCAATTTAAACTTCACTTTTTCAGTTTCCACACTCATTTTCCAGTTTCAATATCAATTTCCCAAATCCCACTTCAATTTCAACTTCACTTTGTCAAATTCCACTTCACTTTCAATTTTAACTTCATTACAACACTCCAATTTCAACTTCACTTTTTCAGTTTCCACACTCATTTTTCAGTTTCAATATCAATTTCTCAAATTCCACTTCACTGTCAATTTTATCATCAATTTCAACACTCCACTTTCAACTTCACTTTATCAGTTTCCACTCCCATTTTCCATTTTCAATTCAATTTCTCAAATTCCACTTCACTTTATCAAATTCCACTTCACTTTCAACTTCACTTTTTCAAATTCCATTTCACTTCCAATTTTACCTTCAATTACAACACTCCAATTTCAACTTCACTTTATCAGTTTCCTCACTCATTTTCCAGTTTCAATATCAATTACGCAAATTCCACTACACTTTCAACTTCACTTTTTCAAATTCCACTTCACTTTCATTTTTAACTTGAATTACAACACTCCAATTTCAACTTCACTTTTTCAGTTTCCTCCTCCACTTTTCAGTTTCAACACCATCTTCTCAACTTCAACATCAATTTTTAAAATTCCACTTCACTTCCAATTTTACCTTCAATTACAACACTCCAATTTCAACTTCACTATTTCAGTTTCCACACTCATTTTCCAGTTTCAATATCAATTTCTCAAATTCCACTTCACTTTCAACTTCACTTTTTCAAATTCCATTTCACTTCCAATTTTACCTTCAATTACAACACTCCAATTTCAACTTCACTTTTTCAGTTTCCACACGCATTTTCCAGTTTCAATATCAATTTCGCAAATTCCACTTCACTTTCAACTTCACTTTTTCAAATTCCACTTCACTTACAATTTTAACTTCATTACGACACTCCAATTTCAACTTCACTTTTTCTGTTTCCACACTCATTTTTCAGTTTCAATATCAATTTCTCAAATTCCACTACACTGTCAATTTTATCTTCAATTTCAACACTCCAATTTCAACTTCACTTTTTCAGTTTCCACTCCCATTTTCCATTTTCAATATCAATTTCTCAAATTCCACTTCACTTTATCAAATTCCACTTCACTTTCAACTTCACTTTTTCAAATTCCACTTCACTTTCAATTTTAACTCTTCAATCTTAACTTGAATTACAACACACCAATTTCAACTTCACATTTTCAGTTTCCTCCTCCACTTTTCAGTTTCAACACCATCTTCTCAACTTCAACATCATTAAATTTTAAAATTCCACTTCACTTCCAATTTTACCTTCAATTACAACACTCCAATTTCAACTTCACTTTTTCAGTTTCCACACTCATTTTCCAGTTTCAATATCAATTTCGCAAATTCCACTTCACTTTCAACTTCACTTTAACAAATTCCACTTCACTTTCAATTTTAACTTGAATTACAACACTCCAATTTCAACTTCACTTTATCAGTTTCCTCACTCATTTTCCAGTTTCAATATCAATTACGCAAATACCACTTCACTTTCAACTTCACTTTTTCAAATTCCACTTCACTTTCAATTTTAACTCTTCAATTTTAACTTGAATTACAACACTCCAATTTCAACTTCACTTTTTCAGTTTCCTCCTCCACTTTTCAGTTTCAACACCATCTTCTCAACTTCAACATCAATTTTTAAAATTCCACTTCACTTCCAATTTTACCTTCAATTACAACACTCCAATTTCAACTTCACTTTATCAGTTTCCACTCCCATTTTCCATTTTCAATATCAATTTCTCAAATTCCACTTCACTTTATCAAATTCCACTTCACTTTCAACTTCACTTTTTCAAATTCCACTACACTGTCAATTTTATCTTCAATTTCAACACTCCAATTTCAACTTCACTTTTTCAGTTTCCACTCCCATTTTCCATTTTCAATATCAATTTCTCAAATTCCACTTCACTTTATCAAATTCCACTTCACTTTCAACTTCACTTTTTCAAATTCCACTTCACTTTCAATTTTAACTCTTCAATTTTAACTTGAATTACAACACTCCAATTTCAACTTCACTTTTTCAGTTTCCTCCTCCACTTTTCAGTTTCAACACCATCTTCTCAACTTCAACATCAATTTTTAAAATTCCACTTCACTTCTAATTTTACCTTCAATTACAACACTCCAATTTCAACTTCACTTTTCCAGTTTCCACACTCATTTTCCAGTTTCAATATCAGTTTCTCAAATTCCACTTCACTTTCAACTTCACTTTTTCAAATTCCATTTCACTTCCAATTTTACCTTCAATTACAACACTCCAATTTCAACTTCACTTTTTCAGTTTTCTCCTCCACTTTTCAGATTCAACACCATCTTCTCAACTTCAACATCAATTTTTAAAATTCCACTTCACTTCCAATTTTACCTTCAATTACAACACTCCAATTTCAACTTCACTTTTTCAGTTTCCACACACATTTTCCAGTTTCAATATCAATTTCTCAAATTCCACTTCACTTTTAACTTCACTTTTTCAAATTCCATTTCACTTCCAATTTTACCTTCAATTACAACACTCCAATTTCAACTTCACTTTATCAGTTTCCTCACTCATTTTCCAGTTTCAATATCAATTTCGCAAATTCCTCTTCACTTTCAACTTCACTTTTTCAAATTCCACTTCACTTTCAATTTTAACTTCATTACAACACTCCAATTTCAACTTCACTTTATCAGTTTCCACACTCATTTTTCAGTTTCAATATCAATTTCTCAAATTCCACTACACTGTTAATTTTATCTTCAATTTCAACACTCCAATTTCAACTTCACTTTTTCAGTTTCCACTCCCATTTTCCATTTTCAATATCAATTTCTCAAATTCCACTTCACTTTATCAAATTCCACTTCACTTTCAACTTCACTTTTTCAAATTCCACTTCACTTTCAATTTTAACTCTTCAATTTTATCTTGAATTACAACACTCCAATTTCAACTTCACTTTTTCAGTTTCCTCCTCCACTTTTCAGTTTCAACACCATCTTCTCAACTTCAACATCAATTTTTAAAATTCCACTTCACTTCTAATTTTACCTTCAATTACAACACTCCAATTTCCACTTCACTTTTTCAGTTTCCACACACATTTTCCAGTTTCAATATCAATTTCTCAAAT
Source organism: Lasioglossum pauxillum (assembly GCA_933228785.1). NCBI lineage: Eukaryota > Metazoa > Arthropoda > Insecta > Hymenoptera > Halictidae > Lasioglossum > Lasioglossum pauxillum. The sequence goes on along the minus strand of OW121704.1, from coordinate 27,029,661 downwards.
TCCACTTCACTTTCAACTTCACTTTTTCAAATTCCATTTCACTTCCAATTTTACCTTCAATTACAACACTCCAATTTCAACTTCACTTTATCAGTTTCCTCACTCATTTTCCAGTTTCAATATCAATTTCGCAAATTCCTCTTCACTTTCAACTTCACTTTTTCAAATTCCACTTCACTTTCAATTTTAACTTCATTACAACACTCCAATTTCAACTTCACTTTTTCAGTTTCCACTCCCATTTTCCATTTTCAATATCAATTTCTCAAATTCCACTTCACTGTCAATTTTATCTTCAATTTCAACACGCCAATTTCAACTTCACTTTTTCAGTTTCCACTCCCATTTTCCATTTTCAATATCAATTTCTCAAATTCCACTTCACTTTTTCAAATTCCACTACCCTTTCAATTTTAACTCTTCAATTTTAACTTGAATTACAACACTCCAATTTCAACTTCACTTTATCAGTTTCCTCACTCATTTTCCAGTTTCAATATCAATTACGCAAATACCACTTCACTTTCAACTTCACTTTTTCAAATTCCACTTCACTTTCAATTTTAACTCTTCAATTTTAACTTGAATTACAACACTCCAATTTCAACTTCACTTTTTCAGTTTCCTCCTCCACTTTTCAGTTTCAACACCATCTTCTCAACTTCAACATCAATTTTTAAAATTCCACTTCACTTCCAATTTTACCTTCAATTACAACACTCCAATTTCAACTTCACTTTTTCAATTTCCACTCCCATTTTCCATTTTCAATATCAATTTCTCAAATTCCACTTCACTTCATCAAATTCCACTTCACTTTCAACTTCACTTTTTCAAATTCCACTTCACTTTCAATTTTAACTCTTCCATTTTAACTTGAATTACAACACTCCAATTTCAACTTCACTTTTTCAGTTTCCTCCTCCACTTTTCAGTTTCAACACCATCTTCTCAACTTCAACATCAATTTTTAAAATTCCACTTCACTTCCAATTTTACCTTCAATTACAACACTCCAATTTCAACTTCACTTTTTCAGTTTCCACTTCACTTCCAATTTTAACTTCAATTACAACACTCCAATTTCAACTTCACTTTTTCAGTTTCCACACTCATTTTCCAGTTTCAATATCAATTTCGCAAATTCCACTTCACTTTCAACTTCACTTTAACAAATTCCACTTCACTTTCAATTTTAACTTCATTACAACACTCAAATTTCAACTTCACCTTTTTAAGTTTCCACACTCATTTTTCAGTTTCGATATCAATTTCTCAAATTCCACTACACTGTCAATTTTATCTTCAATTTCAACACTCCAATTTCAACTTCACTTTTTCAGTTTACACTCCCATTTTCCATTTTCAATATCAATTTCTCAAATTCCACTTCACTTTATCAAATTCCACTTCACTTTCAACTTCACTTTTTCAAATTCCACTTCACTTTCAATTTTAACTCTTCAATTTTAACTTGAATTACAACACTCCAATTTCAACTTCACTTTTTCAGTTTCCTCCTCCACTTTTCAGTTTCAACACCATCTTCTCAACTTCAACATCAATTTTTAAAATTCCACTTCACTTCTAATTTTACCTTCAATTACAACACTCCAATTTCAACTTCACTTTTCCAGTTTCCACACTCATTTTCCAGTTTCAATATCAGTTTCTCAAATTCCACTTCACTTTCAACTTCACTTTTTCAAATTCCATTTCACTTCCAATTTTACCTTCAATTACAACACTCCAATTTCAACTTCACTTTTTCAGTTTCCTCCTCCACTTTTCAGTTTCAACACCATCTTCTCAACTTCAACATCAATTTTTAAAATTCCACTTCACTTCCAATTTTACCTTCAATTACAACACTCCAATTTCAACTTCACTTTTTCAGTTTCCACACTCATTTTCCAGTTTCAATATCAATTTCTCAAATTCCACTTCACTTTCAACTTCACTTTTTCAAATTCCACTTCACTTCCAATTTTACCTTCAATTACAACACTCCAATTTCAACTTCACTTTTTCAGTTTCCACACTCATTTTCCAGTTTCAATATCAATTTCGCAAATTCCACTTCAATTTCAACTTCACTTTGTCAAATTCCACTTCACTTTCAATTTTAACTTCATTACAACACTCCAATTTCAACTTCACTTTTTCAGTTTCCACACTCATTTTTCAGTTTCAATATCAATTTCTCAAATTCCACTTCACTGTCAATTTTATCTTCAATTTCAACACTCCACTTTCAACTTCACTTTATCAGTTTCCACTCCCATTTTCCATTTTCAATTCAATTTCTCAAATTCCACTTCAATTTATCAAATTCCACTTCACTTTCAACTTCACTTTTTCAAATTCCACTTCACTTCCAATTTTACCTTCAATTACAACACTCCAATTTCAACTTCACTTTATCAGTTTCCTCACTCATTTTCCAGTTTCAATATCAATTACGCAAATTCCACTTCACTTTCAACTTCACTTTTTCAAATTCCACTTCACTTTCATTTTTAACTTGAATTACAACACTCCAATTTCAACTTCACTTTTTCAGTTTCCTCCTCCACTTTTCAGTTTCAACACCATCTTCTCAACTTCAACATCAATTTTTAAAATTCCACTTCACTTCCAATTTTACCTTCAATTACAACACTCCAATTTCAACTTCACTATTTCAGTTTCCACACTCATTTTCCAGTTTCAATATCAATTTCTCAAATTCCACTTCACTTTCAACTTCACTTTTTCAAATTCCATTTCACTTCCAATTTTACCTTCAATTACAACACTCCAATTTCAACTTCACTTTTTCAGTTTCCACACTCATTTTCCAGTTTCAATATCAATTTCGCAAATTCCACTTCACTTTCAACTTCACTTTTTCAAATTCCACTTCACTTTCAATTTTAACTTCATTACGACACTCCAATTTCAACTTCACTTTTTCAGTTTCCACACTCATTTTTCAGTTTCAATATCAATTTCTCAAATTCCACTACACTGTCAATTTTATCTTCAATTTCAACACTCCAATTTCAACTTCACTTTTTCAGTTTCCACTCCCATTTTCCATTTTCAATATCAATTTCTCAAATTCCACTACACTTTATCAAATTCCACTTCACTTTCAACTTCACTTTTTCAAATTCCACTTCACTTGCAATTTTAACTCTTCCATTTTAACTTGAATTACAACACTCCAATTTCAACTTCACTTTTTCAGTTTCCTCCTCTACTTTTCAGTTTCAACACCATCTTCTCAACTTCAACATCAATTTTTAAAATTCCACTTCACTTCTAATTTTACCTTCAATTACAACACTCCAATTTCAACTTCACTTTTCCAGTTTCCACACTCATTTTCCAGTTTCAATATCAGTTTCTCAAATTCCACTTCACTTTCAACTTCACTTTTTCAAATTCCATTTCACTTCCAATTTTACCTTCAATTACAACACCCCAATTTCAACTTCACTTTTTCAGTTTCCTCCTCCACTTTTCAGTTTCAACACCATCTTCTCAACTTCAACATCAATTTTTAAAATTCCACTTCACTTCCAATTTTACCTTCAATTACAACACTCCAATTTCAACATCACTTTTTCAGTTTCCACACTCATTTTCCAGTTTCAATATCAATTTCGCAAATTCCACTTCACTTTCAACTTCACTTTTTCAAATTCCATTTCACTTCCAATTTTACCTTCAATTACAACACTCCAATTTCAACTTCATTTTTCAGTTTCCACACTCATTTTCCAGTTTCAATATCAATTTCGCAAATTCCACTTCACTTTCAACTTCACTTTTTCAAATTCCACTTCACTTTCAACTTCACTTTTTCAAATTCCACTTAACTTTCAACTTCACAATTTCAAATTCCATTTCACTTCCAATTATACCTTCAATTACAACACTCCAATTTCAACTTCACTTTTTCAGTTTCCACACTCATTTTCCAGTTTCAATATCAATTTCGCAAATTCCACTACACTTTCAACTTCACTTTTTCAAATTCCACTTCACTTTCAATTTTAACTTCATTACAACACTCCAATTTCAACTTCACTTTTTCAGTTTCCTCCTCCACTTTTCAGTTTCAACACCATCTTCTCAACTTCAACATAAATTTTTAAAATTCCACTTCACTTCCAATTTTACCTTCAATTACAACACTCCAATTTCAACATCACTTTTTCAGTTTCCACACTCATTTTTCAGTTTCAATATCAATTTCTCAAATTCCACTACACTGTCAATTTTATCTTCAATTTCAACACTCCAATTTCAACTTCACTTTTTCAGTTTCCACTCCCATTTTCCATTTTCAATATCAATTTCTCAAATTCCACTTCACTTTATCAAATTCCACTTCACTTTCAACTTCACTTTTTCAAATTCCACTTCACTTTCAATTTTAACTCTTCAATTTTAACTTGAATTACAACACTCCAATTTCAACTTCACTTTTTCAGTTTCCTCCTCCACTTTTCAGTTTCAACACCATCTTCTCAACTTCAACATCAATTTTTAAAATTCCACTTCACTTCCAATTTTACCTTCAATTACAACACTCCAATTTCAACTTCACTTTTTCAGTTTCCACACTCATTTTTTAGTTTCAATATCAATTTCTCAAATTCCACTTCACTTTCAACTTCACTTTTTCAAATTCCATTTCACTTCCAATTTTACCTTCAATTACAACACTCCAATTTCAACTTCACTTTTTCAGTTTCCTCATTTATTTTCCAGTTTCAATATCAATTTCGCAAATTCCACTTCACTTTCAACTTCACTTTTTCAAATTCCACTTCACTTTCAACTTCACTTTTTCAAATTCCACTTCACTTTCAACTTCACAATTTCAAATTCCATTTCACTTCCAATTTTACCTTCAATTACAACACTCCAATTTCAACTTCACTTTTTCAGTTTCCACACTCATTTTCCAGTTTCAATATCAATTTCGCAAATTCCACTACACTTTCAACTTCACTTTTTCAAATTCCACTTCACTTTCAATTTTAACTTCATTACAACACTCCAATTTCAACTTCATTTTATCAGTTTCCTCACTCATTTTCCAGTTTCAATATCAATTTTTCAAATTCCACTTCACTTTCAACTTCACTTTTTCAAATTCCACTTCACTTTCAATTTTAACTCTTCAATTTTAACTTGAATTACAACACTCCAATTTCAACTTCACTTTTTCAGTTTCCTCCTCCACTTTTCAGATTCAACACCATCTTCTCAACTTCAACATCAATTTTTAAAATTCCACTTCACTTCCAATTTTACCTTCAATTACAACACTCCAATTTCAACTTCACTTTTTCAGTTTCCACACTCATTTTCCAGTTTCAATATCAATTTCGCAAATTCCACTTCACTTTCAACTTCACTTTTTCAAATTCCATTTCACTTCCAATTTTACCTTCAATTACAACACTCCAATTTCAACTTCATTTTTCAGTTTCCACACTCATTTTCCAGTTTCAATATCAATTTCGCAAATTCCACTTCACTTTCAACTTCACTTTTTCAAATTCCACTTCACTTTCAACTTCACTTTTTCAAATTCCACTTAACTTTCAACTTCACAATTTCAAATTCCATTTCACTTCCAATTATACCTTCAATTACAACACTCCAATTTCAACTTCACTTTTTCAGTTTCCACACTCATTTTCCAGTTTCAATATCAATTTCGCAAATTCCACTACACTTTCAACTTCACTTTTTCAAATTCCACTTCACTTTCAATTTTAACTTCATTACAACACTCCAATTTCAACTTCACTTTTTCAAATTCCATTTCACTTCCAATTTTACCTTCAATTACAACACTCCAATTTCAACTTCATTTTTCAGTTTCCACACTCATTTTCCAGTTTCAATATCAATTTCGCAAATTCCACTTCACTTTCAACTTCACTTTTTCAAATTCCACTTCACTTTCAACTTCACTTTTTCAAATTCCACTTAACTTTCAACTTCACAATTTCAAATTCCATTTCACTTCCAATTTTACCTTCAATTACAACACTCCAATTTCAACTTCACTTTTTCAGTTTCCACACTCATTTTCCAGTTTCAATATCAATTTCGCAAATTCCACTACACTTTCAACTTCACTTTTTCAAATTCCACTTCACTTTCAATTTTAACTTCATTACAACACTCCAATTTCAACTTCACTTTTTCAGTTTCCTCCTCCACTTTTCAGTTTCAACACCATCTTCTCAACTTCAACATAAATTTTTAAAATTCCACTTCACTTCCAATTTTACCTTCAAATACAACACTCCAATTTCAACATCACTTTTTCAGTTTCCACACTCATTTTTCAGTTTCAATATCAATTTCTCAAATTCCACTACACTGTCAATTTTATCTTCAATTTCAACACTCCAATTTCAACTTCACTTTTTCAGTTTCCACTCCCATTTTCCATTTTCAATATCAATTTCTCAAATTCCACTACACTTTATCAAATTCCACTTCACTTTCAACTTCACTTTTTCAAATTCCACTTCACTTGCAATTTTAACTCTTCCATTTTAACTTGAATTACAACACTCCAATTTCAACTTCACTTTTTCAGTTTCCTCCTCTACTTTTCAGTTTCAACACCATCTTCTCAACTTCAACATCAATTTTTAAAATTCCACTTCACTTCTAATTTTACCTTCAATTACAACACTCCAATTTCAACTTCACTTTTCCAGTTTCCACACTCATTTTCCAGTTTCAATATCAGTTTCTCAAATTCCACTTCACTTTCAACTTCACTTTTTCAAATTCCATTTCACTTCCAATTTTACCTTCAATTACAACACCCCAATTTCAACTTCACTTTTTCAGTTTCCTCCTCCACTTTTCAGTTTCAACACCATCTTCTCAACTTCAACATCAATTTTTAAAATTCCACTTCACTTCCAATTTTACCTTCAATTACAACACTCCAATTTCAACATCACTTTTTCAGTTTCCACACTCATTTTCCAGTTTCAATATCAATTTCGCAAATTCCACTTCACTTTCAACTTCACTTTTTCAAATTCCATTTCACTTCCAATTTTACCTTCAATTACAACACTCCAATTTCAACTTCATTTTTCAGTTTCCACACTCATTTTCCAGTTTCAATATCAATTTCGCAAATTCCACTTCACTTTCAACTTCACTTTTTCAAATTCCACTTCACTTTCAACTTCACTTTTTCAAATTCCACTTAACTTTCAACTTCACAATTTCAAATTCCATTTCACTTCCAATTATACCTTCAATTACAACACTCCAATTTCAACTTCACTTTTTCAGTTTCCACACTCATTTTCCAGTTTCAATATCAATTTCGCAAATTCCACTACACTTTCAACTTCACTTTTTCAAATTCCACTTCACTTTCAATTTTAACTTCATTACAACACTCCAATTTCAACTTCACTTTTTCAGTTTCCTCCTCCACTTTTCAGTTTCAACACCATCTTCTCAACTTCAACATAAATTTTTAAAATTCCACTTCACTTCCAATTTTACCTTCAATTACAACACTCCAATTTCAACATCACTTTTTCAGTTTCCACACTCATTTTTCAGTTTCAATATCAATTTCTCAAATTCCACTACACTGTCAATTTTATCTTCAATTTCAACACTCCAATTTCAACTTCACTTTTTCAGTTTCCACTCCCATTTTCCATTTTCAATATCAATTTCTCAAATTCCACTTCACTTTATCAAATTCCACTTCACTTTCAACTTCACTTTTTCAAATTCCACTTCACTTTCAATTTTAACTCTTCAATTTTAACTTGAATTACAACACTCCAATTTCAACTTCACTTTTTCAGTTTCCTCCTCCACTTTTCAGTTTCAACACCATCTTCTCAACTTCAACATCAATTTTTAAAATTCCACTTCACTTCCAATTTTACCTTCAATTACAACACTCCAATTTCAACTTCACTTTTTCAGTTTCCACACTCATTTTTTAGTTTCAATATCAATTTCTCAAATTCCACTTCACTTTCAACTTCACTTTTTCAAATTCCATTTCACTTCCAATTTTACCTTCAATTACAACACTCCAATTTCAACTTCACTTTTTCAGTTTCCTCATTTATTTTCCAGTTTCAATATCAATTTCGCAAATTCCACTTCACTTTCAACTTCACTTTTTCAAATTCCACTTCACTTTCAACTTCACTTTTTCAAATTCCACTTCACTTTCAACTTCACAATTTCAAATTCCATTTCACTTCCAATTTTACCTTCAATTACAACACTCCAATTTCAACTTCACTTTTTCAGTTTCCACACTCATTTTCCAGTTTCAATATCAATTTCGCAAATTCCACTACACTTTCAACTTCACTTTTTCAAATTCCACTTCACTTTCAATTTTAACTTCATTACAACACTCCAATTTCAACTTCATTTTATCAGTTTCCTCACTCATTTTCCAGTTTCAATATCAATTTTTCAAATTCCACTTCACTTTCAACTTCACTTTTTCAAATTCCACTTCACTTTCAATTTTAACTCTTCAATTTTAACTTGAATTACAACACTCCAATTTCAACTTCACTTTTTCAGTTTCCTCCTCCACTTTTCAGATTCAACACCATCTTCTCAACTTCAACATCAATTTTTAAAATTCCACTTCACTTCCAATTTTACCTTCAATTACAACACTCCAATTTCAACTTCACTTTTTCAGTTTCCACACTCATTTTCCAGTTTCAATATCAATTTCGCAAATTCCACTTCACTTTCAACTTCACTTTTTCAAATTCCATTTCACTTCCAATTTTACCTTCAATTACAACACTCCAATTTCAACTTCATTTTTCAGTTTCCACACTCATTTTCCAGTTTCAATATCAATTTCGCAAATTCCACTTCACTTTCAACTTCACTTTTTCAAATTCCACTTCACTTTCAACTTCACTTTTTCAAATTCCACTTAACTTTCAACTTCACAATTTCAAATTCCATTTCACTTCCAATTATACCTTCAATTACAACACTCCAATTTCAACTTCACTTTTTCAGTTTCCACACTCATTTTCCAGTTTCAATATCAATTTCGCAAATTCCACTACACTTTCAACTTCACTTTTTCAAATTCCACTTCACTTTCAATTTTAACTTCATTACAACACTCCAATTTCAACTTCACTTTTTCAAATTCCATTTCACTTCCAATTTTACCTTCAATTACAACACTCCAATTTCAACTTCATTTTTCAGTTTCCACACTCATTTTCCAGTTTCAATATCAATTTCGCAAATTCCACTTCACTTTCAACTTCACTTTTTCAAATTCCACTTCACTTTCAACTTCACTTTTTCAAATTCCACTTAACTTTCAACTTCACAATTTCAAATTCCATTTCACTTCCAATTTTACCTTCAATTACAACACTCCAATTTCAACTTCACTTTTTCAGTTTCCACACTCATTTTCCAGTTTCAATATCAATTTCGCAAATTCCACTACACTTTCAACTTCACTTTTTCAAATTCCACTTCACTTTCAATTTTAACTTCATTACAACACTCCAATTTCAACTTCACTTTTTCAGTTTCCTCCTCCACTTTTCAGTTTCAACACCATCTTCTCAACTTCAACATAAATTTTTAAAATTCCACTTCACTTCCAATTTTACCTTCAAATACAACACTCCAATTTCAACATCACTTTTTCAGTTTCCACACTCATTTTTCAGTTTCAATATCAATTTCTCAAATTCCACTACACTGTCAATTTTATCTTCAATTTCAACACTCCAATTTCAACTTCACTTTTTCAGTTTCCACTCCCATTTTCCATTTTCAATATCAATTTCTCAAATTCCACTTCACTTTATCAAATTCCACTTCACTTTCAACTTCACTTTTTCAAATTCCACTTCACTTTCAATTTTAACTCTTCAATTTTAACTTGAATTACAACACTCCAATTTCAACTTCACTTTTTCAGTTTCCTCCTCCACTTTTCAGTTTCAACACCATCTTCTCAACTTCAACATCAATTTTTAAAATTCCACTTCACTTCCAATTTTACCTTCAATTACAACACTCCAATTTCAACTTCACTTTTTCAGTTTCCACACTCATTTTTTAGTTTCAATATCAATTTCTCAAATTCCACTTCACTTTCAACTTCACTTTTTCAAATTCCATTTCACTTCCAATTTTACCTTCAATTACAACACTCCAATTTCAACTTCACTTTTTCAGTTTCCTCATTTATTTTCCAGTTTCAATATCAATTTCGCAAATTCCACTTCACTTTCAACTTCACTTTTTCAAATTCCACTTCACTTTCAACTTCACTTTTTCAAATTCCACTTCACTTTCAACTTCACAATTTCAAATTCCATTTCACTTCCAATTTTACCTTCAATTACAACACTCCAATTTCAACTTCACTTTTTCAGTTTCCACACTCATTTTCCAGTTTCAATATCAATTTCGCAAATTCCACTACACTTTCAACTTCACTTTTTCAAATTCCACTTCACTTTCAATTTTAACTTCATTACAACACTCCAATTTCAACTTCACTTTATCAGTTTCCTCACTCATTTTCCAGTTTCAATATCAATTTTTCAAATTCCACTTCACTTTCAACTTCACTTTTTCAAATTCCACTTCACTTTCAATTTTAACTCTTCAATTTTAACTTGAATTACAACACTCCAATTTCAACTTCACTTTTTCAGTTTCCTCCTCCACTTTTCAGATTCAACACCATCTTCTCAACTTCAACATCAATTTTTAAAATTCCACTTCACTTCCAATTTTACCTTCAATTACAACACTCCAATTTCAACTTCACTTTTTCAGTTTCCACACTCATTTTCCAGTTTCAATATCAATTTCGCAAATTCCACTTCACTTTCAACTTCTCTTTTTCAAATTCCACTTCACTTTCAACTTCACTTTTTCAAATTCCACTTCACTTTCAACTTCACTTTTTCAAATTCCACTTCACTTTCAATTTTAACTCTTCAATTTTAACTTGAATTACAAAACTCCAATGTCAACTTCACTTTTTCAGTTTCCTCCTCCACTTTTCAGTTTCAACACCATCTTCTCAACTTCAACATCAGTTTTTAAAATTCCACTTCACTTCCAATTTTACCTTCAATTACAACACTCCAATTTCAACTTCACTTTTTCAGTTTCCACACTCATTTTCCAGTTTCAATATCAATTTCGCAAATTCCACTTCACTTTCAACTTCACTTTTTCAAATTCCACTTCACTTTCAATTTTAACTTCAATACAACACTCCAATTTCAACTTCACTTTTTCAGTTTCCTCCTCCACTTTTCAGTTTCAATATCAATTTCTCAAATTCCACTTCACTTTCAACTTCACTTTTTCAAATTCCATTTCACTTCCAATTTTACCTTCAATTACAACACTCCAATTTCAACTTCACTTTTTCAGTTTCCACACCCATTTTCCAGTTTCAATATCAATTTCGCAAATTCCACTTCACTTTCAACTTCACTTTTTCAAATTCCATTTCACTTCCAATTTTACCTTCAATTACAACACTCCAATTTCAACTTCATTTTTCAGTTTCCACACTCATTTTCCACTTTCAATATCAATTTCGCAAATTCCACTTCACTTTCAACTTCACTTTTTCAAATTCCACTTCACTTTCAATTTTAACTCTTCAATTTTAACTTGAATTACAACACTCCAATTTCAACTTCACTTTTTCAGTTTCCTCCTCCACTTTTCAGTTTCAACACCATCTTCTCAACTTCAACATAAATTTTTAAAATTCCACTTCACTTCCAATTTTACCTTCAATTACAACACTCCAATTTCAACATCACTTTTTCAGTTTCCACACTCATTTTTCAGTTTCAATATCAATTTCTCAAATTCCACTACACTGTCAATTTTATCTTCAATTTCAACACTCCAATTTCAACTTCACTTTTTCAGTTTCCACTCCCATTTTCCATTTTCAATATCAATTTCTCAAATTCCACTTCACTTTCAACTTCACTTTTTCAAATTCCACTTCACTTTCAATTTTAACTCTTCAATTTTAACTTGAATTACAACACTCCAATTTCAACTTCACTTTTTCAGTTTCCTCCTCCACTTTTCAGTTTCAACACCATCTTCTCAACTTCAACATCAATTTTTAAAATTCCACTTCACTTCCAATTTTACCTTCAATTACAACACTCCAATTTCAACTTCACTTTTTCAGTTTCCACACTCATTTTTTAGTTTCAATATCAATTTCTCAAATTCCACTTCACTTTCAACTTCACTTTTTCAAATTCCATTTCACTTCCAATTTTACCTTCAATTACAACACTCCAATTTCAACTTCATTTTTCAGTTTCCACACTCATTTTCCAGTTTCAATATCAATTTCGCAAATTCCACTTCACTTTCAACTTCACTTTTTCAAATTCCACTTCACTTTCAACTTCACTTTTTCAAATTCCACTTCACTTTCAACTTCACAATTTCAAATTCCATTTCACTTCCAATTTTACCTTCAATTACAACACTCCAATTTCAACTTCACTTTTTCAGTTTCCACACTCATTTTCCAGTTTCAATATCAATTTCGCAAATTCCACTACACTTTCAACTTCACTTTTTCAAATTCCACTTCACTTTCAATTTTAACTTCATTACAACACTCCAATTTCAACTTCACTTTATCAGTTTCCTCACTCATTTTCCAGTTTCAATATCAATTTTTCAAATTCCACTTCACTTTCAACTTCACTTTTTCAAATTCCACTTCACTTTCAATTTTAACTCTTCAATTTTAACTTGAATTACAACACTCCAATTTCAACTTCACTTTTTCAGTTTCCTCCTCCACTTTTCAGTTTCAACACCATCTTCTCAACTTCAACATAAATTTTTAAAATTCCACTTCACTTCCAATTTTACCTTCAATTACAACACTCCAATTTCAACATCACTTTTTCAGTTTCCACACTCATTTTTCAGTTTCAATATCAATTTCTCAAATTCCACTACACTGTCAATTTTATCTTCAATTTCAACACTCCAATTTCAACTTCACTTTTTCAGTTTCCACTCCCATTTTCCATTTTCAATATCAATTTCTCAAATTCCACTTCACTTTATCAAATTCCACTTCACTTTCAACTTCACTTTTTCAAATTCCACTTCACTTTCAATTTTAACTCTTCAATTTTAACTTGAATTACAACACTCCAATTTCAACTTCACTTTTTCAGTTTCCTCCTCCACTTTTCAGTTTCAACACCATCTTCTCAACTTCAACATCAATTTTTAAAATTCCACTTCACTTCCAATTTTACCTTCAATTACAACACTCCAATTTCAACTTCACTTTTTCAGTTTCCACACTCATTTTTTAGTTTCAATATCAATTTCTCAAATTCCACTTCACTTTCAACTTCACTTTTTCAAATTCCATTTCACTTCCAATTTTACCTTCAATTACAACACTCCAATTTCAACTTCATTTTTCAGTTTCCACACTCATTTTCCAGTTTCAATATCAATTTCGCAAATTCCACTTCACTTTCAACTTCACTTTTTCAAATTCCACTTCACTTTCAACTTCACTTTTTCAAATTCCACTTCACTTTCAACTTCACAATTTCAAATTCCATTTCACTTCCAATTTTACCTTCAATTACAACACTCCAATTTCAACTTCACTTTTTCAGTTTCCACACTCATTTTCCAGTTTCAATATCAATTTCGCAAATTCCACTACACTTTCAACTTCACTTTTTCAAATTCCACTTCACTTTCAATTTTAACTTCATTACAACACTCCAATTTCAACTTCACTTTATCAGTTTCCTCACTCATTTTCCAGTTTCAATATCAATTTTTCAAATTCCACTTCACTTTCAACTTCACTTTTTCAAATTCCACTTCACTTTCAATTTTAACTCTTCAATTTTAACTTGAATTACAACACTCCAATTTCAACTTCACTTTTTCAGTTTCCTCCTCCACTTTTCAGATTCAACACCATCTTCTCAACTTCAACATCAATTTTTAAAATTCCACTTCACTTCCAATTTTACCTTCAATTACAACACTCCAATTTCAACTTCACTTTTTCAGTTTCCACACTCATTTTCCAGTTTCAATATCAATTTCGCAAATTCCACTTCACTTTCAACTTCTCTTTTTCAAATTCCACTTCACTTTCAACTTCACTTTTTCAAATTCCACTTCACTTTCAATTTTAACTCTTCAATTTTAACTTGAATTACAAAACTCCAATGTCAACTTCACTTTTTCAGTTTCCTCCTCCACTTTTCAGTTTCAACACCATCTTCTCAACTTCAACATCAGTTTTTAAAATTCCACTTCACTTCCAATTTTACCTTCAATTACAACACTCCAATTCAACTTCACTTTTTCAGTTTCCACACTCATTTTCCAGTTTCAATATCAATTTCGCAAATTCCACTTCACTTTCAACTCCACTTTTTCAAATTCCACTTCACTTTCAATTTTAACTCTTCAATTTTAACTTGAATTACAACACTCCAATTTCAACTTCACTTTTTCAGTTTCCTCCTCCACTTTTCAGATTCAACACCATCTTCTCAACTTCAACATCAATTTTTAAAATTCCACTTCACTTCCAATTTTACCTTCAATTACAACACTCCAATTCAACTTCACTTTTTCAGTTTCCACACTCATTTTCCAGTTTCAATATCAATTTCGCAAATTCCACTTCACTTTCAACTTCACTTTTTCAAATTCCACTTCACTTTCAACTGGATCCGTTTCCGGTTTGATAGAGAGAAGGTGCGTTGTATGAGAGTGATAGTTAAAGAGGTGAAATTGAGTGAAGAAAGTGACGTGAGAGCAGAAAAAGTGTCACCGAGACCGGAGTGGGTGTGGAAGAGAAGGCGGAGATAAGAAGAGAAGAGAATAAGGTGAAAAGAAGAGTGGAGAGTGATAAGAATAAGAAAGTGAGGTTAGAAGCACAGTGAGTAGGAAGGTGAGGAGAAAAACAGAGGAAACAGGAGAGGAGAAAAGAGCGCCATCGTGTAGGAGAAAATAGTAGCTAGGAGACAGAACCAAGGAGGCAGGTAAAGAAGGCAGAGAGTCGATAAGGAAACGAAATGGACAAAAAGGAAAGCGAAGAAGAGAGAAGGGAAACATCAAGAAAGTTAATGAGGATAAGAGAGAAGGAAAGGGCAAGGTGCAACAGTCTATCGAAAGCGGAGGGCTTAGGAAAGTGGTTGGATAAGAAGAGAAAAGAGAGAGAGAGTGTGGAAAAGGAAGAAAAGGAAAAAGATCCGTTTAGCAAAAGCCGAAAGACAGGAAGATCGCCGGAGAAGGAGAAGGGAGAAAGAAGCAATGAAGGGATCGAGCTGCGAGGAGACATTACGGAGATAATAAGGGAGGGGATAAAAGGGGCTTTAAAAGGAACGGTAAATATGATGGACGAAATGCTAGAAGAATGGAAAGAGATGAAGGGAATGATGAGAGAGATGAAAGAAATGAGAGAAGAGTGGGAGAAAGAAAGGGAGAGAGATAGAAAATCGTGGAGAGAGATAGAAGAGAGAGTGAAAAAGATAGAGATGGAAGGGAAGGTAGAAGACAAAATAGACAAAAGATTAGAAGAAATAGAAAAGAAGAAAAGAAAGGTACAAGGCGAAAGAGAAAGCGGAGAAATAGAAAGAAGACTGAAAGAAGTAGAGATGAAGTGGGAAAGAAAGGAAAGAGAGGCAAGGAAAAGGAACATAATAGTAAGGGGTTTTGAGATAAAAGATGGAGGAGATGGACGAGAAGAAGTAAAAAAGCTATTAGAAGTGATAGGTGAAAAGTTTGAAATAGAAGAAATAAAGAAAGGAGTTAGAAAGGGAGTGGGAAAGGGAGAATGGGCAGTGGTAATGCTAGCGACAGAAGAACAAAAGAGAAGAGTAATGATGGAAAAGAAGAGGTTAGCAGGAAGAAAGGAAAGGATAGAAGATGACCTTACTTGGGAAGAGAGAAGTGTGCAATGGAAGATAAGGAAGATAATGGAGAAGGAGAGAGGAGAAGGGAAATTGGTAAAGATTGGATACATGAAACTATGGATAGATGGGAAGATGTGGAAGTGGGACGAGAGGGAGAAGGTACTGAAGAACGGGGAGGGAAACGAATGGGGAGAGAAGGTGAGGGAGGGGGTGAAGTAATGAAAGGGGGAATAGGGGAGAGGGAAACACCAGAAGAGAAGAGGACAAAAGAAGGGGAAAGGCAAAAGACAAGAATAGGATTTTGGAATGTAGCAGGAATGATAGGGAAGGACGAAGGTTTCTGGAAAGACCTAGAGCAATGGGACGTAATGGTACTAATGGAGACGTGGGTGGAGGAAAAGATGTGGGAGAAGATCGAAAGAAGATTACCAAGAGGATATGAATGGAAAAAACAATGGGCAGTAAGAGACAAAAGAGCAGGAAGAGCTAAGGGAGGGATGTTATTAGGAGCGAAAAAAGAAATTATGAACAAAAAGAAGGAGAGAGGAGAAACAAAAGAAATAGAAGGGTTAATAGAAGGAGAAGTAAGGATAGAGGAGGAAGAATGGAAGATAATAGGAGTGTACGTAAATAAAGATATGGACAGAAAAATGAAAGCTTTGAGGGACTGGTGGGATAAAGGGAGAGAGGATAAAATAATAGTCGGAGGAGATTTTAATGCGAGAACAGGAGAAGAAGGAGGGAAAGTAAGGAAGGAGGAAGAGGGAGAAGAAGGTAGGGCATCAAGGGACAAGAAAGTAAACGGCGAAGGGAGAAAGCTGATAAGAACGCTAGGAGAGATGGGGTTAGAAATAATGAACGGAGAGATCGAAGGGGACGAAAGAGGGGAGTTCACATTCGTAGGGCAAAGGGGAAGGACGGTAATAGATTATGTGATAGGAGACGAAAGAACGAGGGAAGGGATAGAAAGAATGGTGATAGAAGAGAGGGTAGATTCAGACCACCTACCGATGGTATTAACTATGAAGAAGGGAAGGAAAGGAGCGGCCGGAGTTCTGAAAAATGATTTGAGATCTCATCTTCTCTGGCGCGGGAGGGGGAAATCCGCTCTACCTTCGGTCTAGGAGCTGATCCAGGCTAAGCGTCCGCTCTACCTTCGGTCTAGGAGCTGATCCAGGCTAAGCGCCCGCTCTACCTTCGGTCTAGGAGCTGATCTAGGCTAAGCGTCCGCCACAGACTTAAGATCCCTACAGACATTGCATCTTATGGGCTTTTTTGTCTAGGTTCCATGAGGCTCTTAGAGCCCCGTGGAACCTAGAGGGTTCGTGCTCAATGTTACCGATGTTCGCGTGTTAGTAAAAACTGAATATTCGGTATACTTCATTTTTACTACGGGTGTTGCAGGCTCCAAATGTATATGGCGCGTGTATTTGAACTTTGGAAATGAAGTATGTAATAAAATACTTACGAAGTACAGTTTGGCAGTAACATAGATTAATAGATTCACGAGTATAAATATCCTTACGTATGTTTCATTTATTTTGATGCATGTAAGTAGTTTACGTCGAATAAAAATGTACAAAACTTAAAATTTTAAGTGTACATGTAATCTTTATATTACTTGGCCGGACTTTTAGATTTATATATATGTATCCACGTATTAATTAAAAAATCTACAAATAAAAAATTTTTTAAAATAAAAAATGATTGTTGAACAACTCAACGAATATTCAGATGTTCGTTTAAGAAAATTATTTACGATTAAAAATTCTATACTTTAAATATTCATCTGAATTTCAACAGATTCAGAAAGTAAGGGCAAAACCGCTCGAACGCTTTCGATGCCGAGCATCGACGGTTATTGTATGAACATAATGCGGCAACATTGCACTTTTAAAGATGACAACGCTGTAAAATCTGGCGTCCCAGACACACACCTTTCGTGTTGCAACGTCATGTAGTTCACTAGCTGACCGTTGCATTTCGATGGAGTCCGCTGTCGTACTAGGGCATTTTCTACAGAGTCGGTAATTCAGAACCGTAGACAGAAAAATGCATTGTATGCAATGTCTGTACGTATCTTAAGTCTGTGGCGTCCGCTCTACCTTCGGTCTAGGAGCTGATCCAGGCTAAGCGTCCGCTCTACCTTCGGTCTAGGAGCTGATCCAGGCTAAAAGTGGGAGGGGGAAATCCGCTCTACTATCGGTGTAGGAGCTGATCCAGGCTAAGATTTTGGTGGTGGCAGCACTATACCGGTGGCAACTCAGACCCGGGCGTGAGCACTCTCATATCCTCTCTGTTCCGAACAACGGAATCTCCGAAGCCGGCGTTTTTGTGAACGTATATACAGGGCAGTGTCACTCAATGTACCTTTTTGTTAGCACGGAAATCCAGCGCCATCTGAATTTTGTGTTACACAACTAACGGGTAAAACGCGGGAATTTAAAATCCATACTACCCATTCCTTGCTAATTTATAATTTTTATTTAAAAATAAAACAAATTAAAACATTTTAATACATTTTAAACATAGTTTATTGAGCATTAAAACAATTACAAACAGTATATGTACAACTTTCTACTTATTAATAAATTGAAACCATATTATCAAGCGCGATAACAATGTTTCATTACAAATATTGCAAGTTATACATTATTTACAAACTTTTTCATAATAAGAACACATCACATGCATATCACAGCAATTAATAATGAACTGGCACAAAGAAAAGCAAAACAATGTATAACACACATTCACACACACATCGAGATCATACAACACACGTTGCATATCGCAGAACATACGTCGAGATCGTATAACACACATCCACATACATCATACATCTCGTAACACACACCGTACACATCGTAACACACACCGTACATCTCGTAACACACACTGTAGATCTCGTAACACACATCCACACACATCGTGTATCTCGTAACACACGTCGAGATTGTACAACACACCTCGTATATCTCATAACACACATCACATATCGCAGAACATACATCTACATCGTATATCTCATAACCAGAGTAGGGCAATAATCAACTAATATTTAAAAATGAATAATAGTCTTTTTGAATGTCAGTTATAGCAAAATAGTGATTAGTCAAAACTTTTTGATTAGTTAGTGACAGTTAGTCACAGCTCTAAGTAATCGTTAGCTATAGCTTATTAGTGAATTAGTAGTTGATGATCAGTCATCTTTAGTCATCAGTCACTATTATGCGATTAACATACATTAATATTATTAATTAGTTATCACTAATTAATCAGAAAGTTTTGATGACCATTAGTTATTTTTAAATATTAGTTGATTATTGCCCTACTCTGCTCATAACACACATCAACATCGTATAATATTCATCGCATATCGCATAACATACATCGCATATTGCAGAACATACATCGAGATCATACAACACACATCGCATATCGCATAAAACATCACATATCGTTGAACGTGAGGGTCATCTGCCCTTCCTTCGCGCAATCAACGATCGGCTCAAAACACTTACCAAAGCCATAGTTGCACGAAAAGGAGGTCATGGTGATAATTTGGTGGTCTGTGGTCAGTTTGATTTACCACAGCTTCCTGAATTCTGGTGCATCCATTACAGCTGAAAAGTACCGCCACCAAATCGACGAAATGCACGAAAAACTTCAAGGTGTGTGCCCAGCACTGGTCAGCAGAAATGGTCCTATCCTTCTCCACGACAACGCCCAGCCACACGTCGCCCGACCGACTCTTCAAAAGTTGAACAAATTAGGCTACAAAACTCTAAATACCTCATCCACCATACTCACCAGATCTCTCGCCCACCAATTACCACTTTTTTAAGCACCTCGACAACGTCTTGCGTGTGAAATGCTTTAAATCCCAGAGAGATGCTGAAACGACATTCAACGAGTTTGTTGCCTCCAGGACTCCAGAATTAAATTCAACCGGAATAACAAAACTTTCTAACCTATTTCATTGAAATCGTATATTTTTGTTTACAACATGCACCAAAATGTTGTCATCAATTCCATCTGGCGGACACTTTGAGAATTACTCTTGCAAATAGTGACATCTTTATTTCGTGTTACGGTACTAAACTTTTGCTAACAGTTCTCCTATTAGAGTGACACTACCCTGGTAGAATTCAAGCCCTAGGGTCATTCTTCGAATGTGAAGAATGGACGTAGGACTTTTGGCCATAAACTGGCCGTGAAACGTACATTCTACGAACGACCGTGGCTATTTGGGATCCTATTTAAATTCGTTTCGTTGTATATGTAGAAGTCAAGATTATTTAATTTTGATTCACATTAATTGAGATTCTCTATTAAAATTGAATTGTTCATTTACTATTAATTCTGATTAAGTTTCTGACTGTTTGTCAATTGTCATTAATGAATTTGTTCTTTCAGTTACAGATTCCACGAGAAAAGAATGAATCGTTAGAAAGTGCCTCTTGGTAGCGAGATCGATGCTTTCGAGAATCGAATCGTGACGTAGCATCATGGCAAACTTTCTTGAAGCAGGAGAGGACGCGAGCGTGAGTCAGTGCTTCGATCGGTGGCACCTTTTTCTCGCGCATGCGCGAGAAAACAGTAACGTATCTACTATTGGGTTGCGGAGCGGCTAGAGCACTGACGCCTTGAGGGAGTTATTCTGGCGGGAATGTACCAGTGTTATTTCCTTGTTTTATTATGTATTCTTTTGCGTAGTTATTGTAGTGCTCTTTCCCTATCCCATCCTCAAAATCTCTATCTCTATATATAACGAAATCGTGTCTGTCTGTATGTATGTTTGTAACGGCATCACTTGAGAACGGCTCAACGTAGAAAGCTGGGGTTTGGACCGTTAGACGCAGCTTTTCCACGGGAAGGTTTAAGAGCAAAGAGCATACGAAAAAGTCCATTGGTTCAAAAGTTGTGACGCAATAACCACTTTTCCCCCTCTTTTCGGCACGTTTCTGCTTATAACTTTTGATCCAATGGACTTTTTCGTATGCGGTTTGCTCTAAAACCTTCCAGAGACAGAAACATAGAGAGAAAGAGAGAGAGAGAGAGAGAGAGGGAGATAGAGAGAGAGAGAGAGAGACCGAAATAAGTAGATTACCACAAACACGATCAGCAAGTACATGCTTTTAAAAAATACTGTGCCACCGCAACGCGTGGCGGGGGAGAGCTAGTAAAGAATAAGTTTCAATTATAAAAGTCTGCGGGGTGCTCAAGCTACCCGATTTCATCGATATAGTTACTTTACTGAGGCTGAAATTGTCGCGCATGCGCGAGAAAAGGTGCCACCGATCGAAGCACTGGCGTGAGTACAAATTATATTTCAAACTAAACTGTGTTATTCAACATTTCATTTCAAACCATTAATGAATAATTAATAAATATTCATGTTGAATTATTTATTTCGTATTAATTCCAATTTACTCTTGAGTCGCGACGATTAATTGGCTTTGAATTCGTGTTGTGCAATTATTTCCGTTAAAAGTAATTTCGATTTTGTGTTCAAATTGAATTGATTATGATTTAGTTTCTGACTGTTTGTCAATCGTAATTAATGAGCTTGTTCTTTCTGTTCCTCCATTGTTCCATATTTATTTTGTCGCTCACCCTCACTTTCTTTTTCCTTTCTCTGTTTATGTATTTCGAAGCTTCCCCCTCGTCTCTGATTTCTTCTATCCTTTTTTCTTCTTTCTCTCTCCACTCTTTTTTCTTTCTTGCGCATAATTCTTTGTACTGTCTCCTCTCTTCCTTGAATCTTCCCGCTTCCACTTCCCCTCTCCCTTTCCCCTTTCCGATTTCTTTCCATGCCTTCTGTAATTTCTTTTTCCGTTCTCTACATTCTCCGTCCCACCATTCCGTTTTCCCGATTATCCATTTCTTTTTCCATTTCTTCTTCTTGGTTCCTTTTTTTATTGCTTCTGCCAGCTCTTTCCATTCCTCTTCAACTCCTTGTTTATCCCATTTCATCTCTTCTATTTTTCTTTTAAATTCTTCCATCTCTTCCTGTCCCCATGCCTGCACTTCTCTCTCCTCTTCTTCCTCGTTTTGTTCCTCTCCTTCTCTTCCCATCGTGACTATTATCGGTTGGTGGTCCGACTCTATCCTTCTTTCTATTTTAAATTTTTCTATCTCTTCCCATGACGCTTCATTTACTATCCCATAGTCAATCGTCGTTTCTATCTCGTTCCTGCTGTAGGTTGTTTCCCCTTCTTCGTCTCCCTTCGTATTCCCATTCAATATTGTCCACCCCCTTTCCGTTACCATCTTCATGAACTCTATTCCCTCACTGTTCATTGTGCGATCTTTCGTTTTTCTCTTCCCCCTCTTTGTTGTGTCCTCTTCTTCTCTATCTCCTTTTCCCCCTATTCTTGCATTGAAATCTCCTATTATTATCATTTTTCCCTCTTCTCCTTCCTCTCCTACCACCTTCTCTAGTTTTCTCAGTTTCTCCATACTTCCTCGCCTGTTGTATATCGATATGATCCTCCATGTTGTGTCACCTATCTTCGCTCTTCTCTCTTGTATCCCTTCTTTCTCTGTTTCACTTTCATTTTCCACCGCTATTTCTTCTCTCACTCCTGTTATTATTCCCCCTTTAGCTCTTCCTTTCTTCTCTATACGTTCTGCTCCTTGACATTTCCACTTCCATCCTTTTGGCACCTTCCTCCTCCACCCTTCCCATTCTCTTTCCTCTATCCACGTCTTTGTCATTCCTATTATCTCGTATCCTCTTATGTAATTCCAGAAGTCTTCATCCTTGTCCCCCATCCCCGCCACGTTCCATGCTAACACTTTCACTCCTTTCTCGTCTTTTCTTCCCTATCTTCCCCCTCTTTCTCCTCTACCTTTACCCCCTCTTCCCTCTTCCAATCTCCGCGACTTCGTTTAACTTCACCCCTGTTTCTGTCATCTCCTCTAATATGGTCCTTGCCATCTGTTCTGTCTCTACCTCGTTTTCTATCTCCTCCCCTCTTATAATGACGTTGTTCTTTCTCTCTTGTTTCTCTTTTCTTTCCCACTCTGTCTCTAATTCTTTTAGTCTTCTCCCCTGCTCTCTCTGTCCTGTTTCTTCTTTCTCTCTGTCTTCTTTCTTTCGCTCTTTCATCCTCTCTTCTATCTCTCTCAGCCAATTCTCCTTTTTCTCCTCCTCTTTCTTTTCCCATTCCTTTCTTTCTGCTTCCAATCTCTCTATCTCCTCCTCCAGTCTCCTTCTTTCTTCCTCTTCTTTTTTCCTTATTTCTTCTATCTCTTTCCTTGTTTTGCTTGCTTCTTCTCTGGCCTCTTTTCTTCCATCTTCTATCTTTCTTCTCATACTTCTCATTTCCTCCATCAGTCCTCTCATTCCTTCCGACATCTCCGAACACATTTTCATCACCGTTACAATCCCTTCTTGTTCTCCCGTCCCTATCCTTACTTCGCTTTCACTTCCTTTTTCCTTTCCTGTTGAGATTTTTCTTTTCTCCGGTGATCTCTGCGTTACCAAACTCTTTTTAAACACTCTGACAACCTCTTCTTCTGTCTCTCCTTTGCATCCTTTCTCTCCTTCGTCCCCCTGTCTCTTTCTCTTCCATAGCTCGAGCGTTCCGAATGAAGCCGATCTCTTATTTCATTTTTATAATATAATTTAAAATC
This sequence comes from Lasioglossum pauxillum, assembly GCA_933228785.1. NCBI lineage: Eukaryota > Metazoa > Arthropoda > Insecta > Hymenoptera > Halictidae > Lasioglossum > Lasioglossum pauxillum. Next base: position 27,006,001 of record OW121704.1, on the reverse strand, counting down.
CCCTCAATTTTAAATTCATATTAAGTTTTCTTTGAAAAAGTTATTATTTTCAATTATAATAACAATTTACTAATGTATTTAATTTTTACAATACAATTAAAAATACCCTCAATTTTAAGTTTATATTAAATCTTCTTTTAGAAAATTATTATATTCAATTATAATAAAAATTTAGTTATCTAATTAATTTTTTATAATATAATTTAAAATCCCCTCAATTTTAAGTTTATATTAAATTTTCTTTTAGAAAATTATTATTTTCAATTATAATAAAAATTTAGTGATGTATTTAATTTTTATAATATAATTTAAATTCCCTTCAATTTGAAGTTTATATTAAATTTTCTTTTAGAAACTTATTATTTTCAATTATAATAAAAATTTAGTGATCTATTTAATTTTTATAATATATTTTAAAATCCCATGAATTTTAAATTATTATTAAGTTTTCTTTGAAAAAGTTATTATTTTCAATTATAATAACAATTTACTAATCTATTTAATTTTTATAATATAATTAAAAATCCCCTCAATTTAAAATTTATGTAAAGAAAGGATACTTTCTTTAAATCAAAACAGCCGCGCTTCATTAGCCCAGCGCGCCCTCTAATCGATATGTATCGATCCTCAAGGATATAATCAAAACATAGAGAGGTGACGTAAACGAACACGTGTGTAAAGACTAGAGTGACAAATAAAATCAAATAAAATAATGGACCTAGGAGGAATTGAGGAAAATAGACTTTAATTGTCGTTTCTCTTTCTTTTAGGTAATTAATAAATCATTTTGTATATTTGTAAATATTGTATATACCATATCTCAATTATAACCTCTTTCTTTTAGAGCAACACAAAACTTGGTTATTCTCTCAGAAAGTCCTCAACATTATCCTTTGTCTTATAAAACGACAATTGTAGTCAACAATAGAAAATGGCCAAGCTGCAATTTGAATTTACAATAATAGCCTCTCCAAAAGATGAGAAATCAAATGTATTAGCGATTACCGCAATCAGAACAGAAGATGAGAAAACTTATATTTTGCAAGGGGATAACAAATATATAGCTAACCACACAGAATTAATGAAAACCGAGAATTTCGCAAAGGTAAAGAATAGTTTAAAAAGAAGACATCAATCAAGAAAGGTTTGGATCAAACTAACAGAGAATTTGAAAAAGATTTATTCAGATGAAGAAGGTAACATACAATTTTTAGATGAATATTTAGAAGAAATAGGAGGAAAAGATACAGCTGAAGAGAAAAATGAAAACCTGAATAGGATATTAGAAAAATTAGTAGAATCATCACAGAAAAGAGATGAAAAAAAAAGTTTAAAAAATATTGCAGAAAAGTATATGATTGAAAAGTTTACAAGTAGGAATTCAAATGCTAAACAATGGATAGAAACATTTGAGAAAGAATGCATACGGGTCGATATTACAGAAGATCAATCGAAAATAGAAATATTAAGATTATTTCTAGATAAATCTTGTTCAGATTGGCACTCTGCAACATTAACAAAACTATCAACTACAGCGAAATGGTGTGAATGGAAGAATAGATTTCTAGAGACTTTTGCAGACAAAGGATGGAACACGGTAACTTATGCCTTGGCATTTAAATATAGGGAAGGATCACTTATTGACTATGCAATAAAAAAAGAAAAACTTTTGTTAGACATGAACAGAGAAATAGATTCAGTAACACTAACAGCCTTAATAGCAACAGGACTGCCGGAATTTATAATGAATAAAATAGATAGAGAATCGTGCACAAATTCAACAACACTATTCACTGAAATTAGAAAATACGAAAATTTAGTGAATAAGAAGATCTTTTCAAAGAAGACAGACGGTAGAACTGAATACAAAAAGAGAAATGAAGAGAAAAGACCATGCAAAACATGCGAAGATCTGAATAAAGGAGTTAGATACCACCCACAAGAAGCATGCTGGTTCAAAACACAAGAAAAAAATAAACCGAAGGTAGTAGGACATAATTCCGTAATAGAAGTAGATTTAAATACAGAGTCAAAAAACGAACAATCACACCATTGATCAGATTAAAAATGTTAATAGAAAATAAACTAGAAGTGAATGGGACATACGACTCAGGCTCACAGATTTCGCTTATAAATTCAAAACTGATTAAAATAATGGAAGAAAAAGAGGATATGAATAGAATATATTTAAAATCGGTCAATGGTGTGAAGAGCACAAAAGGTTTAATAACTATAAAAATTAAGATTCTAGATATAGAGAAAAAGATAGATGTATTTATTATTGAGAGAGAAGACTTTGAAGACTTCATCATAGGTCTGGACATGATAAAAGAGTTTAAATTAACACAAAATGAAAACTTGGAAATAAAACAAGTGAAAGATATTAAGTTAAGAGAAATAGATAATACAACTAATGAACAAGTGCCAAAAGCATACTCAGTGAACTTTAATGAGCACGTAAATGAAGATGAATTTGAGATAAAAACAGAACATTTAGATAGAGAAAAAAGGGTTGAAATAAAGAAAATAATAGAAGAATATAAAAGGATATTTGCAATAGATAAATATGACATCGGTACTGTACAAGATTACGAGGCACGAATAGATCTACTAATTGATAAATACTGTAGCAAAAGGCCTTACAGATGCTCGATGGAAGACAAGAAAGAAATAGAAGAACAAATATCAAAACTCTTAGAGAAAAATCTCATAGAAGAATCATACAGCCCTTTTGCAGCTCCAGTAACGCTAGCATTTAAAAAAGATGAAAATAGAAAATCGAGACTCTGTATTGACTTTAGAGATTTAAATAAGATTATAATACCACAGGCACAACCATTTCCGATAATAGACGATCTGATAAGCCGTACTAGGAACTGCAAATACTTCACAACGTTGGACATAAACTCGGCTTTCTGGTCCATACCATTACGAATAGAGGACAGAAGTAAAACGGCATTCGTCACGCAGGAAGGACATTTCCAATGGACCTGTCTGCCATTTGGCTTGAAAACATCTCCCGCAATTTTCCAACGGATCTTAAGCAATATACTAAGAAAACACGGACTGACAAAATTTGCAGTAAATTATATCGATGACATCTTGATACACTCGCCATCATTCGAAGAACATGTGAAACACATAAAACAGGTATTACAAGCCATTACAATTGAAGGTTTCAGATTAAAGTTCAAGAAATGTACATTTGCATCGGACTCGGTGAAATACCTTGGACATGTAATTCAAAATAATTCCGTAAGACCACTAAAAGATAATTTAATTTCAATAAAAAATTTTCCAATCCCAAAGACACAGAAAAACATCCGGCAATTTTTGGGAAAAATAAACTTTTACCATGAATATTTACCAAATAGTACAATAATTTTAGATCCCCTGCACAAATTATTAAGGAAAAACGAAAAATTTACATGGTCTGAGAAATGTCAGATGGCGTTTAATAGAATAAAAGAAATATTATGTACACAACCAGTATTAGAAATTTTTGATCAAGAGCTTCCAATTATATTAAACACGGATGCGTCAATAGAAGGGATCGGAGCTGTATTAAAGCAGACACAAATGGATGGGAAAAATAGACCGGTAGCATATTTCTCAAAAAAGCTAAACGAAACACAGAAGAAAAAAAAGGCGATCTACTTAGAATGTTTAGCGATAAAGGAGGCGATAAAATATTGGCAACACTGGCTAATAGGAAAACGGTTCACGGTCTACTCAGACCACAAACCGTTAGAGAACATGAACATAAAAACACGAACAGACGAAGAACTGGGGGATCTAACGTATTACCTATCACAATACGACTTTGAGATAAAATATGTCCCAGGGAAAGAAAATTTGGAAGCTGATTGTTTAAGTAGAAACCCGGTTCTAGAGCCAGAAGAAAATAAAGAAGAACTACTAAGAACAGTTAATTCAATCAAAATAAACGAAATAGTAAAGGATCAAGAAGAAAATAAAAATATACAAGAGAACAAAATAAAACTAATAGAGAAGAATAAAATATTTTACAAAAAAATAAAAGATAGAGAGAAAATAATATTATCTGAAGACTTTAGCAAAAAGATAATAAAAAACATACATGAGGAATGGTGCCACATTGGCATCAGACAGATGATAAGAATGATTAGCTCAAAATACACAGCAAGAAACCTAACAAGAAATATAACAAAAACCTGCAAAGAATGCAAAATATGCCTAGAAAATAAATCGAGAAGTCAAGGAAAATTTGGTCGGATGTCATTCCTGGGCCCTGCCACAAGACCATTTGAAATAGTGTCAATAGACACCATCGGTGGCTTTGGAGGAAATCGATCGACAAAAAGGTACTTGCATTTACTAGTAGATCACTTTACAAGGTATGCCTTTATAACAACTTCTAAAACACAAAAGGCGAACGACTTTATCAAATTAGTTAAAAAGGTAATAGACACAGACCAAATAGACATGATTTTAACAGATCAATACCCAGGTATCAATTCGAAGGAGTTTAAAGAATACCTAGAAGAAAACAATATAAAAATAGTATTCACCGCAGTAGACGCACCTTTTTCAAACGGTCTGAATGAAAGGTTAAACCAGACAATAGTTAATAAAATAAGATGCAAAATTAACGAAAACGAAAATAAGAAGGCTTGGACAACAATGGCACACGAATGCATAGAAAGATACAACGAAACGGAACACTCAATAACTGGCTTTGCACCAAGATATTTACTGGATGGTACAGATGTAAGCATCATACCCAAAGAATTGAAAAAAACCGAAGATAAAGACACCTGGTATAGGAATAGAAAATCGGCTTTAGAAAATACTATAAGATCACATAATTATAATAAGAAACTATTCGACAAAAATAGGAAAAACCATATATTCAACATCGGAGATTTAATATATGTAGAAAACGGGAATAGATTAAATAGAAAGAAAATGGACAAACTGAGAATTGGGCCATTTGAAATAATCGACAAAATTTCAGATTCAATTTATAAACTAAAAACAGGGAGGAAAAGGACAGATACGGATATATTTCACGTAACTAAACTAATACCAACCACAATGGATATATATGAAACAGATAAAGAAGATACAGCCGTAGAAGAATTGGAATAGGTAATGTTAAGAACTTTCATCTCGGATGGGGAGATGTAAAGAAAGGATACTTTCTTTAAATCAAAACAGCCGCGCTTCATTAGCCCAGCGCGCCCTCTAATCGATATGTATCGATCCTCAAGGATATAATCAAAACATAGAGAGGTGACGTAAACGAACACGTGTGTAAAGACTAGAGTGACAAATAAAATCAAATAAAATAATAGACCTAGGAGGAATTGAGGAAAATAGACTTTAATTGTCGTTTCTCTTTCTTTTAGGTAATTAATAAATCATTTTGTATATTTGTAAATATTGTATATACCATATCTCAATTATAACCTCTTTCTTTTAGAGCAACACAAAACTTGGTTATTCTCTCAGAAAGTCCTCAACATTATCCTTTGTCTTATATTTATATTAAATTTTCATTAAAAAATTATTATTTTCAATTATAATAAAGATTTACTAATCTATTTAATTTTTATAATATAATTTAAAATCCCCTCAATTTTAAATTTATATTAAATTTTCTTTTAAAAAATTATTAGTTTCAATTATAATAAAACTTAAGTGATCTATTTAATTTTTTTTAATATAATGTAAAATTCCATATATTTTAAATTTGTATTAAATTTTCTTTTAAAAAATTATTAATTTCAATTATAATAAACATTTCCTAATCTATTTAATTTTTGTAATATAATTTAAAAACCCTTCAATTTTAAGTTTATATTAAATTTTCTTTTAAAGAATTATTTTTTTCAATTATAATAAAAATTTAGTGATCTATTTAATTTTTATAATATCATTTAAAATCCCCTCAATTTTAAATTCATATTAAATTTTCTTTTAAAAAATTATTAACATCAATTATAATAAAGTTTTACTAATCTATTGAATTTTTATAATATGTTGGTGATGCATAATCAATGACCGTCGAGCACCCGCGATACTGATACGAACCGTGAAAGAGAGATGTCGCGACTTGCGATCGATCAACCGAGAAGATCGATGTACAATTATAAAGATCGAGACATATTGAAAAGATTCGTTCGTGTGCTCTGATAAGAAACCAAAAGTATCCTTGTGCCTTTCTCTATATGTAATATTTGTAATAATAAAATACAGTTAATTGTGCAATCTAACGTTGTCTTACAAAGTGTTAATCTCACTCACTGATTTAACCACCGAGCTCCAACATAATATAATTTAAAATCCCCTCAATTTTAAAAATATATTAAATTTTGTTTTAAAAAATTACTATTTTCAATTATAATAAAAATTTATTAATCTATTCAATTTATATAATATAATTTAAACGCCATCAATTTTAAATTTATATTCAATATCCATTTAAAAAATTATTAGTTTCAATTACAATAAAAATGTATTAATCTATTTTACTCCTGTAATAACACAATTTATGATCCCCTCAATTTTTAATTTATAATATATTTTCTTTTAAAAAATTATTATTTTCAATTATAATAAAGTTTTTCTAATCTATTTAATTTTTATAATATAATTTAAAATCCCCTCAATTTTAAATTTATATTATATTTTCTTTTAAAACAATTATTATTGTAACAGACCTGTACCGTACAGGCCTGTTACTAACGCAAACCGGATCAAACCGGTGAGAACCGAGATCAACCGTCGAGCATTTCCCGGAATGAACCGCCGTATCCCCGTCGCCGCGCCGAGACGGACCGCGCCGCGACATTCCCCGCGCCTAGAAACAATCCGCGAATCACCGCATCGCGCCACCACCCCCACCAATAATTGAGAGCTATAAAAGCCGTCACGGCCAGAGCTCGAGACGGTATTCGATGCAAAGCTACGCTCTGGTAAGGATCACTCCTGCCTTCGTTATCAGAGTAAGTAAATACATTGACATACTTAGGTTTTCCTACGCTGTCTAAAGCACCTCGAAGCCGACCGTGGGAACCCACTTCCTAGAGCACGGCGTGTCGCCACTCTTCCAGTCATGGTAGGTTACCTGTTGTATCCTGAATCCTGAGAGCACGGCGCGTCGCCACTCTCTCCCGCAGCCACGGTGTGTCACCAGCTGATTCCTGTCCTGAGAGCACGGCGTGTCGCCACTCTCTTCCGCAGCCACGGTGTGTCACCAGCTGAATCCTGACTCCTGAGAGCACGGCGTGTCGCCACTCTCTTCCGCAGCCACGGTGTGTCACCAGCTGAATCCTGACTCCTGAGAGCACGGCGTGTCGCCACTCTCTCCCGCAGCCACGGTGTGTCACCAGCTGAATCCTGACTCCTGAGAGCACGGCGTGTCGCCACTCTCTTCCGCAGCCACGGTGTCACCAGCTGAATCCTGACTCCTGAGAGCACGGCGTGTCGCCACTCTCTTCCGCAGCCACGGTGTGTCACCAGCTGAATCCTGACTCCTGAGAGCACGGCGTGTCGCTACTCTCTTCCGCAGCCACGGTGTGTCACCAGCTGAATCCTGTTCACTTTCATATACTACACTCTTACACAGCCACGGTTTGTCACCAGCTGACTCCTGATCACTTTCATAACGATCCACCATTCTCATGATCACCGAAAACGTCCATGCCGTCGGGCATCCCGTGAACGATCAATTTCGCGACGCGTTCGATTACGACACCGCGTTCCACCTTTACAAAGGAGAACCGCGAAGTTCGTAGATGTACCCCGCGACCCGAACTCCCGCGTCCGCGATATTAGAGAACTCGTTGGCAGCGAGCGCATGTTAACCTAAAACTCCACGTGTCTTGATTTATTACACCCCGTCCTACCGAAAGCCGATCATTCTCTCTGCCGTATACGAATCCTGGCCGCGGCGAGCTAATCAGCAACAGAGAGACTCCGACGCGAAGAAACCGATACCGGGAACAAGACCCGTTACATTATTTTCAATTATAATAATGATTTACTAATCTATTTAATTTTTATAATATCATTTAAAATCTCCTCAATTTTAAATTTATATTAAATTTTCTTTAAAAAATTATTATTTTCAATCAATAAAAATTTACTGGTCTATTTAATTTTTATAATATAATTTATAATCCCCTCAATTTTAAATTCATATTAAATTTTCTTTTAAAAAATTATTAACTTCAATTATAATAAAGTTTTACTAATCTATTGTATTTTTATAATAAAATTTAAAATCCCCTCAATTTTAAATTTATATTAAATTTTCTTTTAAAAAATTAGTATTTTCAATTATAATAAAAATTTATTAATCTATTCCATTTTTATAATATAATTTAAACCCCTTCAATTTTAAATTTATATTATTGAATTGAATTGAATTGGAAGGTGAGCCGGGCACTTTTACTGTTACGAATTCGACGAATTGCCTAGTAATTTAATGGAAAAAGAGGGCGGTGTGAAAGCAGCCCGCTTCGGTTAATTTGGCTTGTGAAAGGAATTTAAGAATCGCACAGGAAACGTAGAGAAAAACGAGAGCACGTTTAGATTTAGGCAGAGAGTTTATTCTCGACCGTGGTCACTGTAACAATCACCAGTTGGTTCGTCAAGGCAACGAAGATTGATCGCGAACAATAATGCACAACGCAACGTGGTTTGCAAAAGCACCGTTAACCTCACTGTAATGAGACAAAAGGTACGCAGAAGCCCTAATACGTGATACGTACAAGAACGTAGACAAAGGATACGCGGAAGCGCTAGTACGTGATACGTACAAGAAAGTAGACAAAAGATACGCGGAAGCGCTATTCACATGATACGTAGTATCGATTTTAAGGTCCTTGTAACGACTGACTCGTGGCGATTCTTCTCGCGGCGAGGAGGCGTAAGCGTAGGGAGCAGATGACGATGCGCGACACCTCGCGAAATCTTACTTTCGAAAATTACTTATCGATCTAATAATTTGAGCAGAGACGGCGTAACTAGTGTCAAAGGTAACCCGTCTAGCGTAAACTCGGCGAGGTGCCACTGTAGGTTTACTAGTCGTCACAGCCTAGGGCTTCGTACTCCCATAATTCAGTTAATGAATTAGCGTGTGATTTGAATACGACTATGATCTCGCGAGTAGGCGCGTAGATTGGAGAGCCCTACGAGTTACTCTCACGTGTTCAGGAAAGTTACATATGAATGATTTAACCCCTTGCACGGTCAACTGCAATGCTATGATCGTCATCAGCTCCGTTGGTGAAACTCTTCGATAATCCGAAACATACCGCCTGCCTCGTTCTCTCAGAACGAAAACAATGAAATGCTAAAGTGCAAAGAGTACCACATGGTAATACTGCATAAAAAGGGTGGTCGGGACCGCCCGCCATGACAGGCCATGGCTCTTGAGGGGCGGCCGACGTCGCAGCCTTAAAACTAGATACATTAAAGAGATCGGTACCACACACCGTGACAAGCCACGGCTCTTGAGGGTGGCCGACTGTTAAGACTAAACTAGTAGCTACAAAATCGAACGAACGGCACTACTGCAAGAGCGTGATTGGAGTTGCGGTTCGAGAGATAGTCGGAGCAATCCTAAAGGGCTAGATAAGCATTATTGTGGACGAGCCGAAGCGGTAGCTTCGACCGGCAACAAAACGAGTTGAGTGATAGGACGTTGCAACGTACCCGATGGCGTTTTTAAAGTAACCACCCGTACCAACCCATCTGTCCCCGGATGGCAGTTAATCACACGACCAAGTTTCCACTTGGACGGTGGTAAATTTGGTTGGCGGATAATCACTAGGCTACCATTTTGGAGATTAGGTAACTTTTTATCCCATTTGACACGTTGTTGGAGATGATGTAGGTATTCATCCCGCCATCGGCGCCAAAAGTGTTCGAGCAGGTTTCGAATCCGTACCCAACGCGACAAGAGGTTTGGGTTAGACTCATAAACGGACCTTTCAGGGAACGCTAGTAAGGGGCCCCCCACTAAGAAATGACCCGGTGTCAAATAGTCGAGATCGTCCGGATCGTCAGTAATAGGGGCAATTGGGCGCGAGTTTAGACACGCCTCGATTTGGCACAATAAGGTGGAGAACTCCTCATAGGTGAGGGTGTGTTCTCCCAATACGCGCTTCAGGTGTCCTTTGACGCTCTTTACCCCGGCCTCCCATATTCCACCAAAATGTGGAGCACCGGGAGGTATAAACCTCCACGAAATGGAGTCGATACTTGTATCTTCGCGAAACTCGGCAGATTTCATAGAATCACGAACCACTTGATTAATTTCGCGTGCAGCCCCTACGAAGGTAGTGCCGTTGTCGCTGAACATTACAGCTGGTAAGCCGCGGCGTGACACAAAACGTTTAAGCGCGGCCAAGAACGCTGGAGCGGAATAATCGCTGACCAGTTCGAGGTGTATTGCGCGAGAGAAAAGACACACGAACAAGGCGATGTAAGCCTTGTGGGCCTTGTATCCCCGTCCCTTAGTAGTGCGTACAAGATAAGGACCCGCGTAATCGACCCCGGTATTACTAAATGTTCGGGTAGGGTTGACCCGGACGGACGGTAGATCGCCCATTAGCTGCTGTAGCGGCGCAGCACGTTGACGAACGCACGTTACGCACTGCTTGATAACCGCCTTCACTACCTTTCGAGCGGCACACACCCAGAACTCCTGACGAAGAGTAGCCAAAGTTAGCTGAGTGCCACCGTGCAGACAGCGGCTGTGGCAATGCCTGACTAAGAGTTCGGATGCGCGATGTTGAGGGAGCACAATGGGTTGTCGCGTACCTTCAGAGAGAAGAGCGTGACGAAGTCTCCCTCCCACACGAATGATTCCACGTTTATCGAGAAGAGGATTTAGCCGCCTGAGCGGACTGGTCCGTGGAATTGGCTTGCCAGCCCGCAGAGCCTGGAGTTCAGCCGTATAGTAGGCTGACTGTAAATACATTGCCCAGAACTCCTTGGCGGAGTGGAAATAGTTGCGAGTGGTATCGCGTTGCCGTAAGAGGTCGCAGAAGCGAAGGACGATACCGGTGACACTCAACAATTTTGCCCACGAAGACACGAGGTCTGGTAGGTCAGCTAACGGGGACGACGATGAATCTATCTGATTGGTCTGAGTAACGTGCACTCTTCGTTCAGGGAGCTGATCCCGAGGTTCTTGAAAACTGGTTACGGGCCAGTCTGACGAGGGAGACTGTAACCATACAGGACCATCCCACCAAAGATCGTGGTCTCGTAACTCCACGGGATTTAGACCCCGAGAGGTACAATCCGCTGGATTGTATTGAGATTCTACATGATGCCATTTCGCCAAAGGCATATTGGTCTGAATCTCAGATACTCTGTTAGCTACGAAAGTGTTCCAGGTAGTTGGGTGCTTACTAAGCCACGCAAGAGCTACCGTGGAGTCACTCCAAGCGTGCACCGAAGCTCTCTGGAGATCGAGATCTACAATGACACGATTCATCAGTCGCGAAAGTATTAGCGCGGCGGATAACTCTAGACGTGGTACACTTAGGGTTTTCACCGGCGCGACCTTTGATTTAGCGGCAATCAATGTAACCTTGGGAGGACCGTCACGCCCATTAACGCGTAAATAGATAACGGCAGCGTAGGCACGCGTAGAGGCGTCTGCGAACCCATGAAGTTCGCACTCCTCCCCAACATCGCGGATACCTAACCAACGAGGTACGTGAAGATATTGTACATCGGGAAGAGAGGAAGCATACGACGACCAGCGCGCAGCAAGTTCTGCAGGTAACGCGTCATCCCAATCGATACCGGATAACCAAAGATCTTGCATAAGAATCTTTACTTGAATCACCGTAGGTGCGATCCAGCCAAGTGGGTCATACAGACGAGAAATTAGTGAAAGCACGGTGCGTTTCGTAAGCACACTCGACGTTGGAGATAAGAACGAGAAGCGGAAAACGTCTTGCATCGGAAGCCACGATATACCGAGCACCTTTTGCTGCTCGTTGTCAGAAGAACCAGGGCCGATAGGACGAGCAGCGTTTTCAAGGGGGTTTCCTTGGCGAAGGGCTTCACTATTTGTTGCCCATTTGTGTAACGTGAAACCTCCCTTTTGCATAAGGGCGATCAATTCATCGCGAATCTCCTTGGCGGAAGACTCGGAGAACGCGCCAAAGAACGCATCGTCAACATAAAAATTGCGTCGTACCACGGACTGTGCACGGGGATACGCTGCCCCTTCGTCTTCCGCAAGTTGTAATAGGACTCTATTAGCAAGGAATGGAGCGCAAGCAGTTCCATAAGTCACGGTGGCTAACCGATAATGTACTGGTTCCGTTTGAGAAGAGGAGCACCACAAAATGCGATGAAAATCGTGATCCTCCGTATTAACACGTATTTGTCTGAACATTTTTTGTAGATCAGCCTTGTAAACGTATGGGTGTATACGCCAGGCGGTGACGATAGAGCTGATGTCAGACTGCAATTTCGGCCCCGTTAATAAATGATCGTTGCGGGACGAAGTGTTAGAAGTCGGACTTGACGCATTAAAAACTACCCGCAATTTGGTAATGCTGCTCGACTCCTTGATTACCGGGTGGTGAGGAAGATACACCGGAAAAGGAATTGTGGACGACGTTGGCGCGATATACATGTGACCCAATTTCGCGTACTCCGACAAGAACGCGTTGTACTGTTCGCGTAATACGGAATTACGATCTAAGCGTCTAGATACTTTGCTCAACATGTTGCGAGCGCGACCTAAGGACTCGCCCAGAATAACCGGAGATTCCTTCTTAAATGGGAGTCTTACGATATACCGGCCGTCCGCAGCGCGAGAGTGAGTTCGCACAAAATGGCTTTCACAAATTTTGTCCTCGTCAGACAATGGAAGTGGCGTGCGAAGCTCCTCAATTTCCCAAAAACGGGCGAGATCCTGATGCAGGAGTTGTAACGTAGGAGTGGGCTCTACGGCGGTCAAACAGTGTGATAGCGTAACGTCTGACGCGGGATCAGAATGTCTTTGAGGGGCCCGCGAGGGTCCAGACAATACCCAGCCAAAAATAGTTAATTGAGCAGTAGGTGCTCCGGGTGGTCCCTGACGAAGACCCTCTCTGAGTAGAGACCCGTAATAATCTGCGCCGATAATAAGTTCGATTGGTTCACCACTGGACGGATTCGGATCTGCCAGGAGGAGATCCTTCAAGTGCGGACAACCCGAATGATTAAATGGTACGCGGGCCCTATATGAGCTTAGACGCGGTAATACGAGCGCGGACACCGTTGTCGTCTCGGAATCACTCCGTAGCATGAGTTGAACGCGAGACCGCGCAACGCCGATAAACGACTCGCCAACTCCGCTCACCCTCGTTGCAGTAGTGTGTCTCTTGGCTCGCAAAGTTTGGACAAGAGAGCAGGACACAAACGTGGCTTCCGCACCTTGATCAAGAAGGGCACGGACGCGCGCCCGCCTGCCGTTCTTCGACTCCACCGTAATTATAGCTGTGGCAAGAAATACATGTGGGTTAGTTAATACATGTTCATGTACACAGTTGAGTTTAACGGTAGAAGTGGATTTTACTTCGTTATCCGTGGTCGAGGTGGGCTCTTGTTTGACGTGGTCGTCAGTGGAAGCAGGGACGCTAGATGGTTCGATGTTTTGAACACCCTTAGCGTCGTAGTGCAAGAGCGTGTGATGGCGTTGTCCGCATTTCTGGCAAGTGTGTACCGAGGTACACGTAGCTGGAAGATGGCCCGGGCGAAGACAGTTGAAGCATCGTCGCTGTGACCGCAGAAATTCCTTCCGTTTGATAACATTGAAACTCTTAAATTTAAAACAGGAATTTAGACGGTGTCGATTGCCACAAGGGCAAGACGGTTCACTAGCGGACGAGGCCGCGTGCGCGTGTATTGAGGCCTTGTTTTTCTTACTCTCCGTGGTCGAAGACACAGACAAGTGCGCATTAGAGTGCGAAGAGAAGAGAATAGCTTCCAACGAACGTATGCGCGCGATTATGAATTGATAGAGAGCTAAGTACGTCGGATACTCAGTACTCGATCCTTGGTTCATCTCCCATTCACGGAGGGATGGCTTATCTAATTTTCTCAAGGTCATATGGACAATAATATGATCCCAGGAATCAGTCGGACACTCTAAATTTTTTAAAACACTTAGTACTTCGCGCGTTACATCCCGAAGAGTTTTCAAGGCTTGAAGGTTATCGTTAGAGACCGGCGCGAGGTCAAACAGCGTTGACAAATGTGAGTGTATCAAGGCACGCTTGTTATCATAGCGGTCGATTAATATCTGCCAAGCCGACGCGTAATTAGCAGCAGCTCCTGTCACGTGTTGCAAAAGGAGGCTGGCTTCGCCCTCTAAAGTAGATTTTAAATAATGAAGCCTTTGTACATCCGTTAAGACAGCGTTAGTATGAATCAATGATTCGTAGAGATCCTTAAAACCCAACCAGTCCTTATACTGCCCCGAAAATCTAGGGAGTTGAATACGCGGGATTTTAATTGTCGCAGAAGCAACGGCAGACGTTTGTGACCCGTCCAATAAACGCCGGGGAGATGAAACACCCGGTTTAACCTTAAACTTATCTATCTGCTCATGAAGATAATCATAGGCCTCATAGTAGAGTTCTTCGGCGACGTTGTACTCCTCAACTCCGAAGTACACTTCCTTCTCCTTTTGAGCAGGGGTAGCCAGTTGATGGAGACGATTGTGGAGAATCGTGCAACGATCCCACTTCTCCTGAAGAATGAGTAGTCGTGCAGAAGCGGTGACGGCGTTCTGCTTGGCCTGTCCAAGCTTCTTATAATTCGAAAGGACACGGCTTAAGGCGCAAATAGCCAGTCGTTGCTCAACAAGAGTTTCCCCAAAGTCAGCCATGTTTACGGATTGACCGTAGGATCGAACGACGAAGGTCTTTCGACAAAAGCGACGTTGATGTTGTGAACCGCGCGTCGCGTCCGAAGGTCGCGCACAACCGACGATCAAGGTGAATCGTTACAGTCACGTATCCACGTATCTTCGCGGCGAATAATAAATTCCGTTTCACAAATCCGGCTCGAAGGACCAATTTTACTGTTACGAATTCGACGAATTGCCTAGTAATTTAATGGAAAAAGAGGGCGGTGTGAAAGCAGCCCGCTTCGGTTAATTTGGCTTGTGAAAGGAATTTAAGAATCGCACAGGAAACGTAGAGAAAAACGAGAGCACGTTTAGATTTAGGCAGAGAGTTTATTCTCGACCGTGGTCACTGTAACAATCACCAGTTGGTTCGTCAAGGCAACGAAGATTGATCGCGAACAATAATGCACAACGCAACGTGGTTTGCAAAAGCACCGTTAACCTCACTGTAATGAGACAAAAGGTACGCAGAAGCCCTAATATGTGATACGTACAAGAACGTAGACAAAGGATACGCGGAAGCGCTAGTACGTGATACGTACAAGAAAGTAGACAAAAGATACGCGGAAGCGCTATTCACATGATACGTAGTATCGATTTTAAGGTCCTTGTAACGACTGACTCGTGGCGATTCTTCTCGCGGCGAGGAGGCGTAAGCGTAGGGAGCAGATGACGATGCGCGACACCTCGCGAAATCTTACTTTCGAAAATTACTTATCGATCTAATAATTTGAGCAGAGACGGCGTAACTAGTGTCAAAGGTAACCCGTCTAGCGTAAACTCGGCGAGGTGCCACTGTAGGTTTACTAGTCGTCACAGCCTAGGGCTTCGTACTCCCATAATTCAGTTAATGAATTAGCGTGTGATTTGAATACGACTATGATCTCGCGAGTAGGCGCGTAGATTGGAGAGCCCTACGAGTTACTCTCACGTGTTCAGGAAAGTTACATATAAATGATTTAACCCCTTGCACGGTCAACTGCAATGCTATGATCGTCATCAGCTCCGTTGGTGAAACTCTTCGATAATCCGAAACACAGTCCTATGGGACCATTGTACCCGGGCCCGGGGAAAGTTGGGCTACCAATTCAGACAAGGCGCTCGAGCAGGGCGGCCTCTCTGGCGAAATCCAGGAGTGCGTCAACCCCGTCTGCCTTAAGCCGAAAGACACCTTGGTTCGAGAGCCCGTCGAGTTTGCTTCTTAGGGCCTCAGTACCTTTGCAGTGCCGTAATACGTGGAGAGGGGTTTCATCCTCCTCCCCGCATCTTGGGCATTTAGGGTCCATCTGGACGCCTAGCGTAGCCAAGTGCTTACCGGTGTACCAGTGGCCCGTGGTAATTCCCACGAGCCGCCTCACCTTTGGTCGGTCCATGTGACACAGATTGTTGGCGAGGTCTTTATTAGGCCCCTCCACCAGAGCTTTCGTGTGCCGCACGCCTGGTTCGGAGTTCCATAAATGGGCAAATTGGTTTCTCACCCATTCTTTATTCCAGTTTTTAATTACACTGGGTGCCAGTTTTAGAGGTCTATAGATGGTAGCGCTGTGGCATCGGGTGCCTTCACGCGCTAATCTGTTTGCCTCCTCATTTCCTTTGATTCCAGAGTGGCCTGGAACCCAAAGAAGGCTAACATGGTTGCGTTCTGCTAGCTCTGTAATGGCTGTGACACAATCACGGACGAGCTTAGATCTGGTCATAACTTTGTCCAATGATCTAATTGCTGCGCGGCTGTCACTGCATATATATATGTGTTTGTTTTTATAGCCTTTGCTGAGGTTGAGTTCAGCGCAGGCTAAGATAGCACATACTTCAGCTTGGAATACCGAGGCGTGTTGCCCAAGTGTTAGAGACAGGCTAACCCTTGGGCTTACACCGCAGACACCTGCTCCTGCTCCGGTACTATTCTTTGAACCTTGTACTATTCTTGAACCAAATTCTGTGAACCAGACCAGGCCTTGCGGAGAAAGAAGCTCTCCAGCATTTGATTCCTAATCACACCTATTAGGGAAGCGGGTTTGGTGTTTAACCGTGAAATTATAGTGCGGCTCACACCTGTCTCCCCCACGCAACATAATCCATTGGAGGTCATGTGCGTCCAGCAGGGTCGAGTGACCGTACCTTGATTTGGTCCATCTGTTTCCCAGATGGAGTCTTAAGGCGGAATTCTCGCTAAACTCTCCGCCACTATGTGCGGGGGTGCGAGATTAACGAGGGCTCCCAGCGCCAGGGTGGGCGTGGTGTGGAAAGCGCCCGTAATGCCCATTAACGCCAGACGGTAGGCCCTTCCCATTAGTCTTCTGTGTATGGCCTTCTTCATGGAGGTCCACCAGACAAGGGAGGCGTACGTCATCTGTGGTACCATGATCGCATTATAGATCCATTTTACCACATGAGGTTTCAGGCCCCAGGTCCTGGCAAACATTGACTTGCAGGCCCAGTAGGTATTTATAGCCTTCTGGGATAGCCTGGCGACGTGCCTTTTCCACGTGAGCCTTTTGTCTAGAATGACACCTAAGTAGCGCACCTCATCCGAGATTCGTAGTTCGGTGCCGAAGATGGAGGGGGCTTTGGAATTAAAGCGTCGCTTCCTCGTGAAGAGTACCATTTCCGTTTTACCCGGGTTAACCCTGAGGTTGTGGTTAAGGCACCAGTTTTGGGTTAGCGTAAGTGCTGTTTGCATTCTTTTAGCCAACAGTAGGGGATGTTTCCCCCTGACTGAGAAGGATACATCGTCAGCATAGCCTTGGACCACGAGGCCCTCATCGACCAGCTCTTTCAGAAGCCCGTCGACCACCAGGGTCCACAGTAATAGGGAGATGACTCCTCCCTGAGGGCAGCTCCTGCCGGCCTGGGCATATACTGTCGAGCCGTTCGCTTCGGCCATCATGGTGCGGTTCCTAAGCATGCTGCTGATCCATCCGCTCAGGGGTTCCTTAATGTTGAAACGGTCCAGGGCCTTCTCTAAGACGTCGAAGGACGTATTGTCGAAGGCACCCTCGATGTCGATGAAAACGCTGAGGACCGATTCTTTGTTTACTAGTCCTCCTTCAATGAGGCCAACTAGGTGGTGGAGCGCCGTCTCTACTGATTTGCCACTTTGATAGGCATGCTGATTGGCATGCACAGGTGTCAGGATCAGCGTTGTTTCTCTGATATGCCTGTCGATAAGCCGTTCCATCGTCTTGAGTAAGAAGGATGTGAGGCTTATCGGCCGGATCGATTTGGCCGAGCTGTAGTCACTTTTTCCCACTTTAGGAATGAAGACTACTCTGGCCATTCTCCAGGAGATAAGTATGTAGCCTAAGGCGAGGCAAGCTCTAAAGACCTCCCTTAGGCGGTCAGCCAGGATAGACCCGCCTTCTGGGAGCATGGCGGGAAAGATGCCGTCCAGGCCTGGGCTTTTGTATCTGTCGAAAGATTGCAGCGCCCAAAGTACTCTTTCTTTCGTGAACACCTCTGAGGCAATTTTCCAGCGATCGCCCATATTGTTCCTGGTACCAGCCGAAGTAGTCGGCTGCCCCTGGCCCAACGGGTGGATCCCGGGAAATGGACCTCCAAAAGATGTTCTAAGAGCGGTGTACTGTCATCACCAATCTTCCTGTTAGGGAGGGTGATGTCATTAATCGAGGTGGTCAGAGGCCCGTTTGTGAAGACCTTGCGCAACCTGGCCACAAAGGGGAGGGCCTCCGTTTCTTCGCAGAAGCTTCTCCAGGCCGCTCTTTTCGAAGATCTAATGAGCCTCTTGAAGTTCCTCTGGGATTCCCTGTAGGTACCCCAGGCTTCTTCAGAGTTGACCTTCATAGCCCTGTTAAGCAGCTTCCTGGTTTCCGACCTGGTCTTATTGAGCTCATTGCTCCACCAGGGAACCTTCTTGCTACTTTTCCTTGACTTGGCCGGGCAGGCGAGTTCGTAGGATTTGGTGACGGCCGATTGAATGTCGGCAACAGCACACTCCGTCTCATTTGTCGTCTTGGGGCGCACGAACAGTCCCCCTAGCCTGGTGTCCAGTTCCTCTTTGTAGAGGCTCCAGTCACAGGCCCTGGGATTCCTATAGGGGCCCGTCGGAACGACGCATGCCTCGCCCTCCAGCCTGAAAGAAATGAGTCTATGGTCCGAGAGGGTAATCTCATCGGAGACTCGCCAGTTTTTAGTTGCTTGTACCACCTTAGCAGTACCGAGAGTGATGTCGATCACTTCTTGCCTGCGTGAGGTCACAAAGGTGGGTCGATTTCCTCTGTTCATAATCTCCAGATTATTAGCAGATAGGAATTCTAGAAGGGCTATGCCCCTCCTGTTGCAGTCCGAGCTGCCCCAAAGGGTGTTGTGCGAGTTTGCGTCGCAGCCGATGATCAACTGAAGTCCCTGGGCTCTGCAATCTTCCACGAGCGCTCTGAGTTCCCTCGTTGGTGGTGGTTCCTCAGCGTCGTACGGCAGATATGCCGAGCAGACTACCAGTTTGGTCATGTGGCCATTAAGTTTTATTTTTATGAGGGCGGCCGCTAGATCCCTTGAGCAATGACTTCCTAGGCCCACGGCATTCAGCTTTTTGTTAATTAGTAAGCATGCCCTGGGCTCGGCCACTGTGGTATCTTGTATCACGGTGCCCCAGTTCGATTTTAGTCCTCCTACATGCCCCATGTGTATCCACGGTTCTTGTATGAGGATAATATCTGTATGCATCACTGTTATGCGCCGTCGGAGTAAGTCCGTAGCCGCTTTACAGTGCTGCAGGTTGATCTGCGAAAATATGGTTCCGTCGGAGGTCATGGAGGCTTCCGACGTGTACCTTTTCGCGAGGTTGGGGTTAGGAGGAAGCTCCGTGAAGGCGCTAATCCCTGCCCCCTACTTGGGGGGAGCCCGTCCCGGATTTTCACCGGGCCTGCTCCCTGTGCCCTTGTTCCGGTGGACTCCGAGGGAAGCAGGCAGGGTTTTCTGCCTACCCCTCCGAGTCTCCTCGATCCCCATTCTGTGGGTGAGGGTAGCCCCGGTAGGTCTACCCCTGCTGTTGCCTCTATAAGAGGGCCTTCGCGTTTTGCCTGCTCCCCGCTCTTTGGGCTCTGGGCCAGTCTCCGCGCGGTCACCACCACCGTCGGATGGGTTCCGCGCGGTCGCTGGCACCGGCCGTTCTGCAGCGGTGGCTTCAGGGGAGGCAAGGGTTGGCGATGTAGTGCCAGCGGGCCTGGAGGGTTGAGCTGCCACATCAGCGGCAGTGTCCACCTGCCCGCCGCTGGTTGATTCAAGGTTGTGGCTCTCGCGGGGGCGGGTAGTTCCCTCTTTAAAGAGGGCCCTTACCATGCCCACGTGGGCCACATAGCCCTGGGATCTCAGGACCTTCAGGGAGTCCGCATCAATGCCCATGACAAGATGCGTCCCCCCATCCGCGTCCCTCCGGTCCCACACCCGCCAGAGGTTGGTGCGGAGGCCCGGGTTCTGCTTGGCCAGTCTTTGCAGCAGGACCTCACTCTTTGCAGTGGGGCCTGGTACAAAGGTGCTGACCTTTTTATGCCTAGGGAGGCTCTCCCTTTCTTTGAGGATCAGGGATGCGCCCTCCCAAGTCCTAATTCTATCTAGCGTGGCTGATAACCACGCTTTCGAGTCCAAGTTGGTGCAGGTTATCCATATAATGCCCTGCACCTCCCTGCACTCGTCGAAGAGGGGAGGTGCCCGGCTCTCGGGATGTCATCAATCTCCCTCCCCAGAGCCAGAATCACACTTTCACCCTGCTTTGGCGATAGCAGTTCCTCCGGGTAGCCGGGTAGCGTAATGGCTACCCTTCTGCCCGAAGTTACTGCCTCTTTGAAATTGGAGGGGCCTGGTAGGAGGCCCCCTTTTTCTTAAGAGGCTGCTCGGGGGTGTCACCTGCGGGTTGTCGGTCCCTTTTTTGGCCCCGACGCGCCCCGGCGTCCCCACCTGTAGCAGTCTCAGTGGCCTTGGATGGGTCAGGCAATTGGTCACCCAGAGCCAATTTGGCTCTGCGTGCTCTTTTCCTGGCCGCGCCGCTGGTCTTGGACTTGGTGGCGGCCACAGCGGCGGGCGGAGGCTGCCCGGTACCATGACCGGTATCTACCCCTGCATCCGCAGTGGACGCCACGTTAACGGTGTCAACAGCGGGCCTGGCTTCGTGTGGCTCTACTGTCGTAGATGCCACCTCAGCCAGGCGCACAGCTGTGACGCTTGTGTCGGTGAGCGAAGTCCCCTCCTCCGAGGGTGTCATCACTTCTCCGACCTCGGTGTTTACATTTATGTTTAAGTTTTTAAATTCGACATCCATAAAAGTCCCACGAGAAGTCTAGGAAACATGCGGTCCGCCCCCACAGAGCCTGACATGTGGGGGTAAGGCTAGAGAACCACGGGGGGTCGCCCGGTACCCCGTGGGCATCGTTTGTAACACCAAGTAACCCCTGGTGCCATGCAGCCCTCGGCACGATAGCTCCCACCTTGGCTTGGGGGAATTGGTCCGCGGCAGGGCTTTTGTTCACCCACTTACGGTTTTTATGCCGCTGGGGATCCCTATGGCACCTACTAACCTGGGTTACCCAGAGGTGGTTCACCGAGGGCCGATTATACTGTGTCAGCAGCATCGGCCCCCGATGTCCCGATTCCGGACTGCCCAGGCCGTTTCTCCTATCCGCCACCCGGAGACGCGCTTGGCTGGCACTCAACCCTCCCGGGGGGCCGCCCTCGTAAGGCCATACATACTCTCTTGCACGCATCCCATACATACACCATTTGCTCAAACTGAAACGCGCCACTTACGGCGAAGGCCTACCGGGCAAGTAAATTATATTATAAAAATTAAATAGATTAGAAAAACTTTATTATAATTGAAGTTAATAATTTTTTAAAAGAAAATTTAATATGAATTTAAAATTGAGGAAATTTTAAATTATATTATAAAAATTAAATAGACCAGTAAATTTTTATAATGATTGAAAATAATAATTTTTTAAAAGAAAATGTATTATAAATTAAAAATTGAGGGAATCATAAATTGTGTTATTATCGGAATAAAATAGATTAATACATTTTTATTGTAATTGAAACTAATAATTTTTTAAATTAAATTTAATATAAATTTAAAATTGATGGGCTTTAAATTATGGTATAAAAATTGAATAGATTAATAAATTTTTATTCTAATTGAAAATAATAATTTTTTGAAAGAAAATTTAATATAAATTTAATATTGAGGGGATTTTAAATTTTATTATAAAAATTCAATAGATTAGTAAAACTTTATTATAGATTGTAACGTTGCCCTTTATCGCACGGGTTTCTGGCCGGCGAAAACGACCAACTTCCGAGAATTTATAGCCGCTGAGGACGGGCCGTGCGCGGCCGCGCGGACACGGTCCTCTCGGTACAAAGGTGATTGACGAGAAGATTCGAGAGAGAACACTAATAATTGTTCGGGCGCCAGGTACACGAAAGTACCACACTAACGAACACCAAGGGCTCGTGTTCGAGGAAGTCGAACACGAGCTTCGAATCTTCTCGCGCTCACTGACGGAATTTTACGACACGAACGGCCAGGAATTCGGACTCAGGGAATAACGAGGACAGCCCTCGCGGCAGGACGGATCTCGCAGGTCGGAAATAATATCGAGAATTTAGGGCTCCAACGAATTTATTCGTAGTCAAAAATAAATACAGAGAGGCGGTCACGTGGCCGCGACCCGGGAGCCCGCGCTCCTTGTACACTTTGGCGATGGTTGTTCGATCGCGGAGCGCGTTAGTCGATATTTCCACGCGATTTAAGCTACGGTACGGCGGTACAATGCAAGTCTCACGAGAGACGAGAATTCACGTGACGCAGATGGACGGCGCAGTTTCGACGGACTGTCGCGAGATTGACGAGCGCGATCTACACCGATTTACCGGATTCGCTAATTCCGAAATTATCCTTTTCCCGACGCGGCTCCTTAAGGAAGACTTCCGACTATTCGAAGGGGGAGACTGCTCTACCGGACTCAAAGCGTTCTTTGAAAGAACGCGAGCACAAAGCACGAGGCCCAAATGCCTCGGCTAACACCAATGGATCGAGGACGATACGCTATCGTCTCGTCCTCGCACTAAATCCCGAGCCAACACTAATTCGCGAACCGAGGATCACTGAATCGACTTACCGTGGTCGGCTACGCTCGCTGGATTTCCTTGGAAAGGCCGAAACCTTCGCCTTCGGTTCCGAACTCGCGGTACGCGGCAATTATGACGCGGAAATAAAACCACCTGCGATGCGTACTAACTTTGGATTAGGCGGAACTCGTACGTAAGTCAGCGAGACTTCGGAAGTAGAGGTAGCTCATTCGACAATCGGCGCGACAGTGATCCGCGGATCCTTATCGATGGCACGCATCGATTCTCGGTCTCCCCACTCCTTTCGTCCTACCGAAAATCCCTATGGGCGCACCCGCAACGCAACTATTCCTAGTTGCAGGACCGAACTTTCGGAACAGGTCTTGGGCCCCAGACCTTCCACAAACACCAAATTACGATCGTCCATGACGACCGGGGAGGTTGATTCCTCCCAGGCGCTCCTCCGCACCACCCTTGCCGGGGTCAGATATAGGCGGGATAGACGACGGCGGGATCCACCAAAATGCCCAATGTTACGCAAGTGTGACCCCTTCGTCCCACATCGTCGCCTCCGAGCTTCCTCACTAGTGTGCGGCGGTGCCCTTTGCCACCTCTCCGGATCCGGAATGGTTTTTGTTTTACGGCCACTATTTTGTCGTCCTGTTGTTCCTCTGTTGCGGGGCGCCTTTACGGTAGTTGTCGCTCTCTAGGCACGTTCCTCCCTAGGCACGGTCGCAGGCTTGCAACGTCACAAGATATATAATATTAAGATATAATTTTTTCGTGATTTCATGATTCACTTAGAAAATATTTATTATTAATTCAATAAAATTATAAGAGGAAGAAGTACATTCGTATCTGTTTTCTACAACGGACTTATAAAATATGAATTTTGCATAAACATCCGCAGTTTAGTTATACCAATGCATGGAAGAGGTATTAACCTATATCGCTTCTAGTCACATTGTTATATCCTACTATTAATGTATCCTATGTAAATTCTACCGGTCGTAGGAACATATCAGTTCTGCAATGCTCGGTTATCATTAAACCGATAATACATCGGTTGTGCCCGCGTATTAATTCTGTACTTCATCTTGCGTATCATCACCTACGATCTTATTACAAATCAAACAAGTAATTATTGCACCGAGAAACAATCAATATTTCCTTGTAACAAAACATTTCGCCGGGCTGTACATGCAGCAAATAATTGCAACAAATTAATTTCTGATACAAGTCCCCAATCGCAAGTTAACACTAAACCTTACGAGCCTTAAAAGTAACTGACACATGTTCCCTTATAAAAATGATAAGATTGATTTTATTTACACTTTGTGCAGCTCCTATTGTAATATGTGCTCCATTAAAGATATGTATACAATAAATAAAAAATCTAGAACCGGTCATTTATTCAGACAACAATGAAAGAAACCTAAGTTAATCCGAACTCGATCCTGATTGGTCGAGTCACCGACGCGGAACAGGTGACCACCAAACGTGACCAAGCGTGACCAGGACCAAGGGTATATATACCACTGTTTTGTGAGAACTCAAAATTACTGTGGAGTGATGAGGAGAGAACACGAGTAGAGAGAAAAAGAACACGTGCTCGATAGTATTTGCTTTCGTTTACTGGAATACTTTGATATTTACAGTATGACTGATATTGAGAGACTGCGTCCTCGACAGGGCACTCTCGAAGACAACAACCTAAGTGTGGATGTGTGAATAGCTGAAAGCGAACGTAATTAGAGTGTGTGTGTGTGTGTGTACCAAGATGCTACGTGTGTCCGAATAAACAGTATTCGTTGCCCTGTCGAGAATGTTCGATAATGTATAGAGTGATTGAATTCAACTAGATTGCAGAGAGGATGATTTTGCCGCAACATTCCGCCCACCTTGCCAATCTTGTAAAGAATGGCAATGATTCAGAGCCGACTGACTAGTCTTTGGTTGAAAGTGTTGATCCTGTTGAGTGGTCTTCGTTGGTTGAGATGGGCAGCATGACAAGTTTCACAATCGGTCGTTTATAAACCGAATGTTGGGTTTTAGCGGTAGCAACCCGAACAAGATTGTCCTGACCAGGGTGGACGTCAATGATCCTTCCTAGAGCCCATTTTGACGGTGGATATCTTTCGTCTGGGACGAGCACGAGAGATCCTACTTTGAACGCGTCAGATCTGCGTTGCCACTTGGACATTGTCTGGAGATGTTGAAGGTACTCGGCACTCCAGCGTTTCCAAAATCGTTCCAGCATCTGACGTAAGAGTTGCCATCGTGTAAGTCGAGAGTTAGGCAGATCGATGATCGCAGGCTCAGGAGTAGTAGTCAGTACTGTACCAATGAGAAAATGACCCGGGGTATGAGCGGATAGATCCGTTGGGTCATCTGAGAGCGGGCAAAGAGGGCGCGAATTGAGTATGGCCTCAATCTGCGAGAGCAATGTTGAGAATTCCTCGTAGGTGAAGCCAGTGTCTCCGATAACTCGTTTGAGGTGGAACTTTACTGATTTGACAGCAGATTCCCATTTGCGTCCGAAGTGTGGTGATGATGGTGGATTGAACTTCCAGCGAGTTCCATCATTCGCTAGAATGTTGGCTACAGTGGCTGCTTCTTTGGAAGAAGCTTGAAAAAGTTTTCGCAGTTCCTTGTCAGCACCGATGAGGTTGGTGCACAGTCACTACTGAGCGTTGCACAGATGCCTCGCCGACTTGTACAACGTTTATAAGCGGCGATGAAGCCGTTGGT
This sequence comes from Lasioglossum pauxillum, assembly GCA_933228785.1. Taxonomy (NCBI): domain Eukaryota; kingdom Metazoa; phylum Arthropoda; class Insecta; order Hymenoptera; family Halictidae; genus Lasioglossum; species Lasioglossum pauxillum. The sequence goes on along the minus strand of OW121704.1, from coordinate 26,980,257 downwards.
GGAATAGTCGGTAGCTATTTCCAAGTGAACAGCTGACGACGAGAGACAGACGAATAGGACTTCGCGCCTCGACCGCGAAACGTCCGAAGAGTTAGAGGGCCAGCGTAATCAACTCCTGCGCGAAAGAATGGGCGAGACGGGGTCGTACGAGACTGGGGTAGCTGCCCCATTAGCTGTTGTCCAAGAGTGGCTCGTTGTCGGGTACATTGCACACAGCGATGGATAAATGCGCGAATTGGAACACGACCGCCGACGATCCAATATCGTCTTCGCAGGGTTGTGAGTGTGATTTGGGTTCCCCCGTGAAATGTACGACGATGAGCCTCGTCGATGATGAGGGTTGTGAGTGTAGATTCTCGTGGTAAAATGAGAGGACGTTTCTCGTCATGATCGAGAAGAGAGTTTTGGAGCGTTCCTCCAACGCGCAACAAATCTGATCCGTCGAGGAAGGGAGCGAGACGAAGCAATGCGCTTGACCGTGAGATGTGCTTGCCTCGCCGTAGTTGATTAATTTCAATTTTAAAGAATGCTGTCTGATTGAGCTTCACCCAAAACAGACGTGCGTGATTTAATTCTTCGGGAGTCAGCGAAGAGGATTGATCTGAGACGCCCTTATTGCGTCGCAACTTTTCGAGGGCACGAAAGCACCATGCTGTGATGCGTAGAAGAGTACTGAGGCTCGAGAACCTGTCCACGAGATGACAGACTGCTGGAGGTTCGTCCTGATTCGCGATTGTGACGGGAACTTTGCGAAATTCAAGGACAATGTCTGGATCTAGCGACGGGGTAGAGCGCGGCCAACGAGTTGAGTGCTTTGAGAGCCACGCGGGACCATTCCACCAAAGTGCGTGCTCTCTCAGCTCGGTAGGAGACAGTCCACGCGAGGCACAGTCGGCAGGATTGTCCTTCCCTGAGATGTGATGCCATTGACAATTCGAGAGTTCTTGAATTTCGGTTACACGGTTTCGAACGAAATCCGCCCACCGACGGGCGTCACCACGAATGTACGCGAGCGCGACTGTGGAATCCGTCCACAGATGTATTGGAACTTCGTCGAGATCGAGCGTTTTTCGAATTATCGACATATGACGAACCAAGAGGAGTGCGGCTGAGAGTTCGAGTCGAGGAACCGTCACTTTTTTGGGAGGAGCGACTCGGGTCTTAGCGGTGACTAACGTCACGCGAGCGTCACTGAGATCGGTAATCACGCGAAGGTAAATCACTGCACCGAGCGCCGATTGAGAAGCGTCAGAAAACCCGTGCAGCTCGACTACGGATGAGGAAGCTCTGTACCCGAGCCACCGAGGCACTGAAATTGAGGAAATATCTTTGAGGTCCTTTTCGAATTTGTTCCACTGCGATAAAAGTTCCTGAGGTATTGGCTCATCCCAACTGAGCTTCGCTGACCAGAGTTCTTGGATAAAGATTTTTTCGCGAACAATCACAGGTGCTATCCATCCGAGAGGATCGAACAGCTGAGATACACGTGATAAGACGGTGCGTTTGGTTGTTCGAGACTGTGCTGAAGTGCTGCACGATGTAAATGCAAATGAATCTGACTGTGGATGCAACAGAATTCCGAGCGCATTAAAAAATTGCTCGGTCTCGAGTGACACTGGCAAAGTATGCTCCCGATTCTCGAGAGAAATATGTGTGACATCCGGATTTGAGACATTCGTCGACTTGTCGAATCTTTTCTTGAGCTTTCGAAATGGTGTCCGCTCCTGATAACACGTCGTCGACATAGATTTCACGTTGGATAATTTCGGTAGCTAGAGGAAAACGATGCCCTTCGTCAATGGCGAATTATTGAAGCGTACGGATCGGGAGATATGGAGCACTTGCTAGCCCGTACGTCACGGTGTGAAGATGATACGAGAGCGGAGTATTCTCAGGATGAGCTCTCCATACGATTCTTTGCAGATCCCAATCGTCAGCGTGTACTCTAATTTGTCGGTACATTTTTTCTATATCTGCCGTGAACACATAGAAATAACGACGCCATCGGGTTATGACGTCGGCGAGGTCAGTCTGCAATTTTGGCCCAACGTGTTGAAGGTCATTCACTGATATTTCGTAGTTGACTCGACTTGAGCCGTTGAAAACGACACGGACTTTCGCGGTTGAGCTGGACTCTCGAATGACTGAATGATGAGGAAGATAAAAGGCATTTTGAGGCAGTGAGGTTTCGGTCGGAATGATTGCCATGTGATTGAGAGCTTCATACTCATCCATAAACTTTGAGTATGCTGCCTTGATAGATGAGTCCAGAGCGAAACGGTTCTCCTGACGTATGAGAGCGCGTAATGCCGGAGTATACGAGTTTCCGAAATCTTCTTGCTTATGCTTTAGAGGTATGCGTACGATATAGCGTCCGTTCGAGTCGCGAGAGTGCGTTTCCTTGAAGAATTGTTCGCACTGATATTCTGCTTCGGAGAGCCCGGTACGCGGTGCGGGAGTGACTTCTTCTTGCTCCCAGAACCGTTGGACCAAACTATGGAGTTCGAGGTCAACGGAACATTGTAACCCTTGTGCAGGATGCTCACCGAGATCTGAGTGCGGCTCAGATAAGACGGAACCAGAGAGAATCCATCCTAGAGTGGTTTTTTGAGCGATGGGGCTGCCGGGACCGCCTTTGCGGAGTCCTTCCTCCAGGATTGCACTATAGACTTCCGTGCCGAGAATCAAGTCAATTCTCGCCGCTGAGGAGAACTCTGGATCTGCTAGCTCAAGACTTTCTAGGTGGGGCCATGGATTTCTGACAACTCTGCTTGGTGGTATGTACGATGTCAGCTTTGAAAGAACGTAAGCGTTCACTGAGAGCGAAAACACCGGAGCCACGCGCGAAGCGATAGTCAAATTGACGAGTCCCCGAGAGACTGTTGAACGTTGAGCACCGATACCGTTAATCGGAAGAGAAATTCGTTGTCGCGGTAATTTGAGACATTGGGCAAGAGATTCGGTGATGAACGAGACCTCTGATCCCTGATCGAGAAGGGCTCGAGCTTCGTATGATACACCATAGCATGAGGTGTCTTTGACAAGAGCGAGTAGGACTGGTTTGTAGTGTACCGAGACAGAGAGAGCGATATTTGTCGAAGCGGCCGTTCCTGCTTGAGTATTTTCGCGACGCGGAGGCACGGACGCGGAAGTTTTTTCACCGGCTGTAACAAATGCCGCTGAGTTAGGCTCCTGCACGGTCAGAACGGCGGGAGCTTTATTCTCCGATGAATTGTTCGATCGATGAATTAACGTATGATGAGGATTCCCACAAATTCGACACCGTTTGGGAGACCGACAGTTGCGAAATTGATGCGGACCGAGGCAGTTAAAGCATAGATTCTTTTGTTTAAGAACGTCTTGCCGTTTCTCAATAGTTTTGCGGTGGTAATCTGGACACGCCGAAAGATAATGAGCACCACTGCAAAGCGTACACGAAGACGTAAATGATTTGGTTTCTTTCTCTGAAGCGCCGTCGCTTGTTGAATTCGCGACAGCTTGATGCGATTTTGCGCTCGATTGAGGTTTCCCGGAAGAAGCCGATCGCGATTTTTGAGTCCTCGTAGCTCGTGCTACAGCTTCGAGAGCACGGATACGACTTAGAAGATACTTTTCGAGCTCCGCGAACGTCGCGGGTTCAGTCACTGCGCCGATTTGTTGTTCCCAATCCATTAGAGTTTCCGGATTGAGTTTGCTGGTCACCATATACACGATGAGACAATCCCACGAGTCAGTAGGGCACCCGAGGGATCGGAGAGCACCGAGAGTTTCTTTTACTCCTCCAAGAAGTGATGTAATTTGGTTTGCCGATTGTTGGGTCACGTGTTGGAGGGAGAACAACGAAGAGAGATGCGAGTCGCTGAGCACTCGCTTGTTTTCGTATCTGTTGACTAGAACTTGCCACGCAGGCTCGAAATTGTCATCGGTGACGTAAATGTTCACAACGAGTTGCAATGCTTCACCGGATAAATTTATCTTGAGATACTGCAATTTCTCTACATCGGATATCTCTTTGTTCTTGATAATCATTGATGTGAAGAGATCGCGGAAGTGTCGCCATTCGCGATATATTCCGGAGAAACGCGGTAGATATATGCGCGGGAGCTGTCGAGGGCTCGGCGCGTGATTCGCGCACGAGGCGTTTGAATCGACCGAAGATGGCTGTCCTACCTTTATGATGAGTTCGTTCCGATATGAGAGCATTTCAGATTTGCAGTCGATGTACGCTTCTTCACAAACCTCATAGAAATTCTCTTTGAAATACGAGAGCTCTGCCCGGTCTTCCTTTTTTAGAGATGTGAGCATGTCATGATTGTTCTGAAACTTCTTCCAATTGGCGTCCAGGATATCGATGCGAGTCTGGATATTTTCTGGAGTGCGCTTCTTAATTTCCAGTTTTTTGAGGTTAGGCGCAGCGCGACTGATCAAACCGTGGAGTTCGTTTTGTTTGTCGACAATGCTGCCCACCGAAACCGACATGATTGATGATAGTTCCTCGTAAAGAAATACGTCTCTTGGAGCGAGCGAGTTCAGTTTTCACAGCACACGGTGTTTCACTTTCGCACACACGCGGGCGGAGGAAACGATAGCGAGCACGCGGAGAGAGTTAGAGTAAGAGAGACACAGATAACTCTATTCACTAAACACGCGCAGTTTACTAGGCGATTTCGAGCACGGTTCTAGCACGTTTTCCACAGTAACTCCGGCTCGAAAGACCAGAAATGTTTTGTGAAAACTCAAAATTACTGTGGAGTGATGAGGAGAGAACACGAGGAGAGAGAAAAAGAACACGTGCTCGATAGAATTTGCTTTCGTTTACTGGAATACTTTGATATTTACAGTATGACTGATATTGAGAGACTGCGTGCTCGACAGGGCACGCTCGAAGACAACAACCTAAGTGTGGATGTGTGAATAGCTGAAAGCGAAAGTAATTAGAGTTTGTGTGTGTGTGTGTGTGTGTGTGTGTGTGTGTGTGTGTGTGTGTGTGTGTGTGTGTACCAAGATGCTACGTGTGACCGAATAAACAGTATTCGTTGCCCTGTCGAGAATGTTCGAGAATGTACAGAGTGATTGAATTCAACTAGATTGCAGAGAGGATGATTTTGCCGCAACAACCACAAATTTGGAAGAGCGGATCATTCGAGACCCTGAGTCTACAGCAGCAACATGGAGTTCTTCAGGTCTTTCCTCCGTGCGCTAGGACTACTGGAGCTACTTTATTCAAGGACATTTTTGGTCCTTCGAGCCGGATATCCACGTTTCTGGCAACCTTCCACAGCTCTACAATCAGTGATCAAACCAGTGATCAACGCAGTCCTACCAGTGAGAATCTCATCCAGCGAACCAGCCGCATTCAAAATGGAAATCTCACCTGAGGAACTGCTCAACATTCAACAGGATCTAGCAGATAAAATCGGCAGTACAATGGAGAACTTCTGGAAGTCAGTATCCCAGTCCATGATCACGAGAGAAGCCATCCAAACCAGGATGCAAATTATAAGAGATGACTTCTACAACAAATTTCAAAGGAATCACGACATAATCATGTATCGTCGCAGAGCAGAATTCAAGGACAGTGACTACGTACGTAATGAATTCTACGACACAGTCGAGGAGTCCTATCTACAGCAATCAGCTAGACTGATAGATCTGGATCTGGCTCTTCAACACGGCGAAAGCGTCACACATCCGCCGCCGCAAACTCAGGCAAGGGATGCTTCCAGTTATCGAACCGTCTCAGAGTCAAGAATACAGCCGTCTCCGTCACATGAGGCCTTCGTGGACTATCCTTTCAGCGATGTCGTTTCCTCCAGGTCCACGGAAACGACGCAAAGGATCAGTGCCATCCACGACAGCTCTCGCGAAACGCCTTCTGGAACAGGTCGTGCCACTTCCAAGCGACTGTGCAGCGTGTCCAGGACCAATCACGCCCAGAAGGAACACAGACAATGTGGCTTCTCCTCGCCTACTCAATCGTCAGCGGAGACAAATTCAAGCTCCGATTCCAAGTCGCTGTCCAGACCTCAGTCATCTCCTTCACGTGAGGCCTTCGTGGACTGTCCTTCTAGCAGTGCCGTTTCCTCCAGATCCACGGAAACGACGCAAAGGGCCAGTGCAGTCCACGACAGTTCTCTCGAAATGCCTTCTGGAACAGGTCGTGCCATTTCCAAGCGACTGTTCAGCGTGTCCAGTGCTTATCACGCCCAGAAGGAAGAGAGACAGGCGGGCATCTCCACGTCTACTCAACCATCTTCGGAGAACACTTTAAACTGCGGTTCAAGGTCGCTGTCCAGACCTCCGACGTCTCCACGTCAACAAGACTGCGTGGACTGTCCTTCCAGCAATGTCGTTGCCTCCAGATCCACGGAAGCGACGCAAAGGGACAGTGCAGTCCACGACAGTTCTCTCGAAATGCCTTCTGGAACAGGTCGTGCCATTTCCAAGCGACTGTTCAGCGTGTCCAGTGCCTATCACGCCCAGAAGGAAGAAAGACAAGCTGACTTCTCCACGTATGCTGAACTAACTGCGGAGACCGTTCCAGGCTCCAATTCAGGGTCGCCATCGAGACCTCAGACGTCTCAGCATCACCACGATTGCATCGACTGGCCTGCCATCGATGCCGTTTCCTGCATTTCCACGGAAACGACATCGGAGATCAGCCTCAGCCACATCAGTCGCCGCAAAGCATCTTCTGGGACAGATCACGACGACTCCGAGCGATCAGCCGACGTGCTACCTGCAATCGAAAGCGACGGAGTCAGCAAGGGTGCTCAACACAAAACAGAGCAGTCAATCACCACTCACACTCACGCCAGAAATCACCAGCTTGCTGACAGTCGAGAGTCAACGGGGCAAGGCACCATCGAGTCCCCACGCGGCTCAACCATTGTCCTGCACCCACAATCTAACCTAAATATTTTCCAGGTTATGTTGACGCACAGGAGAACCTCGAACGGAGGCGTTCAATCCACCTCCAGGGTCGCACAGCATCACCTCTGGAACACCAGTGAGCGTTCCACATCCAACGGGATAATCCAAGGGCGTGCATTCAGCTCCTCTCACGTCAAAGGGCATCAGGCAGTCGTAGTCCATGCCACGCTCCAGCGACTACGAACGGCGCGGTTGCGATCTCCAGCACGCAGCAGCCAGCCTCCGCAACGGCAGAAATCATCAAAACTGAGAGATGCTGAATGCGACACTGCAAAAACACCATCTGCAACAAGGAAAGTGAGAGGTTATTGGACGACCGATGCTCAACACTCGCGAGCAGCCTCACACCTTTGTCGCCCATACCAGACAACATCAGCCTGCAGAGAGTCGGGATCATCTGGGCAAGATACCTCCGAGTCCACTCGAGGCTCATTCATGGTCTTGCCCTCAGAACCTAACCTCAATCTTTTGCAGGTTATGTTCGCTCCTAGGAGAACCGCACCAGGAGTCGTCCATTACGACACCAGGGTCGTTCGGCAGCACTGTTGGATCCACAAAGGGCACTCCATCACCAGAAGGTTGATCCAAGGACGTGCAACAGTTCTGCTATGGCGGACGGAGCCACTTCGCCAACCGTGGGACGAGCTGTCGGAGCATCACGTCACTCCCGCACGTTCCTTCGACGCTGCCGATGGGGACCTTGCTCATCGAGCATTGCTGCCTCACTTCAGGGCATCCAAAGGGCGCTCCATCGACAGAGTGGTCAACCAAGGTCGTGCATCCAGTCCTCCATGACGGACGGAACCAGCTCGCCAATCCATGGACTATCTGTCCGAGCATCAGGTCACTCCCGCACGTTCCTTCCACGCCATCGATGGAGACCATGCCCATCCAGCCTTGCTGCCTCACCTCAGGGCTTCCAAGGGCCTTCTTACATCCATAGGGTCGAGCAAAGGACGTGCAGCAGTTCTGCCATGGCGGGCGGAGCCAGTTCGCCAGCCCATGGACGAGCTGTTGGAGCTTCAGTCACTCCTGCACGTTCCTGCCACTCTGCCGATGTCGCCGATGCTAATTCAACATCGCTGCAGACCAAATCATGGCGTAGGCAAGGTAACTCACGATGATCCGTCAACCTCCAGCACTCAACACGCGTTCACGATGCCATCGCCCGAAGGAAGTCCTCGTGCCCGGCCGTTGCAGCATCAACGTCGGAGAATCGACTTCTCCTTCGCGACATTCACTCGCGCGCGTGACGGAGTATCACTCCGGGACCGTCGGAAACGCTCGTGTCGCGAAAGTGATCACCGCGATCACCAAATTCGTGAACGCCATGCGAAATATCATTGTTTCAGCGATCGACGCGGCTGATCTATGAACGCGTCAATACAGTCACCGCGCGCACACTCATTACACAGCCTACAACTGCGTAGTACGCGACGCGCGCATCAAGAGACCAGCGCCTTTCATTGACACATTCCGCGACTTCGTCTACCTAAGCGCAATAGTACGATCGCATTCTTCATGCTCCTGCGAATTCCATTGCACTCGCGATCATTTTCTTCCATTCACGTTCTTCTAATCACGTTGTCATACCAGTCTTCGAATTTACGTAGTCCACCGATCATTGTCACGCGAGCACGGGAAACTTCGACAAGTCGAGGCGGTCGGTATGTTCACGATTGGCGCGCCCGAGCGCCATATTGTCACACCGGCACCGCGCGACCCCGCCAAGACTAGCGCGATCCCGCCGAAACCGCGAGCGTCATCGTATGCCATCGAGGCTTACGCGGGCAATAGATCGGCTGCGTGATTGGTCTATTCCCATTCTCGATCCTTCAGGAATGTTCGCGAAACGCTCAACCGGATCCACCGGTGCGTGACGAACTTCCAGAAGGATCGAGACAATAAAAGAGAGTGACAACCGTCGCCTCACTCTCTCTGCGACAAACGATCAGCTGATTAACGTCAACCAAAGCGATTCCTTGCAAAGTCTTTCAGTCATCTTTAATTTCAATTCTTTATACATCAGTTTCGTTACAGAGTGTAATACCTTTTGACAAACATCTTAAAGTGCAAATACAGTTTATTTATACGTAGATTCATACATTCGTGCTCACAATATCATTTATACATTCCACTTCTCTTACATTTCAAATCCATCCGTTACCACACTTATCCATTCCTTTCACTCTTGCATTCTGTCTCTCATACCAATCACTCTGCAATCCTGACACACTCTTCTCAGTCATTCCATTCTTTCAATTACACATTCCTTTCATTCTGGTCGATCAAGACCGCCTCCTCCATCTTTTGTCCTTGTACAGTGTTGGTCCTTCAAACCGGATCCCTTGTACATTTTTGGAACATGTGTCAGTTACTTAAAAGTAATGGACTTATAAAATATGAATTTTGCATAAACATCCGCAGTCTAGTTATACCAATGCATGGAAGAGGTATTAACCTATATCGCTTCTAGTCACATTGTTATATCCTACTATTAATGTTTTCTATGTAAATTCTACCGGTCGTAGAAACATATCAGTTCTGCAATGCTCGGTTATCATTAAACCGATAATACATCGGTTGCGCCCGCGTATTAATTCTGTACTTCATCTTGCGTATCATCACCTACGATCTTATTACAAATCAAACAAGTAATTATTGCACCGCGAATCAATCAATATTTCCTTGTAACAAAACATTTCGCATGGCTATACGTGCAGCAAATAATTGCAACAAATTAATTTCTGATACAAGTCCCCAATCGCAAGTTAACACTAAACCTTACGAGCCTTAAAAGTAACTGACACATGTTCCCTTATAAAAATGATAAGATTGATTTTATTTACACTTTGTGCAGCTCCTATTGTAATATGTGCTCCATTAAAGATATGTATACAATAAATAAAAAATCTAGAACCGGTCATTTATTCAGACAACAATGAAAGAAACCTAAGTTAATCCGAACTCGATCCTGATTGGTCGAGTCACTGACGCGGAACAGGTGACCACCAAGCATGACCAAGCGTGACCAGGACCAAGGGTATATATACCACAAATTTGGAAGAGCGAATCATTCGAGACCCTGAGTCTACAGCAGCAACATGGAGTTCTTCAGGTCTTTCCTCCGTGCGCTAGGACTACTGGAGCCTGCCAAGGTGGATTTCATTTCTGAACTCCCGCCGGAGGTATCCCAGTTGATTCTACGCCAGTTGGAATCTACGTCTTTGCTTTGCGCTGCTCAAGTGTCACGGAAATGGTCAAACGTTTGTAGAGCACACAAGATCCTAAGACAAACCGCTAGGCACCATAAGCAACGTCAATGCGGATAATGAATGAACGTTTTCTAGGGGAAGCTGTTGACGAGCCGAGAACGATTGTACAGAGAGATCTACTAATTCCTGCACAGGTGAGAAGAGTTGCTCCTTTCGTCAGAACCAAAACTGGCGTGGTTCGAAAATTTCCTCGAAATCCAGTGCAGAGTGTGGCGAAGGTGAGTTCAGTAACTTCGAGGCGTAGTAGATGTATTATATTGTAATGTGTTAGTTAATTTTATCTTTACGTGCTCCTTTGAGTGAATTGACTTATTAATAACTGAGTTGACTTATTATAATTGTTAGGATAATGTAGTCTAAGTAAGTACATATAATCCATTGTTTGACCACAAGAAAATAAGTCTTGTTATAATTTTCCCCCGTACGTATAATTGACTGATGTCCAAGTGTAGACAGGTTTTTTTATTTAACTACTGCTTCCCATAAGCGATGCAGGATACTTTTCGTTGATTATATTAATAATATGTTAATATTTAAAATATATAATAAGATATAATTTTTTCGTGATTTCATGATTCACTTAGAAAATATTTATTATTATTTCAATAAAATTATAAGAGGAAGAAGTACATTTTCTACAACGGACTTATAAAATATGAATTTTGCATAAACATCCGCAGTTTAGTTATACCAATGCATGGAAGAGGTATTAACCTATATCGCTTCTAGTCACATTGTTATATCCTACTATTAATGTATCCTATGTAAATTCTACCGGTCGTAGAAACATATCAGTTCTGCAATGCTCGGTTATCATTAAACCGATAATACATCGGTTGCGCCCGCGTATTAATTCTGTACTTCATCTTGCGTATCATCAACTACGATCTTATTACAAATCAAACAAGTAATTATTGCACCGCGAATCAATCAATATTTTGTGGAAGATTAGCAGGTGGATAACGACACTTTTACTGGATAATACTGCTTTAATAGAAAGAACAATGATGCGTGTGGTTATGCTAACGACAGCGCGTACAGAAGAAGGTTATGAAGAATGATGATACATTGATGCGCTAGTAGATGCCGCAAAGGTGTGCGATCTTAAGGCGAATTTCCAACACTCCCCCGTAAAGAGCAATCCTTGCGCTTATTTTTACACACAAGAAGATAAATAGTTTTAAGATCTAACATTTTAAACCGATTTCTTTAATACATTTTTGATGCTTTGGCATCGACAAATCTTTGGTTAGGACGTTAGCGGGCATATTTTCGGTCGAAAGATACTCTATGCGAATCTCCCCCGCTTCAACAGAATCGCGCACAAAATGATGTCTAATGTCAATGTGTTTGGTGCGTTCGTGGAAAACGGGATTCCTTGCTATTAACGCGGCACTTTGATTGTCGCATGAGATCACGGTTGTTTCCGGCTTTCCAGTGATTTCTGACAAGAATCTTCGGATGTGGATGGCTTCCTTTGTTGCTTCCGATAACGCCATGTATTCGGCTTCTGCGCTGGACATGGCGACTGTCTTCTGCTTTTTCGACGACCAACTGACCGCTCCGCCAGCCAATTTAAATAGGTACCCTGTATATGATCTTCGGTCATCAATGCTAGCACCCCAATCAGCGTCTGAGAAACCAATTAAATTATGACCCGTTTTAGTGAAGATTTGTTCCATGTCCTTTGTACTCTTCAAGTAGCGCAAAATTCGTTTTGCGGCCTTCCAGTGCTCTTCGCCCGGGTCTTCGTTAAATTGACTGAGGGCGCTCACTGCGTGAGATATGTCTGGGCGTGTACTTGTGGCCAGGTACATTAGCGACCCGATGAGGTTTCTAAACGGAACTTGGCTCATCCTATATCTCTCCTCATCCGTCGTAGGACACATCATTTTTGACAACTTGATCGCGGGATTCATCGGTGTAGAAACCGTCTTGCAATCCTCCATGTTGAATCGCCGCAATACGTCCTGCACGTACTTCTTCTGTGACATGCGTATTTCGTTTTTAGATTTGTCTTGTGTAAACTCTATTCCAAGGCAATAATGAAGCAATCCTAAATCTTTCATGTCAAAGGATTTTGAGAGGCTTTGTTTTATCTCAACTATTTTCCTTTGGTTATTGGATGCTATAATCAAGTCGTCAACATAGATTGCGACTAATGTTAGTTTACCATTCACTTTGTGAACGTAAACACAAGCGTCGGCGTCAAGTGATTTTAAGTGCAGCTCCTTCAACTTCAGATCAAGCCTTTTGTACCATTGACGGCCTGATTGCCTTAATCCGTATATTGCCCTATGTAAAAGACATACCTCCTCTTTAGTTTGTTTGTCTTCCAGTACGTCAGACAGTCCCTCTGGAAGCTCCATGTGGATTTCTTCCTCGATATTACCATTTAAGTAGGCACTGACGAAATCGAGCTGATGGACTTGTAATCCTAATTCTGCAGCAAGTCCCATTATGGTTCGGATGGAGCCCATTCTTGCTACCGGCGCAAACGTCTCGTGGAAGTCCACGTTGTGTTCCTGAGAGAAACCCTTGGCCACTATCCTGGCCTTCCGACGTTCCACAGTCCCGTCGGCCTTGAGTTTGGTGCGCAGGACCCATCTCGATCCTATAATTTTACGACCTTTCGGACAATCAACGAGAGTCCAAGTATTATTTTTTATTAAGGCTTGGTACTCACTTAGCATGGCTTCTTTCCATACCTATGCTTCTGGAGACGACATTGCTTCTTTTGCAGTACAAGGATCTTCTTTTTCAGTTAATCCGGCATATTCGATAAATTGGCATTGACTCGTCGAGGGATTTTCGTGGTCCACCTGATCTGTTTCGAGGTTTTCTTCTTGTTTTGTTTCGCGTGTTGCAAATAATTATCCCGTTTGACTTTCACGCAAATGTTTATTTTACAATATTTACAATACGGTCACCGGCCGAATTAACCTTGGGTGACTGATTAATTCCGAAGCAATGGATGTAGCGGTAGATGGCGGAAAAACGGCGCGTTTTCAATTTTTGAAGTGACCCTTCACGAATATTCAGTAATCTTTTCGAAGATACACTGGTGTATGAGACTACCTTTAGTTCCGATCTTGTTCGTTTCTGAATTGATTCTGCCCTTTTGACTCGAGTCAGCTCGCTCCTAACCTCAATGGTGACGCGGGACGCTCGGCCTCTGGGCCTGTTTTTGGGGGAAAAATCATCCCTATTTGCTGGTGGACTTGAGGGAGGATCTTCCGGTACAGCCCTCACCGGTGGAGGAGGAAGTCCCCACCTCAAGTCAAACCGACGGAAAATTCCCAAGACACGTACTTATCTGCGCGAACGGTTATTGCACGTGCGGCACAAGGGATGCGACCTTGGCCGCCGCTTTTGGGGACCGTAAGACCCGCTGCGTTCGAATCCGGGATCCTCAAGTGTTTCAGGAACGTTCCACGAGTGAAAGTCGCACTGATTTATTTACGACCGTTTTCTGGTGCCTTAAGCTAGAACCCTCGAGTGACTTCAGTGCGGCAACTCGAGAATTAGCATTTTTTTTAGGCATTCGAAGGAAGGTCAAATCGGAGAGAGGGGCTCGGATGAACAACGTCCTCCAAACTTGTATTTTAAAAACAGACCCTTTATGGCTGTTTGCCTCATGATAGGCACTTCGACGAGACTAAATTCTATGAAGGAAATATTCCACGCTTTGGGGAAATACAGGTCTTTGTGCGGAATCAAACACGTCTTGAACTTCTTGTATGGGAACCATATGCGGCTGCTTTTTGGGTCTACCTCTCCGGCCCGTGAGTATTTTCTTCGGACGTCCTGGTCCAATTTTCATTCTCGGCATTTGGTTTGGTGTTCCATTTTCTTCATGCTCATCTTCGAGAAGAGTTGTTTCTTGGGTGTTTTCGGCTGGTGAGATAACTTCAATTTCTTGATTTCCTTCCTCTTCGGTGGAGTTCAAAATTTGTTTCCCGCGCTGAAGCGTTTCTTCATTCACAAAATCCTCGAATTTTTGTGGTTCTCCAAAGGTTTTGATGAATTTAACGTCGCGGCTTCGACGAATTTCTCCAGCTTCGGGATCCCATAGTTGGTATGCTTTTGAATCGGTTGAATATCCGATAAAGAGACATTCAATTGTTCGCTCACCGAATTTTCCTTTGGATATCTTTCTCTCATTTGACTTGTCCAACATGTAGGCTTTGGATCCAAAGATTTGAAAGTGAACAGCTGTAGGTATTTTTCCTTTCCAAATTTCATGAGGAGTCTTGCCTTCAAGACTTTTCGTTGGGCATCTGTTTCGGATGTACTCCACTGTCAGAATTGCTTCTGCCCAAAAAACTTGGGGTAGGCCCGATTGAAGCAACATACATCGCGCCATCTCTACAAGTGTTCGATTCCAGCGCTCTGCGACACCATTTTGTTGTGGAGTGTATTCTATTGTGAGTTGATGGTTGATTCCTTCATTTTTTAGGTAGTTTTCAAGTTCGCTGCTTCGATATTCTCCTCCGTTGTCTGACCTTATGGTCTTAATGTGTCTTCCCGTTTGCTTTTCAACTTTGGCCTGGAATTCTAGGAATTTTTGGAAAAACTCACTTTTCCTTTTTAGAAAATATACCTCGCACCATTTTGACTTGTCGTCGATGAAGGTTAGGAAGTACCGTGAACCAGCAAGAGATCCTACCTTCATTGGACCACAGAGATCCGTATGGACCAATTCTAAAATTCTGTCGACCGTGAGGTTGATCTTGTGAATGGAGTTTGTGTCTGCTTTCCTCTTATACAAATTTCACAGATTTGCAACTTTTCACGGCAATCAGCTGTGACTCCGTGTATTCTGCCGTTCTGGATCATATCGTTTAGGTCCTTTGTGTTTAAGTGTCCAAACCTCTCATGTAATTCCTGAAGGCTTGACGTATTGCTTTGCGAGATGTTGGCTTCTTCAGTCTTATCTTTTAGAAAATATAAGTCCTTCTCTCGCTCGGCTTTGAAGATCTCTTTCCCAGTCTTTTGGTTGATTATTACGGCACATCCTTTTTGGAATAGAACGTCAAAACCATTGTCTGTGATTTTGGCAACAGACAATAAATTTGATCGGAGGTCTGGAACAAACAATGTTTTTTGAAGTTTTGCCGAAGAATTTTCATCAATTTTTAATTTTACTGATCCCATTCCTTCAATAGGAGTCGATTCGGAGCTTGCTAAATTCAATGTGCTTGCATTGCTTTTCCCAATGCCTTCAAATTTTTCTTCATACGGGCACATATGGGATGAAGCACCAGAATCCAGACACCATGTGTTTTTTAGGTTAGGTGTAGCTTTGTTGGTTACCTCAGTTTCTGTCACTATTTCAGTTTTCATAGCCACCTCTGCCCTTTTTGATGTTTCTTTTACATCTGATTTCCTGTTGTTTTCCGGTCGGCGTGACCTGCAGTCTTTTGTCATGTGCCCGAACTTCCCACACTTGTTACATTTAAATTTTGATTTCTCACTCCTCCTTTCAGATGATTGGTTGTCAAAATTTCTGCTTCCAAAATTACGTGATGATGGTTTCCATGCTACCATGGCATCGGATTTTTCATCCTTGTTTTTCTTCCTCACCTGATATTCGTCTAATAATTTTATTTTTAGTTCTTCAGGGGTAGGTAGTTCTTGTCGTGACTTGATGGCCACTCTCAATGATTCGTAGGATTTTGGAATGCTAGAAAGTAAGAGAATGACTGTCATCTCTTGGGGAATTTGTATCTGCATGGCTTCGAGTTTATTTACGTTGTCGAAGAAGTTTGATACGTGATCTCTCATGTCCTGAGAATCTTCCATCTTGTGGTGAATCAATTCCTCTAGCAGCATTGCTTTTCGCGTAAGCCCTTCCGACTCGTAAATAGTTTTTAATTTTTGCCAAACTTCTCTGGACGTGGTACATCTACTTACGTGTTTCAATTCTTCTGGGATCTTCCAAGTGTCGTAATTTTCTTTCTGAAGAGGTGGAATTTTAATCGTTAGTTGACTCATTTTTGTTTTATATAAACCGAGAAAAAAAGAACAAAAAATATGCTCGAATTTTCTTCGAGCGATTAATTATTTGTTGTCAGTTCGTGTATAACAAAAAAACTTTCGTTTCTCGCTTTTCTTTCTCGACGCGAGCACGTGGCGTGGAGAGCGTTTTTCACGATTTGAATTTTTCCTTTTTCAGTCCACACGATTTATATTTCCACATTCACTTTTAGCGCAGTTGAAATTGAGCCTGGGCCCATAACCTGTGGAAGATTAGCAGGTGGATAACGACACTTTTACTGGATAATACTGCCTTAATAGAAAGAACAATGATGCGTGTGGTTATGCTAACGACAGCGCGTACAGAAGAAGGTTATGAAGAATGATGATACATTGATGCGGTAGTAGATGGCGCAAAGGTGTGCGATCTTAAGGCAAATTTCCAACATATTTCCATGTAACAAAACATTTCGCAGGGCTGTACGTGCAGCAAATAATTGCAACAAATTAATTTCTGATACAAGTCCCCAATCGCAAGTTAACACTAAACCTTACGGGCCTTAAAAGTAACTGACACATGTTCCCTTATAAAAATGACAAGATTGATTTTATTTACACTTTGTGCAGCTCCTATTGTAATATGTGCTCCATTAAAGATATGCATACAATAAATAAAAAATCTAGAACCGGACACTTATTCAGACAACAATGAAAGAAACATAAGTTAATCCGAACTCGATCCTGATTGGTCGAGTCACTGACGCGGAACAGGTGACCACCAAGCGTGACCAAGCGTGACCAAGCGTGACCAGGACCAAGGGTGTATACACCACACATTTGGAACAGCGAATCATTCGAGACCCTGAGTCTACAGCAGCAACATGGAGTTCTTCAGGTCTTCCCTCCGTGCGCTAGGACTACTAGAGCCTGCCAAGGTGAATTTCATTTCTGGACTCCCGCCGGAGGTATCCCAGTTGTCACGGAAATGGTCAAACGTTCAAGAGCAGACAAGATCCTAAGACAAACCGCTAGGCACCATAAGCAACGTGCAATGCGGATAATGCATGAACGTTTTCTAGGGGAAGCTGTTGACGAGCCGAGAACGATTGTACAGAGAGATCTACTAATTCCTGCACAGGTGAAAAGAGTTGCTCCTTTCGTCAGAACCAAAACTGGAGTGGTTCGAAAATTTCCTCGAAATCCCGTGCAGAGTGTGGCGAAGGTGAGTTCAATAACTTCGAGGCGTAGTAGATGTATTAGAATGTAATGTGTTAGTTAATTTTATCTTTACGTGCTCCTTTGAGTGAATTGACTTATTAATAACTGAATTGACTTATTATAATTGTTAGGATAATGTAGTCTAACTAAGTACATATAATCCATTGATTGACCACAAGAAAATAAGTCTTGTTATAATTTTTCCCTATACGTATAATTGACTGATGTCCAAGTGTGGACAGGTTTTTTTATTTAACTACTGCTTCCCATAAGCGATGCAGGATACTTTTTGTTGATTATATTGAAAATATGTTAAAATTTAAGATATATAATATTAAGATATAATTTTTTCGTGATTTCATGATTCACTTAGAAAACATTTATTATTAATTCAATAAAATTATAAGAGGAAGAAGTACATTCTTATCTGTTTTCTACAACGGACTTATAAAATATGAATTTTGCATAAACATCCGCAGTTTAGTTATACCAATGCATGGAAGAGGTATTAACCTATATCGCTTCTAGTCACATTGTTATATCCTACTATTAATGTATCCTATGTAAATTCTACCGGTCGTAGAAACATATCAGTTCTGCAATGCTCGGTTATCATTAAACCGATAATACATCGGTTGCGCCCGCGTATTAATTCTGTACTTCATCTTGCGTATCATCAACTACGATCTTATTACAAATCAAACAAGTAATTATTGCACCGCGAATCAATCAATATTTTGTGGAAGATTAGCAGGTGGATAACGACACTTTTACTGGATAATACTGCTTTAATAGAAAGAACAATGATGCGTGTGGTTATGCTAACGACAGCGCGTACAGAAGAAGGTTATGAAGAATGATGATACATTGATGCGCTAGTAGATGCCGCAAAGGTGTGCGATCTTAAGGCGAATTTCCAACACTCCCCCGTAAAGAGCAATCCTTGCGCTTATTTTTACACACAAGAAGATAAATAGTTTTAAGATCTAACATTTTAAACCGATTTCTTTAATACATTTTTGATGCTTTGGCATCGACAAATCTTTGGTTAGGACGTTAGCGGGCATATTTTCGGTCGAAAGATACTCTATGCGAATCTCCCCCGCTTCAACAGAATCGCGCACAAAATGATGTCTAATGTCAATGTGTTTGGTGCGTTCGTGGAAAACGGGATTCCTTGCTATTAACGCGGCACTTTGATTGTCGCATGAGATCACGGTTGTTTCCGGCTTTCCAGTGATTTCTGACAAGAATCTTCGGATGTGGATGGCTTCCTTTGTTGCTTCCGATAACGCCATGTATTCGGCTTCTGCGCTGGACATGGCGACTGTCTTCTGCTTTTTCGACGACCAACTGACCGCTCCGCCAGCCAATTTAAATAGGTACCCTGTATATGATCTTCGGTCATCAATGCTAGCACCCCAATCAGCGTCTGAGAAACCAATTAAATTATGACCCGTTTTAGTGAAGATTTGTTCCATGTCCTTTGTACTCTTCAAGTAGCGCAAAATTCGTTTTGCGGCCTTCCAGTGCTCTTCGCCCGGGTCTTCGTTAAATTGACTGAGGGCGCTCACTGCGTGAGATATGTCTGGGCGTGTACTTGTGGCCAGGTACATTAGCGACCCGATGAGGTTTCTAAACGGAACTTGGCTCATCCTATATCTCTCCTCATCCGTCGTAGGACACATCATTTTTGACAACTTGATCGCGGGATTCATCGGTGTAGAAACCGTCTTGCAATCCTCCATGTTGAATCGCCGCAATACGTCCTGCACGTACTTCTTCTGTGACATGCGTATTTCGTTTTTAGATTTGTCTTGTGTAAACTCTATTCCAAGGCAATAATGAAGCAATCCTAAATCTTTCATGTCAAAGGATTTTGAGAGGCTTTGTTTTATCTCAACTATTTTCCTTTGGTTATTGGATGCTATAATCAAGTCGTCAACATAGATTGCGACTAATGTTAGTTTACCATTCACTTTGTGAACGTAAACACAAGCGTCGGCGTCAAGTGATTTTAAGTGCAGCTCCTTCAACTTCAGATCAAGCCTTTTGTACCATTGACGGCCTGATTGCCTTAATCCGTATATTGCCCTATGTAAAAGACATACCTCCTCTTTAGTTTGTTTGTCTTCCAGTACGTCAGACAGTCCCTCTGGAAGCTCCATGTGGATTTCTTCCTCGATATTACCATTTAAGTAGGCACTGACGAAATCGAGCTGATGGACTTGTAATCCTAATTCTGCAGCAAGTCCCATTATGGTTCGGATGGAGCCCATTCTTGCTACCGGCGCAAACGTCTCGTGGAAGTCCACGTTGTGTTCCTGAGAGAAACCCTTGGCCACTATCCTGGCCTTCCGACGTTCCACAGTCCCGTCGGCCTTGAGTTTGGTGCGCAGGACCCATCTCGATCCTATAATTTTACGACCTTTCGGACAATCAACGAGAGTCCAAGTATTATTTTTTATTAAGGCTTGGTACTCACTTAGCATGGCTTCTTTCCATACCTATGCTTCTGGAGACGACATTGCTTCTTTTGCAGTACAAGGATCTTCTTTTTCAGTTAATCCGGCATATTCGATAAATTGGCATTGACTCGTCGAGGGATTTTCGTGGTCCACCTGATCTGTTTCGAGGTTTTCTTCTTGTTTTGTTTCGCGTGTTGCAAATAATTATCCCGTTTGACTTTCACGCAAATGTTTATTTTACAATATTTACAATACGGTCACCGGCCGAATTAACCTTGGGTGACTGATTAATTCCGAAGCAATGGATGTAGCGGTAGATGGCGGAAAAACGGCGCGTTTTCAATTTTTGAAGTGACCCTTCACGAATATTCAGTAATCTTTTCGAAGATACACTGGTGTATGAGACTACCTTTAGTTCCGATCTTGTTCGTTTCTGAATTGATTCTGCCCTTTTGACTCGAGTCAGCTCGCTCCTAACCTCAATGGTGACGCGGGACGCTCGGCCTCTGGGCCTGTTTTTGGGGGAAAAATCATCCCTATTTGCTGGTGGACTTGAGGGAGGATCTTCCGGTACAGCCCTCACCGGTGGAGGAGGAAGTCCCCACCTCAAGTCAAACCGACGGAAAATTCCCAAGACACGTACTTATCTGCGCGAACGGTTATTGCACGTGCGGCACAAGGGATGCGACCTTGGCCGCCGCTTTTGGGGACCGTAAGACCCGCTGCGTTCGAATCCGGGATCCTCAAGTGTTTCAGGAACGTTCCACGAGTGAAAGTCGCACTGATTTATTTACGACCGTTTTCTGGTGCCTTAAGCTAGAACCCTCGAGTGACTTCAGTGCGGCAACTCGAGAATTAGCATTTTTTTTAGGCATTCGAAGGAAGGTCAAATCGGAGAGAGGGGCTCGGATGAACAACGTCCTCCAAACTTGTATTTTAAAAACAGACCCTTTATGGCTGTTTGCCTCATGATAGGCACTTCGACGAGACTAAATTCTATGAAGGAAATATTCCACGCTTTGGGGAAATACAGGTCTTTGTGCGGAATCAAACACGTCTTGAACTTCTTGTATGGGAACCATATGCGGCTGCTTTTTGGGTCTACCTCTCCGGCCCGTGAGTATTTTCTTCGGACGTCCTGGTCCAATTTTCATTCTCGGCATTTGGTTTGGTGTTCCATTTTCTTCATGCTCATCTTCGAGAAGAGTTGTTTCTTGGGTGTTTTCGGCTGGTGAGATAACTTCAATTTCTTGATTTCCTTCCTCTTCGGTGGAGTTCAAAATTTGTTTCCCGCGCTGAAGCGTTTCTTCATTCACAAAATCCTCGAATTTTTGTGGTTCTCCAAAGGTTTTGATGAATTTAACGTCGCGGCTTCGACGAATTTCTCCAGCTTCGGGATCCCATAGTTGGTATGCTTTTGAATCGGTTGAATATCCGATAAAGAGACATTCAATTGTTCGCTCACCGAATTTTCCTTTGGATATCTTTCTCTCATTTGACTTGTCCAACATGTAGGCTTTGGATCCAAAGATTTGAAAGTGAACAGCTGTAGGTATTTTTCCTTTCCAAATTTCATGAGGAGTCTTGCCTTCAAGACTTTTCGTTGGGCATCTGTTTCGGATGTACTCCACTGTCAGAATTGCTTCTGCCCAAAAAACTTGGGGTAGGCCCGATTGAAGCAACATACATCGCGCCATCTCTACAAGTGTTCGATTCCAGCGCTCTGCGACACCATTTTGTTGTGGAGTGTATTCTATTGTGAGTTGATGGTTGATTCCTTCATTTTTTAGGTAGTTTTCAAGTTCGCTGCTTCGATATTCTCCTCCGTTGTCTGACCTTATGGTCTTAATGTGTCTTCCCGTTTGCTTTTCAACTTTGGCCTGGAATTCTAGGAATTTTTGGAAAAACTCACTTTTCCTTTTTAGAAAATATACCTCGCACCATTTTGACTTGTCGTCGATGAAGGTTAGGAAGTACCGTGAACCAGCAAGAGATCCTACCTTCATTGGACCACAGAGATCCGTATGGACCAATTCTAAAATTCTGTCGACCGTGAGGTTGATCTTGTGAATGGAGTTTGTGTCTGCTTTCCTCTTATACAAATTTCACAGATTTGCAACTTTTCACGGCAATCAGCTGTGACTCCGTGTATTCTGCCGTTCTGGATCATATCGTTTAGGTCCTTTGTGTTTAAGTGTCCAAACCTCTCATGTAATTCCTGAAGGCTTGACGTATTGCTTTGCGAGATGTTGGCTTCTTCAGTCTTATCTTTTAGAAAATATAAGTCCTTCTCTCGCTCGGCTTTGAAGATCTCTTTCCCAGTCTTTTGGTTGATTATTACGGCACATCCTTTTTGGAATAGAACGTCAAAACCATTGTCTGTGATTTTGGCAACAGACAATAAATTTGATCGGAGGTCTGGAACAAACAATGTTTTTTGAAGTTTTGCCGAAGAATTTTCATCAATTTTTAATTTTACTGATCCCATTCCTTCAATAGGAGTCGATTCGGAGCTTGCTAAATTCAATGTGCTTGCATTGCTTTTCCCAATGCCTTCAAATTTTTCTTCATACGGGCACATATGGGATGAAGCACCAGAATCCAGACACCATGTGTTTTTTAGGTTAGGTGTAGCTTTGTTGGTTACCTCAGTTTCTGTCACTATTTCAGTTTTCATAGCCACCTCTGCCCTTTTTGATGTTTCTTTTACATCTGATTTCCTGTTGTTTTCCGGTCGGCGTGACCTGCAGTCTTTTGTCATGTGCCCGAACTTCCCACACTTGTTACATTTAAATTTTGATTTCTCACTCCTCCTTTCAGATGATTGGTTGTCAAAATTTCTGCTTCCAAAATTACGTGATGATGGTTTCCATGCTACCATGGCATCGGATTTTTCATCCTTGTTTTTCTTCCTCACCTGATATTCGTCTAATAATTTTATTTTTAGTTCTTCAGGGGTAGGTAGTTCTTGTCGTGACTTGATGGCCACTCTCAATGATTCGTAGGATTTTGGAATGCTAGAAAGTAAGAGAATGACTGTCATCTCTTGGGGAATTTGTATCTGCATGGCTTCGAGTTTATTTACGGTGTCGAAGAAGTTTGATACGTGATCTCTCATGTCCTGAGAATCTTCCATCTTGTGGTGAATCAATTCCTCTAGCAGCATTGCTTTTCGCGTAAGCCCTTCCGACTCGTAAATAGTTTTTAATTTTTGCCAAACTTCTCTGGACGTGGTACATCTACTTACGTGTTTCAATTCTTCTGGGATCTTCCAAGTGTCGTAATTTTCTTTCTGAAGAGGTGGAATTTTAATCGTTAGTTGACTCATTTTTGTTTTATATAAACCGAGAAAAAAAGAACAAAAAATATGCTCGAATTTTCTTCGAGCGATTAATTATTTGTTGTCAGTTCGTGTATAACAAAAAAACTTTCGTTTCTCGCTTTTCTTTCTCGACGCGAGCACGTGGCGTGGAGAGCGTTTTTCACGATTTGAATTTTTCCTTTTTCAGTCCACACGATTTATATTTCCACATTCACTTTTAGCGCAGTTGAAATTGAGCCTGGGCCCATAACCTGTGGAAGATTAGCAGGTGGATAACGACACTTTTACTGGATAATACTGCCTTAATAGAAAGAACAATGATGCGTGTGGTTATGCTAACGACAGCGCGTACAGAAGAAGGTTATGAAGAATGATGATACATTGATGCGGTAGTAGATGGCGCAAAGGTGTGCGATCTTAAGGCAAATTTCCAACATATTTCCATGTAACAAAACATTTCGCAGGGCTGTACGTGCAGCAAATAATTGCAACAAATTAATTTCTGATACAAGTCCCCAATCGCAAGTTAACACTAAACCTTACGAGCCTTAAAAGTAACTGACACATGTTCCCTTATAAAAATGACAAGATTGATTTTATTTACACTTTGTGCAGCTCCTATTGTAATATGTGCTCCATTAAAGATATGCATACAATAAATAAAAAATCTAGAACCGGACACTTATTCAGACAA
The DNA here is from genome assembly GCA_933228785.1 of Lasioglossum pauxillum. Taxonomy (NCBI): domain Eukaryota; kingdom Metazoa; phylum Arthropoda; class Insecta; order Hymenoptera; family Halictidae; genus Lasioglossum; species Lasioglossum pauxillum. The sequence continues at coordinate 26,956,368 of OW121704.1, read as the reverse complement.
CAATGAAAGAAACATAAGTTAATCCGAACTCGATCCTGATTGGTCGAGTCACTGACGCGGAACAGGTGACCACCAAGCGTGACCAAGCGTGACCAAGCGTGACCAGGACCAAGGGTGTATACACCACACATTTGGAACAGCGAATCATTCGAGACCCTGAGTCTACAGCAGCAACATGGAGTTCTTCAGGTCTTCCCTCCGTGCGCTAGGACTACTAGAGCCTGCCAAGGTGAATTTCATTTCTGGACTCCCGCCGGAGGTATCCCAGTTGTCACGGAAATGGTCAAACGTTCAAGAGCAGACAAGATCCTAAGACAAACCGCTAGGCACCATAAGCAACGTGCAATGCGGATAATGCATGAACGTTTTCTAGGGGAAGCTGTTGACGAGCCGAGAACGATTGTACAGAGAGATCTACTAATTCCTGCACAGGTGAAAAGAGTTGCTCCTTTCGTCAGAACCAAAACTGGAGTGGTTCGAAAATTTCCTCGAAATCCCGTGCAGAGTGTGGCGAAGGTGAGTTCAATAACTTCGAGGCGTAGTAGATGTATTAGAATGTAATGTGTTAGTTAATTTTATCTTTACGTGCTCCTTTGAGTGAATTGACTTATTAATAACTGAATTGACTTATTATAATTGTTAGGATAATGTAGTCTAACTAAGTACATATAATCCATTGATTGACCACAAGAAAATAAGTCTTGTTATAATTTTTCCCTATACGTATAATTGACTGATGTCCAAGTGTGGACAGGTTTTTTTATTTAACTACTGCTTCCCATAAGCGATGCAGGATACTTTTTGTTGATTATATTGAAAATATGTTAAAATTTAAGATATATAATATTAAGATATAATTTTTTCGTGATTTCATGATTCACTTAGAAAACATTTATTATTAATTCAATAAAATTATAAGAGGAAGAAGTACATTCTTATCTGTTTTCTACAACGGACTTATAAAATATGAATTTTGCATAAACATCCGCAGTTTAGTTATACCAATGCATGGAAGAGGTATTAACCTATATCGCTTCTAGTCACATTGTTATATCCTACTATTAATATGTATCCTATGTAAATTCTACCGGTCGTAGAAACATATCAGTTCTGCAATGCTCGGTTATCATTAAACCGATAATACATCGGTTGCGCCCGCGTATTAATTCTGTACTTCATCTTGCGTATCATCACCTACGATCTTATTACAAATCAAACAAGTAATTATTGCACCGCGAATCAATCAATATTTCCTTGTAACAAAACATTTCGCAGGGCTATACGTGCAGCAAATAATTGCAACAAATTAATTTCTGATACAAGTCCCCAATCGCAAGTTAACACTAAACCATACGAGCCTTAAAAGTAACTGACACATGTTCCCTTATAAAAATGATAAGATTGATTTTATTTACACTTTGTGCAACACCTATTGTAATATGTGCTCCATTAAAGATATGTATACAATTGTTACGTCCTGACGTCCGTCACCGGACTCCCTCCTTATATATTTGCGCTACAAGCAAATATATAAGTAACTAACATTAATATCTGAGAAGTCTCCCATCTGACGTCATCACTTTGGAATGTGATCTCGTCAAACCTCAGTGATTTCGGGCACAACAATTCCAAGGCATGCTCACTCAAGCGTGCGACTCTATTGTGTCCCCCCACCAACCCTTCTATTCCCCCCACCACAAGTCCACCTGGCAACAGGCCTATAAAAGCCAGGAGCAGAGCGATTCATTATTAAATCATTAGTATCAGTTAGCGATCATTAACACAGTCAGTACCAGTAGAGCATTCAATTAGTAGAGCGATCACAGAAGATTTCATTCGATTATTCGCTTATCAGTATCAGATTACTAACGTTTCAACGATTCAACCTCCGAACAATACAGTTCTAATTGATGACTCAATGCGAGACGCTATAATTTATTTATAGTTGATAACCGCGATCTGAGAGAACGCTTCCTTCCCCAAAGGTCTCCTTTTCGTCCACGTGCGGTTCATCAGAAGTTCGATTCACCAAGTGACGTGTGTGTGTGCGACGGAGAGAGTGTCACGAGTGAGAGTGAGAATCGCGTACCGGGCCCAACTTCGTTTCTCCCTCGAACTAGGCGGACTTGGTCCAGCCGTTCGAGCCAACGATCTAACCCCGAATTAGGCGGACTTGGTCCAGCCGTTCGTTCACCCTCCTCATTCACGGTCAGGCGGACTTGGTCCAGCCGTCCGAGAATTCCCAAGTCCTAGCTCAAACCCTCGACGATCGAACCGCAACATTCTATTCGACCTCTCTCTCGGACCGAATCTGCGCGGTACGCTCCCACGTCACCGCGAGTCGCGAACCACACGCAAATTCGAGTGCCATTTCGAATCATCTCCCCGAGTCTCATACGAAATATCCCATATCCTCCGCGATATCGTCCTGAGGACAAACCTCGGACGTAACACAATAAATAAACTAGAGGGCTATTGTTGCTCGCTCGCTTCGCTCGCTCGCGAGTAGGGTTGTTTTTGCTCGCTCGCTTCGCGAGCTCGCGGGTAGGACTGCTCTTGCGAGAGGGTTAGTGATACGCATGGCTAGTAGGGCCTACGGCTATTAATGTTTTTTATTTGGTGTGTGACTCTCCACGAGCCACACAAAGAACTTCCCGATTCGTTAGTTGCAGTACATTATTATCATTATTACATTACATACATTTATACATACAGTATTACATACAATACTACATTATTACACAATTATTACATTATTACATTTAGTGTACGTTTTAAGATGATTATATGTTTTCAGGGAAATTCAATAGTTTTCTACTTATCAAAATGTTTGCTATATGGCGTCGCATTAAACCAACATCGTATGCTCGTTGCTCGCTTGGTTCCCTGTTATAGCATAGTAATGTTGCAAAATAAATCGCAAATGCTCCACAATCAAACGCATTGTTTTGATATTGTACTCTGTGATATATATACTTCTTATTATATTTATAAAGGGCATTCAAATAATCTATTACATCATGGTTCAAATGATTAGCATTAAAACTATCATAAATGTGTACATTTCCGTTACCATCTGATCTTGTGCAAATCCAATGTCCTACTACCTTTTTTCCAATTTCACCAGTGTATATTATCTGAATATTCGTCTCATGTTCTGGGATCTCTTGTAAATTACTCAAAAAAGCTCGAACGTAACCAGTATCTTGAGCACAGTTGTATATTCCACGCTCGTCTAGATTTCTGTTCATAATTTCGTGAAATAAATTAATATGTTTATCTTGTAAATAACAATCAGGTTTTATGACTTCTTTACATTCGGCTGTTTCTAAAGCATAGTTATAACCATCATTGAGGACACAGTCTGCAGACACTTTACATTCATGATTATTTTGCTCGCTATGCTGGTCCGAGATCACTAAACATTCATCAAAAATTGCAAAATTGTTTTCAGAATTCATTTTTAACTTCCCGATTCATAGGGAAGTTACTGTAATTACCCCGAAAATCGAAAATCGATTTTTTAGCAGATCTTCACGTTTCATGGTCATTGGAGTCATTTTAGACTATTTTTATCAAAATGTTTGTATGTGTGTGTGTGTGTGTGTGTGTGTGTGTGTGTGTGTGTGTGTGTGTGTGTGTGTGTGTGTGTGTGTGTGTGTGTGTGTGTGTGTGTGTGTGTGTGTGTGTGTGTGTGTGTGTGTGTGTGTGTGTGTGTGTGTGTGTGTGTGTGTGTGTGTGTGTGTGTGTGTGTGTGTGTGTGTGTGTGTGTGTGTGTGTGTGTGTGTGTGTGTGTGTGTGTGTGTGTGTGTGTGTGTGTGTGTGTGTGTGTGTGTGTGTGTGTGTGTGTGTGTGTGTGTGTGTGTGTGTGTGTGTGTGTGTGTGTGTGTGTGTGTGTGTGTGTGTGTGTGTGTGTGTGTGTGTGTGTGTGTGTGTGTGTGTGTGTGTGTGTGTGTGTGTGTGTGTGTGTGTGTGTGTGTGTGTGTGTGTGTGTGTGTGTGTGTGTGTGTGTGTGTGTGTGTGTGTGTGTGTGTGTGTGTGTGTGTGTGTGTGTGTGTGTGTGTGTGTGTGTGTGCGCGCGCGCGCGCGCGCGCGTGTATGTCCGTTTGTATGGTATCAAATTTTTCGTTAACGTTTTCAGAAAAAGTAACAACGCGATCAGGATGATGAATAATGCAATCGATGTGCCCCGTCGTAACTTAGAGCTGATTAGATTTTGGTCCATATTGGTCAAGTAGTTTTTTAGATTTTTAGTTTTTTTTCGAAAAGAGTTGATTCTACAATGCAATTTATAAGGGAGGACGAAAATTTTCCACCAAAGAACCAAACGCAATTACATAAAAAAATTTTTTTTCTTAATTTTTTTTTAGATTTAAAAAAAATTTTTTTAGATTAAAAAAAAATTTTTTTTTTTAACTGATGCTAATGTTACTGCTTGGAATAATCGAAAGTTATTCCAATGCAACAGTGAATTTATCATCTCTACTCCCAAGAATACATTTTGGGAGAATATCGATGAAAGTACAAAAAAAAACGATGTTAGCGATGTTGGCGAAGGAGTAACGAATCGGGAAGTTCTTTGTGTGACTCTTGGAGAGTCACACACCAAATAAAAAACATTAATATCAGTAGGCCCTATTAGCCATGCGTATCACTAACCCTCTCGCAAGAGCAGTCCTACCCACGAGCTCGCGAAGCGAGCGAGCAAAAACAACCCTACTCGCGAGCGAGCGAAGCGAGCGAGCAACAATAGCCCTCTAGTTTTGGTCAGAATGTACCAGGTACAGTATGTGAGACGAAGGTGAGACGTTCAGGGGCAAGGAAAGAAGTACTGCTACCATAAACGAGCGCGTGACACACACACACACACACACACATATACATATATTACACAAACATATAATATGATTATAACATGAATTGTTGTAATTCTAGTAATAGTAGTTCTAATTATGAATAAGTTCATAAACCTATAAATAATAATAATAATAATGAGAATGAGAATGTAGATGAGGATGAGGACGAGGACGAGGATGAGAATGAGAAGTAATCGGGTAGTTAATAATAATAATAAACTTTTATTTATTTATTGTGAACCGTAGTGGAAATGCTGTACCACTTTTACCGTGGCCCCCCTCCCCTTCCTCCACGACCACGTCCACGACCACGACCACTCTGCCACCCACGACCTCCTCCTCTACCCCTTCGACTTTTAGTCGTGTGTCGCCAACGCTCACGCGATGTACCTGCATTAGTCCCACGCTCTGAAAAAGAAAAAAACATTTTTCGAACCCATTTTTTTTAGAAAATATGAAAATATGTCCCATATACAGGGTGTTTCCTACTTTTCCGGCAAGATTGTAGGAGCATGATCTACAAGTGAAAAAAAATACGAAAAAATGTTATATGAAGTTTTTTTTATAAATGCTTTATTACAATATTATAGGCAAACAATGAATGTAGTCTGAATAGGTGCGCAACAGCAGATTTAAAGCACCATTTCAAGATGACCACCTGCAGTGATAAAATCCTCCAGATAAACCATACACAAACATAATATCGGCATATTCTTCATTTGAAAATACTCTTGACATTTTGATATCTATCTCGCACAATACTTTGCAAGATAACTGACGACAATTAATCGGTTATAATAAAAACAAATTTTATATAGCATTTTTTTCGTATTTCACTTGTAGATCATGCTTCTACAATCTTGCCAGAAAAGTAGGAAACACCATGTATATCAGAAAAAAAATTAAGGAAAAACTTACTTTTGTTCACTTCTAAGGCTTTAATGAGCCGCTCCATTAATGCAGCAGGCACCACCACATTCGGTTCCTCCGAAGCGACAGGAGGAGGTGCTGGCAGCGTAGGAGGTGGTGGTGGTGGCTGCTCAACTTTTGTTGAGGTGCTCGGCGGGGGGGTGCATTTTTTTAAATAAATCTGGAATAAAAAAAAATATCAAACATCATTGATGATTGAAAAAAAAAATTATTTACAGGAAATATGATGAGTGTTAATATTATATACTTACTCGATACCTCTTCGGCTTTAGCAGGTTCCATCCTTTTTTTATTCTTAATTGATATTGTCAATCTGGAAAAATACACATATTTATAAATAACGACAATTTTTTATAAAATATATTGAATAAAAAAAAAAGAATATATAAATTCACCCTATTGGAATATAAAAGATAAAACTTCTTTACATTTCATTATTTTTCTCCGAAACTTTCACCAACATATACGTGGCATTTTTATAATGCAAAATGATACCAAATATGATATAATTTCGATGATATTTACTTGTGTAATGGACAATTAAAGTTTCTAGCGCAAGGAAGAATAGCGCATGGGAAAGAAAGAGACGCTGAGAGTCGCAGTCGGCGGCACAGTTCGAAGGCTCGCGCGTCCTCACAATGCAATACCAAGCAATAACTTTTTTATTATTCCTTATTTCTTTATAGAACTTATTTTAATAGATTTGTGTGACATTTTTTCTGATTACAATGATACCAAATACGATATAATTCGGACCATATACAGGTGTATACGCTCGAAACTTTAATTGTCCATTACACAAGTAAATATCGGAATTATATCATATTTGGTATCATTTTTTTTGCATTAGAAATATGCCACGAATACATTGTTCAAAGTCCCATAAAAAAATTATGAAAAATTAAGAAGTTAGAAATTCAGATTAGTATACCTATGGAGACTTACCTGGAGAAGCACAATGAAACTGATGCTATAAACACACATGTTTCGTGAATTCCCCACTGAGGACAATGTTCCGTCACGCAGGAACAGAATTCGTAGTTTTCCTTCGGACAAGATTTATGATGCGAACGTGCGTAAATATCCTCTTCAAGGATTAGACAAACTAGGGTCATTCGGCGACCAGTCAAGGCATCTGGCTAATGTTCAGTTTTTTATATATCCTCGAAAATACAAAGTATCGTAAATCTAGTCCCTCCGAAGGACCGCCCGCGACCGTTACGCACAGTGTCAAATTACCGAGACCCGTCGCGTCGTCGACAGAGTAAGAGATCGCTCCACTCCTCCTTCCAGGGCCTCATTCAGAGCTACGAGAAGGAGGTCCTAATAGTCAAAAGTGTACTGATTGGGAAATGCAACTTTCGGCAGGAACCAATCAGTGCATCTTATTTCCTGCTCGAGAAGCCTGACGCACATCGCGTTGAGACCGCGTTCGTCAGTTGAGTTTTACACTCTAACGTCGCGACATTCTCCAGTCCTCGGAAAGACAAGTACAACGCGCACAAGCCGTTGTCTTGTCAATCGTTCAATCACACGTAAAACTAGCATCACGGTAGTTCGTAGTCCAACAGTCAGGACACCTAACAAAACGGGATCGCGTCGGTCGAGATCCCTTGCGTGCGTTACAATTAGAAACGCAAAATTATATCAATATCTGCGCGCGTATAAGGCAGGACCTGCTAGATCAGCCTTACTGACGAGTCCACTAGCAGGTCCGGGACGAAACGCTTTCTTTAACGTATTCATGCGTATTTCATTGTCACGCGAATAGAAAATTGTCTTTTGCGATCATCAAACCTTGAACTAGCTGCCCAAGATTAACTTGGCGGGCAGTGATCCGGAACATTCGCGAACCCACAGTTCCGCGACAAAACATATGGTCCTTCGAGCCGGATCAGTGCCTAGTGAGTGCAGTTCGTATAAAAGACAATCGTGTACAAACAATCGTGTACAAACAATCGTGTACAAGACATTCAAACAGTGGTCTTCAGCATCCAGCAGTCCACTCAACCACGTTAAAGGAAGCAACCAGCCTTAGCCGCAGTACATACATCGACGCCGCGAAGGCATTCTAAGGAATCATAGACGCCGGGACTCATTCGAAGGCAACAGCCGATCAGAGTCATTCTCATTCGAACCGCATCAGTACAAGGTAGACATATTATTGAATTTACTAATCAGGAACTTTCTCACAATGGCAATTTCTCATATTCAAACGCGTTACGAGAATCATAAGGGCTAACGCGTACGAAACTAGCCAGCGCATCTGCATTTCGAAGCACAAACGACGTGTCTTCATGTGGCAAGTAAAGCCAAGCTGTAGAAAACGAATTTCTAAGTTAATACACGCGCACCCTGGACTTTTGACATACAACATGTCAATTACATCTATAATTACATTTACGAGTGTCAGTTTCTGTAAAGGCCGAATCCGCGATCGAGTCACGTTCGACTATCGTGGAAATTACAAGTCGCGTAGGCTCAGTTGGTGGAGACGTACGAAACCATCGCGCTCTTGGTTTACGTCACACCTCGCGACTATTAAACGCACCGCAACGCCGGACAAATCGTCGAATTCGACAAACGATTCGATACATTACACGCGATTGCATATCTAATAAAGACGTCGCGAACGATCTTGATACGAGCATCGCGATCGATCAAACGAATCCCGATTCGCACAAACGTGGGAGCAAGCGTTGACAAACACTCGCATGTCTAACGCTACAGATATCGTCAAATATCTTTCCAACGCGTCGCATCGATACAAATCGTTCTTAACGGTGATGAACGCGAAATATTCAAATACACGAGCACGAATCCAGAGGCCGACCGCAACCCGTCGATCACGAACATCGGGACGTAATTGCGAAATCGCGATACCTCTTAACAGAAGTCATCCTCACCGCCTTCGCAAAGACACGGGCAAACGTGGAACGACGACGATAAATTCGCGATAATCAACTCGCAATCAACCCTGCTCTTCGCATTACACAGCAAAGACAGGACGTTTATTCAAACATTTGAATCAATCGGTTTCCATCACCCGTGCAGAAATTCGAACACGGTCTATAATCGAACGAACGATACCCGGTACATAGTAGCACAATGGCTCGCGCCGGGCACATAAAAACAGGTAGAAACTGTCCACGCGTCGAGTTTTCTACCTGCCGCATTACGCATCGTAAACCTCTCCTCACCTAAGGTAAAACGGTTTCAAGTCAACAACGACCCTCAACACCTGAGTCAGGTATCGCCCCACTCCGCGCGCGGATTAACTCTCCTTTAAATCTAACTCGGGAATCCTAAACAATCGCGAGTGTCGTGATTGACAACGCCGACCAAGGCTAAACCAATCAGGAAACCTGACTTCTTGCGCTCTTCGCCAAGACGAGTGACCAATACGGATGGTTTCAGGACTCCGCGTGTATAGCAATACACATTCCTCTTGATTCCAAGGGCCGCCTCCTTTCTTACAAGAGACACCCAATTCCTTTGGCAGAAATTAGCACTCGTTCAGTTCGTTACAAACCTTTACGGCCGATCGTTCTGAACAGTGTTCTTTTCCGTGCCGACTTCTTGTATACTCCAGATACAAGCGAAGTCCACATCGACTTCTCGCGCTGCAAACTGAGACGAGTGACCTAGGTCTACTTCTTGAGTTCAGCCGAGACGAGTCCAGTACAGATCGACCACAGATCTGCGCGTCTTTCCTCACTACAATGGACAAGACATCCCTCTCCTCACCTAAGATCAACACAGATCGCCGTTATCGGGTCCGCACGCGTATTATCAAATGCACGCGTACGTTCTCACCAGACATATCAAAGGGAGATCGGCAACTCCTCGTGCGTCACAAAGACCGCGGATATCAACGAATCGTGCGACGGAATCTTCACGGCAAGATCGCAACAATCTTATTCAAGCATTGTCGATTTCGGAACATCGCATTTTTTACTTCCAAACCGAACCAATCAACTTCGAAGGCAATTTACGATTGCTGAACGACATCAAGTTTCAATCACCTCGGGAAACTTAACGACGCGAACGAATGAAACGTCAAATTTGCTTCACGCGAAATTCCGCGTCGCACCTTTGAATCGAATCACCTCACGCTCTTAAATTGCATGGCGCCGTCGTACAAACCACATTGTCTCGAACATGACAATACACGGAGAAACCAACGTTCTCGATCGACTCAACCGTGTTTTGAGTCGCTTCAACAAACGACTATCGACTTTCAAACCTTACATCGCGATCCGCGTGGCCGACTTACAACGGAAACTGACATTCTGTCAAACTAATGTTCAATTAAACAGACATTCAATCGCACTCACATTCAATTGAACTGACATTCAATCGGCATATAAACCGCGTCACATCGCGTCAGACCGCATCAATCGCGTCAGACCGCATCAATCGCGTCAGACCGCATCAATCGCGTCAAGTCGCGTCAAAACGCGTCAAACGCGTTAACCACGTCAGACCGCGTCAAGTCGCATCAAATGGCATTAAATAACGTCGAGTCACGTCAGCCAAATCAACCTATGCGTCAACTACACACGGCAATTCTACACTTTGAATCACGTGTCGACTCATTCGATCATGCGTCAGAGTTTGATGGTGTTGATTGGGAAATGCACCATTCGGCATAAACCAATTAATACATTTCATTTAAAAGGCAATTGGTGATATTACACCGATACTCAAACCGAGGAGCACCCCTTCTCACATGCATAGAAGGGCCCTCACAACGACCCCCTCTCACATACATAGAGGGGTCTCACGAAGAACGCCCTCTCGCACACAGAGGAGTTCTACAAACTCGCGACAGGACTGGAAGTCGAATTCACACATTGTGGTACTCATCAGTCCTTCGCGCAGTCCATTCTTAATACTCTCTCGCACACAGAGGAGTTCTACAAACTCGCGACAGGACTCGAAGCCGAATTCACACATTGTGATATTCATCAGTCTATGCTTAGCGCAGTCATGCTTAACGCTCTCACAATCAAACTCTGACACATTGTTCTCTTGTCTTTCCAACGGACTAAGCACGTCACAAACGGGATCTCGTGGCATCAGTCAAGATCCCTCGCGTCCGCTACTATGTCACATAAACATAGCTAGCGACCTAACCACCGAGGTCTTCATCGCGACTTCATACGATTCGTCGCCAAACGTTACTTTTTCGAAACATTCATTCGGATAACGGTACAAATTTCAACATCGCAGACAAAGAACTGACGCAACGAGTCAGGTTCTATCGAACGACCAGAAATCGCGACAATGTCTCTTCGGACTAGATTTCTTTAAATCAAAATGCACTTCATTACCACATCGGTATTATTGGAATCGATTATAAAATCTTCCAACCACCACGGCAAACGTGTCGTCGGCAAACATTATTTACGTATACATAATTCAACACGTTCATAATAAAATCGAACCGTTCGTAAACTGTTTACATATATCGATCTCGTCATATCCAAACAATTCAACATTCTTACTAATGGCCATTCCTGATTGGTGATTCTTTAATGTGTACATCTTACCTAAACTGATTTCAGCAAAACCCACAACACGTAAATCGAACGTCATGCAGCATGCAAGCAGTGACCATTCAAACATCGTCATGTTCATACGCGAACGGTTACAACTCGCAATTCTTTTATATAAAGACAGAGCACAACCGCGCGGTGCCAAGCGTTAGCGTCAATCCATGTGAACCTAAACGCATAAACAAATTCAATATTGATCGATCGGATCGATCAACGTGGGGGAGCATGTTCCGTCGCGCAGGAACAGAATTCGTAGTTTTCCTTCGGACAAGATTTATGATGCGAACGTGCGTAAATATCCTCTTCAAGGATTAGACAAACTAGGGTCATTCGGCGACCAGTCAAGGCATCTGGCTAATGTTCAGTTTTTTATATATCCTCGAAAATACAAAGTATCGTAAATCTAGTCCCTCCGAAGGACCGCCCGCGACCGTTACGCACAGTGTCAAATTACCGAGACCCGTCGCGTCGTCGACAGAGTAAGAGATCGCTCCACTCCTCCTTCCAGGGCCTCATTCAGAGCTACGAGAAGGAGGTCCTAACAGTCAAAAGTGTACTGATTGGGAAATGCAACTTTCGGCAGGAACCAATCAGTGCATCTTATTTCCTGCTCGAGAAGCCTGACGCACATCGCGTTGAGACCGCGTTCGTCAGTTGAGTTTTACACTCTAACGTCGCGACATTCTCCAGTCCTCGGGTAGACAAGTACAACGCGCACAAGCCGTTGTCTTGTCAATCGTTCAATCACACGTAAAACTAGCATCACGGTAGTTCGTAGTCCAACAGTCAGGACACCTAACAAAACGGGATCGCGTCGGTCGAGATCCCTTGCGTGCGTTACAATTAGAAACGCAAAATTATATCAATATCTGCGCGCGTATAAGGCAGGACCTGCTAGATCAGCCTTACTGACGAGTCCACTAGCAGGTCCGGGACGAAACGCTTTCTTTAACGTATTCATGCGTATTTCATTGTCACGCGAATAGAAAATTGTCTTTTGCGATCATCAAACCTTGAACTAGCTGCCCAAGATTAACTTGGCGGGCAGTGATCCGGAACATTCGCGAACCCACAGTTCCGCGACAAAACAGACAATAATTCATACCTCGTTCCATTTATTTTGTTCGATAGGACAACCGTGTTTACAACAGCGTTAGCCGCATTCCATCGGCAGATGCGAAATATAAAAACAAACTAGATCGATAATCGATCCGACGGTGACAGCCTATAGCGTGGCGAACTGCTGATCGATCAGCGATCTCTCGACGACGCGAGCAACACCCAATCACAGGGCTGCGCTGTGGATCGCGTGGTTCGATCCTTCGTCACGCGCAGCCAATCTCGAACACATATAATCACGATAAGGAGTTCTTACTTTCACTACCAGTCTGGGCAATTGAAAATCTAACCACAATATAGACGGAATTTTAGTATTTTCTTGAAAAGTAATTTTTAATATTCCGCATGCTCCATTAAGCAGTCCGTCTTCAACATCAATATTCTTTGAAAATGTATTCTCGACAGTAGAGACGATTAACTCACTCTTGCATTGGGATAATTTTCGATTATTGTAAGCGGTAACATTTGCATTAGTTGCATAATTTAAAAAAAAATTTTTTTTTTAATTTTTTAAAGAAATTATTTTTTTAAATTATAAAAAAATTTTTTTAAAAATAAAAAAAAATTATATATAATTGTTACGTTTGTTTCTCCGGTGTAAGATTTTCGTCCTCTCGTATAATTTGCATTGTTGAATGAACTTCTTTCGAAAAAAACTAAAAAAACTAAAAAACTACTTGACCAATATGGACCAAAATCTAATCAGCTCTAAGTTACAGCGGAGCGCATCGATTGCATCATTCATTATTCTGATCGCATTGTTACTTTTTTTGAAAACGTTAACAAAAATTTGATACCATACAAACGGACATACGCACACACACACACACACACACACATACAAACATTTTGATAAAAATAGTCTAAAATGACTCCAATGACCATGAAACGTGAAGATCTGCTAAAAAATCGATTTTCGATTTTCGGGGTAATTACAGTAACTTCCCTATGAATCGGGAAGTTAATAATGCTCCGACCGCCAAGAGTAAACTTATCTTTCCGGCGTTCTCGGACACGTATAAATATCAGAACATTGTGTAATAAAGCGTTTGAACAATAAATATCAAGTATGAAAGCGCTGGAATGAGTATTTCTCGAATAAATTGAGAATAATGTCCGGGCGTGTCGATTAGTCGGCCGCTCGGTCTAATCGTTCGACGAGCCGGGGCGCGTCGGTTCGGCGCGCGGCGGAACTCGAGCGTAATATTTCTAAGTCCGACGGCCAAGAGTGAACTCTCTTCCCAGCCGTCCCGGATGACTTTAGTCGTTATATACGCGTACAATACCGCGTTCTATCAATATTTCTCGAGTTTCAAAAATGTCGCACGCGTATTGCTCCATTTATTGAGAAATAGTGCTCCGACCGCCAAGAGTAAACTTATCTTTCCGGCGTTCTCGGACACGTATAAATATCAGAACATTGTGTAATAAAGCGTTTGAACAATAAATATCAAGTATGAAAGCTCTGGATTGAGTATTTCTCGTATAAATTGAGTTAAAAATTAAAATATAAACTTTCTATTTTATTAAGAAGATACGAATAATACAGCATTAACATATTGTATTATATCAAACAAATACCTGTTCTTTTATTGACAATTAAATGGTCAAAACATGCATCCCAATAACCGCACAAATCCACAGACATGGTTCGAACGAAAAAAAAAATATCGAACGTGAGGGAATCTCGTTAATCCAAACACGCGCATCGCAAACATATTTGGGGAGGATGCAACTAACAGTACAGAACCAAAACTGACGCCCGCCGTTTACCCTCACGACCGATAGAACACGACTAGTACACGACGAAATATAACTCGGTAAATTATTTCTCAATAACTCCATAAACAGCTGGCGCTTTCATACTTGATATTTATTGTTCAAACGCTTTATTACACAATGTTCTGATATTTATACGTGTCCGAGAACGCCGGAAAGATAAGTTTACTCTTGGCGGTCGGAGCATTATTTCTCAATAAATGGAGCAATACGCGTCCGACATTTTTGAAACTCGAGAAATATTGATAGAACGCGGTATTGTACGCGTATATAACGACTAAAGTCGTCCGGGACGGCTGGGAAGAGAGTTCACTCTTGGCCGTCGGACTTAGAAATATTACGCTGGAGCTCCGCCGCGCGCCGAACCGACGCGCCCCGGCTCGTCGAACGATTCGACCAAGCGGCCGACTAATCGACACGCCCGGACATTATTCTCAATTTATTCGAGAAATACTCATTCCAGCGCTTTCATACTTGATATTTATTGTTCAAACGCTTTATTACACAATGTTCTGATATTTATACGTGTCCGAGAACGCCGGAAAGATAAGTTTACTCTTGGCGGTCGGAGCATTATTTCTCAATAAATGGAGCAATACGCGTCCGACATTTTTGAAACTCGAGAAATATTGATAGAACGCGGTATTGTCCGCGTATATAACGACTAAAGTCGTCCGGGACGGCTGGGAAGAGAGTTCACTCTTGGCCGTCGGACTTAGAAATATTACGCTCGAGCTCCGCCGCGCGCCGAACCGACGCGCCCCGGCTCGTCGAACGATTCGACCGAGCGGCCGACTAATCGACACGCCCGGACATTATTCTCAATTTATTCGAGAAATACTCATTCCAGAGCTTTCATACTTGATATTTATTGTTCAAAAGCTTTATTACACAATGTTCTGATATTTATACGTGTCCGAGAACGCCGGAAAGATAAGTTTACTCTTGGCGGTCGGAGCATTATTTCTCAATAAATGGAGCAATACGCGTCCGACATTTTTGAAACTCGAGAAATATTGATAGAACGCGGTATTGTACGCGTATATAACGACTAAAGTCGTCCGGGACGGCTGGGAAGAGAGTTCACTCTTGGCCGTCGGACTTAGAAATATTACGCTCGAGTTCTGCCGCGCGCCGAACCGACGCGCCCCGGCTCGTCGAACGATTAGACCGAGCGGCCGACTAATCGACACGCCCGGACATTATTCTCAATTTATTCGAGAAATACTCATTCCAGCGCTTTCATACTTGATATTTATTGTTCAAACGCTTTATTACACAATGTTCTGATATTTATACGTGTCCGAGAACGCCGGAAAGATAAGTTTACTCTTGGCGGTCGGAGCATTATTTCTCAATAAATGGAGCAATACGCGTCCGACATTTTTGAAACTCGAGAAATATTGATAGAACGCGGTATTGTACGCGTATATAACGACTAAAGTCGTCCGGGACGGCTGGGAAGAGAGTTCACTCTTGGCCGTCGGACTTAGAAATATTACGCTCGAGTTCTGCCGCGCGCCGAACCGACGCGCCCCGGCTCGTCGAACGATTAGACCGAGCGGCCGACTAATCGACACGCCCGGACATTATTCTCAATTTATTCGAGAAATACTCATTCCAGCGCTTTCATACTTGATATTTATTGTTCAAACGCTTTATTACACAATGTTCTGATATTTATACGTGTCCGAGAACGCCGGAAAGATAAGTTTACTCTTGGCGGTCGGAGCATTATTTCTCAATAAATGGAGCAATACGCGTCCGACATTTTTGAAACTCGAGAAATATTGATAGAACGCGGTATTGTACGCGTATATAACGACTAAAGTCGTCCGGGACGGCTGGGAAGAGAGTTCACTCTTGGCCGTCGGACTTAGAAATATTACGCTGGAGCTCCGCCGCGCGCCGAACCGACGCGCCCCGGCTCGTCGAACGATTCGATCGAGCGGCCGACTAATCGACACGCCCGGACATTATTCTCAATTTATTCGAGAAATACTCATTCCAGCGCTTTCATACTTGATATTTATTGTTCAAACGCTTTATTACACAATGTTCTGATATTTATACGTGTCCGAGAACGCCGGAAAGATAAGTTTACTCTTGGCGGTCGGAGTTGGAAGTAATGCGCCGAGTCATTATTCTTAATTTATTCGATAAATATTCGGCCTAGAGCTTTCATATTTGATATTTATTGTTAAAATGCATTATTATACAATGATCTAATATTTATAATTGTCTGGGAACGCTAGCAAAAAAGTTTACTCTTGGCGGTTGGACTTGTAAAATGTTCAAAGTGTCGTGATATTATATGAAAAGTTGAATATTTTGTGTTAAATATCCTGGAAATATAAAAATTTATTGTATTGTACAAAAAAATTTTCCATGCAAAAATTTTTCCAAGTCCCAACAGCCCCGCCGGATGGGCTGTTGCCGCGGCGATTTGCGCCCATAAGCGCGCGTGCTATTCACCGCGCGGCGCCGGCGTTCTTGCCGGCCGTTCGGTATCTTTAAGAGACTCGACGGTTCGGCGAGTCGGGCGGTTCAGCGCGCGCTTGGGGTTATTCTACGATCTCGGTCGAGAAGCAGCTCTCACGGCGCATCGAGACTTCGGTCTCGACTGTCTCGTACCGTGCTTTTGGTAATCGAACTTTTCTCTACACAGCATTGCCACGGGTCGGTGTCTAAGACCGAATGGCCCTTATGTGGCGAGCCTCCCATCGAGGAGGTTGGTGACTTGTATTCACTGATATTGTGTATACTCGTACTAACTGAGCATCAACTTTACTATCCGAGCGAAAAATTTGGGATAGTTAGGGAAAGAAGTTTGAGAGAAACTAAAACTTAGATTAGAAGTCAAACTAAATGTTTGCAGAGAAACGTCATATAATAATTGAGGTTGGCTTTCGTCAAGCCCAGAGCGAGCAGACGGGCATTGGGAAACCCAAGTCCAGCATGCGTCCTGTCCGCGCTTCCTCGGCACTTGTGTCGATTGTCCAGCGCCCGTGGTTACGTGCTTTCTGGGATACTCATGCTACTGAGCTATACGCGTCTTCCGATGTTAGCGCAACCCTATATGAACGTTCTCTTCAGAATAAGAACGCAAAAGGAATATATTGAAAAGGAATTTGTTCTCGAGAGAAACGCAAAAAAGGGAAATATTAAAAAGGAATTTTTCAATGATTTGTGATGATATGATAAAAATATAAACCGAGAACGCAGGGAACTGGCAAAAGGAATTTGTTCGAGGTTGAGAAATGAAAGAAAGTGAGAGAAAGGAATGGAAAGAGAAAAGGGGTGGAAGG